>OZ014476.1:38099858-39299858 GCA_963965965.1 Trididemnum nubilum
ATTTAATGCGTTATGCGCTGCGTTATGGCGACGCGTTTCGATCCTGCTCAAGTCTCATCAGGCGGCAATAACACAATATGTACATCACTTAAAACAAAATATACACATTGTGCGATTGAGTTAAAATTTAGGTACAAAACTACTGCAGTATACGTAAGTGGCAGCGTGACTCGAAGACCGAAAGGTTCCTTAGCTGTCTCCAGGCCAAGGCAACAGGGTGAATAAAATGTAATCACAGTTAAGCTTAAGGCCATACTGCAAGAAAAATCATTAAAATCAACTATGGCAATATAGAAAAGATCAAGAGAAGGCCATTGATTATATGCAAATGAGTTGAACCAGATAATGCTCTTTAAATATTTTTTTTTTCTGCTAAGGCTAGCTTTGGTCCAAATTTGTTTTCTAAATTTTGAGCAAAACTGAGTTTTGTGTTCTAATGAAAGTAATGTTGTTCTTTCAAGAAAAAAGTATTTAATAAACTATTAACGGCGTTTTTGTGATCAAAAATAGAGCGCTTTTATTATTTAGATCGGTAGTTCTCAAACCTTTTTTCAAAGCGAACCAAAACTATTGAAAAAGTCAAATGTGTGACATTAAACGAGCTATTTTTGCAGAATGTGAGGTGAAGACCAAAAAAAAAAGGTTTTCACTTCGGCAATCCACGTACTTCAGCATGTTTGCTGAGTCATTTTTTATTATTGCTTTATGGTTCTATGCGTATTTCACCCTTTGTGGATGTCTACAAAAAGAAACCAAGCGACCCAAAAGAATTTTCAGACGACCCAACTCTGGGTCGAAGCCCATAGATTGAGAACCATGGATTTAGATTACTCAAATCACAGTATGCTGCTTCGTGTTTTTCATTAGTTATATATATACTTTAAAGATTGTGAGGACTAAACTATTTAGAAATAAACTACTTAAAAATAAACTATCTCTAAACTATTAGGCCTACCACAGTTCTCCAAACTATTAGGCCTACTGTGGTTTTGGCGGGAAGAACAAAACTCAGAGTTTCCAAAAATTTTTCGGGGGTTATCTTTTTGTATTTGTTGAATATCTCTGCAACCGCAGTCCCAAAATTAAAACAAAAAATATCAAAAATTATAGCTCAATTTTAGCTATTGTAAACCACCGTAATTGACTGGATGATTCACGCCTTTAAAAATGTATGTGTCCGGGTCCTCAGATCCCTTGCTATGGCCCTGAATGGTTTTAGTGTTTTGTTGTTTGTACCACCCGCTCCGGAAGTATTAGCAGAAATGAAAAGAACTATCTACGCGGTCTTTTGCCCCTCATTATCCGATTATAGCTTTCAAACAATCCTATTGAAAATAAGGTTTACTATGCCTTGGCTACCACATTATATTACTTTTCAAATACGGAAAGGAAACAAATTGACAGGCCAGAAGTCAGAGGTGCAGCCAGGGGGGTAAGGCGGGGGCCTGCCTCCCTATTGAAATGCCATCAATAATCAAAATAATGACAACAAAGCCTTTTGTTGTTCAATTTTAGTTTCTTTTAATGTTTTTGCGCACAGCAGTAACACCGGGGAGCTCCGGGCCCCTCAATTCAAATTTTTTGTCGATCAATTTAAATGTATAACCCGGGAGAAAATATAGGCCTAAAGTCTTTGTCCTAAAAGTTGCAACCTCTAGCCTTCATTTAACCTTTTTATAAACTTAATGCAATGACATCCTTAGTAACCATCTACTGCACCAACTTTAAATAACAATCCACCTCGCCGGTAATTACGAGACAAAATATAAAAAAAAGCTAGGACAAAAGGTTATTGAACAAATTATTGAATTACGACCAGAAGACCCCGGCCCCCTTGTTGTACATGTAATCCTAAAACTGGTTATTTTCAAGTCAAAACAACGATCTCCAAGGAAAATCCTCGAGTAAATTATTACTTACTGCTAAAAGCATAGGTGGGCACAAGTCCGTTAATCGTTAATCCGTTAATAACGAAGCTAACTTTTTCATTAACTCGTTAATCCGTTAAAAAGTTTTTTCATGTTAACGGATTAAATTAACTTCCGTTAAGTTCTGTTAGTGGACTAAATTAACTTCCGGTAAGTTCTGTTAAGGTTTTTATGGTTTTATGAACTTCCGGATTACTTCCGTTAAGGTTTTTATGGTTAATATCTTGCACCATTCATTCATCGTACCTGTACAAACCCGATTGCACAGGTAACACTTGTTGCGTATTAGCACAAGTTTTACAGAAGAGAGCGAAGAAAGGAGCTCTTTTTTGTGGCAAATAATAAGCTGCAGCCTCAGAGGTCTATTAATTATCGCTGTTCACAATTTCCAAAGATTTTCCGATCGCAGCTTCGTTAGTGCATTTGAACTTGTTTTTATCTTGAAATTACAGTAGATTAGACCGTAAAATGTAACTTCCAAAACACAAAAAGATCACCATAGCAATAACTATTTCCTTACAATCAGCTCTACAGCGTCAATACGTGTTATAGAAGCGAGTAAATAAAAAGAAATATAAATTACATGCAAAATGTTAACGGATTAACGGACTTTATTAACTTCCGTTAATTAAAGCTGAAAATAACGGATTAACGTTGACGGAGGTGTGAAGTTTGTTAACGGACTAGTGGTTAACGAAGCTAACGTGTTGCATTAACTTGCCCACCTATGGCTAAAAGTATTGCAGAAGGCAATATACCTTGCTTTTCTTCACCTGAACCAAATCACTTACAAAATTTATCCCCAAAATGCTGAGTTTTAAACGTGAATTGTAAGTAAAGGGAGGTCTTAACAATTTAATTTTTTCAATTCCCGTCCAAGTCTAAAAATTTTAGGTCTTTCAAATACCGCTAAAAACGTGCAAAATGTGACCCAAATGGCATTAAAATAGCTATTTTTTCCAAAACATTACAAAAAATTTCCCAAAGTTGCCCCTAGCCTCCGGAGGCTAGGGACGCCGCCCCCCCATCCCCGTCTGTGACACCTTTGAGTTACATTAGTTTTTTTCCCCGCCACCACAATTTAACACACATTTTGAAAATATTGACTTTGGTGTCAAGTTCTTCCCCTTTAGCATCATTTTGTTTACGCACCAACCAACGCCCCAGGCTTCTGATCTTCTATCCTATGGTATTTTTCCCATAAAAAGTCCTTCCTTTTGAAATTTCTGATGACGTCATATAGCATGTGATTTTCGGTTTGGGCTTTCTTTATCAAAAATCCTGGCTATGCCTATGCCAAAAGTTCAAAAAATCTTTATCTTTGGTTATTTTCCTTTTTGACTAATCAAAAACAATGCTGTCCTCGAGCTGAGGGCAGGACATTTTCGAGGCCTCGTAGGGTTTGAGGTCAAGGCCAGGGCCAGGAACTTGAGCTTCGAGCGAGGCCAAGGTCAAGGACTTCAAAACATGTCCTCGAGGACGTTCTCAAAGCCTCAACCGCTGATCGCTCTGATGTCAAAAACACAATAAGAAGAGAATTTTTTAATTGGCAACACGGAAAACAAGAACTAACAAATTCTTTTTTTGTTTCGTGCCGTGGAGTTAAGGTGGGTTAAATTTAGTTAAATTAAATTTACAATTTATCTGCTTTTTTGCCAGCAAACTTGCATCGTAGTCATAAAAGTTGAAAGAAAATAGGTTTGAGTATACTTTGGTTATGTTTTCTTTCGTGTTTGCTTCAGAAATTGAAATGTAAAAGTCTTGGCTAGCCTACTAGCCTAATTATGAATGAATTACCCTAGTCTTCTGTAGATAATATTAATAATGCTATATTAATATTAATATAGCATAGGTTGGTGTGCTGCAGTTACAGTCGCTTAAAGTAGTTTTGGCCATCTGTAATCTTTTCCTGTTTATGTTAGTGATGCACAAACTAATTTTACCCACTTACCAAGCAAACCTATCCCATGAAGTACTGGTACCATACCCATAACATATTGTCTGCATTCTAATCGTACTAATGCATTTTGTAATTCAAAGTGACATGGCAAATGGAACAAGCGTGGTTAAACAAACAAAGATTCCAGTGACGTCAATCGTTTTCGGAAATTTTTATTTTTATTATTTCCCTCATAGGTTTGGGTTAGGGCTAGGATTAGGGTTAAGGTTTGGGCTTAGGGTTAGGTTTTTTAGGCTTTATTTCAAAATGTCTGCACAAATGGAACATTCTCCAAGCCTCTTCCTTTGAAATTTAAGCATTCACAGAGAAGGGCAATCATTGAAATATTCTATCCCCAGGGCTGTTTTTTCCTTACTTCCACTTTAAGGTGAAGTCATTTTGTGACTGGATCACTGGCAATGCTCAAGGGATGAAGTTAGAAACTCGTAATTCTGCCAATTTCTAATTTGGAAGTTTGTTCTTTTAGTGGATGTAGAACTTAAAAAAAACTAGTATTGACAAGTTTTCATTTGTGATTTGGTATGTTTTAGTAGGCTGCTTGCTCTTGAAAAGTGTATTTTTTTACTATAGTAAGCAATAACAAACAAATTGGCTTGCACTCGATAAAAAATGCAAGGGTAATTTGCTATTGAAAATGGTACGGATAATGTTCAACTGAACCTTATTCCTTTCTAAGAAAGAAGTCAAAAAATAAATGAACCACCCCATGAGTTGCACCACATGTCTGTCTTGATAGCTAGTAGCCACCATACTAGGTTGAAATAGCAGCTATGCTAAGCTGCTATGTTTTGTGGGTAGGCTATCATGACAGACATGTGGTGTAATTCATGGGGTAGTTCATTTATTTTTTGACTTCCTTACGAGAAATTTTTCTTTTACCAAATGGTAGGGTTGAAGGGTCTATCAATCATGCAAAATTATTTTTTTCTGTTTCAGTCGATTAAAGAAATTCATGCAAGCATGGTAACTTGTTGGTAGAGGCTGCTGTTACATATAAATGAGAAAATCACTATCCTAGCCCTACTACCCTAAACCTAACCCTAACATTTATCTTGACTAAAACCCTAACAAAAATTTTAAAAAATAAAAAAGAGCAAATTAGCGCTCAGTCTTTGCTTGCTTATTCTCTTAATGGGTGTTACGTAATGTAGGCTACTTGTAATACTAGCCACTACCTACTGGTAACTTATTCATTTACAAGTGAAAAAACTTTTTTTTATGATTTAGTGCTTCTTATTTTAATTATTGGAGATTATCAGTCAAACAAGTCTTAACGCAAAGCTTGGTGTATTAATGATGCTATCTAATAGTAGTGCTCAATATGGGCAGCCTTCTTGCATTGTATCATTTTCAAATCCTTTGCTCATGTGTTAGTAGAAAAACAATCGATACATAAAAATATTGATAAAAAGTGTGTACAGCAATTTAATCAATTATGGAATAACTATTTCCCAGTAAAATTTTTAGTTACAGAGGGTAAAACAAAAATGAGAAATACTTATTGGTGCATGTTTTGTTTTCTTCTTTATGGGTCAAGATTATACTGTAGTAAGATTTGGGGATAGTTTAGGACTACGGATTTGATTTTGGGTTAAATTTAAGTCAGATTTGCTGAAAAACTAAATAGGAATTTATGGTAAAACAGAACTTCCAATCAATTTATGAAGGTAAAAGTCAATTTCAGTTAATGAAAAAGATGCCTGTTTTGCTGACTATCATGGAGGTCTGGGGCCCCCTCCCATCTGTGTTCTGCCATGTTCCCCTGCTGTATTACAGATTAATGAATTATTGCAGCCCTGCTTTTGATGTGTAAACTCTGTTACTAAAAAGCTAATTATTTGAAAAGAAATATGTGTAGTGTGATATTAAGTGTAATTTTTTGCTAACTTTCAAATTGTGTTTGATTTTTGATGCTTCAGACCATAGGCGTCACTTTTTAGCTGATTAAGCAAATTCCGAGGGGGCAAAATGTTTTTGCAAAGTTTGGTTAAACTTAATAATTCTATTTCAGTGCGGAATTTTGCCTCCAAATTCAGGTGAAGACCAAAAAAAGGTCTTCTTCGTAAACTGGTTCTATTTCCGGAATTTTGCCCCCAAATTCAGGTGAAGACCAAAAAAAAGTCTTTGCAGCATTCTGGTTCTATCTCTGTCCGGAATTTCGGATTTCTTGTTGCCAAGTGGGTATTACTTGCCAAAAAACGGAGCGGGCCAGACATATTTTGCCCCCTTTAGTGTCTGACCCGAGGGGGCACTGGCCCCCTCAAAATTTATGCCTATGCTTCAGACACGTATTTTCTGCATGATGAAATTTAAATGAACTTAATTGTTGATTACAGTGGTGAAGGATGGCAAAACGCACCAAGAAGGTAGGAATTGTTGGTAAATATGGAACTCGGTATGGTGCCTCATTGAGGAAGCTTGTCAAGAGAATGGAAATATCACAGCGTAAAAAGTACACAGGTAACTTGTGCTTCAATTGCAGTCTGTGGGATTCAATGGCTTCAATAAAAGTTGCACTGAACTGTGGAATAATTCATGGATGCAGCCAAACGATGGCTTCGAGCCCCTTACAGATAAATTGCACTTTTCATGCCAACGCAGTGTTTTTTACAAAATATGATTTCATCTGAAGGAAATTCTTTTTTCATTGCTTTCAGTTTTTATGAGCAATAAACTAGTTGTATCAGTAATCATTTTATTCCTTTGGATAGCAAAGCTGCTGCAGCTCCTGTTTGCTTAAATTGTTTTTACGAAATAATTGCCATTTTTTTTCATTTTAACAGTTTGTCTTAAAATTGTAAAAATTTTTGGTGGTTAATTTGTCGTTTTTTTTATCCATTCAAAGACTTGAGAGCCTTCAAGAAGAAATTTATTCTGTATATTAAAAAATGTATTCAAATTAATTACTCATTAAACTCGCTGAAGGGTGTAACCAATAGGCAGGGATCCATTTCTTGTGTGATAGTGCTTAGCAGCACGGCTAGAAGGAAAAAAAGAAAAACCACACTGGGAGTAGCAGAGTCGTTGGCAACACTATCCTATTTGACTAGTTTAAGATTCAAATCTCAGGCCTCCCACTTCACAGTCCAATGCTGGTACAATTTAGTCTGCTGGCTGGTACAAAATAATCATTGAAATTTCCAACAGTAAAAGTTTTACGCAGTTTTTCTACTTCATTTTGATTTATAAGTCGAGTGCATATTTCTAATTGACGCTCTTCAAAAACGGAGCTGCAACCAAAAAGCGCCACCCCCTGAAACACCTTTGCTCTCTCCCCCCTATGCATTTTAACGTTTAAGTTTGATATTACAAAAAAATATGTATATATACCAAAAAGCTACAAATTTATCTAAAAATAGCCACTTTTGATTGGAGTGTGTTAAAAATCAATTTCTTCGCCCGTGTTTGCACTTGTACCTTCAAATCGATTTTTTCACAAGTGTTTGCATTATGCAGGGTGACCCAAAAAAACGGGCCCCAACTCTAATTAGGCCCCGTTTCTTAGTGTTTAGTCCAAATGAAATGAAACTTTGGTCATAACTAGTTTATTATACTCAAAACATCACATCAAAACACTAGGGTCTTTGGCCTTTTTTTCTCCGTTCTACAGCATGTGTTCTAGATGGCCTCCATTTAGCTTTGTGCATTTCTTGAGGCGCAGCACGAAGTTGTCCATGACGTTCTTACATACTGAATTGGTAATGGCTCTCATCTCCCTGATGGCTTCCTTAAGTTCCTTGATGGTTCTGGGTTTCCCTGCGTACACTCTGTCCTTAAGATAGCCCCAAAGAAAAAAAATCTGGGGGGCTTAGGTCCGGGCTATGGGGTGCTCACTCCAAATCAGTCTTGAGACTGATCACTCGGCCTCCAAAGTTCTCTTTCAGTCAATCTCGGGACAGGTTTGAGGTGTGAGAACTTGCTCCGTCTTGCTTGAACCAGAACTTGCTCATGAGCGACGGGTAGAGGGTCTGGAGCTCACTCTTGAAGGTTTTGAGGACCTCCACATATCGCTCCTTGGTGACTGTCACTGCTGCGCCAGATTCTTCGATGAAGATCGGTCTGATGATCCTTTGGCCGAGATTGCAGCTCACACCGTGCACTTAGGAGAGTGCAGGGGATTGGTGGCTACTTCATTGGGTCTGGAGGACCCCAGAAGACATTTGTCTTGGAGTTCGCCTTTCCATCAAGATGGAAGTGGGCTTCATCTGAGGTCCAAAGGAGGTTAAGGAAACTTGGTGTCTCCTCGATCTTCTCGAGCATCTTGACTGACATAGCGCTCCTCTACTTCTTTTCTGAGGTTGTAAGGGTCTGTGTTCTGTATGGGTAAGCCCTGATATCGTTCACCAGCATTCTCCTGCAAGTCTCACGGGACATAACCAGGGACTGACTTCGCTTACGCACATTGCGTTTCGGACTCAGCTGGAGAGACTCTCTCACCCTTTCGACCAGCTTGGCTGTTTGTTTCTTGGGACGTCCCGAGTGGCTTGGACGGTTCTCATTGGCAGCATTGAGGCTTTCCATGGTCCCATACTTCTCGAAGTGGTCCACCCAGGTCTGAAATCTGCTTTTGGATGGAGCCTTTTCACATTTGAACTGACGCATGAAACTGTCCTGGGTTTTCTTAAACTAGCCTGTCTTGTAGTAAAATTTAACACAGTGTATTCTTTGTCCCAGCTCCCACTGGGGTCTTGGTGTACTCACGGTCATTGATTCTGCCATGTCTTGTAAAATAAGGGCTATCGGTGAATAAATAAAGGAGATATCACATGAAGTGTACACGAGGCCCGTTTTTTTGGGGTCACCCTGTATTGCATTCAAAGTCCTCTATAAAACTTAAGCAATATGAATTCTTGTTCAAATGTAGACAATCACATAACCAATCAGTTACGTCGTTTAACAATATTATGGCCGTATTAAGTCGATCTGCTCGATTAGTAACTATATTCGACCCTTCACTAGTTAAGTAATTACAAAATATAAACCATACCCTTTTTTTTTTGGCAAAAATCTGTATTAAGCTTGTCGAGTGTTAGTAAATGGCAAAGCTTGTGGTGCGTTGTCTTAGTAAGTCAAAATAATGCAAAGTCTCAATTTTTCTTGATTCTATTTTGTACCCCGCTGGAGGAGCTTGCAATTCCCCCCAGCCCTGTTAGCTAGGTGGTCTCCTCTGGATTATAATGACATTTTAGTCAGCGGTTAGCCGTGGAATATTTTCACGCGTGCGCATGCATCACATTTGGCACAAAAATTTTTAAAACATCGAGTAATTTACATCCCCTCTTAAAAAAATTTGCCCCTTATCTGAATTCTTTCAGTTGTGGCTGTTCAAAAAAGATTAACAGTGGTGTCGTGTGATACCTTTCCTTGGGGCCATGTCATCAAAATGCCAAAGAGACTAAAAATCGGTAATCGAAGTGCTGTTAAGTATTTGAATGACTCATTGATTTTAAAAGCAAAATGAGGAACTTCTCAAAAAGTGTTTTCACAAAAAGATGTTGAGTAATTTTTTTTCTTGTTTGCATTTTCTTGAATGACGCGCACTCGACTGTTCTAGTTTTCTAAAAGATTTAAACCTACGGTTGGCCGGTGGCACAAAAGAGAATGTAGGTAACTTTTTTTTAAAGCGCTGTAAGCTTTGAGCGGGATCCAGGGCAGACGCTGAAAGCCAGTGTGTTTTTTGCTTTTAACTTAATCTTTCAAAAGTAAGTGAAATAGTTTATTCAGCTTTAGTAAGTAAAAGCACTATATTTTGTTTGTAATAATATGAATTTAGGTTAAAAGACTTAAGTCGCCAAGCAAAAATTCTAATAAAAGTGCAAGCAAAATTCACTTCTACTTAAAAGGGCATTCAGGACGTTTTTGTTTAAAATTTTTTTCTGCGAAACCATAGTGAAACAACTTTGACAATTTTTTAGAATTTTTTCGCATCAATGTTGATTCTCTTCGGCCAAGAAATCGTAAAATATTCGCAATTATTTTTCCCCTTAGACTAAGGAGAAACGCTCTCTGAACATTACGAAACTGAAAGGACGTAGGTCAAAATCGCTCCAAATGACTGACTACACTAGCAGCTGTGGAGGAAGTGGCTTCGTAGGTACCTGCTGATAACCGTAACAAACCTAAACGAAAAATGCTTACTAAAATGCTTAGCACTGAAGCTTGCAATTTTCACTAGCAGCTGTGGAGGAAGTGGCTTCGTAGGTACCTGCTGATAACCGTAACAAACCTAAACGAAAAATGCTTAGCACTGAAGCTTGCAATTTCATATTTATGTAAAAAACTAACTGGCTTTATCTGATCTTGGGGCCTAAACCAATTGCGCAATAATCGCATAAAACTTACTGGCTCACTAAAAACTAGAATCTTAGTCTAATATCTTGTCAGCTACGATGCCTTAGCCTTCAACAGGCAATAATCTTTTCGGATAGGCTATTTATACGAAGCAATAGTCACAATTTGCAATAGGCTATAGGCTACTACGCCTAAAGCACTAAAGCCTTATCTTATTCCTACTAGGCCTACTTAACTAGCACTTAGCAGACAAAGCATACTAGGAAAGCATCTAACCTCTCTGAATTCAAACAGTAGCTGATCCACTAATTGATTTACATATACCTTCAGCACTCACCTAGTCCCAAAAAGCCCGGTACATAGCAAGACTCGGAAATAGAAGTTACAAACTGATTTATTGCGCAATCTACTTGAAACAAGATGGCCGAAATTTGGATTCTAAGGGGAAAACATAAAATTTTTAGACTTTCTTAACCGGATGATTTGCAAGAATCGCAATGGGGTCATGTTGGTAAACATATTTTTAAAGATTTTTTTGCAATTTTTCTAAATTCGGGTTGAATGCCCTTTTAAATGGTCGTTGATGTGCTGTCCTTTATTTTGTTGAGAATGATTTTTGATTTAGCTACGTGCTTAATGTAGTGATTCAATAAGAGCGCGCTCCGATTGACGCGGTTGATGGGTATTTTCAGAAGATTTGAGAATAATGAAAACCGGAATGAAAATGTTCCTGCCCAAAACCAAGTCCATGTTCCTGCCCAAACTTAGGTGAAGACCAAAATAAAAAGGTCTTCTATCAAATGTAGTCCGGTTTTTGGCCCAAAATTAGGTGAAGACCAAAAAAGGGGGGGGGTTTCACTCAAGTTTAGTCCTGTTTTTGGCCAAATAAAAGGTCTTCGCCCACTATTTCTGTGCACAAACCTTTTGCCCAAGTTACAAAGAGGGGCCATGCCACAATTTTGCATTATATTCTATGCCAATTGTACTATCCTGGCGTCCCAAAGGGGGGGGCCATGGCGAAATGCCCCCCACTAAATACGCCCTTGGTAGGAACAGCCTGCCAATGTCGACCATCCAATCACGTCGAGGTCACCAGTTGTGGCTGATCAATAGGAGCGCGCTGCGATTGCACTTAACCGGGTCGCTTGAACAACCTATGTGCTGTTATGGTCTATTGATTTAAGAATCTATCGGTTCCAATTATTTCTTGTTAGTGGGTATTTTGCTGCTAGCTTCCACAATGTCATTGGCTGGAGCAGGAACTGCGACGATATGATCCGGGCATTCTGCGTCTGTCGAACTACACTATCGCAGAGCATCCTTTTTGGCTTCTCTTTGTAAATCTTCAAACTGGTCTACCACAATATCTAGACTGCTTGGCCCCAATGGCAAATAGGCGTGAAGTGTCTTTCACAAGGACAAAACGACGCAGACTTTGGAACAGCAAGTTTTCCATTACAAACCCGACACTCGTTTAACAGACTAGGTCGCTAAGCAAACATTCGAACAAAAAATGAATAGTACTGTTCTGTTAAACTTCAACTAAAATGGTTGTTTGTGTTCAGGACCAAGTGGAAAGGATGATCTCCGCCGAGTTGCAGTCGGAATTTGGCATTGCAAGTCGCTGGGTATTAAGATTGCAGGAGGAGCCTGGGTGCCGGAAACCACCACCGCCGCTACAGTTAAATACGGAATCAAACGTTTGCGCGAGCAAAAAGAAACGTAAACGTGTTCAATAAATTCTTGTAATATTCTTCTTGCTTGCTGGATATTCACAAAAATCGAGCTGACTTAAGATTTTTTGAATAGGAGCGCTCATAATCGTTATTTAATATGCTGAGTTAAACCTTTTTCCTAAATGGAATTAAATAGTAAAAACAGCGATTTTTGTTCATTCATGCGGATGAATCGAGCACTTTTCGTGTGTCTAATCACACCAACGCTAGACACCCGTGTTTGGGTTTTATTTGCAAGTCTTTTGTCATTCTGGGCCACCACAATGGTTCGACTGCTTTGCGCCATTGGAAATACGTGATATGTGTCTTTCAAGGACACATTGATAAATTGCCGGTTCGGAAATGATATCCGTAGCCTGCATTTCGATAACAAACCTGTTAGTACCATACCTACTAAGCTCTTGTCGACTGTCAGCGTATAATTTTTAAATAATGGCCTACAGTTTACATAAGGTTAAACTTTGCCAACCATTGAATTTAGATACTCTGTATCGGTATCTTACATAAAAAACATTGACGAATTTGCAGCGTAAGTTAAGACGGTAGAAAAGCTATAGCCAAGAGCTGCGATGAGACATCTGCGCGGAGTAGAGCTGCGTCATTTAACTGCGTATATGCTCCATCGATTTTAGCTTCACTGGCAAAGGTTTCCGAAAAACGAAATGTTAAGCTCAACTGCCACCAAACACTCGAAAGTTCATGAAAATCTAATTTTGCTGGCGAACGAAGACAAGCCCGAAACCGGTAAAGACCTTTTATTTTTTCTTTGGTCGTCGCTGCCACGTAGCGAGAAATCTGCAATGAGGTGGCTCGGAGATTTTGCAATTTTTTGGGCGTATTTTAGTAAAAATTAATGCTTTTAAATCATGGAATAGAGAATAACACTGCTTGTCAAAACATGATGAAACTAGCAGTGGCGGATCCAGAAAATTTTGGTGGGGGGATAATCAAAATTTTAAGCACAAAACCTCAAAAATTCGGATGTCTTCACTGAAATTGAGACTGATTTTTAGGCCGAAATCGGAAATTTGAACGTTTTTTCCGCCCAAAAGGAGATGGTCTCCACAAAAAAAAAAAGGTCTTCACCGAGATTGAGACTGATTTTTCGGAATTTCGAACGTTTTTTCCGCCCAAAATCAGGTGGTCTCCAAAAAAAAAAAAAAAAAAAGGTCTTCACCGAAATGGAGACTAATTTTTCGGCCGAAAGTAGGCTGTTGGGGGGGGGGGGGATGCACCCCGAAATAGAGACTGGTTTTTCGGCCGAAATCGTTAGGTTTAGGCTGGTGGGGGGGATGCATCCCCCTTCTAAATCCGCCACTGGAAACTAGATGGGTGCAAGCCCATTGAACGGCCGACGCATAGTAAGTAGTGAGAATTGAGTTTTGAAGTGTCCATGTTGGGGTTTTTAAAAAAGTGACACTTCCGAGCTATGTCAAAATCTTTGCCTTAAATGTTAACTGAAATCAAAAAGCATAGGTGGGCACAAGTCTGTTAATAACGAAGCTAACTTTTTCGTTAACTCGTTAATCCGTCAAAAAGTTTTTTCATGTTAACGGACTGAATTAACTTCCGTTAAGTTCTGTTAACTTCCGTTAAGGTTTTTATCGTTAATATCTTGCAGCTTCGTTGTGCATTTGAACTTGTTTTTATCTTGAAATTAGATTAGACTGTGAAATGTTACTTTCAAAGCACAAAAAGGTCACCACCATAACAATGAATATTTCCTTACAATCAGCTTAACAGCGTCAATACGTGTTCTAGAAGCGAGTGAATAAAACGAAATGTAAGTTGCACGCAAAATGTTAACGGATTAACGGACTTTATTAACTTCCGTTAATTAAAGCTGAAAATAACGAATTAACGTTAACGGAGGTGTGAAGTTTGTTAACGGACTAGTGGTTAACGAAGCTAACGTTCGCGTTAACTTGCCCACCTATGGATTTCAATGTTTTGTGGTTTAAGAAAAGAGCGCTCAAGATTTAGGAACAAGAAAATAAAAAACCTCATTGCGACTAAAAGTGGGTTAGTGGGGATGAAAGGCTATCTTATGGCATATTTTTACGCCAACTTTCGGGACGGTTTTCGGGTCTTAAAACCGAAGTCAGGCACAAGTCTGAAACTTCACTCTCGTTAGATTGAAAATGGCTGAGTAAAAACAAAGGAATACGCAACGCGAGCGTCAGTTGTTCCAACTAGCTGTAAAAATGGACTACTAGTATAACGTAATTTGTCTGCATTTTACGGAAAAAAAAAATTTGGAGGGAGGTCTAATTGACCGAGATAAAGAGAAGTGAATGGTAATTTACTAAATTAAATAATGGATTAACCCAACTCCCATACTTTTTTATGAAACCTCCGTTATCGTTAAGCATTTTGCTTCAAGCGTGTTTTCGACAAGTATTAGCCCCCCAAAGTTTACTATTTCAAAAGTGGCTTGAAACCACTCAAGGTACATATCACTGCAAAAGACTGCCTCGCCAGAGGTGCGAAAGGAGTAGTATTTTATGGGGCATTTGGATCGACAGGCCAGTGGAGAGGGGTTAGAGCTTCCCCCTGACTACTCTACTTGGTTTTCCACCAAAAATTATGTCCTAATGCCTGGGTAGATTTTTTCGTCTTCAACTTAAATTCGTTGAAAATTGAGTTGAAACAAATAGATATTTCTCACTTTCTTATTTCTTATACCCGGACCCGAAATTTTTCTCAACAGCCCTAATTGTTGAATATTTATCCTCTTGTCACCGACAACGTCACTGCGCCAAACACTTACTATTGGATCATAGACTCTTTATCAGTAGACTGGAAACTGATAGTTTTGTGTTTTTCTTCACTGTTTGCCATATGTTCTAAATTATGCCGATTCATCCAGTCAACGTGAATTTTTTCTTCACTGTCATTTGTTCTACGAATATGTCCAATCAAATCCGTCGAATACGCGTGACCGCAAAAAACCTTCGCCACAAGAGCAAACTTTTTTTTGTTAATGCTCTTCTCTTTATACGCGCGTCTATTTCTATAGCTACTAAAAAACAGTGAATGATTGGCTAATCTGCACATTTTTCATTGCCATGAGTATTTACAATTAATTCGAAAAATCCGCGGGTAAGGTAAAGTAGACTTAGTAATATTAGCCGCTAATCCAGTCACATTAATAGCCTGTTTACATGTGCACTTTTGGGAACCAGTTTTTAGTTCTAGTGCCTGAATTTTGCTGAGTCACACACAAAAAAGGTTTGCTGAGTCACACACAAAATCTTTTTTGAGTGTGACTCAGCAAAATTCAGGCACTAGAACTAAAAACTGGTTCCCAAAAGTGCACATGTAAACAGGCTATAAGTGACCAATCTAATTTTGGTAAATAGAACCTTTTCAGTTAAATTGAGGGTGGGAAATTATATACTGTAGTAGAGTCTCTCCCCAACTCCATTTACTACACCAAAAGGCCCAAACACAATTTGAACAAAACCTTAGGGGAATTCAACAAAGTTGGATTGGTCACGTGATATGACTGGAACGGTAATACAGTGAAATTCGGTTAATAAATCCACCTCGGGACAGCCGGTTTTGGATTTAATACGCGGCGGCTTTAATAAACGGCGTTTTCTAAAATGCACAAGACGATTCCGTTCCAAGAAAATTGGATGTAATAAGCGGCTGGATTTATTAACCGTGGATTTGAAAAACCGAATTCCACTGTATTATGCAACCAAACTGAACCGTGAACCTTCTTGCTCAAACCATGGATTCTAGATAACTGTACGTTGATCTACAGCATGCTCAAACATCTCCAAACTCTCAAATTCAATACCCTTTTGGCCTTTTGGGTCTGGCACAAACACGGAATTTTTTCCGCAAAATTTTATGTTTTCGGGAATTTTACGGACGAACGGTTTATTTTGTCATTAAATATAAAACACACTGAAACATAACACCAACACTAAAATTGGATGAAAGTTATTAATGACGGGCTGGTTGCGAAAACACGTGGCAGTCATTTTGTCACCCAAAACATTTCACTCTAATCTTAATGGTAATTCCAATTCTAACAGGCCTAACTCTAATCTTTACCCCAATCCAGTGCCGCAACCAGAGCGTTGTCCTACGGGCAGTACTTAAATTGTAAAATTTTGCATGGAGGGACGCTTTTGCAGCCTTGATCAACTTTACAAAAAGTTTAGAGGAAATAATGTATTTCCGTTGCCGAAATTGAATAAACACCAAAAAAAAAGATCCTCGCCGGAAATTGAAGTCATTTTTCCCGCAATCAGGTGAAGACCAAAAAAAAAACGTCTTCGCCGGAAATTGAAGTCATTTTTTCCCGAAATCAGGTGAAGACCAAAAACAGAAGGCCTTCGCCGCAATTTGCGACCATTTTCGATTGGAAATTTGCAGGATCTTTTAGTCCTGGCTGGCTGTTTTTCCTCTGGTCATCCAGCGTTCAACACTCGATGGGAGGACGCCTAAATCTTGATTTAAGTACTGCCTACGGGGGCAAATTTTTTTGCAGGTGGGGTGAGCACAAAATTGAATAAATTGGTGCTGATCAACGAAAATTAAAACAAAAATGTCAGCCAACTTGGTCTACTTAACTCTTCTACGTAACGTAAGTCATCCAAATTGGTCAACTAAGTTCTCTACCAATCTAAAAAAAAAGGTCATCGCGCCAAACTGGTCTACTTTTCTGCGAGTTCTCTGTTGGTCCTAAGCAAACAAGAGCCACCGTCTTGAAACTGCCGCAGGGAAAAGGGCAGTTTTGGGGGCCGAATTTTTTGTTTGGAGGGGTGCCGCCCCCTTTTTCACCATAGTAGCGGCTCTGACCCAATTCCAACTCTAACTCAAAACCATACGTGGGCACAAGTCCGTTAATCGTTAATCCGTTAATAACGAAGCTAACTTTTTCATTAACTCGTTAATCCGTTAAAAAGTTTTTTCATGTTAACGGATTAAATTAACTTCCGTTAAGTTCTGTTAGTGGACTAAATTAACTTCCGGTAAGTTCTGTTAAGGTTTTTATGGTTTTTATGAACTTCCGGATTACTTCCGTTAAGGTTTTTATGGTTAATATCTTGCACCATTCATTCATCGTACCTGTACAAACCCGTTTGCACTGGTAACACTTGTTGCGTATTAGCACAAGTTTTACAGAAGAGAGCGAAGAAAGGAGCTCTTTTTTGTGGCAAATAATAAGCTGCAGCCTCAGAGGTCTATTAATTATCGCTGTTCACAATTTCCAAAGATTTTCCGATCGCAGCTTCGTTAGTGCATTTGAACTTGTTTTTATCTTGAAATTACAGTAGATTAGACCGTAAAATGTAACTTCCAAAACACAAAAAGATCACCATAGCAATAACTATTTCCTTACAATCAGCTCTACAGCGTCAATACGTGTTATAGAAGCGAGTAAATAAAAAGAAATATAAATTACATGCAAAATGTTAACGGATTAACGGACTTTATTAACTTCCGTTAATTAAAGCTGAAAATAACGGATTAACGTTGACGGAGGTGTGAAGTTTGTTAACGGACTAGTGGTTAACGAAGCTAACGTGTTGCATTAACTTGCCCACCTATGCTCAAAACCAGAGGTGGAGTCCTCGAGGACGTCCTTGGCCTCGAGGCCTCAAGTCCTCGAAAATTGGCCTGTCCTCGGCTCGAGGACAGCACTATTTTTTGGAATGTTAAAATTTTGTGGAGCGCTTGAAAAATTTTTTGGAAAACGTTTTTTAGTGGAGATCGCTTGAAAAATTTTTGTGAAGACCTTTTCTTTTTTTTTTTTTTTTGAGATCGCCTGAAAAATTTTTGTGAAGATCTTTTTGTTTTTTTTTATGGAGAGCACTTGCGCTTTGTGTCCTTGATCCTTGGCCTTGGCCTCGAGCATTCCTGTCCTTGCCCTCAAGAGTGTCTGTCCTCGGAAAGGCTGTCCTTGGCCTTGACCTCGGATTTTTTTGTGTCCTTGGCCTTGGCCTCGAGCCTTGTGTCCTCGACTCCAGCTCTGCTCAAAACCCAACCGTATTCCGCGAAAGTTCGCGCAAAATTTTCGGGCTTTTGACGCTGCCCTGTTTTCATACATTTTGCTACTTACAGTATTGCTGCTTTTCACCCAAGCGGAATCATAACATATATAAAGTCAATTGAAGTATCTTGGGGTTGCATTCACGAGTAACGAAAGGCAACACAAAGAAGTGGATACCTGAATTGGCAAGGCTAGTGCTGTAGTGCAGTCCTGTCATTGGTCCAATTATGCGAGCTTTGCACTATTCGGTTGTCATGAAACGAGAATTGTTAAAAAAAGGCCAAGCTTTCAATTTTTAAAACGGTTTAAGACCCATCCTCACCTATGGTCATGAATCTTGGTTAATGACCGAAAGACTGTGACGTATGTGACCACAAGTGCAAGCGTCCGAAATGAGATTTATACGAAGAATCGAAGGAGTTACACTATTTAACAAGGTACGCTGCTCTGAGATTCGAAAATCTCTAAACATAGAGCCGTTACTTCTCCGAATTGAAAGATTTCGCTTAGATGGTTTGGCCTTGCAAGCAAACGCCTCAGGAAATACTTCCCAAACAAGCTTTACTTGCCAAAGCAAATAGAAAAAGACCATTTGGACGAACTAGATCTAGATGGACCAATTACATTGAGAATTGTAGGTGAAATAGCTTGGGACTTCATTCAAGCGAAATGATGGATATGAGGGAAGACCGTGAAGTATGGTGGCTTAATGTTGAGCTGCTGCCCCTGCAACTCTCACGGAAAAGCAATAAAGAAAGAAGAAGAAGTCAACTGGTTGCTCATTTGCACCAAACGAACAACGCAATTTTTTTGTAATTGCCAAAAGTAAAATTGGCCCAATCGAAAAGTTTTTTGCAGCTGAATAAAACAATTGATTACTATCAAATTTAAAACAAATTTATTGCTCTGATTATGATCTTGCTATTGTGAGAAAGCTTGAACAGCGTGGGAACTGAAATTGCTTTTCCATGCGGAAATATATAGAACGTCATGCTAGTCTTCTTTTTCAACAAGGTTTTTGCTTCCGCAAAGCAGGTACCTGTAGGCTGCGCTGGTCAAGCATTGCAGTCTTGAAATTAGGTTTTCAGTCTGTGTCAGCTCAGTCCATGAAGTATGAAAGTTACTAAATAATTGTGGGCCTTTTCCCTGAAATTTACTGTATTGAGACTGACACAGACAAAGCCGACTGGACTAGGCCTACACACTATAGCCTACTGTACATACTACTGTATAAAACCAAATGCTTGGTTACTACTTTAATTTACGAAGTGTTTAGCCTAACGAGTATCAACTTCAATAGTTCGGCTATGTAAGGTAGACAGATAGCGTTACCAGTACTGCTTACTGACTCTTAACATTTGAAACTAAAGTGCTATGGTATATACTGTGGTGTAAGTAGGTCAGCCTAGTTACTGACCACGACAGTTTATCATGCCCCTGGCCCCAACAGTCTGTTTCGCTCAAATGGGCTCTTCAGGGAGCTGAAATGTAATATAGTCTTATTCAAATAGGTTAGAATAATTGATTGCAAAAGGTTACAAATCTGTAATATCAGAATACTGCTGAAGATTAGTACAATGGATCGCCTATTGCTATGCTATTTTGCTAAAGTTCTCTGAGTAATGATAGATTGCTGGCTAGGCCTAGCCAAATATAAAATAGGTAGCCTAAGCACTATCATTCATTCAAATTTCCAGTAGGCCTACTGCCTACCAGTAGGCTATACGATAGGCCTATAGTTCATTGCAATTTTTCAGGTTAATGAAAATGTTTAAATTAGGAAGTGGCTGGTGTTACGTTGCGCCCATAAAGAGAAAGGCAGAGCAAAGAGTGAGCGCTCATTTGCTCATTTACTCTTTTATTTTTTGTACTATCGTTGGGCTTTGGGTTATATTTTGAGTTTGGGTCAGAATTAACTTTAGGGTTGGAGCTAGGGTTAGAGTTTGGGTTGGAGGTGGGGCTAGAATAGCGATTTTCTTATTCGTACATAACGTAACAGCAGGCTTTGCCTTTAAATACAGTACCGGTAACTGTTTAATGTCTTAAGCTATTATTATTAAAACAGAGCTCTGTTTTCTGTAGGTTATATACTGGTATGGTGCTTTTGGTTGCTGATTCCTCCATTAGAATTGATACAGTTACACTTTTTCAGTGTTAGTGTCAAGTTAAAATTGTGGTAGTGCTTATTTGCACGCTTTTGTAGTGTGCAAATAATAGAGAGTAACAGAGCAAAGAGTAGGTGCTAATTTTGCTCATTTTTGATTTATTCTTTTTATTTTTTAAATTACTAGCATCTGACATTAGCTGTTAGGGTTTGGGTTTGGTACAGTAGTGTCTACTGCACCAGTCCGGTTTCTGATATGAAAATGCTGCTGCACCGGAA
The DNA here is from genome assembly GCA_963965965.1 of Trididemnum nubilum. Lineage (NCBI taxonomy): Eukaryota > Metazoa > Chordata > Ascidiacea > Aplousobranchia > Didemnidae > Trididemnum > Trididemnum nubilum. The sequence goes on from OZ014476.1 coordinate 38,120,170, forward strand.
GCCCATTATGTTGCTTTTTTCTCAATGATTCGACTTAAATGGGGTACTTTGATGCCTAGATAGCATAACCACGGTGGTGTAGTGGTAAGCGCGATATTTGCAAAAATTTCATGTGGCGTCGGTATTTTATACAAGATTAAAAATTTTCCTTCAACCTCAACTTTCTTATGTGTATATTACAGCCTTGTGCATACATATCTAAGCTATGGCATCATCATATAGGAATCAACTTACAAATCACACTTAGAAAAATTATCATTGCTCCAAAATAAAGCAATTCAAGCTGTTGGTAGTGCAGAGTGAAAAGAAATTTCCTTTCCTCTATATTATAAATTTAAATTAAAAAAAATTTGTGATATTTATAAATATGAACTTGCAAAATTCATGCTTTATATACAAAACAAAACTCTACCTACACCTTTAATAAATTTTTTTGACGATGTGAAAAATGATTTAAATCTCAGTGCTAGGTCTAGAACACGAGAAAAATTAAAAGTCCCTCTTTTTAAATCGTCAAGAACTCAAAAACCTGTGAAGTATCTGGTGTAACTTTGTGGAATTCACTATCGCTAAATTTTAAAAAAATTATTTTTTGGAAAATTTTCCACTGAATATAAATCCAGTCTCATCCAAAACTATAAATTATAATGTTATCAGATAAATTCAACATTTGTCTGTACTATTTCGATTATGTCTATACTATCATTAGAATGACTGAGAATAAATCTCTTTTATTATATGCCAGATTGGCCTCTCGACTCGAAGACTTTATGTCACTTTGCGGTCTTCCTTCCGCATTTTTTGGAATTTATACTTGTGTTGTTTTGCGTTTATTCTTTATTTAGTGTGTACTTTCGTGCGGCCAAATTAAGTTTACCTTACTTGTCAAATCTTGCGCTTAAGTTCGATTTGTGCTGAGTGCGATTGGCATGTCTTGCAACTAGGTAGCTTTGCTCTACGTTATTATTTTTTTTCCTTTAGAACCTTGCATTAGAGTTAGGGTTTAGGCAGCGATGCCAGCTTGAGAGATAGTAAATCGAAGTGCAATAACAAACAACTGGTGCTGCCGGTGCAACAGCGTTTTTGTGTTGGAAACCGGGCCGGTGCTCTAGACACTGCCTTTGGGTTAGCATTTATTAACGTTGGGGTTAAAGTTTGGGTTAGATTTAGGGCTAGAATAGCAATTTTCTTGTTTGCATGCCAGCTCTTCTTAAATACGTAATGAATAGCACGGGTCAAAATTTATTTTTTCAACAACTTCCCCATCGCAAATCGGGAAAGTGATATCAAATGTTTAGTTACTCAAGAAAATCTCAACTTGTTAGAAACAAATAAGCACAATAAATTTTGAGATTTAATTTTGAAAGAAATGCATAAAATATGCTTCTTGGCGGACAAAAACACTGAATATTAGTAGTATATATACAGTACAGTAAGTAACTGTCTCAAGACAACACAAAAAATGCAAACAACAATTTTGATCTCCTTAAATGCATTTTTTGCATAGGTGGGCACAAGTCCGTTAATCGTTAATAACGAAGCTAACTTTTTCATTAACTCGTTAATCTGTTAAAAAGTTTTTTTATGTTTACGGACTAAATTAACTTCCGTTAAGTGCTGTTAACGGACTAAAGTAACTTCCGTTAAGTTCTGTTAACTTCCGTTAAGGTTTTTATCGTTAATATCTTGCAGCTTCGTTGTGCATTTGAACTTGTTTTTATCTTGAAATTAGATTAGACTGTGAAATGTATAATAACTTTCAAAGCACAAAAAGACCACCATAGCAATAAATGTTTCCTTACAATCAGCTCAACTGCTTCAATACGTGTTCTAGAAGAGAGTGAATAAAACGAAATGTAAATTACACGCAAAATGTTAACGGATTAACGGACTTTATTAACTTCCGTTAATTAAAGCTGAAAATAACGGATTAACGTTGACGGAGGTGTGAAGTTTGTTAACGGACTAGTGGTTAACGAAGCTAACGTGTTGCGTTAACTTGCCCACCTATCATTTTTTGCATGTTTGCTGGAAAAGTTGCAAAGATTCTGCGACGCACCTGATATGGTCTCGTGACTTACCGGTTGCGAAGCACTGGCTTAATGGATACTCCTTCAATCATGCAAGATGCAAAAATTATTTTTAGATTGTAATCATTTCAATTGTTACGGTAGACCTATGTTAACAATAGGCTAATATTGACTAATGTTGCCTTTTTTGCTGCAAATGCAGTTTCAGTCACGAATATTTGGAAACTACACCAGCTAAAAAGCTAAATTTTTTCTTGAAAAAATAGAGAAGTCAAAGGTCTTATAATTTAAGAGAAATAATTGAACAATTTTGATGTCTCGTTCTTGCAATGCAGCTTAGTACTTGTGATATTCAAAAGAGCGGTCAACATGACAAGCATGGAATTTTTTTTTAGAGAAAGAAAATGCAATTAGTGCCAAAAAAGTTGCAAAGCGTGTCTTAGTTTCTGGTATCAAGCAAATTTGTGTGCGATTAAGAAGTGTCAATTGTTATTAATAATATGCAGGACTGGGCACTGCAAATTTATACTCTATTCTGCAAAATAGCAATGGGTGGTCCACAATCGCAAGTTTGCGGTAATTTTTTGCACTTCCGCAACCGCAAATGACTTTTTACTTCCGCAAACTTTGCTGTTATTTTTTCCTGGTTTGATAAATAGAGGAGACCTATAGCAGTATAACAATGCTTCATACTTTCCGTGTAGGCTATAGACCTGTAATACACATCAGTAAGTTTTCTTCGATTTATTTAATATCCAGTTATGTCAGCAGCATGGCTGAGTGGAAATGTACGCAGGTTTGTGAACGAAACTGCGACGGTGCTAGATTACGACTGCGACTCTGCTGGCTGGAGTAGAGGCTTGGAAGAGAGTAACCTCATCTGCCTGTCACTTTTGTCACTCGTTCTAACTTCTAATTACAGTATGTTCGTTGAGTCGAAAATCCTCACTTGATTTACATACTTGTACAGTACTTGTCATATAGGACAAACGCAGATACAGAAATCTTTATTGAGTCACTGGAAGTAAAAACTCGAGACCCACAAACTTGTATTTTTGCATTCTTGAAAATGATACTTTATAGGCTTGCTACTATTTACCGCTTGAGTGATGAAATGGGGGGGGGGGGAGTTGGAGGCAGTGTTCCCACTAAGCCGATTTTTTTCAGCGAATCGGCGATTTGTTGGAGCAAGGGGAAACAAGTTTTGGCAATATAGTAAACGTAGCTTTAGAAAATTTGACAAATTTGTGGAAATATGACATTAAGTATACTTTAACACTGGATTGGTACAAAATTTAGGGCACATAAACGTCTTTTTAGAGCTTTGGGCACAATTGTTTGAAAAAAATTTGGGCACTCGCCGATTAGCCATAAAGTTAGAGGGAACACAGGTTGGAGGGGCGGTTTGTTGTTGGAGGGGTGGTTTGTTGTTGATGTCACTTTCTGCTTCCTCCATTAAGCAAGGCAATTTGCAGATCAGAATAAAAATAACTTCATTCAAACATGATAATTGCAGTTAACATTTTTTTGCACTGCACAGGTGCAAACATTTTTCAAATTGCTTTTAAAGGTGTTTGTATAGATGCAAACTTTTGCAAAGATGAAAATGCGCTTGGTGTAAGAAGAACAATCCAAAAGTTTGGCTTTGTTTATTTTGGTTGCAGTATAGTCCTGATTAATCATAACATGAAATTCTAACGTTTGAACTTAAAGTCAAACTTTGAAAAAGAGCAGTTTTTTAAAAGCTTTGAATTGCATAAAATATAATTATGGTGCAGACACTAGCATACCGAGGAGGGGCAATGTGCCATGGGCTTCCCCTCTAGCCCTAAACAAAAAATTTTAAGATAAAGCTAAACCAAGCAGTTTTGGAGAGGTTATGTTATTACTGTGTAAATGCAAAAATCTATCAATCATTATTTTGGTTTGTCTTTTTCCTTCACAAATGACCTAGCTTTTTAGTTCTGTAATGTTTTTGAAGCATTTTTCTTTTACAATTTCATTCTTCTAATAAGTCTCATTAAAGCATTATCCTAAAACTTGCTTTCAGAATGCACAAAAACGCATATTTTTAGTGAAATTTTGTAAAAATTTTCTGGGGCATCATGCTCCGAACCAACCAACAATGGTCTTGCCTTTGGCACTCTCCATAAAGTTGATTTGTGATGTCGCAGTGTGATAAAACTTTGGGCCTTTTTGGAAACTTTCTGCGTACGCCATTGGGTACAGATATTGATTTTGATTAGAAACTCGATCTTATTTTAAATTGTATGTTTCTCTTCAGTGCTGAGCAGTCAGTGCCTAAGGTAATTGCAAAAATTGAAAATTTGGGTTTTAATTCGTGATTATCCGTGGTAACACAGGTTCAATTGATGGTCACTGTTGAATCATAAATTTGTTTCAGCAGGGGCCACTTAGTTGGTGGTGCCAAAAATCTACAAGATCAATGTGCCATAGACAGTAATTTACCTGCCAAAAAGTTTGTCAATATGACTAACTTAGCTCGTGAATTTTGGAAAAATTTTGGAGTAACGCCTTCAACTGCTCGGAAATTTATGCCATTTCTTGATTGACGCATCATTTGCATGATACACAAACTTTGGAAAATTAAAAATGCATAATGTTGTATTATATATACATTATCAAAATATCACAAAATTATTCAGGGTACAGAAATTTTTTCAGGATTTCAAAGTGGGCAGTAATATCAATTTCCAAAAATCTTTGGAAATTTCTTGAGCAGCAACGCTTGTAGTCTTAAGTATGCATTTCAAAAACACATTTGACGAAACTAAAAACAAAAGAACTAAAAACATAAAACTAAGATTAAAAATATTGGTAGGCCTGCAGCCTATTTATTTACTAGACGTGCTGGGCATGTCATCAAAGTTGTCTTGTGCAACTTATTGCCACTTGAATAGCAGCACCCAAGAAAAATTATCGTTCCATAGCAGAGAAAGTTGGTAAGAGGGTATTGTACTTTATAAATACATCCACCCAAATCTGTCGATACACTGAATCGTAAAAACATATTTTTTTTGAAATAAGAAAGAAATGATCCCAGCGATGTTATTGATATGCGGTAGATTTTAATGTTTTTACTGCAAATCTGCAAATGTTTGCGATAAGAAATTGGTTTGCAAATTCGCAAACCAAAACCTTGAGTCTGCAATTTGCAGATTTGCTGACCAATTTGTGGAAGTGCCCAGCACTTATAGTACGTGTCTGATTAAACTAAGTCTTAATTGCGTTAAATGCGCTAAAATAAAGCAAGCTACTGCTTTCTTTACTTTTTGTTTTATTGCTACAAAAGCAGTAATTTTCCCTCTAAATTTGAATAATTGTGATTAATGTTGTTAAATTCTATACACTGTAGGTATTTTGCTAACAAGCCCATTGGGCAGGTGAAGCCGGAAAATAACTTGCTTGAGGCGATTTCAACTTGTCTCATACAAGCATTAATTTTGAATCCTGAATAGAATACTGTAATGCAGAAGTGTGACGATAAAACTGGCTGAAAAAAACTTGAAGTTAAATTTAAAGTACCTTGTTCCATGTGATTTAAAGTTGTATTTATTTTTCAGGCAGATTAGAAAAAATTATTGGTGCTGTAGCAAATTTTTAAATTAAATTGAGTACCCTAAATGTAAATTGCTCTTACAAATTCAAAATAGTGTAGCGACAAGTTTACTGAAGATTGAAATTTTTTGGAAGATTTTCTACTGTGATTAGTAATTTATAATGAATTTTTTAAAGATCGTCTTGATTTTGTTGGTGTTTACGTTTCATGTTTTGGCTGGGTAAGTTCCACGATGCTTTCTAAAATAAGTTCAAAACGTAGTGGACTTTTTGGTGTAAAACTATTTCTGTAATTTTTGTAGTTTTCATGGATTGAAATTTCCAAATGCGTTTAGTTTGGTGAGTGTGGTTGTGTTGAAGTTTTTAGGAAGCATTACACTATTTTCAGTCGCTCATTTAATTATAAGTTTGTACAAATTGAAGCGATTTCTTTAATTGCTACCTGTTCGTGTATAATTGATGACTTGATATATTTAGCTTCTTAAAATATAGCAAAACTTGAAAACTGCTGTTTTGTCTCAACATTAATGCTGGTACTGGTAGAGAGTAATGTCATAAATACTGTATAAAATGCAATTTTGTGTTGTTGGTTTTTTTGACCCAATTCAAGTGCAACTTGTCATAGTTTTGTGTTATGCAAGACATCAATTTTAAATGTACATGATGTGTTTTACACATTTTTAACGGATGGTGTTTTTAGGAGAGATTTTTACAAAATTCTAAAAGTAAAGCGAGATGCAACAACAAAGCAAATCAAGTCTGCCTATCGCAAACTTGCAAAGCAGATGCATCCTGACAAAAATCCTGATGATGAATCTGCCACTGAAAAATTTCAAGAATTAGCACTTGCCTATGAAGTGAGAAATAATAGTTTACTTGCTTTTTGTTAATGTTTTTTGAAAACTAATCAGTAAAGTATAGCAATCGGTTTGTGTGAACCAACGTTCCCACTGAGCCAATTTTTGTTGATGAATTAATAGCTTGTTGGATCAAGGGCAGTATGATAAACATAGCTTTAGAAACGTCAACTAATTTGTGAAAAATATCCTTTTTTGTACTCTTAAACACTAAATTGGTCCAAAATTTAGGGCATGCAACATATTTTTATAGCTTTGGGTACATCTCTTTTGAAAAAATTTGGGCACCTGTCAGTTAGCCAAAAAGTTGAAGGGAGCACTGGACCGGGGTGAACCTTTGCAATCAGGCTAAAAAGCACCATTTGGTTATGAGGATTTTGTTGAGGGATTTTAACCTCATCTCAAACCTAACACAGATTTCTTTTTGCTTCAGGTTTTGTCAGATGAAGACAAGAGGAAAAAATATGACCGTTTTGGTGAGGAAGGGCTTAAAGACGAAATGAGCCATGGAGGAGGTAGTGGCCCATTCTCAAGCTTTTTTGGTGACTTCTTTGGATTTGGTCATCAGCAAGGAGAGCAAGATATGCCAAAAGGAGACTCGTTTACGATTCCACTAGAGGTCACTCTTGAGGAAGTTTATTCTGGAAATTTTGTAGAGGTGAGATTGCATTTGTGCTGTGTTGCATGAGTACAGGATAAAAATTAATTTTTAATATTAAAATTACCAGATTTCAGTAGTTATTTGGTTTGTAAGCAACTTTTCAAATTGTAATTGCTGTTATTTTTAAGTTCAGTTTTATTTTTGGCGAACAAAAGTCTGAATTAATTTTATAGTGTAGACAGATTTATATGGACTAAAACTATTTTAATAAAAAAAAAGTTATTGGTGACATATTTTCCATAAACCTAATGTAAGTTCAACTTACCAGTTAATGATTTGAATTGTTGGTTTCTATCAATCTTGCATGAGTTTATTGTTTTGTTTTTTATTGCATGTTATTATTTTGTAGCGGCAGTTGCCATGTTTCACCTCTAATTTTAAAGGTGTTCATTAGTCACCTGCTTGGACTTCTCATGGGAACTGCGGCGAAATGTATTAGCGTTGAAATTTATGCTGTGCCATCTATCTCAGAGATGGAAACCGGTCGGGTCGACCGGCACCAGTTGGGTCGACCGGCCGGCTGGGTTGCCGGCTGGGTCGAGATTCTTCGACCGGTCGGTCAAGCCAGTTGAAAAACCAGTCGAGTTCTCCTTTCTGGCAACTAAAAGACATCTAAGCACCAACCAAAATATACTTATGTATTTTATCATAAATAAAACTTTTTATAATAATCAGTATTAACAAACCACGTCTTTCGAAAACACTTGTTGAATTATTTCAAGCTGTGACTTTCTGTGTCTTGAATTTTCTGTGACCATTAAGACATGCACATCCAAGGACGTATTTAGGGTGGGAGTATTGTGTCATGCCTACCGACTTGGGGCCATGGCACAAAGCAAAAAAGTTCAAAATATACGTTAAAATCAGGTTATCAGATTCTAATAAAGTATGCATGTGGAAGAGGCTTGCGCTACCTGGCATTTTAGTATCATTTTAATCAGCTTAAGGGTACAAGTGGCGCAGATTTCAGATTTTTTACTACATCCTAAAATCTTGTCGCTTTGAAAAGCTTGTTTCGACTTAAATTTACCACACTCTACCCTGGGCATGAAAGACATAGCTCTTATTTTTTTATATCTAACTAACCATGGCTTGTTCTGAAGTAGCAGCATTTCTACATACTGCTGGGGCACATTATATTTCGAATGTTTTCTAGCCAATGCTATTACAGTTTAGTGTTTTGTATGAAAATAACGGACACGTTGCGTTCATCGGGATAGTTATTCATAACGACTTCGTATACTACCGATGAGTTTATATATTGGTTTGACGTTTCGCTGCCCAAACCGGGAAGCTTCATCAGAACAATTTTCGGCAGTGCTGCCTTAGCAGTTACAAAAAGATAAATGAGAAAAAAATAACAGCAGAAGATAGGTAGCAGTAAAAACATACGAACATCACAATACTTGTACTATCATACCCAAAAAAATTGAAATGATGGAGCGATAACATTATGATATTGAAAATTATGTCCCTAACAGCGTGAAAAAAATTAATAATATTCTTAACAACTAGCTGCTTCACTAACAGTTTGAGAAAGTATGAAAAGGATCTATTGCAAAACATTATATACTGGAAAAGGTTTTTAGCTCCACACAGATTTATATTAATTTGTTACGTCCGTATATAAATCTCTGTGGAGCGAAAAAGCTTTTCCAGTACATAATGTTTTGCAATAGATCCTTTTCGTACTTCCTCAAACTGTTAGTGAAGCAGCCTATAGTTGTTATGAATATTATTAATTTTTTTCACGCTGTTAGTGACATAATTTTCAATATCATATAATGTTATTGCTCCATCATTTTAATGTTTTTAGGTGCAATAGTACAAGTATTGTGATGTTCGTATGTTTTTACTGTTACCTATCTTCTGCTGTTATTTTTTTCTCATTTATCTTTTTGTAACTGCAAAGGCAGCACTGCCGAAAAGAAGTTTGCAAATAATCTGTCACCAACAGCTAAAAAATTGGAACTTCATTTTTTGGCCTTTTGCAAAATATCATTAGAAAGAACGTCTAATAATTTAGCTTGTGCCCTCCAGTGCTTTTATGTTTATTTTAAGCCCTTTTTGCGCTGCTCAAAACAGGTCATTCAAACCGAAACTCAACCAAAAAAGGTCTTAAAACTGAGTCATTTTTGCAAAAAACGCAAAAGTTTTTTTGCCTTTTTTTCTGAACCCCCCGTCCAAAGTCACAAAATTTAACACCTCACCCATGCCCCCCCCTTTTGAAAAATTTTCATTAGATACATTGAACAGTCCACAAAAGCTTTCTGTAAAAACACCGGTCGACCGGGCCGGTCAGAAACCGGTCGACCGGCCGGTCAACCGGCGATGATTTTGAAATTTACCGGTCGGGTCGAGAAAATCCTGACCGGTTCCATCTCTGATCTATCTATCTTCAGTCTTTACCTTTGTATTTTGCCAACGTAATCTATCGATGAGTATAAAACAGATCAACCACTTTTCTACCAATATGATGAAAACTGCTGTGATCTGTGAACCCACAGTTTGCATTGAACTAGATCAGTGCAAGAAACGTAACACATCATTTTCGGTCTATTTGTATTTGTTGTTTTAAACCTACAATCTCTGCATTAATTTGCTCTTTTTTTTGGATTGTACGCTGTGTCATCGCTGGAGATATCTGCCTGAGGCTGCTTTCAGATGAACGTCACCGCTGTGTTATATCTTATACGTATGAAAATGTTTGTGTAATCTTATTGAAAGCACAAGTAAGTAGATTTAAAACTAAGTGTTAAAATACTGTACTACGATTACGCTTAATTTTTTTTCAGATTGTGCGTCACAAACCAGTCGCGAAAGAAGCCGCAGGTACGCGGCAATGTAATTGTCGAAACGAAATGAAAACAACGCAATTGGGGCCAGGCCGTATTCAGATGACGCAACAACGTGTCTGCGATGAATGCCCCAATGTCAAGTACGCATATCCGACATTGTTCTGATTGATTTGTTAAATATTAAATATTGCATATGCCTTATGCGAAACGACGTCTAAAATATGTGAAAATCTCTTCAGTTTTTGTATGCAGGCTCAGTTGTCCAAAGCTTCAATTAAACAATTTAAAAATTTTTAATTTAATTTTTTTTAAGATTCGTGAATGAGGAGAAAGTCCTAGAGGTTGAGGTTGAACCAGGAATGGAAGATGGATCGGAGTACCCTTTCTATGGAGAAGGAGAACCCGATATTGACGGAGAACCAGGAGACCTCATCTTTAAAATCAAAGTTTTAAAGTAAGCTTCTGAATCATTTCATGTGTGTATTTATTCTTTGCATGTGTACTTTTGGCATCGTTTTTGTTTTTGATTTTTTAAGCACGTCACGAATAGCAACCGAAAAATATACGATGGCGAAAGTGTCAGTACTTATCCTATGGTTCGTTTATGCTAGACTACTAATTCCATGGGTAGGTTGACGTAACAGATTTCTGGTGTAACTCATGAGGTGGTTCATTATGTTTTTACTATTTTTCAGGAAAATTATTCCTTACTAAATGATAAAGTTAAGGGTCTTGTCAGTTTTGAGATAATTTGTTTTGTGTTGTAGACACCAAACATTCGAGCGTAAAGTTTTAGACTTGTACACTAATGTAACAATATCCTTGACGGACGCACTTCAGGGCTTTGAACTCGATATTACGCATCTGGATGGCCATCAGGTGAGAGACTGTGACGTCATATAACATGAATGAACGAAACAAGACCTTACAGGGATTGTCAGTGTCATACGCTGCAAGTTAGGGTTGGAGTTTATCGAGCTCTGCACTAAGCAACTAACTTTACGCTAAATGGATGGCACACAGACTGTAATAATACTGACTGCGCCTCAATGGTTAATTTGGTTATGTATTGCAATCGGGCGATTTCGGCGTAAGTTCAGTAAGCCTATGATTGAGACTATTAATTTAATTCACTCTCTGGCCTACTTATCAACTGAACGTCATGCTCAACCTTCTCATAAAAAATGGCGAAGTTAAATTTTGCGCTTTGTTATTTTAATTGTAGTGTTGATGCAAGTTAAAAAGGCATTCGGGTCAAGTTTTTTACTGTTAAACGAAATATTGGTAAAAAAAATAAAATGCATGCATTTCTTACCAAATTTGAAGATTTCTACGTCTTGCTGTTTTCAGAATGTTGCAGTTCAAAGTTATCAATTTTCCTCATATTTCGGTAATTGCCATTTTGAAGGTTTTGTGACGGAAGATAAAATTTAGAAATGAAGTTATCAAGAGTGAACTTATCCCCTAAATGAACACTGTAGCAATGTGCCTTTAATATTTTAGAAATGAGTTATGAAAGCTTAAACCGGACAGTTGGTCGAGCGGAAACGCCTTCGTCTCTGGAGCGGGAGGTCTGAGATTCTAATCTTGGGCAGGTCAAATCGGACACAGTTTCGTCAGTGGGTCGCTACCGCTAAAAATTATGGATAATAAAAAGATAAAATATTTGGAAAATCATGAAAGTTTTTCCTCTCCACTTTTCTGTCTATATGCGCCACAGTTTGGTCAACGTTTTTTTGATTAGGTTCATATCGAGCGTAAGCAGATAACGTGGCCAGGGGCGCGAATCAAGAAGAAAGGGGAAGGAATGCCTTCAAACGAAGATTATAACATTCGGGGAAATCTTATCATAACTTTCGACGTCAGTTTTCCAAGAGGAGAATTGTCTGAGCAGGAAAAGGAATGTAAGTCGAATTGTAGTGATGTTCATTATAGGCCTTGCTTAAACACTGTATGAGAACTTGTAAATATACAGCATAAAAATAGCATATTAAGAGTCGCACCAAAAATGTCAGAAGCTATCACACCAGAGTTAAAGATTATTTGCGTTGAGAATTTTTGAGCATAGTTTTTATGTATTAAAACAATTCTAGGGGTCTCCTGTTGGTTAAACTACAGCCATTGTAAGTGAGATCAGTGTAAAATGAACGTTTCGTTCCTCTGCTGTTGCCATTATCTACGAACAGTAGAAGTACACAAATTACATGCTAGTAATGACTGAAATGAAAAACAGAGGTGGATTCGAGGACCCAACGTTCGAGGCTAAGGCCAAGGACTCAAGAGCAATCCGAGGCCAAGGACAAACTTTTCGAGGACACCCTCTCGAGGCCAAGGGTCTAGGACAAAGTTTTACAAGTTGTAAAATTTCTCCGAAAAAAAAACAGAAAAAAGGTCATCGAGCTGGAACCAAAAAATATTGCTGTCCTCGAGCCGAGGGCAGGGCATTTTTGAGGACTTGTAGGCTTCGAGGCCAAGGACTTCAAAACGTCCTCGAGGACTCCACTTCTCATGAAAAATCAAAAGATGTTTTTTGTTTAGTTTTAAAAATTGGCACAAAAGTTCGCCCCACCGCTAGAACTATGTTATGCATTTGATATTGCTGAAACTACAGCATTGCAGTATGCCAGTTTTTTGTACACACTACAGTCATTGCTAAGTTTTTATAATGTTGCAGCACTCCGCAAAATATTGAACCATGAAACGAAGCACAAAGTTTACAACGGTCTGCAAGGATACTGACCTCAACATCATATTACAGCTGCAGTCATTCCTATTTGTACTAGGCAATGTTGCAGGCACCAGCAGCCTGCACTTAAATACGAGACTTTGTTCAGTTTTTGAATGTTCGTTGTTTGTGTTTTTATATAAACTAGGTGATCTTCAATGGTTATTATAACCGAGTTGTTGTTACTTTAAGCCAGACTTTTTTCAAGCGTTAGAATTTTCTGATTTGTGCATTTAGAAAATTTCATTCAGTTGAAAAATTGCATCTTTTTTTTACAAATGCGCTATATCTGTGAATTTTTTTTTAGACAAGTTACCGGAGATCATAACTTGGTTTGTAATTTTTCATTCGTAGGGATAAGTACTAAGTAGGTTTAATCTAAATGTTATTTTTATCAGCTATGTGCAATGTGCATGCAGTTATAAGTTTGTTGGTTGGTTATTGCGCCGCTATTGAAATATGATGCTCTACATGCGATTATGGCAAAATAAAAACGGAAGGGAAAAAACAAAACCAGATGCGGGCTCTTTTTGTCTACGGTACCAGCAATCTGTACGAGCTTACTAGAATCACAGCTGGACCCTTCATTTTCACTCTAGCATAATTGTGTATGAACTAAGCTCTCTGCGTAATGTCTAGTCCTAACCGCATCAATTCTTAAGCAATTTGGGTTTTGTTTGCAAGTCTTTTTAGACGCTAAGCCATCTCAAAAGGGTAGACTGTTTCAGGGGCGCACCCAGAAATTTTTAGAGGGAGTGAAAAGCAACCAGTATCCAATTGTGATTAATTTAGTTATTGTCAAACAGGGTTTCGCGGTAATAGTTGCATCGTTAAAACATTTGTTGATTCAAAAACCTTGCAATAACGATTTTTCAGTAAAATGCGTTACATTTTACAGTCTAGTTGCTGGTTGTGAAGATTGCGTGCGAGATAACAAATTTTCCCTATGGGGGCCTCGCTGGGTAATTCTAGCAATTTTTCAGAAAAAAGTAGCTATTTTAACGCCATTTGGATAACATTTAGTACGTTTTTAGAGCGATTAGAAAAGGTTAAATTACTCCAGCCGCAGAGCAATTCTAACAATTTTTCAGAAAAAAATAGCCATTTGGATGACGTTTTGCACGTTTTGGAGCCATTAGAAAAAGTCAAGTTTGTAAGATGGGGGCGAAGACCCCAGCCACTGGCCAGTTCTTGCAATTTTTCAGAAAAAAAGCCATTTTAACGCCATTTGGATAACGTTTTGAACTTTTGAGCAATTAGAAAAAGCTAAATTATTAAGATTTGGAAGAGTTGAAAGAATTTATTTTGCTCAGTCCAATCAGCCTCGCACACTTACTGGTCAAGTCCGAAATATGTTTGAATGCTGAAAGATCGCAAATTGGGCTTAAATTTTTCAATCAATGCGTTTTTAAATTGAAAAAGCTTGTTATTGGCACAGAATTTCAAAATAGTTTTCATTAGCGTCGGAGCTTTAATTTCACTCTTTGAGTAATGGGTAGTCTTGAAAAAGTCTTTTTAGATTGAACGTTTTCATCCAGCTCTCTTCATGAATCTACGCTGAAAGGAAGAAAAACTAAAATGCGATGGTGTATGTAGAGGTTGATTACGCTGAAATAGACAATGGATTGTTATTATGACGTATGGATGCTGCAAAATCACCTAAAATACTATAAGGTTAATGCAAAAATATAGAATAAATAAATTGGAAATGATAGCTCTGTCGCACCGGCCAGTTGGTCGAGCGGTAATGCGTTCGTCTCAGGAGCGGGAGATCTGAGGTTCCAATCTCGGGTCGGTCAAATCAGACACAGTGTTGCCAACGGCTCGCCACCGCTGCGACATTTCTTCGATAGGAACTGTGTTGCCCGGGCGTAATGACGCGGAGATGGGCCCCGCCAACTCGTTTCACGCTTCGGCGTAATCCAGCAAGTATAATGAAAGATTTGATTTGATAGCTCTGTCGCTATTAAAAGCTGCTTTTATATTCCTGAGTATGGTTGCAGAATAATAATCTGGAGTTTGAATGTAATTTTGTTGTGGGTATCGTCTTCAAACAGCGGATTTGTTTGCTTTGTTTTTGCAGAAGTGCTTTTGGCTTAATAGGTTTTTTTTACACGAACGATTTTTTTCACTAAATGGCGTCTGTATCGTTTTAGTGGCAAGCTCTGTTCTGCTCAGAAGTTTGTGATTGGGTTTAATATTATCCATTATTCAATGGATAAAACAAATACACATAGTTACACACATAGGTGGGCAAGTTAATGCAACACGTTAGCTTCGTTAACCACTAGTCCGTTAACAAACTTCATACCTCCGTTAACGTTAATCCGTTATTTTCAGCTTTAATTAACGGAAGTTAATAAAGTCCGTTAATCCGTTAACATTTTGCGTGTAATTTACATTTCGTTTTATTCACTCTCTTCTAGTACACGTATTGACGCTGTTGAGCTGATTGTAAGGAAATAGTTATTGCTATGGTGATCTTTTTGTGTTTGGGAAGTTACATTTTACAGTCTAATCTAATTTCAAGATAAAAATAAGTTCAAATGCACAACGAAGATGCGATCGGAAAATCTTTGGAAATCGCGAACAGCAATAATTAATAGGACTATGAGGCTGTAGGTTTATCATTTGCCTCAAAAAAGAGCTCCTTTCTTCGCCTTCTTCTAAAAAACTCGTGCTAATACACAACAAGTGCTACCAGTGCAAACTGGTTTGTACCGGTATGTTGAATGAATGGTGCAAGACATTAACGTTAAAAACCTTAACGGAAGTTAGCAGAACTTAACGGAAGTCAATTTAGTCCGTTAACATGAAAAAACTTAACGGATTAACGAGTTAATGAAAAAGTTAGCTTCGTTATTAACGGATTAACGATTAACGGACTTGTGCCCACCTATGGTTACACAATATATCCGTCTTGTAATTGAAACACTGTAGAAGCAATATTGTAGTTTAAAAACAAATGCAAAAATCTCATTTGCTTGATAAATATCTTGCAGGAGCAAATTACAGCCCTAAAACAACATCTTATCTGGCAGGATCAGATTACAGCCCTAAAACAACATCTTAAGTGATTAACAATAACTTAAGGGATTATTTAGTGAAAAGTAAGTATGGCAAAGTGTTACAAACTGCGTTATATCAACGTAATTATGTTTTTTTTTTTTGAGTTCCATAAGGTGTGTGTGGGGGGGTTTGACCCCCGAAACCCCCCCACTGGGTGCGCCACTGGACTGTTTGGTATGCGCATTGTCAGTTTGGGAGTCTAATCGCGAGGAGTCTGCAGCCTTTCGGTCACCAATCCGACGCTGTTAACATATGGGCTATATTCACTGCACAGCCGGACACTGCAAGAAGAGGTGGAAACCTTTTCACCTTGTCGATTTAGGTTTTGGGCGTGAAGTTGGTATAGCGATTTAAATTTTGCAGAAAACGGATTTATTAGAATCAATAGCCGGCTGAATATCATCACTTTGTAAAGCACAATAATTATTTTTGTTACTGAATCGATAGATATTCTCTGTTTTACTTTAGCAGACGCACAACAAGAATTTTGCTGAAGGAAAAGGGCTAGATCTAAAAAAGCACACCTATTACGCTGAAGCGTATATCGAGTTTGTGTGGTCCATCTCCGTGTCATTGCGATCTACGTCATAAGAGCGCAAACAAAATTTCGCAGGACCTAAGGGCACAAGGACATAAGAACGCAGGGACATAAGGGCGCGGAGACGTAAATCTGCAATCTGCGCTAACAGTTTCGTGCCTCGGAAATAATTATGTTATGAAAGAAACAAACTTGATTAATGAGTATTTTATTTGATTTTGGCCAGTTGAAGTTTTTCTTGAATTCGCTTCCTAACTTTAATTCTCGATTATCGCACAAAGCACTACCCTTAAACTGTGTTTAGATCGCCGTGCACTACTTGAACCAACATTTAAAGAGAAATGTTTATCTTTGATGAGTTTTTTTGCTTTACGTTGCACGTCAGCGGTTGTTTTCAAACTCAATCATTTAACCGTTTTCAAGCGCAGTCACTTAACGGTTTTACTTAATCCAGGCCCGGCGCCAAGATACGTGACTGGGGGGGTGGCAGAAATAAATTTTGGGGGGCACGAAAAGTTTATTTATGTGAATTCGACGGGGGCACGAGAAGTGTATTCGAGTGTGGATCAAACGAAAAAGGTGAAGACCCAAAAAAATTTTTTTTCTTCAGTACAAATATTTTCCCAAACTCTGATTGTCGTCTCAAAATTTTTGCAATTTTCCACGAATTCTTAAGTGAAGATCAAAAAAAAAGGTCTTCATCCCAAAACTTTTATGTAATCCGTGGTGAGTTCACAAACATTACGAAAAGACAGTTTATACTCGCGAGTTCTTCGGCGGTAGACACCAAGTTGGGAGTCTTGGTTTGCACTCCAGCAGCCTCGAGCCTGTTAATTGTTAAGTCTTCGCTTGGGGGGGCAAAAGCAGTCATTTGGGGGGGACACGGCCCCGAAATGCCCCCCTTGTGGCGCCGGGCCAGACTTAATCTGTTAAGCAAACAGTCACAATTAGTCGTTTGTCCCGCTGCGAAGCAAAACCAAGTTTTTCATTTTCTCTCTTTATTGAGCCGAAAGTGTGTAAGCACGAAAATGTCAGCGCAGATTACAGATTTACATCTCTGCCCTAATGTCCTTGAGACCTTATGTCCTGCGCCATTTTGTCTTCGCTCTTATGTCGCGTTTCGGTGTCATTGCGCCCAGGCAGTACAGCTCCTTTCGAAGAAATGTCACAGCGGTGGCGAGCCGTTGGCAACTGCGTGTCCAATTTAGCCGGCCCAAGGTTTGAGCCGCATACTTATACCGCTCCTGAGAGAAACGTGTTACCAATCGACCAATTGGCCGGCTCCTACAAGAATGACCATAATTTGAAATAACATTGATCAATAAAAAACGAAATCTATCAGCAAGCGCGTAGGATAGCCTAGCCATAATGTATAGCGGGGGCAATTTTGAGGGGGAGTGAAGCCTGTAGGTTCTTTAGTGCTCCTTGCCGATTACTTTGACTGTGTTTTTTTCAATGTTTTTTGCTTTTTTATTTCTTTCTTTTTCATTACGTTAATTGTGCGTTGGTGAAATAATTTTTTTTGTTTTTGCAAAAATTACTTAATTTTAAGCCTATTTTAGTTAAAATAATTGCTTGAAAAAGGTCCTGTATAAATTAACATTGCATGCATGAATAAACCGTCAGCGAAAGCGAGCTTTGTGGGCAGTGGCGAGCAGAGGTGGAGTCTTCGAGGACGTCCATGGCCTCGAGAACACATTTCAAGTCCTTGGCCTTGGTCTTGGCCTCAAAGCCTCAAGTCCTCAAAGCCTTAAAGCCTCAACTCGAGGACAGCACCATTTTTTAAATAGTTAAAATTTTGTAGATCTGCTGAAAAATGTTTTTCTAGACCGTTTTTTTTGGAGATCGACCGAAAAAAAAAATTTTAAGACCTTTTTTCTTTGGAAAACACTTGCATTTGTGTTCTTGGTCCTTGGCCTTGGCCTCGAGCATTTCTGTCCTTGGCCTCGGATTTTTTTGTGTTCTTGGCCTTGAGCCTTGTGTTCTCGACTCCACCTCTGGTGGCCAGTAGTAACTGAAAAATGACAAATATGGAAATTAGAAAGTTTTCATATTGAATCTTTCATTATATTTCGGTAAATTACGCCGAAGCGTAACGAGTTTCCGGGGCCCGTTTCTGCGTCATTTCTTGCAAAAAATGTTGCAGCATAGCGTACTACATTATTTTTCTCCCATTAAAAGTTCCTTCTTTCAAAATTTTAAAGACGTCAGTGTCAGTGATTTTGCGGTTTGCCCTCCCCCCAATCAAAATCCTGGCTACACCTAAATTATGAGATTTAGGATGATCAGCCATTTATCTTCAAACTTTGCATCTCTTTCAGATTGATGATTTTAATAAAACAAACCAGATTTTGAATGATTTTGATAACGTCCTAAAAAAGTTCAAAACTTTTTTTAGGACACTGTACTTTTTTTGGAACGGGGTTGTTATAGAACAATTTTATAAAGAATTTGCGTTAAAGTTTGCGTGTTATCAAGTTTAGGATGAATGGTCAATGATCATTTATCTTCAAACTTCGCATCACTTTAGTTTGTTGATTTTGACACAACAAACCAGATTTCCATAGGTGGGCAGCAGAAGTCCGTTAATCGTTAATCCGTTAATAACGAAGCTAACTTTTTCATTAACTCGTTAATCCGTTAAAAAGTTTTTTCATGTTAACGGACTAAATTGACTTCCGTTAAGTTCTGCTAACTTCCGTTAAGGTTTTTAACGTTAATATCTTGCACCATTCATTCATCGTACCGGTACAAACCAGTTTGCACTGGTAACACTTGTTGCGTATTAGCACGAGTTTTATAGAAGAGAGAAGCTCTTTTTTGAGGCAAATAATAAGCTGCAACCTCATAGGTTGATTAATTATTGCTGATCACAATTTCCAAAGACTTTCCAATCGCAGCTTCGTTAGTGCATTTGAACTTATTTTTATCTTAAAATCAGATTAAACTGTAAAATGTAACTTCCAACACACAAAAAGACCACCACAGCAATAAATATTTTCGTGCAATTAGCTCAGCAGCGTCAATACATGCTCTAAAAACGAGTGAATTAGCAAAAAATGTAAATTACACGCAAAATGTTAACGGATTAACGGACTTTGTTAACTTTCGTTAATTAAAGCTGAAAATAACGGATTAACGTTAACGGAGGTGTGAAGTTTGTTGACGGACTAGTGGTTAACGAAGCTAACGTTTTGCATTAACTTGCCCACCTATGCAGATTTCGAATGATTTTGATTGCGGCCCTAACTTTTTGAACTTTTGTTTAGAAGGAAGGTGTTTTAGCACATGCTGCTACTGGATTTATTATTAATTCGCATCAAATTTGTTATTCAAAACTAGGTTAGTTGATTAGAGATGTGAGTGGAATTCCCATTTTGTTTTTGATTAAATAAACTAGGTTTTAGTTGATTTTTGATGGCGTCCTAATAAAAGTATCTGTTTGTTGGTACGTTTAGGACGCGTCCTAGTTATCCTAAAAAAAGCATCACCCTTCCACTTAGCCAAGTCAGTTCAGAGTTTAAAGTTCAGACATAAAACAAGTTTTATGTCATTGGGTAAACGTTTGAAGATAATTTCGACTTGACCTGTAACTAAGGGAGGCTGAAAGGGCTGAACAATTTAATTATTCAACTGGCTTCAAAATCTTAGCAGCTTAGCTCTTTCAACTTTCTTTCAAAGTTATTTCATTCAATTTCCAAATCAAATTGCTGCAAAATCTGAAAATATGATCTTCAAAGTTTAATGGCGTTAAAATGGCTGTTTGTTTCCAAAAAACAACAACTCTTGGGACTCAAACTCCTCGCTAGTGATAGTTTTGAGTTACATGGGTTTAATCGGCACTCTGTCCTTTAGAACATTTTTCCAACTAGCAACTTAGCAAAATTCTTATGTTTATAACTAAGTTATAGGCTGTACCCTGATACAGCTTAGCAATAGTCCTTCCCTTACAGCTTAGCCAAATTCTGGTTGCATACTGCAGTAATCGGAAATGAATAAAAATTGACTCAATCATTTTCCTAAAAATCCAAGATCTATGCAAATAGGCTACGACCGCATAGCAAAGGAAACAGTGAAACTTTGGAAAGACTTGGTTATTTCGTGCAGAGACTCAATCATCATCAGAACTAAACATTAATACACCAGTACCAGAGTTAAAAAGCTTTAATCTTGATGATTTGAGTACGTACTGCCCTGGTATTAAGTAATTTCAAAAGCTTAGGTGAGAAGCTTTGTTTTGTGTGAGGGCATAGGCATCGATTGTTTGTTGATTAAGCAAATTTCGACAGGGCAAAAATTCTTTTTTGAAGTTTGGCTTTACTTAGTTTCAATTGAAACGATTTTGCTTTGCTATGGTATACTGTACTGGTAATAGTAGCCTACTCATACTGCAGTTGTAAGTTTAGCGCTGGCTACCTATGTTTTGTCCACATTACGCAGCAATTTTTTGCCACATGATTTTTAGATCATCACTTATGTGTAAATTAATGCAATCTTAAAAACCAGTGGTGGAGTCGAGGACACAAGTGTGGCGTGTCATAGGGGAGCGCGCTTCGATTGCGGTTAACCGGCTCGACTGCGCAGCCTTTGAGCTGCTATGATCAGTTGATTTAAGAAGCCATCGGTTAGAATTATCTTTCATCTGTGGTTACTTTCATGCTAGTTTCCACATCGCCACTGGATGAAGCAGGAACTGCGACACACTTCTCCCTTCCTGAAAGCAGTGGTAGGAAGGGGCCTGCTAACGTCGTCTCGAGCGCCGACCATCCAATCACGTCGGGGTCACCAGTTGTGGCGTGTCAAAAGGGAGCGCGCTTCGATTGCGGTTAACCGGCTCGCTTGTACAACCTCTGAGCTCCTATGATCTGTTGACTTATAAGGCTATCGGTTCCAATTATCTTTCGTTTGTGGTTACTTCCATGCTAGTTTCCACGTTGTCACTGGATGAAGCAGGAACTGCGACACAAGGCTCGAGGCCTAGCCAAAGACCACAAAAAATCCAAGGCCAAGGACAGCCCTTTCAAGGACAGACCCTCTCAAGGCCAAAGACAAGGACACAGGCGCAAGTGTTCTCAAAAAAAAGGTCTTCAAGAAAATTTTTCAGCATTCTCAAAAAAAGAAAAAAAAAAGGTCTTCAAAAATAATTTTTCTGGCGATTTTCAAAAATTAAGGTCTTCAGAGAAGAAAATTTCAGGCGAACTACAAAATTTTAACAATTTAAAAAATAGTGCTGTCCTTGAACCGAGGACAGGGCAATTTTCGAGGACTTGAGGGTTCAAAGCCAAGGCCAAGGACTTGACCTTTAAGGCCAAGGACTTCCAAATGTGTCCTCAAGGACGTCCTTGAGAACTCCACCTCTGATAAACACGTCTTTTTAAAAATATTATTTCAACACGCTTAGTGCCAAGAAAACATTATATACATGTCAAAAAAACCAAGGGAGCCAAACAAATTTCGCCCCCTTTAGTGTCAGACCCAATGACTGAGAAGGCCCTGCCTCCCGGCTTCCTGCAATCGTTGCCAGTGTGTGAGGGGGATGAGGGAAGCTATTAAATGCTATAAACTAATAAAATCTTAAATTTTTATGATCATGATCTTACAGTGCTCAACGAAGTCTGTGTCAGTAGCCTATTTAAATAAGAGGATGGGGGCATCATGCTATGCCCCTCCCTTTTTATAGCTAAGGCACAGTGCTACTAAACATTTTAAGTAGTTTTTCAATCAAGTACATGGTGGCAGTAGGGTAAAGTTTAGAATTGGTTTTGTCCAACATGTCAAAGTTTATACTGCCTTGAAAATTGTCCAACCCAAGCTCACAAATTTTAAACAGCAGACTGACTGTATAAGCTCTATTCTATAGTTCATACTCTGCAAATATCACTTTAGTTGAATAAAAATCTCGGTTTTTGGACCATGAAATAAAAACTAAACAATCAAAAATCTCCAACCATTGAACATTTTAGGGGAGCATGGCATTGTGGAATAATCTACTGTACAATGTACATCTGTTATTATTTGGGTCATGGTCGAAGAACATTAAGACAGATTTGTTTTAAAATGCAATAGCAATTCAAACAGCTTGTCAGAGTATTTAAATTTGTTGCAGCCAAAGCCAAAAATGCTTATGTGCTAGCTGTCTAGCTTGATTGCAAATGAGAAATAATATTATTATTGGCATTAAGTACTGTAGTTACAAAAACTCTTTTCATTTTTAGGTCTTGGGATATATAAAAGCTTAAAAAGAAACAGAGGATTACTACTGAATTAGCTTACGCCTTGCTAATTGTTTTATGCTAATTTTGTATGTTTTACACTGCTGTCTTCTAAATAGAAATTCAATCAAACTATCCTCAAACTTCAGTTAGTTTTTTGTCAAAATTAATTGCAAAAATTTCTCAACGCTTTGGGCAAAGCTGCGTTGACTCCTGCTCCTCTATCTGTGAATAAACTACTTCGCAAAATTTAATTTATTTAACATACATAAAATTGTAAGTGTAAGTACATATTCTACTAAAAAAAGGGAGAGTGTTGTTTATTCTTAATTGTGAACAAATCTAAAATATGACTCATGTCATCGGGACAAGATTAGAGTCAAGTTAGTTACATCAATGTGACTCTAGTCAAGTCCAAGTCATTTCCCCCCCAAGACAAAAATGACCTAAGCCTAGTTCGAGTCATCAAAAAATGTGACTCAAGTCCAGTCGCTGGCTCGAGTTGTTCCATCCCTGCAAACGGCATCCTGCTTGAGAGAAAGACAGAATGCTTTAGGCCTATCTGGCAACTGTCATTGTACCATTGCATTATAGAAATTAAAGCATTGAGTGAGAAGGCAGTCATTTAAATTTTCTACTAACTATCCCCAGAATAGCCTTGCTCTAACCCTCACTTAAGGCAAAATCATTGTGACAAAATCACTGGCAACAGTAATTTCATCTTTATTCACAAAGTTGTCTGGGCAGTGGGCACTGGGCAAGGACACAGGGAAGGGTCCTTTCGTTCTTTGAGTCAAGCTGCCACCTCCCCACCTGTCTATCAAACTAGATGGAGGCTTCACAAGTTCACATTGTCAACTTTAAATGCGGAAGGTCAAGCAGGAAAGCTTTGAATACCAATTTTTATGGAAAAGGCTTGGCACACATACTGTGCGCACATGCTAGAGCATTGACGTGGCACATGCTATAGCAATCTAAGCTATTCCCCGAAATCTAACTCTAACCCTAACCAAAATAAAAATTTTCAGTTACCTAAAAGAACAAGTTAGGTAACCAGAAGTCTTTATTTCAAAAAAAGGTTGCGCGCATGTTCCGTACTTCGAATACTTCGAATTTTTATAGTCTTTGGTTTGACCTGACTTGAAATTGAGCTTGATGCTCTAACAAACGAAACCACAAAGTTGAGTTACTTCAAGTCGTGGCTTTGGTAGCTTACATTCATTTCTACACTGAAGTGGTAGACTTGTTTAGGGTATACCAGTACCTGATACTTAATAATCAAACCTGAAAACCGAACAAGAAACAACAATTGTTTAAAAATACATTTCAGTGTACTTTGTAGAAAGAAGTGTATCCCACTAACCTGTACAGTAACTCAACTTCAAACTCCATAATAGGTTACCACTAGCAGGCTAGCTTCTAGGCTATCACATATCAACAATAGTTTTTGTTCATTTTTCGGCATCCCAGTGTAAACAAATAAAGATGTCATATGGTTATCCTCCAGGAGGAGCAGGTGGATATCCTCCACAACAGGTAGGGTACTGGTCAGTGGTTATGTTTAATAATGATAATATGTACTGTACCGATAATGCATAGTGTTGTATTCTACTAGTTCATGTCTGTATAAGTGTGTAGTTCATAGCATGATAATTGATACTGTGGCTCTTGATCTAATGTCTTTATCAAAACTTTGTATACCACAACTGGTGTGGTCCCATTTACCAGATATTTTGATCATGACTATTTGTTTTGCAGGGTGGTTACCCACCAAATCCACAAGGAGGCTACCCACCACCTTCCGGAGGTGCATATCCTCCACCTGCAGGGGGCGCATACCCTCCAGCTGGTGGGGGCTATCCTCCTGCTCCAGGTGGTGCTGGCTATCCTCCACCTCAAGGTGGTGCTGGTTATCCTCCTGCTCCTGGTGGTGCAGGTTATCCCCCAGCACCAGGAGGCTATGGTGCACCCCAGCAAGGAATTGGTAAGTGCTGCCTTATAAGTTTTAAACTAATATATTTGCACAACTTACAATCCCTTCTATTGCTAATTGGATGAGTTGGCTGTTTACATTATAGTGCTGATATTCTTGAAGAGTGGTTTTGCTTTGAATGCTGTTGTTACAAAAATATTAATTTGTTATATGCTAAGTAGGCCTAACACTATTTACTCAACTGCTTCATCCTGTTAGTTTTGCAAGCTGTAATTAAGTTTTATAATATTCAGTGAAATTTGTTATTGAAGGTGAATTGTCAAATGCATGAACCATTGCTTAAAAATTAGCTTTGCTTTGTCAGTTTTTCTCTGAAAAGAACGAATAATTTGATTTGCATGCCACTTTCTACATCTGCTGCATTTTCGCTGCTTAAGTGATGTGTTGCTATAAATTGTGGGTGGTTTCTTAAAAAATTCATGTCAGTACATTTTAAGAGATGAGATTAAATTATTCAAAAAACATTCTCTTTGATGATTGAGATGGTTTCATTATCTCCAGTCATACAAACATTTGAATTAACATGTAAAAGATGTTAGCTGAAAGCATAGCACTCTTGGTTGCTTGGTTAGTTCTATGTTTTACCAATCGTTTTTTACTTTCATTTAACTTATATTTTCCCATTTATTATTTCCATCTTTGCAACTCTTTTGGACAAATGATACGTGACACTTTTGGTAATGGGCTATATCTGATAAGCTTGTGGTGGAAAAAATAAACCAAGCTGTCTTGCAGGTTTTGATATGAACAGTTAAAAACATTCAACTAATAGGTTGTCATAAAACAGCAAGTCAGAAATATTTTACAGGTTACAATCAAAACTCTTTTATTGCAACAATTTTGTAGGTTTTGAAGGATTAGGATCTCAACCGGGTGGCCCCCCTCAAAACCCAGCTCAAAACTATGGTGCTCCACCTCCCAACCCTCAATATGGATATGGTGCCCCAGCAGCCCCTGCTGCTGGTGGAGCTTATCCAAACCAACCTTACGGAGCTCCAGCAGCTGCTCCAGCTCAGCAACCTTATCCTGGGACTGCCCCACAAGCTTACGGCCAGCAAGCAGCCCCTATACAACCAGGTGAGATGGCATTGGCATTTTGTGGCTAACCTGTGCTTCATTTTCATTTTGCTTACAATTCTTGTATTGAGTTTCAAGCTCATGGTCTCTGCAAGCGCTTGGGTTGGTGAGACGTGATACGTACGGCACGTCTTGCTTGCCGTCGGACTAGCGGTGATTACAAGCTCAATTTCCGTTCGCTTTATTTTTGAACGTTTACTGCGAACTTTGATTTACTATTTACTTTGTAACTTAAAAAACCTGGTTTTCAGTTAATTGAGCTCGGTTGGCTTTTCCTTAGTTTTGTGATCATTAGTTATAAATAAGAATGCACAGTTTTTTTCTAGTTATAAACTAAGTCAATTAGCAACAATTTATTGCTAGTTGAGACTAATAATAGAGGTTATTGCATGGGATCTAAAGCAATAGTTGAACAAAAACGTGGAAAACGTTGTAATCTTTAAGGATATCGTCTGTTAAATATGAAAGTGATGTTATTTGAAGAAATAATAATATGACTGAAAGCCTCAAACCATAGAAAAAGATGTTTTAGGGGTAGAAATGTGATAGCTCCTAGTGAGGTTGTAATATGTTGTTTTGATGGAGAATCTGCTGGTGAGATTCAACTGGCAAAATTACATCAAAGCTCCTAGTATGGTTTGTAATAGCATGCTGTTTAAGTGGGGCATTTTTCGTGGCAGTCCAAAACACCTTGAAGTGTGAATTTATTTCACAGCGAAATGTTGTCATATCACAAATAAAGTATTTTATCGATATCAAAATGGAGCATTTATGGGCTTCATAACGAATATCACAGCCATTGTAATAGAAATGATTGAATAACAAAAGTTTAGGGCCTCTACTGGTGCTCATTTCAACGTTAAACTCGCAAGTTTTCTCTATCATTATATTCTATGGGCTTGCTTGTGCTCAATTAATGTACATGGAATATGGATCGATTGATAAGCTAGTGCTTCTAATCTTTGTTGTTACATTTTTAGACAGTCTGTTAAAAATATGAATCTATTACAGATTTTTTATACTCGTGCTGATACAATTGTTACTTACCTGCCTACACATTTTCAAATCTATCTTTTTTAATCAATGTTTCGCAGCTCGTTTGTTCAATGTGACAAACAGGAAAAGTATTTGTCTCGAAAATATTTACCGATCAGTGGTCGAGTGGATAGAGCGTCTGCTACTGAAGCGGTAGACACGGGTTCGATTTCCGGTCGAGTCAAACCAAAGACTATAAAAATTGGTATTCACAGCTTCCCTGCTTGACGTTCAGCAATTAAAGGGACAGTGTGAAGCCTCCATCGTGTGTGGTAGACAGATGGGCAGGTGGCAGCTTGACTCGAAGACCGAAAGGTCCCTTCGCTGTCTCCTGGCCAAGGCAACTTGGTGAATAAAATGTAATTACAATTACATTACAATAGTATTTTAAGTAAAATCAAACAGTTTTTTCTGCTATATCTTTAAGTGCGATTTGTGTCATTAAATTGATTGAGTGAAGCTTTGGAACTCAAAAATGCATTATTTTGCTTATGGTATTGGTAATGTCTGCCGAGTTTAGGAAATCTGCGTTTGTACAGTAAGTGTACATGTACATATTATTGAGAAAACAATTGCAAGGCTTTGCGGTTAAAAGTCATTTTCAGATTTTGATATAAACTTAAGTTGCTTGCTTAATGATTGACATTCAAGCTAGTTTAGTAGTGTCTAGCTATACCACGTTAATCACTTCTTGTTTGCGTTTTCCGGTGTGTACCTGCGTAGATGTCATTTTCTAAGTAAACCGAATTCCTTTTTATTCGTCATTCTTACTACAATCGGTTGCTGGGTTTTAAATCATTGTGATGTTCTAGGCCTACTACACTACACCTACATTGTTATGTTGTTGAATTGTGATTTAAAAAAAAACATGGCAAAATTTCCTCCGTATTTTAGAAGTAGATGCAGTTTGTATTCTTGATATTTTCCCTAGTTGATTAGAACAAACCTAAAATAATAGATTGCGATTTTTGAATTGCTATCTATCTTTTTTTTAATCGTCTTATTGATTCGCTTAGGTGCCGATACCAAGCACCATCACAAGCTCTAATATTATCTTACTGGTATTGGCTTAACTTGTGATGGCCAATTTAAGCTAGCCTAGTTTTCAGTTACTTGTAGGTTAAGTCCCTTTAATGGTGCGGAATCATTTCATGCGTTATCGTTTGGCCTTGTTAGCTAAATGAAAACTGATTGAGCGAAGCCGTGATGCTTTTTCCTTCCTGTTTGTTAATAGATTCTTTTGTTTGAGACTCCGTTTGCATTATTATGTCATGTTTGACAATCGACACGATTAGCGCATGCTTATCAACGCATTTTGCTCGAGATTTCGTGTCGTCACGCTTACGCCGTATGCATACAATTTCGGATTTTGTTAGCTTGATTGCAATAGTCGATAATGTGTTCGGTGCTTGTCACTTTGGACGTAACTTATTATCAATCTTTGTCTCACGTTTGGTTATACTCACACTGCTTCAACAGTGGTTTATTTTTGTCAGCCTTCGTTCATTCTAATAATTGTACAGTAGCAATTTTTTTTGTGAATTTCAATCTAACCGAACTTGAGTCCTAACCTTATCCCTAAACTTGTATTTTTGCAGATTAATTATTCCTTTTTTTCTGTCTTTTATCTAAAATTTTTTGATGAAAGAGTGACCTTGCTGTTATAACGCACAAATGTTGCTCTTTTATTTTCTCATATTTATGCTTTTTGGCTGCAATGTTTTATAGTTAAACAAAACGAAATCTCAAATTCATCTGGACTGAATTCAATTCAACTGTAATCACATGACTTTGTCAGTAAATAAATAACTGACTAACAATGGCATGATGGTCCTCGATGTACGGGTTGACGAGGATGATATATCAGCTGCATCTCTACATTGAGTAGGCATAAGACGATAATTAACATTTTTACGTGGTCACATTTTGGGGCCGGTTTTTGATCCCGGTGCCTGGCTACTGCTAAGCGCTAATATGTTTTAAACTCAACTGACACAGTTCTTTCGTGAGTCAGCACTTCTCGGCTTGCCTCAGCTATAAGCAGACTATGGAACCAAGAACCGGGCCTAGAAAGTAGAGTGTAAAATTGCTAAATGTATTTTCTCCCCCTCCCCACTACCCAGTATGCCCACTGGACAATGCAACTGCGTGTTCTGATGCCGCCCCAGCTGTTTTCAATTCGTCAACATTATTAATTTGGCGTTTTAGACGTAATTGCTTCAAATACGCAATTATGCTGATTTTTTCTATCGTATAACGCCCAAAATAACCAAATGAGAATATAGATCTTAAACGTCCAGTAAAGTACACGCCCTTTTAAAGCAAACTCAAGTAGGCCGGCGTTATACGAGTTTTTCTTAATGATGTTTATTTTAAAGTGACTTTTCTACTTCAGACAGCAGTTTCGAAAACTTTGGGAAGACTTCTTTTGTTGTGCTTGCATTGTGTAGTCACCTTTCGACCGGCTTTTTTTCGAGACCACTGCTCTGATATTAATGTATTTTACTCATCAGTTGTTGGCTGGATGGAATGTTTTCTTCGGAAAAATAGACTCTGGTTCTATTCAACCCAAAGACTAAAAAAAGTGGTGTTCAATGTTTTTGTGTTTGATTTTCAGGACAGTGTGAAGCTTTTTCCAAGAGAGAAAGTTTATTTCGCACAAAACAAGCATAAATCCACCTGCAGTAACGAAAATATCTCATTTTTCTTTTCTTCAGCTTATGCTGCTCCTGCTCATTCTAAGCCTGGCAATGCGGGTCAGTTGGCGCAGGGAATGGCTGCCATGAAAATCACCACGCACGGAACCGTCAAACCGTACTCCGGTTTTAACGCGGAGACAGACGCGCAAGTACTCCGCAAAGCAATGAAAGGACTGGGTGAGCTTGCATTACATTTCAAGCGATTAAGATAATTTTTGAAAAATATATTGGCAGTATTATGAAGTACTTTGTCATTGTTTGGCAATGCTTTAAATAGAGTAGTTGGATTTTTCCTTGTACCCTTATCCATCCGTTTTCTCCTCAAGTGATGCATTTTTGTATTTATCGGCGCTATATTTGGAGTAGCTCTTGTGAGCTAAAAAAGTCTTTTACACCGGAAAGTTCGGAATGTAAACAAACCAGTATGGGAAATTGTCTTGTTTTTAACTCACTAATTTCCACCCTGGACAAGATCTAGCTTACTTATTCTTTCTGGTAAAGAGGCTCGGAAATTTATTTCAGCTGAGCATTTTCCTTGTTTTCCCGCATAGTTTAGGCTTTGTCGTTAATTTTCCAGTTTAGGCGAAACTACTTGGCCCGTTGGCAGCTCGGACTCCTTTTAAAGAGTGACGAGTTTCGTTTAAGCGGTTAGGAGTTGGTTGAACTATTTTATTTCGTCCCGACGTGTAATAGTCCCGGTGCCTAATCGGCCGCATCTAGTCATACCGTGCAGAAAAGTGGTACACCGTAAAATAAACCCGCTAGCTTTGTGGTCAACTGTTCATCGTGTTCTTTTTCCACAGGCACGGACGAAAAGGCGATCATAGGTGTGATTGGCAGCCGTACAAACTCGCAGAGACAGCAGATCAAAACTACATACAAACAGGCGTATGGGAGGGTGAGCCAGTCATTCATGTATTTCCTAGTTTACCAAGACAAAAAATTGCTCGATTATCATCCATATATCTTAATGAATTGGCCAGACCAGTGCTTCGTTTGTAGCACCTTTCGCGTAAGAGTTTTTGCAATGTGGGCCTAGAGAGCATTTGGGCTGGATGTCAATTGTTGATTGTAAAAAGTTGTTTTGGACTCTTGAGAGCTAAATTAACCGTCTCTGTGGTTTGATCTGGTTCTTACGTATTTCCTTTTGTCGATGGACCAGAAAAACTTTACTATCGCTTAGACTCAACAATAATATTCAGCCTGAATGCCGAAAACTATTTATTTTTTAACAGACCTAATGTCTAGACGCGAGAAAGAAAATTCGAATTTAAAAAGTCAAGTTTGTCAAACACTGCTATGGTGCTTCATATATTTTACCTATAGGTGTTCAAGTTTCTTTGTGCGCAAGTTTTTCTATGTGAGTGTTAGTATAAGTGGACAGCTGGACCTATTGCTTCAATTCTACACAAGAAAGCTTGGTTCTGAGATGATAGAAAGCTCATATTTCGCGGCGCTTGAATGTTTATATTTCTTTTTCAGTCAAAGAATTTGTACCAATTAGTTTGAAAGCGCTGAGGTGCCTGGAAAGCTTTTGTTAGTTTGATAATGTCCTATTCGTTTGCCAAAGGGTGTTTGTACGATTAACTTGGGTACAAGGAACTCCGTTTAAGTGGCATGGTTGCAAAATCTCAAAATGTAACCAGAATTAAAAAAGTTATTTCATTTTTTTCAACCAATTGCGGTCATTTTTTCTTCATAATTGAGTGGACACTACTGAACAACCTGCTTTATTACTGCAGAAGTAGTATAACAATAAGGGTCGTAAAATATAATTGATTTTGCCCCTTTATTTGAAAAGAATTTGTTTGAACTAGTTCAGGTCACTTGTCGACTTAGGCGACCATTTTCCGAAGTACATTTTTATTTCATTACATGTATTTCGTTCTACTAACTAAACAACGTCTTTATTCTTTTAGGATCTTATCAAAGATCTTCGTTCTGAACTAAGTGGTCGTTTCGAGGATCTGGCTGTTGCGCTTTTCATGAAACCACGCGAGTACGACGCTTATTGTTTGAAAGACGCCATGGCCGGAGCAGGCACTACCGAATCGGTACTGCTAGTCTTTTTTTTTCTCAGATTTTTGTTTAATGTGCAAATTTGAAAATATGTTTTCGATTATTTCATTATTTTGATCATTCACCAACAGTATTTGCGTCTGTCTAACGTCGGCAACACTTATTGGATTAGAGTTGAACTTCAGACCTTGCGATCCGGATGCAAACATGACCCTTTCACCAATTCCACCTCTTGCCAGATTGAGTCTAATTGTCCAGCTGTTAAATTATCCGAAACCAGTAATCTTTTAAATCATTTGAACTGCATGGTCAGTTATTGTTTGCTGTAAGCAACGTCAGTAGCGTAGCCAGGAGGATGGGGCTGTTGCCTTCCCCATTGGCCTGTCAACCATAATGCAGAGTAAGAAAAATACCACGTTTTTAGCTCTTTTGAGACTCTTTTGCACTGGAATAAACTCAAAATGATTTAAAGTATATTTTGAAACGTTTATTTAGGGGCAAGGGGGCTAATTTGTCAAAAATAAAACTCATATATCGGTAAAAAGTTTGAAAATTACCAAAACTTGGTCATCAAATTTGATCGCTCATTGAAAAATGCTTGACACAGATTTCATCGAAAATATATAAGCTCAGGAATAGGGAAGGAGGGCAATTCAGTATTAGTTAATTATTAATCACTTCTCTCAAACTTCCTTCCCTTGGCCACCCTAACAATATCTTTCTCTGTAAAATGTAGCCGAAATAGATTACTCCTTGAGAGTTTTATTGAACTAATGGCATAGGATTTTATGATTTACCAGCTTGTAGATCAGAGAACTGAAATTCTAGCAATAGCTACCTCCCACAGTGTCCATTTATGCAATAGTATAATCATATTTTTGCTCTGCTAATTTCTATGCCACGTTTTAACAGCATTAATTTTTATCAAAACTGGCCTAAAATTAAGTTATTTTTGCCGAAACATACAAGATTTTCGAGGGCTGGAGGCTCCGCCTCCAGACCCCCGTAGCAGTCCCACCCATTGCAGATTTCTGGCAATGCGCCGGAGCAACGTTAGTTGAAAGCGCGCGCTTTACACGGAAACCACCTTGGTATCGTTTTAATTTATGTAAGTCAATTAACTCTATGATGCACATCGGTTTCAATATGTCAATGCAACGGAGTACAGTAGATTTTATGATTTATTGCAGTTACATTACAATGGTTATCTCGTAGGTGATATAGAGTAACAATTTGGTGTGATAGGGAAGCCTAATCAACAACGTGTTGCATAGGAAAAGCGGAGTCGTTATTGAAGTAGATTTATGAGGGTACTTTTATCACAACATAGCTTTCTTCATTCCGGCTAAAGTCGCCTTTAGTTACATCATCATATATTTATCTAGACAATACAAAGTTATGGCATAAAAATTAAAATGCTACAGATTGTATCAATCGTTGTTGGCATCATTAGGGGTGTTTGGCTGACTGCCGGAGGTACAACGAAATGTAAAATCAGAAATTAAAGTCTTAAAAGATTAAAAAGTTGTTTTTCGTTGTGGTACCACTGGGATTATTTCAATAACATATACCTACCATACCAAATGGGGTCCACGCCAATTGACCGCGTATAAACTGACTGCTGTCTAACCAACCGCCAACCAACCGTAACTCGAATGTTTGCGGTTGGTTGATTCGCGGCCAGTTTGCAGCGGTCAGTTGACTTGGTTCGTACCAAGTCCTGTTGACTATGACACCGCAAAGTGACTTTTGCGATCTTCAAGCCGAGCTGCCACTTGCTCAAATGCCCACCTGTCTACCACACACGGAGGAGGCTTGCCACTGTCTCACGATTCTGAGTGGTCAAGTAGAAAAACTTGAAATGCTCATTTTTGAGTTTGACGCGACCGGGAGTCAGCTTAGCGTACCGTTTTATAGCAGTCGTTCAGTGCACTTGATCACAGATCGGTCTCATAGTAGGTTGAATTGTAAAATCTAAAAATCACAAATTTTGCACAGACGCTTATTGAGATATTAGTTTCGCGGAGCAACGAAGAAATCAAAGAAATAAACGAGATCTACAAGAAGAACTACGGACGTAACCTTGAGAAGGAGCTTATGTCCGAGACGAGCGGACATTTTCGAAAACTGCTTGTATCTCTTAACAATGTAAGTGCTCTTGCTTTCCTTTGGTAATTACTACTGGGACCGATATAATGGCAAATTAGGGTTTAAAAACAAGTAACGCAATCGTATATTTTTTCTTGGTTATAATAAAACGCTATTTCCGCTCTTCGACAACATCGCCACAATGACGTAATAGTTAAAAGCACTTAAGTCGTGCACTCTTATTTGATTCGCGTTGTGTACTTGTAATATTTTCGTGTCAAACCGTTCAGTTGACATGGGGTTCGGGCGACATTGCCAGATGAGCTAAAGAAAAGGTACAAAACCTAATATGCGGCCAGTTGTAGATATAACATAGCGATATGTTGAATGAAACGTACAAAACTTAAATTTGCTACCGGGACTCCTCCCGATGATTGTAGGCTCGGAAAAACTACAGTGGCCTTGTATTAGGTTTCACCTAAGGGTTTAGGGTGGTCCACAAAAAAAAGGATGAAAGAGAAGCTTATGAGAGGTGAACTGATGCAGGGCTGTCTCGAATGAAGTGAGATGCTGCTGTCATGGCCAGAAGCACTTGTAGACTATTTACTCAGTCCTGCTGACCCTACTTATGGTAAGAGACTCCCACTAACCACAATGCACACGTAACGTATAATATACGAGAGAGGATTCAGGCCCCGTGAACCTGCCGCCTAACCAGTGGCTTCTTACAGGCAGCCGATGTAGATCTATCAGCAGTGGTAGCCTGTGTAGCGACAGAGTGTCGCTTTTGAACGCCATTTATGCGGTTGTTTCCCAGGCTTCGCGCGACACAAATCCGCAAGTAAACAATGCAAAGGCACAGGAAGATGCTCAAAAGCTCTACTCGGCAGGGGAGAAGAAATGGGGCACGGACGAGGCCACGTTTAACTTGATAATGGCTTCCAGAAGTCACCCTCAACTTCGAGCCACCTTCGACGCCTATCACAGGGTGAGTGAATGGTATACATTGGTATAGGTTGTGTTGTATGCAATACTTGACTTTCTGTGTAAAAGTGTGACCGTAGGAACGTAGTTACGATGGAATTTTATTTTTGTGACGTCATTAAATCGTTAAAAACTGGTTGTAACATCAAATCAAAAAACTAATTTGACGTTATACTAGTTGTATTACGACGAAGCGTGTAACGAGTTTACGGAGCCCATCTCCGCGTCATTGCGCTCGGGCAACACAGCTTTCGAATTAATTCGCAGGGTTGCTGAGCCGTTGGCAATACAGTGTCTGATATGACCGGTCCGAGATTTCAACTTCGGACCTTCTACTCCAGAATCGAACGCGTTACCACTCAACCAACTTGAAGTGCTGTAGAGTAACAAAAATGTTACAGATTGCCAACCGCGATATCATCCGTTCGATCAAGGGCGAGTTTTCTGGTGACATCGAGGACGGGCTTGTATCGCTGGTCGAAGTCGTGCAAAACTCGCCTGGATACTTCGCGCGAAGACTTTACCAATCTATGAAGGGTGCTGGGACAAACGATAAGATGCTGATTCGAGTTGTCGTCACAAGATCAGAGGTGGGTGCGGTGTGAAACCTGTGTTTTTTCTGCCGAGATCTGGTGTTAGGGGTGCCTTTTTTCTGATGTTTTATAACAGTGTTCACTACCCAAGATCTTCCGACTGAAACAAATGCACTTTTTTATGTAATGACCATTTGGCTGTTCTTAAATTTACACAAATTTTCAACCTCTTGTTCTTATCCAAAGAAAGTGCATTTTTCTGAAACTGGAAAATGAAAAAGTCGATTGTCAAAGTTCAAGATCAAAACGGTACAATCCAGAACACTGCATGCTATGATCGCCTAAACCTGGTTATTTCGTTGCGATACGGTTACTGCATTGCAGAAATTTCTTAAAAATTTGGCCCGTGTTTTTTTATGCCGAGGAAGGCATTGTTCTTTGTATGTCCTATGAGTTTTAAGCTTTTATTGCCTTGCAAAAAAAGAGAGTATAGAGAAACACATTCAAATGAAACAACATACATCTTCAAGCAGACTTACTAGCAATATGTAATATATGCCAAGTAAACCGTTCGGTCAAAGTCAATTTCGAATGAATTATATGCGGAAGTAAGACTACTAGATTGATTGCCTATCTGCAGCTTTTCACAGCTGAATCGTAATTGTTTTTCATTGAGTTTTAGCGTCAGCGTAAACTGTTTCCTGATTTTTCCCCCAATACTGCTGAGCTTCATTTAATGTTTATTTCGTCCGTGAACGTCGTAATTTTTGGATTTGGCTGAGAAAAATACGGGGAATCCAGTGCATCAACAAGTACAAAACTGCCTATTTTGTGCCGCCTCTTGCTGAATCTCTTCTTTCGTTATTATACTCGTTCTATTACGCCGAAGCGTGTAACGAGTTTGCGAGGCCCATCGCGTCACTGCACCCGGGCAACAAAGCTTTCGAAGAAACGTAGCAGCGATGGCGAGCAGTTGGCAACATTGTGTCCGATTTGACCGGTCCGAGATTTGAACCTCAAACCTTCCGCTCCAGAGACTAACGCGTTACCGCTCGACCAACTGGCCGGTTCTCTTGCTGAGTTTTTGGTGAAATTTGTTAATATTCTAAAATTGAAAACGGAATTTCATGTTTTGGCAAAAAATAAATCAATGTTTATTCTATTTAAATAAGATTCAAGTTCAAGTCGAAACATTTCATTCTAAATAGAATAAATTATGCTACATTTTTGGTTTGTGTCTAGGCATTTGGCATCAATATAAAATTTTACATTTACTTTATTGTACATCGTCCCTTTTTTTGTGTCGTACATGATGTTTTTTTATTTTGTGTTTCACAAATCGAGCAATTTCTTCAATGACTAAAAATGATATAAATTAAAAAAGAAATTACATTTTATTATTCTTGTATTTATGAATTTTTTTGTTTTTATTTGGATCACGGAATACGAAGATATTCAACAAAAGAGATATCCACCTAAAAAGTTTTTGGAAACCTTGGAGTTAGCCCTACCAGCCCGAATTTCCAGAAAAAGGGGGAGGTTTACTAAAATTGGTGATAGGCCATCATGTAATGTTACTGGCAGGGTAAATATTCCCTCTCTTTTTCCCTGGAAGTTTAGGCCGAGAGAACAGATTCATGGTTGCAAGGGGGCAGAGGTGGGCACTTGCGGCGCAACTATGTCACTTGCGATAGCGCTTGCGCCGCAATTATTTTTAAACGGTTGCACTGATGCTTGCGCCGCAAGTATTTTTGCAATTGTGAGCGCAATCGCAAGTCAAATACGATTATGAATGATTGTTTTTCAATCAAATGTGATTAAAATTAACAAAACAACACTGACGAGGTACCTGGTACATAGGCGTAGTCAGGATTTTTGATTGGGGTGGGGGGTAGGTCAAACCACAAATCACACGTAATGACGTCAACAAAATTTTTCGAAAAAAGACTTTTTACGGGACAAAGATACTGTAGAATGGAGGATCAGAAGCCGGTGCCAGGGTTGGCATGTAACCTGGGTTTTGCTAAAGAAAAGAACTTGAACCTAAAGTTAAAAAGATTTCCAAAATTGTCTAAGTTGGGATACGTGGTGAGCAAAGTAGTTTAGTCCAAACGTTTCACAGACGGGGTCTGGGGGCTGCCGCTGGGCGATTTTTTGTAAGTTTTTTTGAAAAAAATAGCTATTTTAATGCCGTTTGGATCACGTTTTCCACGTTTTTAGAGCCATTTAAAATAACTAAATTTTTAAGAACTGAAAGGCAATTGAAACAATCAAATTTGTGAGTGTTCCCTATTACTGATCAAACGCAAAACAGGTTTAAAATCTTGAATTTGGGGGCTAAATTTTGTAAGTAACTTGGCTTAGCAGGTTGGAGAAGCAAAGTACATGGCCTCTGCAATTTTTTTAGCAGTAATTAATCAATCGAATATATGCCTTGGGAAATTTTTGTTTTGTCATGAGTACGGGTAATGCATTTAAATTGAATCGCAAAAATTTTATTTGAGGGGATCCAGGCCACCTACCTGGACATTAATATTAGTCTGTTGTACACGTATACTGTTGTACGCAAAAATACTCAAAGAACCTGAAACCGAAGAAAGCATAACGTTTTCGTGTTATTATTTCTATCATTTGTGGCATTTCAATTGGGGGTGGTCGTTTTGTCCCCAACCCCCCTGGCTACACCTAAGACGAGGTAGGTTCATAAAAGCTTCGTTATAGGAAATTCCATTCGTCTACTGCTTGCAATATTTCTGTTGGGTTTACAGCAGGAGTCATCTTTCGCTGAAACGTTTCTCTCTAAAACATTTTTTGCCGATTTTTCGAAAAAAAAATTTTCAATTGAGTAAAATGGTTGTAAAATCAAATCTCATACACCAAAAAATTTTTTTTAATATTATTGTCCTTTTAGAAATACGCTAGTCGTTTTTAAACAAGCTTATAACCGCGTTATTCGTGGCAGTCGTTTACCCTAATTCAAAAACAAAAAACAACAAAAACTATTGATTACAACTTTTTTGCTATTCCGGGAAAGCTTGAAAGATCTTGCAAACAGGAGTGACAGTATTGGTAAAGCTCCTATATGTAATACTTAGATGGTTCAATTTCTTTGAACAAAAACAGGATGAGTTTTTAGCGTGCTCCATTTGTCAGAGAGTGATGATAATTGCTCCAGAAGAACAAAATATCAATCGAAGCTTGTAAAGGATTTTCTTGAAGAGCCATTAGGAAAAAACAGTGACTCCGAAGTCGTTCGCTTACCACCACATGCAGACTTTATTAGTGGAATTTTTTAACACCGCGGTTCCTTGAGTGCGAGTGTTGAGAGTATTTTTTCGCTAGATATAAAAATGTTTTTCGCCCAAAGAGGTTAAGCGATGCGCATTTTCAAATGCTTGTATTTTTTAAAGCAAATCAATAATTTTTTGTTTACTAATTTAGTAGCGTGCATAATTTGTTTTGAATATTGGTTTCGTACCGTAACTTAGTGAGGTTTGAGCTGTGAGTCAATAAGAATTATACATTTCAAAACGTCATACTTGCGCTAGCGGCGCAAGTATTTTTTTTGGGCTTGCGGAAACGCTTGCGGCGCAAGATTTTGAGAGTAGTAGCGCGTATGACTTGCGCTGCCTACCTCTGCAAAGATATCTCTTTGTATTTGTTGAATATCTTTGCAACCGCAGCCCCGAAACGAGAACAAATTTCCAAAATTGTGTGTTAATTGTAGCTTTCGTAAACTACCGAAATTGGTTGGACACTTTAACTGATTTCGTAGAGAAAAGTAGTCGGTGTTTTTCGGTGAAATAAATCTTGCGTTATGTTTATTTATATTTTTGTGTGCTAGTTTGAAATGACTTAGGAAGAACATCTTCTGGTCAATCTTAAAATCTATTGTTAATTTTTCAGATTGACATGGTGGAAATTAAGCAACAGTTCCACGCCATGTTTAAGAAACAGCTACCAGGTTACATCAAGGATGACACGAGCGGAGATTACAGAAAACTTTTGCTGGATTTGGTTGGCCACTAAGCACTACCTTTTTTGCTTCTCTCAAGAATTCTTTTGCTACTAATCTTGTAGATGTGCACTAGATAATATGGATCGCACTTATTTTTAATTCGCAAACTGCTGTACCCAGAGAATACTTTTACGAAAGCTTGTTACTGTATGCTAGGCCTTAGTCGTTCAATTTATTTTGGTTTGCATTTAATGTGGTAGTGTTCAATTACTCATATGTATGGAGTTAGTTGCATCGCGATAGAATTGTGCTACAGTAAATCAAAACTGTGTGAACCAACCGATCATGCTCGTAGCAATGGTTATTGATGTTGTGTGTATTCCATTCATTTAATTATTTGAGGCTCTCAATAAACATGTATGTACAAATTGTAGATATTGTCTCGGTATGTGGGTTCATTTTTAAGCAAAATTTTCAGTCAAATGTCTGAATATTGTGAATACTTTTTTAAATACTAAGATTTGCTTACTGTCATTGCTGACTTTGACATTTTTTTGAAAAAGCTTAGTTTTTTGGCCCAAGTTTGATCATTTGTACAATACCCATGGTTACTGAAAGTTAAATTTGCTTAAACCTTTTTTTCAAAACGATCACTTCGCCTCGATTTTCAATTTTTTTCCGAAACCTTGACATTAAACAAAAATTGACTCGTATTTGTTTTTCTGAAACTTGAAGACCGCTTATAATTATCAATGTGCTATGCAAAGAAAACCGGTAAAATTTTAAGACTTTCATATTTGATTCGACGAATGTACCTTTGTCGTGTTACTATTTTCCAAAATTTTTGCAGTTTCAGATGATCACAACTCCACGTAAACCTTAATGTGGGAGAATTACCCTATCAACTACAGTTAAATTTTCAGGAAAAGCCCGGTATATTAACGCGAGTAGGTTACTTGCTAATTGAAAAGTTGCTAATTCCAGGGTTCGACTCGCTACTCTGGCTATGCGTCGTGGTGTCATTTGGAGCAATACTTAAACGATATAAGGGCGCAGAGGCTTAAATTTGCAATGTGCGCCAACATTTTCGTGCTTCGAAAAATATTGTGATCAAAGAAACGAACTTGACGAATGAGTATTTTTTTAATCTTTGAAAGTCAATTCTTTAAAGTTTTTTGAATTCGCTTCCTTTTTCCAGTTCGGGGCTGTTCATAAAAGACGTCCGCACAAAATTGCAAAAAATTGACCCCCCTCCCCCCCAAGTCCGCAATGACTTAACCCCCCTCCCCCTTGTCCGTGCGGACACAAAAATGCGTTAATTAGACACTGACACACACAAAGTTTTATTACAAAGTTTAATTATATAATAAGTTTAATTACAAAGTTTAATTATAAACTAAGTTTTAATACAAAGTTTACACAGAGCAAGCACAGCGCAAGGTGACGTAAAACGTACAGTAATATGATTTGTTTTGTGTGCGCTTCGCGCCCTCAAATCACATGACTGTACGTTTTATGCGTGGTTCACACAGGCCCGGAAAACCGAAAACGGAATAAAACAATCTGCGATTTTCCGTCGCGGAAAAAGTTGAAATAAGGACGTCCGCATTCCAAAAACCCCCCCTCCCCCCCTTGTCCGCAAATCTATTACCCCCCTCCCCCCCTGAGTGCGGACGTCTTTTATGAACAGCCCCTTCTCAATTATCGCACAAAGCACTACTCTTAAACTGTTTTTAAGTCGCCGTACACTAATCTTAATGAGTTTATTTGCTCTAGGTAACCACGTTAAAGGTTAACGAAGCCAAATCAAATTAAATCACTGATTTTCTCGCTTTATTCCGCCTAATTCGTGTGAGGAATTTGCGGAGCCCATAAGGCAAGAAGCAAATTCAAAAAGCTTCTTTAATAACTTGGTTTTGAAATATTAAAAAAATACTCATTAATCAAGTTCATTTCTTTCATTACATAATTACTTTCCGAAGCACGAAAAAGTTAGCGCAGATTGCAGATTTACGTCTGTGCGCCCTAATGTCGGGTTTCGTACTAAAACGCAAATTCCCTCGGTCGAGCAAGTGGGCCTGCGGGCTCATTTTAAGCGCTTGATAAAACTCCTCGTTAAGGTGGTGGAGTTTGATCGTGGTTCCATCGAAACTGGAAGCAAAATGGAAAAGTGTAGCTAAGACCTGTAGCAAAAAGTTGGATCGTGGTTCCAGCAAAGCAATGTTGCGATCTCATGACAGTAATTGCAATTCAGTAGTTTTCGTACCCAGAAAAATTTCTTTTCGTCTTTTGCAAAAAGTTTGATCATGGTTCCATCGACACTGCAAGCAATGGAAAAATATAGTTCAGTTACGACTGGCTCGAGACACAGCGCAATTCACGTACCCACGTTGGTGAAAAAGAAAAATTTTACAGCTAGTTGGGAAAAAATGCATTATAAAACATCGCTTCATTTATTTACACAATTTCACGTGAAATGCAATCCCAAATAGCACAGAAATGCTTTTCGAGTCGACTAGTATGGCCCAGGCCTGCCACCTCCTCCACGGCCAGGTGGTCCACCACGCCTGAAAAAAAAAAGAACGGAGTAGAGTAGTTAAATTATTGCGACACTAAAGACGTTATACTGTAACACGATTAGGGGTAAAAACTGGCTTAATTCCATTTCTAAAACATTAAAAAAAAAATTCTAGTGTTACTAGGAATTAGAAGGTTTGAACCTACGCGACTCTTCGACATAAAAAACACTGCATTTAACTCGCACCTAGGAAAAATTGACAAAAACTGAGGCAGCCAACTCGACCTACAAACTAAGCCAACTTTTAGCGATGCAGGTTTGCCAAAACAACGCTAACGGATACACGTGGCACATAACTTAAACCGGGGGGATGCGTTTCGGGTCATTGGTCAAGGATTCAATTCTCGAACTTCTGTCAAATCGAACTGTGTTCCACAGCCACGGATACGTTTTGAGGAAAGAGCCATAATTGGATCCGTAAGCTACTTAATAGATGCTCTTCAAGCAGTTTGGTTATACCAACTTTTATAGGTGGTGTGAATGCAAATTTGTAATCATTAAACCCGGCGAGGCCGAATGGGTAAAGGCGTCGTTTTAACAACGACCCGGATCGAATGATTTAAGTTCAACCCCCACCCTGGTCACGTTGTTGCGTCCTTGGATAAGACGCTTTACGAAGATTATCTCTGCTAGGTGGCTTCGAACAAGCAGCAAATTCAGTGGGCAAGAATTTGAAGAAATCCAAGGGAACATGGGATCACTAAAAACTCCTAAGCAGGTACGCATTCTTCCAAGCGCGAAGTAGTCAATGCAATGAAAAGTGTGCGGATCGTCTAACAGTTAGCGTCTGACGCTGTTCGGTGACAGGAGGATTAGTATCTTTTTTCTTTCATTTATACTCGCTGTAGTACGCCGAAGCGTGTAACGAGTTTGCGGGGCCCATCTCCGCGTCATTGCGCCCGGGCAACACAGCTCCTTTCGAAGAAATGCTGCAGCGGTGGCGAGCCGTTGGCAACACTGTGTCCGACTTGACTGGCCCGAGATTTGAACCTCTGACCTCCCGCTCCAGAGACGAACGCGTTACCGCTCGAATGCGAAACAATAACAAACCTCTGCATACCAGATAACGGTCGGTCGATCGTATTCTGTTGAATAAGTGGCTAGTAGGATATTGCATGGGCGGGGGAGGCTTTCGCAGCCGTGACCGGTTGGGAGTAATATGGTGAAAAATTTACCCAAATACAAGTGAAGACCAAAAAAATTAGGCCTTCGCCTTCCGGTACGATTTTTGCCCCCAAACTCAACTGAAGACCGAAAAAAGATCTTCACCGCAATTTAGTGGAAAATTCGGCGGGAAATTGGCAATTTATAAGATTTATCAGCCACTTTTTCGTCTTAAACGTCCAGAACGTTATCTTTTGGTGGAGAGCTCCTAATTTTCCTCAGGAGGACGCGTCCCCACCCTACAATTTAAGTGCTAGATATAACTATCGGCTTGCAGTGATGATTTATCTAATGGTGCATGTCAATAACAGCGGTTTAAGAAACCGGTATTATAATACTGGATAGAAAAAGAATGGAAATTTGGAATGTAATTAAATTTTAACGTCACGTAAGTTTTTTTAATCATGTTTTAGCCGGGTAGTATACGTGGAAGCGCAGGCTGTTTGTAAATTTGACCATTCAACTAAATTTTCGAAGGGCTTTTCA
The DNA here is from genome assembly GCA_963965965.1 of Trididemnum nubilum. NCBI lineage: Eukaryota > Metazoa > Chordata > Ascidiacea > Aplousobranchia > Didemnidae > Trididemnum > Trididemnum nubilum. Next base: position 38,163,253 of record OZ014476.1, read on the forward strand.
AACAACAAAAACAAAATCCATTAGAAAGATTGTGTAGTTATTGTTTATTAAGTGGTCTTCACTCTCGAGACAAGTTTAAACCGAAAGTAACCTTACGCACTGCGTAATTTGTATTTTTGCAATGCTATGTGCATCTTCGTGAGCAACCCCTCGCAAAAGTACGCTTAACCTTGCAAGGATGTGTTGTTTTTAATCAAACAGTTATAGAAAAATCGTCTTCCATTCCATGTCCTGACCGAGCGAACAAAATGGGCTTATTATGACGAAACATTTTTGTTCTTCATTGCTTATTATCAAGCATGCCAAAAGCTGCAATCATTTGGTAGGTTTTAAACTTTCAAACCCATTTTTTCTACTGTCGATGATGCTTTACTGCGTTTGTAAATGTACGATTTTATTAGCGAGACAGTAACACCTGAAAATTGAAAAAATAAACTAGCAAAAAAGCAGATTATCCCAAGTTACATGTCAAACCTTTTTTCAAGCAAAGTATCACCAGTGGACAATGCCATAAGCTACAATTTGAAACTAGTCAATTTTTAAAAAGAAATCAAAGTTACGGTAAACTTACCATTTTCCTCCTCCGTCTCTTCGGTCTCCGCCACCGCGACCTCCACGTCCACCACGATCGCCTCCGTATCCTCGACCTCCTCCACGGCCGCCACGGTCAAATCCTCCTCTACCTCCTGAAAAGTACATTAAATGTTCACCGAAGGTCAGAAAAAGTAGAACTATCGGTAATTCGAAAGTGCAGTCAGACAAAAACCCAATTTCCCTCTTCTCTACCACAAACATGTTTTAGACGAAATCACTAAGCTTAATGTCAGCTGAGCCGTTTAAAAACTGGATTGATCATTCGGCGAGCGCCGCCAAATTCTTAGGAACTTTTACTAATGATCAATCTTGTTTTAAACAGAAGATTAGCTACAATAATTACAATTAGTATAGCCAATATCCATGTAGAACCGGCCAGTTGGTCGCGTGGTAACGAGTTCGTCTCTGGAGCGGGAGGTGGGAGTTTTAAATCCGACGCAACGACGCGGAGATATCCCGCAAACTTGTCACACGCTTCGGCGTAAATACAGCGAGTATGATGAAATATTTCATTTATATCCAAGTAGACTGTCATCGCATTCCACCTTTGCTTAAAGTGAAGGAAGGTTTACTAACCCATAAAAAAATATTTAACACCCAATAGCATTGTTTTTTTTAGATTATAATAGTAATAATGAGACGTTTTGCATAACGTCTAATTTATCTTCTCATCATTTCATTCATGGAATTGATATTGGTAATAGAAATATCTCATTACAAAAGAACGTTGTAAAATACAAATATTTTCGCTACTTTTTGTGAGTGCACCCTTTTTTAATATAAACATTTTACTCACCTCGGTCTCCTCCGCGACCTCCACGGAAACCTCCTCGTCCACCTTCATCTCCTCCGTATCCCCCTCCGAAACTACGTCCACCACGATCACCACCGAATCCTCTGCCTCTTCCTCTATCTCCTCCACGTCCACGGCCTGCAAAACAAAACTTGAGGAAAATCTGCCATCAAGATTGTACCACCTCTGTACTTAACACGCACAGTCACGTCACGTAGTCAACGCAACCCTTTGTTTTTTTCTTGGCGTTTGAACACGCGAACCGTCAATAACAGTAGATTTTTCGAAGCCACTCTTCTGAAGCTAAGTCAGTGAAAGCTGAATATCAGGCAGTCATTTATATGCTGTATAGCTTAAGTTAATGTAATGCTTAGACAAAAGGAATATTTAAATCGGTGCGTGCTTGTCCCGAAGCGTCCAACACTTGATCGAAGGCGGTCTGGAGTACGTCACTGTTTACCAGAGTAGCGCCAGTTGGAACTAGTTGTTATAATGCCTACTAAAGCTGAAAAGCATAGAAGCTGTGAATACCAATTATAACATCTTCGTTCGACCAAACTGAGAACCGAACCAAAGTCTAGCATTTGCGAGGCAAACACTCTAGACTCTACCCATTACCGCAAATTGATGGAATCCTGTATTGGGCGTGATCTACGGTAACCCGAAATCCACTCACCTCCGAAACCACGGCCACCGCGGCCTCTGCCTCCACCCATTCCACCTGCACGCTGCTGGGCGAAGCTCACGCTCAACATCGAGCCGTTGTACTCCGTGTCTGTGATGAAACATAGCATTACTGGTTGCTAGTCGGGCTACTTAGAGGTTAGGCAGAGGGAGGAAAAGCCCAAAAATGCCCTTTACCTAATTCCTAAATTGGACGTCGATGGTTTGAATAATGATGGCATTGGCAGTTCAAACTTGAATTATAGGCTAGAGTGATGATGCCACGAAATGTCTAATCATAGAATCTTTATTTAAAAGACTAGAAACAGACGCGCGGAGAAAATGAGAAGAGCATTGAAGAAAAAAGTTTGCTCTAAATGCCAAGATTTTTTGCAATCACGCGTTTTCGACTGATTTGATTGGACTTATTCGTAAAACGAGTGAACTGTGAAGAAAATAACCCTCACGCTGATAGGAAGAAACAGCATATTCTAGAACAAATGAACGGTCAAGGAAAAAAGACAAAACTGTCAGTTTTCAGTCTACAACTAGTCTATGGTCTACCAACGATGTTAAAAAAAATTATGGTGCTATGGTTCCGTCAAACCTCAAACTTGGGAATCAAATTCTCAGAAGTTATTTGGAAATAAATTTGACGTAAATCAAGCTAGTTGGTAGTAAGGCATTTTATTTTGCTTAAAAGTAATGACGAAAGTCCCATAGAGCACACTTTTACTTCCATCCTGTACAATACTAATGCGAATACTGAAGAGAAACTATTTGAATTTGCGTGATCACCAGAATAAATGTAGTAAGAATTTTTGCGTTCTTCCGGTAACTTTCATGATCATCTAGGTTGAGCGTATAGTTGACACTTATTATCCTAACACTTAAATAACTAGAAATTAGCTTCCGGTCGTACTCTTGACACGCAGTAACTCGCACCGGATACCACAGAATATACGCATTACTGATGCTATTGTAAGCAAGAAAGTTTCTAGTAACAAGTTCTTCCGTGACATCATCTTTCAGTAGCCTCGAAACTACTTGTCAGTTTAGGGTTTTAATTTCAGTGATTTTTGACGCAATGCCAAAACACATCAATGTCTCATTCGGAAACGTTGCCTAAAACCCTTCGTTTGATGAATTTTTTAACTTACTGTTGAACCACTCGATGGCTGCTCTAGCAGAGGGGGGGTCATCGTATGTAACGGTGCATTCTCCTTTCGGCATCCCTGTCGCTTTATCCGTGTAAACGAAGATGCGGGGTTCTTGGGTTCGCTTGTCTTTCTGCAAACAAACGGGACAAATCAATACTAAGAACTTCCTAATAACACGTGACAAAAACCCCGCTTCAACGAAAACAAGTCCTCCATCAAAAAGATGGTGGCAAAAGACGCTTGTAGCAAACCAGTAAAAATCCAGTGAACAGCAAAGACATTCTTTCGTCTTCGAGTCAAGCTGCCACCGGGCTTCACATTGGCCTTTTTATTGCTGGACGTCAAGTAAGGAAGCTGTAAGTACAAGTTTTGGTTTGACCAAACCAGGAACCAAATCAGAGATTACTGTCCCAGAAGGAGGCGACGCTTTAATCACTCAATCACGGACTTGTAAAAATAATACTTGGTTAAATATCACCGCCATTTTATGCTCCTTGTAGAACAGAACTTATTTTTGTGGGTGCATTTCGTACCACTTGTTTTCCAAAAATTTTAAATTAACTCAATATTATATCACTACAATAAAGCGAGTTACAACGAAATTCCACCACAAAGCGATTTACTTCGCTGAATGTAAATTTGAACAACAAAGGCTACGTTATACGGCAAGATAAAAAAAATTGGTGCAAAATACTCAAAACACTGTATTTTACCTTTATCACTCCAATTGTTCCGAACTTCTCGGCAATTTTCTCCTTCGTAATATCCTGTCCCAGTCCCTGAACGAATACAGTATCACTTTCAGGGCCGGGAGTATTATCGACTGGGGGTCCGCCTCCAAATCCTATAACATACATTCTAGTTAAAACAGTCACTTTTTCTTGAAATCTAATTGTCTTGAGCAAAGTTTTTTTTTTTGAACGAAGTATAACGATTCGTATCAATGTTAGCACAATCAGGTATGCCTGTTATTTTTCACAAAACTAGTATTCCATTACCATAATACACGGTTGTTGAACATGCTTAGTCCGATAAGATAAAAATATTGATTGCAAAAAAGACAAAAATCCTCAATTGAATTGAAAATTGAAGCCAACCCAAAAAATTCAACCGCAAAAAAACGCAATAACATCTTTGTACGCGAGGTATAACGAATTTTGACACTTACAAACCAGTAAGATGCACAGTATTGATGTGAATGTAAGTGAACATAAAAAAAAAAGGCAACATATACATTCATTGAGTTAAATTAATTTTCTTTTTCATTCAATATCTGGTTTAATCTATTGACGAGACCGATGCAAAACGTCTCGCACATATAAATAACCGTAAATGAAATGCGAATACTTCTAGTAAATGTGCAATTGTGCATGCACAATGGTATAGTGATATAGGACAAAGGGACATATTGCATATAAATCAATACGGATGACAAGTTGACAAAGTCATTTTATTTTTTATTAGATTTTGCCATAAATATAGTAAAGTGGGCCAAAAGTTTTTTCTTCCGAATAAATGACTAACATTTTTCTCAACTCGCATTATTCCAACTGAAAACAGTACTGAAAATACCGTACCACGGACAGCAGTAAAAAATGCCATTTACTGTCGATGTACGACTAATTGCAATCCAATGGTGCTAAAGTAAGCGGGTCAGTGATCAGTACTACCGTGCCACAAAGCTGTACCGCACTGCCATCCTGTCAAGTTCTTTGTTAGCCAGTAATCTTGCAAGCTTGAGTTTTATCGTAGTTTTTCGCCACCAAGTTTGAAGTTTATTGAAGTTGAAGTTAATGGTGACTCGCGGAGAAATGTAATTTTCTGTTGGGTCTAACATGCATTCTCCAAAAATTGAATAGTGTTGCAAACTTACAAGCCTGCTTTCCATTCATTAAAAAATTCACATTTTGTTTGGTTACATTAGCTATTTGCATCAAGAATTTTACTTTAACACTAAAGCCGTTACGACCCAATCATACACGTCTAACACATTTATGGTGACAGTTTCAAATGTAGAAATGGGGCAAATACTCAGTACATACGAACATTATATGACACTACAACATAACAAAAATGTGGCTAAAGCACATTATTTTGTAGCACTTGCAGCGCGTTTCTGTCGGTACCCTTGTAAGCACTGCGTGGAATAAGCGGGGGCCACACTAAGCCTAGATAAGGGGAGCAAGGGAATACGAGGACCACGCTAAGCCTGATGTCCTGGCGTCCCAGAATTTACGCCATTTTAAAAATATATTTGTCAAAGGAATGTTGCAATTCATCACACAATGGTTTAGGAGGCAAGTTGACGTGCAAAACTTAGACTAGCATTGTTTCACATGCTTTCCTAGAGCAGAATAGAGAAGCTACCTACACAATTTCAGAGGCAAATGGCCGCTGTATATTGGTGGGTGAGGGGGTGGGACACACTTTGAGTGGTGTGAATATTAACACTTCTTTTTCAAGTTTACCAGCACAAAGACAGGCAAATACTGACTACGCCCAAGTGCTGGTTTGTGAGAAATATGTTTCTCGGTCGCAAATCTTTAGCCTAAATATTTCACAAGAACAATCGGGAACCTGGTGCATGCAATTAAAATTAAACGTCGACTTGTCAAGGTAAAAAATGCCTCCCTAAATAAACATATTCGATTTACTGTTGGAGCGGAGTGACCAGCTAGTTGTAATACCGAAATTACACTGAAAATACTGTGCATCCAACAATCTTCGATAACTTGTTGAGGGTAGGTCCACAAAAATTTACCACTAGAAACTGGTTCAGGCTTAAAAAAAAAAAGTTGCCAACCCCAGCTCTAGCGCATTGTTGGGATTCTTTGAAGTGACATTTTGATAGCATATTGTTCTTATGCGAATTAAGACTTTTGGACACAACCGGTTTAGGGTTTCGCATCAAAACATTTAAGGGGCAATATGGAGGTGTCAAAACTTTCAGTGTAAACTAATTGCGTCCAAAAGCCATATGCCTGCTCTCACCAATATGACAGTTGAAAAATTTCAATTCACAGGGATTGAGAAAGGCAAAACGCAGCTACAAAGTGAAAAATTTCCCCCTTATCATTTGAGTGTTCTTCTTCGAACAAAAGATCAACAAAGCTTTATTCAGTCGTCAAAACTGATATCTGAGGTTCAAATCTCGAGCAGATCAAATTGGCACAGTGTTGCCGACAGCTCGCCACCGCTGTGACGTTTCTTCAAAAGAGCTGTGTTGCCCAGGAGCAATGATGCGGAAACAGGCCATGCCAACTTGTTACATGCTTTGGCATAATACAGCGAGTACAACGAACGATTTTTTTAATTTAACCTAATTCCAAAGTTTCATAATCGTCCCGAGAGCTGTGCCAGCTGTTTTACTGTAGCCGCAATAATTTCAATACCTCAGAACATTCAGAACACACTAAAACATGCCAAGTTTTAAGATCAGTGATAATAAGAAATGCTACTTTGTGAAGCAGATATTTTAAATCCACATTGTTCTGAGTATGTACCAAGCATTTTGTTTCAGTAACACTTGCATAAGTAATCATGACTCAAAATAACTGAGCAGCCATTTTAGATTTCAAATAGTTTAACTTTCTAGCGAGAAAGTAGTCACTGCAACATGTAACCTTAAGAAACCACACGAGCGGCTGACAGCAAATGTGACTATCTTTAAAAAAATTTAAAATGTGGGCTAGTATGTCTATATTTGAAAAATCACAAAAACGTATAATTCTTTTAAAATTTGCTCAGTGGTACATTTGTTATCAAAATCTCAATCACTGACTTTATGGTATTCCGAAGTAGCAAGCCCTTAGAAACGTTTATACTACACAATACAACTCAATCCATGATTGAGCAATGAAAAATGATTAAAAACAATGGTACAACCCAAGCGCAACTGAAATCGGGATTTTAAAAACTGCACCATGTTTCAGTATAACTAACAGCAAACTGAACCAATGAATTGCACAGATACTTGAAGTTTTAAGTTCGGTGGATTGCAGTAGCTTTACTGCAACTTTTATCAGGTCAGGGGATTGGTATAAAGCCAGTAGCATTAAAAACAGGCCTTTTCTTTTTCATATTCGTTGTAAGACCAAATTATTTATAATTAATTGAAACATTTTCGTATTCTTGCAATCATTTTAGTACTAATATACTGTATTTGGTATTTTCATTCATAAAATACTGTATTATTATAACACAAAATCAATATTATTTAAAGACGTTAGTTTGCTCAAACCTTTTATACATTAGGAAATAACGAACAAAATTTATAATAATCATAGAAAGCACAAATATTATTTATGGAGACTTACCAAATACCCTGTACCAGTCTGATAAGTCATTATTTGCTCAAGGAGCATCTCAACAATAAATAGCCATCTGCATTAGGTTACTTACCCTTTGCCTATAACGTTAACTTAGACTAATAAAATATAAAATCAGAGCCACATTGGCCTGAGGCACTCACCGGCACCTCCTTGTGGCTTGAAACCTCCCCCTTCTGAGCCTCTTCTGGAATAATTATTACGTCATTCAACATATTGTTACATAACAATTCAATAAAAGAAAAATGTTTACGTTGGCTTTTAAATTATGATGACTTGTACAATAGTTGGGAAGCGAAAACCTTTTTAAACCATTGCTTTTTTCAAGATATACAGTATTATTTTGGCAAAGATCCAATCACACCAGAAAACCCTCAAAAGTTGCTGAAGCATAAATCAAATAATTTGTTGTCATCGTTGTTTTGGAAAAAACCAAACGATCAAAAATTGCCAACTAACAAATATTCAAGTTGTTTCAACAATAAAATTAACGTTCAAACAAGTTTTGACAATTCTCAGCCTTCTGGTTCTTCCGAAAAACAAGCTTTTTCACCAGTTAAAAAAAAAAATGAACAAGCCTGACGATGCGATCACCGTATACTAGTGAAGCCTAGGTATTTTCAGATGCTTAATTTATTATCTATTATTACCTGCCTTTTTTTAATGATATTACTAACAATCATTTAGTTTCGATAATAATTCTGCTTAATGCTTACTTTTAGTTACATTGGTTAAAATTTCAGAACTGGATTTTGACAACGAATCCTGGTTTTCGAATACTGCTACCTAGGTGAAATGTTCAATGTTCATATATTAAACAAGCTGCAATTTGTTGCCGTTAACTAGATTGGTGGAAGAACTTGAAAGCTGAGAATCGAGTAAGTACTATAGATACTTCAATAGAATACAATGTTTGGCCGAGAAAACATATGCAACGTAAGTTTTGACAACCAAAAAGAAACCATTATGCTTTGGTGAAAGTGTTGAGCTTGCTTAATTTAAAGCTAAAACAAAATTTTAAATGCTTTTTATGAAATAACACAATTTAGCATTAATATTTTTCTTATTGGTTGTCAAACTTCAACTGGTGATAACTGATAAGCAATAAGCAAGAACCTTAGGGGGTCTAAAACTGTAAAGTACTTCGTGAGCTGAGAGCAGATTAGACATGTTTATTGTTTTAAGTTACTTGACCTTGAGAACCATTTAAGCGACCTCTCAGTTTTTAAGTTAAGCAGCACCCCCTCATCTGTCTTCCACTTTTAGAGTGGAAGCTTTACACTGGTACTCTTGACAACATGCAGTAACCAAGTGTGAGCATGATCAGAAAAACTGCAAATATTCTATAATTTTTTCTGTTTTTGGAGTAGGCCCGGATTCAAATCCGAAACTAAATGAACTATTTTAGTAATAGACAACAAGAAACTTTAATCTGAAATTTTAAAAACCATACATTAAAAAAAAAACAACAACAGAAATTACATGTAAACAAGCAGTATATCCCATAATCTGAAGGGCAAGTTCTACGTAGCTAATTTTGACACACTTTGTTGTTTGTAAACAATAACCACACCATTTGAACAATATCATTGTTTTGAATCCGGAATGCATGAAATATATGAATGGACTGAATAGTGAAGCATTTGCTGTGAGTTTTTTTTTTTTACATCTACAGTAGTTTATCACTTTACAATTTCATCATGAGCCAATGTGTCATGCACAAACAATTAAAATTTGATGTACCCATTATGTGTCATCATTTGCTTTCACTGATTAGTTACAAGAATTGAGTTAAGCATGCCAATGCCACTAGATTTGTTCATTTGAGGATACATGATTTTAACTGTATAACACATCCCCATACACAAAGATGATGCTGCCATGACCACTTTTTCAATGCAACAACTGTGCCCTTGACACCATGCACCAGAACTTCATAAGTATTAAGTATACTCAATCGTGCACGAAAAGTTTCACAGGAGCCAACACTTCAATAAAGGAATAACTTCAATTACATTGCACTAGGAAGGTCTCAAGAGAGCTTGAAAAGCCTGACTAATTAATTCCTTACAAAGACTTCGTCAGTACAGGGCTTCAACAGTAATTTATTGGTTAACTGAAGAAACCAGGTAAGTGGTGCAAAGGCAGCCAGGCCACTGACTTAACTATAATTTTCTTAACTATGCACTAGAAGTTATTACAGCCAATATAGTAACTCATTAAGTTTTGCATTTACTTGGCAACATTAAGTTACCATTTTAAATGTTGGGAATGACACAAAGAACAATGGATCAGAAAAAATTCAAAAGTGCACACGGAAAGGAATACTCAATGCTGACACACCAAAATGAAACCAGCAAATGATGTTGAATAAGAAACACTTTTATGCCAGACAATAGCAGTAAATAGCAAGTTCTGCAAATAGAAAAACTGTTTTAGATGCTGGTATTTTTTTATAGATGCAGAACTTAAATTCCGGTCTTGTAGTACCACATATCAAAGCCAGGATGATTCTCTGGTTGTTATGGAAAAAGTAGCTTTTGCACCCTATGAACCTGAGTTTATTTTTTCGCTCAAAAATTTAAGTCAAATGTACGAATTTGAACATTAACTTCTGGTCATTTTCATCATTGCAAGCATGATTCTAGATGTTGTATGGTAATCATGCCGCTGTTTTAGGTCATTCCATAAAATTTAGATCAATGACTGACAAACAATCATAAAAAAACTCAAAAAGCAAGCCTGTTGTTTCCACCTTTTACTTACAAAATACATTTTCAGGTCGGTATGTACTGTATATGACGGTTTATTCATTCACAGGTGTACCATAACAGTGAAGTCATACCAATGTCCAGTTTGTCCACTGTCCCATTTGTGACAATTTTTATTTTTGACATTTCCTTCAGTTTATTGCACTTGGCAAAACACAATTTAATAAATGAAGTTTTGGCGATGTTTTGATCAATGGCACACATAGTTTAGCTAACAAACCTTTTAATGAAGTTTCCATTCAGTCAAGTTGCACACAATTTTGTCAATGCTCACTTAGTTGTGAGTTTTATCATACATGGGCCACTAACTAAGCTCAAATTTGATGCATAAAGCATAACAAAGGTTTAAAATCATAAGTTTGAAATTGCTAATGGGGTGTTGGTAAGGACTGGTATGAATTCGTGTCGCCTACAAATCCTTTACGAGTGGCCCGATTCTAGTAAATGTTAAAATTGGTAGCACACTTTTGCTCGTAAACAGAATTTCATTTCTGAGCAGCATAAAATACAGAGTCCTTCAACTTAGCATATTTAAAATTGGACAGCAGCAGATTTCCTTGCGATTGAGGATCAAAGAGATTTTTGATCAAGACAATTATGCCTGCAAAGACAAACAAAAAAAAAAGGCAGTGGTGAGTAAACAGATGGGTAGGTTACTAGGCCTATATCAATTAAACCAGTGGTTCTCAAACTGTGTGCCATGAGAGATTTCAAGGCGTGCTGAGTAACTTTTTGGTCGAGCGGTAACGTGTTTGTCTCTAAGAGATCTGAAGTTCAAATCTCGGGCTGGTAAAATCTGACATTGCCAATGGCTCGCCACTGCTGCAACGTTTCTTTTGAGTGGAGCTGTGTTGCCCAAGCACAATGATGCAGAGATAAGCCCTGCAAACTCGTTACACGTGTCGGCATAATACAGCGAGTATAATGAAAGATTTGATGCAAGTATTTCAATTAGACTCAGCACCATGTGACAGACTAGAAATGCTCTTGGTCTTAATTATTGTTTTTTTAAACGTTGTGACATAGTTTATAATTATTTCTTTTCATCATGTTTCAAAATTTTTGTTAAAATGACTACAGTCACTGGGAGCCCAGTTTGCAGTTTCAAACAACATCATTATTACCCATAATATTTATTTGTGTAAGAGTTGTGATGTAATAGTTAAGACTGCACTGTTGTTTTTGGTAGACTAGCTAGTAGCTCTTCAAGACTTCTGATAATGTTGAATTTTCTACCGAAGAAGAAGAGCAGCTCATAAATTTACGAAATGACCTATTTTTTTAAAGCATTGTTTCTCCCAAAAAGCTTGGACGAGTTTTGGCAGAGACCTCAAGGACGTCCTTGGCCTCAAGGACACATTTTGAAGTCCTTAGGCCTCAAAGCCTACAAGTCCTCAAAAATGCCCAGCCCTCGGCTCAAAAACAGCAATATTTTTTGATTTGTTAAAAAAAACAAAGGAAAATATTAGATTGTGGTCTCTTGCAAAGTGACTTTTTTTGAAGTGACTCTTGCAAAGTGACTCGCCTGATTTCACGCAGAAAATGTGAGGTTTCTTAACGTTGACTTTTTTTTTTGAGATCACCTGAATTTACGCAGAAATGTGCAGTCTCTAAAAATTGTGTCCCTGGCCTCGAGAGGGTCCGTCCTCAAGAAGTTGGTCCTTGGCATCGGATTGGTCCTCAACTCCACCTCTGCTGTTAACAAATCTTATCCAATAATCGGATCAAAGTCATCAAAATAATGCTGCCATTTGCATCTTCATGGCTCTGCGAGTATAGATTTTCTGCTTCGACAAAAATTAAAAGCAAAAAACGACAAAGACTTCTTGGAATTGACAACAAAATGCGGGTATGTTTAACAATGACAGAACCTTGTTTCGATTTTATTTTGTTCTCAAATACAGGCGAATCTATTGCACTAAAGTTGGCAGATTAAAGTTTTTAAAGTCACTTTGTTTGTTGATTTTTTTTCAGTTAGTTTGCCGCAAATTTTTTAAAAGTTTTTTAGTGTGCCGCAACATAAAAAAGTTTGCAAACCACTGAATTAAACAATCACTTTCCCTTCTTGGGCATTGCCATATCGCTTCCTTCAAAGTTGCGAGACTTTTCAAGCACTTCATTCAAATGCTTGAATGCATGCTACCAAGGAGTCTAGGAAACACTAATGCACAGTTATAAACTTAAAAAAAATTGCTAAGTTCTAAATTGTCTCAAATGGTATGGCTGTTCTGTAACATCAACTGATGCAGCCAATAGGAAATCAAAAGTAAACAGAAAAAACAGCCCCTAAACTAGATTCGACATTTTTCCATTTAATGGGCAGAGTGAAATATCAGTTGCTCAATGGCCACAGCAAAGCAATTTAATATTGAAAGTTTGAAAGCAATACGTATCGTACATATCGATACATCAAAAGCTGGTTGATAAAACAGAGTTTAAAAATACTGTATTGCCTTTTACAAGATAAAAAGAAAGCCTCAGCTATGTAACACAATTCTTTTTGAAACACAGAGCAAAATTGTTCACAATATACAGTGTAATGTTGCTCGAGCTAGAAGATTGTCATACAATTAATGATATCTGGGCGAGAGTGGGCATACTTAATGCTCATACTTGAAATTAATCAAGAAATAATTGCACTAGCGTAGATTGCACATTGCAAAATGTACAGTACATCGTACGTAGTGAACCCCAGTGGCCTGATGGAGCAGTGTCGGCAGCGGTTAATATCAAACTTGCTTGCCAAGTTTTTTTTGTTGTTGCTGACACAGTGACACAAGCACTATAGCACAAGGCACAAATGCAAGGTCACATAAGCCTGACCCCAAAAGCAGCAATATGGCTCATCAAGTGAAAACGATCTATCCATAACCATTTCATAGTCAACTGATATCATTATGCAAACAACTGATTTAGCCAATTCCATACTAAAAATGGCAAAATTTCAATGCTAAAAATGGCATAGATTTAAACAAACGAACTTGATTCATTAAATGACTAAAGGCTGATGGAACATAATGCACTGACATTGTTTCAGGTTTAATTGTAAAATGTCGATTGTACCATGCAACGTGGTCCTGAGTGAACTATTCTTCATTTCAGGTTAATGTTACGGATGGGCATTTCAGAATAGTTGGCTAATAGGAATTATTCCTAATAGCTAAAACCGAATCCAGAACACCAAATCCTATTCTGATTTAAACTAACTTGATTTGCTGAAAAAGTGAACAACCAGTCAACCACCACCAATATTCAGAAAATTATTCCACGATTTGCTTAATTAAAGAAGCACTTTATTGCAGTGCAAGACATTGAGTGCTTCTAAATGTTCACCACTTGGTTGCAATCGTGATTTGCTCACAGTCAAACCTGTACTGAAGAAACACCGGAAGAAGCTGATGTTGCAGGAATGCAATGGTATTTTGAAGCAAGTTGCTTTAAATGGGGAAGTTGAGAATTTGTGGACCACCATTTCATGTGTCAGGCTTAACAGGTAAAAACTTTTGAAATTTGGAGGGCCCCATTTGGAGAGAACTTTTTTCATATTTGCCAACCCTGAAAATTTCATGTGTCTAGCGTGAGTGGTTAAAAAGTTTGAATTTTTGCAGCCCCATTTGGGGGACCCCCATTTCGGATACCCCATATTTTGTCAAATTTTATCTTTCCTTTAACCTTTCTTTACCTTAAAACTTTCATGTGAGGGGGAAACCCCATTGTGGCACCCCCAATTATCCACCTATTCCGAAAATTTGATCCATCGAGCTGTAACAGTTAAAAAGTCCAAAATTTTGGAGGACCGGATCCTCCCAATCGCACATCCCCGATTTCTGTCACACAAAAGTCCTCCCTAATATCTTCAATCGCTCAAACTTTGAATACAGTGCATTTGGCAGTTTAAAAGTAGATAGTACCAGAAGAAAAAGAAAAAGACAAAAATCACAAACCATTCTACATCAATATTGGTAATTACCTAGATACAGCAATTCAAACTCATCAACTTTTTGCCCATTTTTGGTCACGTGACTGGGTGCCCCCAAACTTGGTTTGCATAAAGTATTGATAAGCATCCACATTGTGTTTAAATTTCAGCTTTGCATGTCAAGTGGTTTTTGAGTTATAAGCAAATTAATAAATTTTTTTCAAGCCAAAAATCACCGTTTTTTTATGTTTTTTTTGGTGTCTAAATTCATGATCACGTGACCTAGAATCCCCACTGGCACACATGGCGCTTTCATTAATTGTTAAGTTGAGTCCAAATTTCAACTTTTTAGGTTTTACCGTTTGCTAGTTATAAGCAAATCAATCCTTATCTGCCAAAATTTGAGAAAACAAAGGTACTATGCGCTCACGTGAAGTCCCAATTACAGAGCAAATAGCTCACTGCACCTTTATGTGCGAATTAACTGAAAGCAATTTTTACCAACGTAATTGCGTTGATTTAAAACCGGTTCCAATTATCCAGTTTATATTTCAATTTGAATTTCGGATAGTTTGGGATTTGAATCCTTCTGGATTCAATTTTGACCATGAAAAAGGACAACAAAACTTATATTACACTCCCATGGTAGGGATCATGTCTTTTCAGTACCACCATTTCGGTGCCACCTATTTCGTTGCCGGACGTTTTCTGCACAGATTGTTTCAGCGCCAATTCGGTGCTCTTTGACAGTTCAGTTATTTAGGGTTAGGGTTAGTCAAAAAGCATCGAATATTGGCGCCAGAAAGTCACGGACCCCCATGGTGCTGTACCACTGGCAATAACTTTGCTTGCAACTAACTACGATTTTTCTAGCGAACCTACTCAAACATTGTCTTTGCCATGCTGAATGCCACAAATAATCAAAATTTTCAATGTAGTAACACCAAAATCTAGTCTAGAAATTGATGAAACTTTTTCAACAGTTTAGGCAATATTGAATAGGTCTACATTGTGCCTATTTCAATTGGTGCGGCAGGTGTAGCAACCACAAGCATAAAAATTGCCGTTTTGTCTCCAATATTCTCTGTACGTCTTAACATCTGATGTTGTGTCCCTATTTCTTTCTCCTGACTCTACTTGTTATTATTGTGTTAGTATCCATTTGCTAGTATTGTGGTGGCCATGAAAAAAAAAATGAATGAATTTATGAACAAAAATTAAAAACCAAGACCACTGAATTTCGACAGTTGTATATCTTGATTACTTGTAAATCCACACCTCCTTTAACTCTTGTTCATGACATAGCTATTTTGATATTTTCTTTATTCTTGATTGTTTATTATGAACCTTGCAAAAAGCTGCAATTATTTGGTTGGTTTTGAAATTTTTAAATCTATTTTTCAAAAAACAATCCAAAAAACTATATTTTACAGCCTTAGCATAAGAGTAATTTCATTAGTAAGAGTAAAACCTGGATGTTAGAAAAAAAAAAAGTCAAACCGTAGATTATTGCAGGTTACTTGACGAACCTTTGCTTGCAAGAAAATTACTGCCAGTGAAGCAAACTAGGACACCACCATTAATGATACCGGTAACACTTTAAAATGCTACTGAATGAAAACAGCCAAAAATATTTTGCTCATTGAAATACTTTCTAGTCAATTCAAATCTGCATAAACTCAGCAAAACACGCGAACATTGTCACGCAGTGTGTACCGAGACATAACCAAGAGTTGGAAGATCAATAATGATGTCAAATCACTTGCAACTGCAATAAAATTTTGATCGAGTGTGTCAGAGCTCTGAAATTCAACCCATTTCACTTAAAACAGCTGTAGTAACTAGGCTACTTTTAATGCATGGCATTAAAACGGCAGCTATTTGAATTAAATGTTCGACATTTTATAGTTTAGATTACAGATAGTATTCATAGCCAAGCTATCAACAACTGCACTCCTACCGCAAGCGGCATATTGATTTAAAAAGCATCAACAAAAGATACAGAACACTGGGATACTGGCACTAGTTTTAAGTATGCTGGCTGAAGACTGTACCTATATAATTGCACCACCAACAGTTCTTCAAAACCATTTTAAAGCAAACAACATCTAACAATAATGCTTTTATAGCATTAACGCATTATTTCAATGTTTTTTGCAACTGTAGAACATAGGAAAGTAGAACTCTGCGGTATCTCAGCCTCAGTATGAGTGTTGCTTGACCCCATTAAAGAAGAATCAATTTACATACTTGAAATTGTAACATGTACATTGCACTGATATCTTTAATCTTCTGGAAAGCATAGCTACAGTATAATAGCCTTTTGAGTAGGCTACAATATACATGTTTGGGACTGATGTTATGGATATAAAAGAATACTGATGTTAATGATATAACAATCTACTCTGAAAACTTCTAACATTGACAGGCTTCGCAATAATATGCGTTGTTGACCAATTCAGGATTATGGCACATGTGGAAAGTGTAAACTCATTCATCATGATGTTTATCAACAGTATAGTCAACTATGAATTCCAGCAGAGTCGCACATTGCTCAAGAATCACAAATAAATTATTTTTATATTTGTGAAGAGGGCAGAAATAGCTTTTTAGCTGGTATATAATTGGCCTTCATATAAATTAGTAAAAATATGCCTTGTTTCAATCTCTTTTCTACCCAACACCTCAACACCATTCATGAAACAATTTGTGCATAAGACCACGAGCTAATAAACATTAATTATTAACCAGAAATTATGTATTTAATTTGTTTGCTGATGATATCACCTCCAGTGATAATTTTGAACAAGTACCCTAGTGCTGATGATGTAAAAATCTGTTCAGTAAATTGTGTTTGACATTAAATGATGCCGTTTGAGCATCTTTCAATACAAGATATAAGATTCATTCAATTTCAGTGCATAAAAGTAGGCCAATATTTTTGCAAAAAATGCTTCATGTGCTCTTGACTTCCCCCCAAGGTTTTGCTTAATAAGAACAACGTTGTACGATATTTGTTGAAAATGTTCCGTATTCAAAATATACTAATTCATAGCAAATGATTTCTACTTGATTATGCAATATAAAATGTTAACTAGTTGTTCTGATTGTCTTCAATAGAAGTTTAGTTACTGCATGCACAAATAACAATTAACAAGTTATGGAAACAACCCTGGTTATTATTATTATTATTTTATGTTACTTGTGAACAACTGAACATTGGCACTTTGATTTTATGGTTGATCACTCAAAAACTTTCAAAAAGTCAAGTTTGATTCACAAAAACACTTTTAAGTTGATGTTTGTGTCATTTTTAAAACTCTTTTTAGCCTTTTATTCATTAGAACATTGTATCTGTTAAATGGTAAGCAAGTAAATATGATATAGCAATAGCACACTGCTACAGCAAGAACTTCTGGTTATTAAGAAGTACTGGTATGCATTGGATAATGAATTTGGAAAAGTGTTATTTGTAATCCCAAACTTCCAAAAGTCTCTGATGCTATTACAGGCTAAGACACCGGTACTGTAAAACTTCATTATTTGGATTTTCAAATTTAAGTAACGTTTTTTTGCTATAGCATACTAACAAGAGCTTTGAAGTAGGAACTTGTTTAACACTTTTGCAAAATCATATGAGTAACAAAGATACATAATGAATAAGCTACCTCATTGAGTCACTGTTTCCTCCATCTTGACTACCTCCATAACCTCCTCGATCACCACCATAACCACCACGGCCACGACCTCGATCACCTCTTCCTCTGCCTGAGTCAAAACCACCTCGGCCACCACCTAACAATTAAATGCCTTAATGCTTTGCAAATATACACAAATCAGCATGTAATAGGCCTACCGTAGCCAGGTCCATCTCTGCGCTGGAAACCACCCTGTTCATTATGGCTGCCCTGATTATCATAACTACCTTGGTTGCCGTAATTCCCAGAATTCTGTTGATTCCAATCTTTGTTTTGGCCAGACATCTAAAAAGCAGTAAGTTAAAGAAGCTGTGCATGTTGTCACCTAATCATTGAATACATAATACTACATGGAATTGATAAGTTGACCGATGACGGCGATCAGTGGTCGAGCAAATAGAGCGACTGCTACTGAAGTGCTAGGCCAAGGTTCAATTCCTGGTCAGGTCAAAGCAAAGACTAGAAAAATTGATATTCATAACTTCCTTGCTTGACGTTCAGAAATTAAAGGGACAGTGTGAGGCCTCCTTGGTGTGTGGCAGACAGGTGGGCACTGACTTGATGACAGAAAGGTCCTTTGCTGTCTCCTGGCCAAGGCAACTTGACAAATAAAGATGCATTTACCATTTTAATTGCCTACTGTTACCGGATTTGACTGTAGGCACTGAGCAAGTATATTTAACCATTAAGCCAATGTTTTTGTTTTTTTTCTGCAAATCAGCATTTTTCCTAAGTGCAAATACAACCTGTTTTGATATTGCCAATATATACAAGAAAAATCACTAAACTTTTGGTTGCAAGTAAAGTCATCATGATGTAGTAGGGTACTAAGGGAACACTATGGCTTATGGGTAGTGATTTATTAAGCACCGGTATGTACAGCACAAGCGGTGGCTTAAACCTCAGAGAACCATAACTAAAACTATGACAAAAAATTTGAAAAAATCATAATAAAAAAGTGGGAAATCAGTAAGCATAATTGTAGTATGCCCTCAAAAATAAAATGATTGATAAACTCAGTTCGAAGTTTCCTCTAACTTTTTGGCTGACCAGCGCGTGCCCAATATTTTCCAAAGCAATCATGCTCAAAGCTTAACAACAAATTTATGTGCCCTAAATTTTGCATCAATTAATTAATGAAGAATACTAAAAGACATATTTCCCCAAATCAGTTAGCTTTCTAAAGCCAATTTTTGTGGAAATATGACTTTTCTAAAGCCAATTTTGAGGAAATAGAAGTCATATCAAATATTACCGGTAACTATTTGCCCTTGAACCAAAAAATCGCTGATTTGCTAACACAAATTAGCTTAAAACACCGACTTAGCCAACGGCAAACTATACTTCAACAAAATTGTTTTTTAGATGGCATTAAAAATAGCCTACTGGTTGTAGGCCGTTTAGATTCTGACCAGTTTAGCCAGTTAAAGACCAAGTTTGAGGTAACTTCCATGAGTGCAGAGAATATATCAATGCAAGCATAAATTTACAATAAGCATGTCACTTCAACAGCAGAAAGACTATATTACCAACCTGGCCTTGCTGGGATTGGTTGCCTTGTCCATATCCACTGGACTGGCCTTGCTGTGAATAACCACCACCTCCTGCTTGATTCTGCCCATATCCACCAGACTGCTGTTGACCATATCCAGTATTTTGTCCATAACCTGCTTGGTTTTGGCCATACCCCTGACCGTAACCTCCTGCTTGGTTATATCCCCCACTTTGAGTTTGCCCATAAGCACCAGGTTGCTGCGGACGAGCAGCACCCTGGTTTTGTCCATAAGCAGCCTGATTCTGCTGAGTGTTTTGATTGTAGCCACTTTGCTGTGTGTTTTGTCCATAGGCAGATTGCTGGGTATATGTGGCAGTGTTCGGTTGTGTGTATGCAGTGGCTGTTGATTGGCTGCCATAGGAGGCTGATGAATTTGAGGTGGCACCATATGCTGCACCAGCAGCAGCTGGTTGTTGTGCTTGTTGTTGGTTATAACCACTCTGTTGTCCATACTGCTGGCCGTATGCTTGCATTCCTTGCTGGGCATATCCAGGATATTGTTGCCCTGCAGCAAATAAAAGATTAAAAAAAATTGTTGCCCTAAAACAGCAATGAAACACTGATTGCTCAATTGGCTTTACAAATCATAACGCTAAGGCAGGTGGTTTACTTTACTCATTTTCCATGCGTTTATCTTGAACATTCCATGCCTTTAATCTTAAACAAAAATAATCTTGACCCCAATAATGTGAGACAAGTAATGGGGAAACAAAACATTCAGTAGCACAAAAACACAAACCAACCATACAAATTCAAGAACAGCAAACAGTACTGTAATGCAGTGCAGGCTCAGAGTACAGTTTCAAAACTTCATATCAATAATTGTGTACCAGTTAATTTTTAATTATTCGGCTGTTGAACATTAACAACTTGAGGTGATTTCACTTTACTTACTACATGAATTAGATTACTTAGTGGTAGATCACTTAACCCACTAAGTGCAAAATTAATATATAACACAATCGCTGTTACAGTGACTTACTGTTTCATTTTTAACAGTCTCTAAATGTTGGCAAAATCTTGCATTAGAGATAAAACAATTAAGCAGTTCTCAACAGGATAAATAGTGTATACACAACTAGCCGTTGTTTTCTTTGTTACTTGAAAAATAGAGCATATATAAGCAAAAACTTCAGTCTAGATAAGATTTTAGTAGAACTATGTTTTATTAGTGATATTTTTAACTCATTTTCTTAATGGTCCTCTTTTCATCAAAATGAAAAGCAGTACAATAAAACTTACCTGCTTGTTGCTGGTACTGCATGTATCCTGCCCCATAGTTGGCAACTGAAGTCATGGCCTAAAATAAATTGTATGCAACTAATAAGCAGGGTAATGTAATTACAAAGTAACCCTTTTCCACAAAACTCTACAATAAGAACAGCCTATGCTTAACATAAAGTTGTCAGTACACCAGCTCTTGCTTAGACTGGCAGCTGCAATTTATACATAATAATTTAAATATAATGTTTTGACTTACAGATTGTTGTTGAGGAGTTTTTCCAGCTTGACTTTGATCATAACTATACTGCTGAGTTGTGTTAGATCCTTGCATATAGGATTGCTCTAAAAATTAGAAAAATCTCAGCTAGTATGCAATTGCAACTATCACTGCATTAAAGTAATTTTTTCACACTCACAAATCATTACTTTTATTAGGCACAAGTCAGTATTTTTTTTTTCTTTTTGTGTACTACCAGAATATTACTGAGTATATTTTTGAGGAACAAACTGCAAGCAGACTGATCAAAAAATTTTAATATGGGACTGTAGGCTTAAAGACAGAAAAACAAATCAAGTACTGTACCAGAAGTGTACCATACCAACAGATTTCTACTTACAAAATGTTTTTACTATATGCATCACAATGAACATGCTAAATGTTTTACTAAGGTTACAAAACTCTGAACTATACACAACTAGAAAAGGTGGTAATAATGCGATAGAGGTATTGCACTAAGTCTAAAATGTGGAGCTTTGAACCACTAACCAATAAGTACCAAGATCAAAACCTGTAGGCATTAATGAAAACCTTACGAGTATCAATAACTACCGTATATACTCGTAATAACTACCGTATATTATTATATACTCATTTCTGGGGTCGACTTATACACGAGTAATGTTTTTGGACATGTTGCTGCTAAGTCGAGTTGAATGTGGTATGAAAAGAAAACTCCATTATTACTTTGTTACATCATTATTACTGGTATACATCCAACATACAAACATGTTAAAGTTACTTAACACTGTTAACAGAATAGCAGTACCGGTACACAGTATTTGGTAGTATTGCTTATTGCACGTGTTTAAATGTTTGATCAGTTACCCAATTTGCGCTTAAAAGTTACTAGTAATTATTCCAAAATATTCTCGAATTGCGGAGTCGACTTATACACGGGTAATACTTTTAATGATGCAATTTCTTGTCTTAAAATGCGTATCGACTTATACACGAGGTAGACTTATAGACGAGTATATACGGCAAACAAAAAATTACAGAAACTGTATATCATAAGCTTAACCTAACACAATACCACATAGTAAAAATGGTTTGAGCCTAGCCTATCTTCTACAACACAATGTTCCCTCCTAGGCTAATACCTTATGTCGTTATGAAGCACAATAATCAGTTTGATCTTGTCCGCAGAACAGATTTGCTCTAAAGAGTAGACTCTACAGTACCCTAAGGATATCAGTAAAAATCAAGTTTTTAGATACCTTTTAGTCAAGATAATATAACCTAGCGGCAGCAATGAACTTACGTGTATTTCCACCTGTGCTGGCAGCCATGATGTTTTTCTTCTATAAATACCACCAACACTTTTTAGGGTTTTTTCAGTCACTTGAATCGTTAATTAAAATTGAATTATAATGCTTTTTTTTAAAGATTGCAGTTAATAATTTCAATTTAACCCTATTCTAATTTTTAGTATTTAATCAGTAGCAAACAGGAAATAGGGATATCTGCAACTAAAAAAACAAACAAACTGCATTATATATCGTATTTTTTTGAATAGAAATTTCTTGAATAGAAACCTCATGAATTGATTCGAAAAAAAAAACAGACTAAGTTGAATGTTCACTGGACACCAACTTGAAGGTGAAAACGTTCATCAAAAAAAAAAGAACCCGCCCTTAAATGTTCCAAAATAAAAAATGGTAGCCTCGGCTACTATTCAGAAAAATATGGTAAGCTATGGGCTATCGTCTAGTCATGTGCATATTTTTGAATTTATCACTAAATTCCCTCCCTCTTCTTAAAATTGAATTCTAGTCTTTGTAGTCTATAGAGGCTAAGCCTACTGCGCTGTGCGAAGTCTTATCAGTAGGGCAAGTTTTTGCAACTTTTTTTACAGCTTCCAACAGGTTCCTAAACACTAAAAATTTATGTAATACAATGTTTTAGGTTATTTAGCAAAACGGCTACAAAGTTAAAACATTTTTGAAAGGTTTACTTTGATGTTTGGGATCTCAAACTAGAGTTTAATGTCGAAACATGTTAGTATCTCTAGTTTGAGATACCAAACATCGAAGTAAACCTTTCTAAAATGTTTTAGGCTGTTTTTAGGAATTTCAGATAGTAACTATTTTTTACATGCAACTTTTTACTGCAATTTCTTTCAAGTATGGTGCAAAATGTAAGTTTGATTTAACAAACATGCAATAAAACTATTTTAGTACAGTTCTATTGTCTTTGATTTGCATAAGAAAGAGCTATGTGACCAATCACCTGCTTCTCAATGTTATCTATGACTTGATACTGTGATCTGAAAACAATTGTGGAAATGATCCGGCCAAACATCAGTCTACAACTGAATGCCACATTGTCAAGTTGCCAAGCAACTTCATGAAATGTGGAGCGAAGTTTAACCATGCTAGGCAAACTGTTGGCAAAAGATCACCATTTCTCCACAAATAATGTTAGCAAATATTTGGCATTATATAAATAAATCACTTGAGTAAATCACTGCTATTTAAAGTGCTTGTGCATAAATGCAACTTTCGTCAAACACAAATGCAACTTTTTAAATTTTTTTGAGCAATAAAAACTTGCCCAACTAATCAGTAATTTAATAATTAATAGGAAATGTTAGGTCGAAAAAATATTTGTTAGTTTTTTTCTCAAAAAATTTCGACAGATCTGAACACTAACTTCACCAAATTTGACCCTTCTACAATCTTCGGTTCCAAAGATATGACAACTTAGATTTTCCTTCAGAAAGCCTTCTTTCCCTTAGAAATGTTGCCAAGGTTGCCAATAAAAAGAAAATTTCAAAAAATTACTGCATGTTTGTAACTCTTAATAAGTTTTTTCAATAGTGTTATTGTCAATACACGGTAAAGGTTCTGAAATGTTAAATTAGCAGCTTTTTAAGTACATGTATTTATTCAAGTATAAGTTGCATACGTGTATAAGTTGCATCCCCATAATAGACATGAAAACAGTACAAAAATTTTTTACACATTCATTCATCGCAATCACATAACAAAAAATTAAAAACCATCAAGGCATCACTGCTGTTACTGTCCTCAAGACTTGCGTTATAGACAATATCTAACATGATCGATCTTGAGAAAAGCAATAGTGGAGAAAGCGTAACGTGACTTGCATGGAAGGTAATACCTAACACGATCGTAAGAAAGACAATAGCATAGAAAGCATAACGCATGGACGGTGCTAATTAACGCAACCGATTGTGAGAAAGACAATGCATGGAAGGCAATAACCAATGTGATCGAACATGAAAAAGAGGATAGAGCAGAAAGCATAACATGACTCGCATGGAAGGCAGCAACGAACATGATCAATCGTGAGAAAGATAACAGCGTAGAAAACACAAGGCCTGGTAGGCGATAACTAATGCGATAGATTATGAGAAAGGCTATAGTGTAAAAAATGTAACGTGACTCGCACAGAAGGTGACAACTAATGTGATCAATCATGAAAAAGGCGATAGCAAAGGAAATATCTTTTAAAAAATTTTGTATCGCATAAGATACACTTCATTTAATCTTGTATAAGCCACACCTGACTTTTTGGGCAATATTTTGGTACAAAAAAATGCGACTTATACTTGAATAAAGATGATAAATTCAAGTCAATTTTCCAATACTTCATTTTTTGTCACAAAACTGGCAAAATGGCAACACTGAATCAAGAGGAGAAATTGTAAATTTTAAATGGTAATATCTTGAAAACGGCAAGACGTAGAAAGTCAAAATTTGGTGAGAATGCATTTTAGGCTTTTTCCAACATTTTTGTCAAGAGTGAAAAACACGACTTGAATGCCCTTTTAATAAGAATAAAAAATATTCATCCACACATTTTTTATTAACATCTGGGTTTGAGTTAGGTTTGGAATTAGTTTTAGAGTAAGAATGGCAGTCAAAATTAATAAAAAAGATGCTTTCAACAAGAGCGCTTAAAAAAAACAACAGATTTTTAGAAAAGAAACCTTGGAAAAATAAAAGTAGCATTTTTTACCACCAACATACATGAAATTTAAAGACATCTCTCCTTACCTAGAGCAAAATACTGTAAAACTAATACAAAACCACCAGTTTTATAAATACATACAATTTTAATTATAATTTTATTTACAGTCAAATTTAGAAACCCTTGAAAGTCTGTTTCACCCTTAACGGGATCATCAGAAGAGAACTTCTGAACACCATATACAAAAACAAGTTGATTAGTACACTGGAAACATAGATTTGTGAGCAGTTATTAACAAAGTGATGCATCTGCCTGGCCTCGAAACTTTCGTCAACTGGGCCACAGAACAGCTGTAATAGGGCTTTTAAGTTAAAAGGCAGACAACATTGTGTTCACTAAATAATACGCATGCTGGGTTTGTCATCGGTTACGTTTCAAAATTGAGTGACTCATAATTGGGTAACTTCCATTAGATTAAATTTGAAAGGTAGGAGTTAAAATCATTGAAACAACTAATACAAAAACTTACTATAGCACTGCCAGTAGGTTTATGATTTATCCGGAGAAGGGTAGTTGCTGAAAGTGCATAAGTCTTCATCAACATTTTTTAGCAAAAATTTGTTTTTGTGCCTGCATTTTGAAATTAGCTCGGAGCGTTTATTCAGCAGTCCTTCTGGTTTCACTTTGATGATTTGCAGCTTTTCGGCCAAACAAAGGCTGCATATTCTTGCACCACAGCGATATGGAACAGCTTCTTTAATGACGCTCCATAGGGTTTGGTAATCGTGGCCTTTGTTTGTTTGCTCCCAAACTTGTGTTGATAGTTCTGTACTTTTCTCTAGGCGCTGATGCCAAAACAAGAGGCGAAAGCAATTGCCACAAGGTTACATTTAGACAACAGGATCCAAAAATTTCCTAAGTGTAACGCTTTTGTCACCCTCAAAGACTACAAGGACAATTTCCACCGCAATACCACATGCAGGCTAATTAACCCCGCAAAAAGCGAAATTGGGAAAATCAGCAAATACTTGGACAATATAAATTACTCCTCCGACAAAAAAAAAACAAAAAAAAACGATTAAACCAGTGGACAAACACAGCTAGTGTCATCTCGTGGTTCAAAAAATCGACTTCTAACAAAAAGAACTGCAAATTCTTACAATTTGACATTGAAAATTTTTATCCATCAATTTCTGAAAACCTGCTAGAAAATGCCCTTGGTTTCACCACTCACCAAACCGAAATTTCTGAAGAAATTATGCTTACCATTCGACACTGCTGAAAATCCTTGCTATTCTGCACGGACAAGATATGGGTAAAAAAGAGCAACCCCGAATTCCACGTGAAAATGGGTTCATTAGATGGCACAGAAATATGCGAACTAGTAGGTCTTTACCTGCTCGACCAACTCTCAAACATACTACCAGTTGAATCATTCGGCCTCTACCGCAATGACGGTCTGGCAATCTTATCTGGCATTTCAGGACCAGACACCGAACGAATCACTACGATCATCAGAAACTTATTCAAAACCAACAATCTCAAAATAACTATCGAAGCCGGCATGCAGCAAACTGACTTTCTGGATGTCACGTTCAACGCGGATAACGGCAAACACTGGCCCTACAAGAAACCTAACTCACAATCGCAATACATTCACACCCAGTCTAACCACCTCCCAACATCAAAAAGCAACTTTCCAAGATGATAGAGAACAGATTATCTGGCATATCATGCAATCAAGAAGAGTTTGACAGAGCGAAACCTGCATTCGCACAAGCTCTTGAAAAAAGTGGATACAAAAAAAATTAGAATTTCAAACAGAAAACAGCAGCAGAAGAAGACCAAGAAAACGGAACATTACTTGGTTTAATCCCCCTATTAGCAATAATGTATCCACAAATATCAGCAGAAAATTTTAAAATCTATTGGACAAGCACTTCCCCCCCAACCACAAACTGCACCCCATTTGCAATCGTAACTGCATAAAAGTTAGTTATAGCTGCATGCCAAACATGGCAGCTGTGGCATGCCAAACGTGGCAAACCCATGGAAAACTGACGAAACCAAATTGGCAGAAAATTGCAACTGCCAAAACAAATCCAACTGCCCGCTAAACAAAAATTGCCTGAAAAGCTGCCTAATTTACAAGGCCACCATCTCATCTGAAAACCAACGAGACGTCTATTACGGATTGTGCTCAAGTGCTTTCAAAAAACGATTCAACAACCACAGCTCTTCATTTCGACATCAGCGCCTAGAGAAAAGTACAGAACTATCAACACGAGTTTGGGAGCAAACAAACAAAGGCCACGATTACCAAACCCTATGGAGTGTCATTAAAGAAGCTGTTCCATATCGCTGTGGTGCAAGAATATGCAGCCTTTGTTTGGCAGAAAAGCTGCAAATCATCAAAGTGAAACCAGAAGAACTGCTGAATAAACGCTCCGAGCTAATTTCAAAATGCAGGCACAAAAACAAATTTTTGCTAAAAAATGTTGATGAAGACTTATGCACTTTCAGCAACTACCCTTCTCCGGATAAATTATAAACCTACTGGCAGTGCTATAGTAAGTTTTTGTATTAAGTTGTTTCAATGATTTTAACTCCTACCTTTCAAATTTAATCTAATGGAAGTTACCCAATTATGAGTCACTCAATTTTGAAACGTAACCGATGACAAACCCAGCATGCGTATTATTTAGTGAACACAATGTTGTCTGCCTTTTAACTTAAAAGCCCTATTACAGCTGTTCTGTGGCCCAGTTGACGAAAGTTTCAAGGCCAGGCAGATGCATCACTTTGTTAATAACTGCTCACAAATCTATGTTTCAAGTGTAACTAATCAACTTGTTTTTGTATATGGTGTTCAGAAGTTCTCTTCTGATGATCCCGTTAAGGGTGAAACAGACTTTTAAGGGTTTCTAAATTTGACTGTGAATAAAATTATAATTTGCTCTGATCCCTGATCATTGAGTTCTTTTCAGTTGGAGATACCAAAAAGAACAGTATAATTTAAATTATTATTTTCTAATGATGAGGTAGTCAACCATTATGTTCCAATCTGCATCAAAATTGTTAGTGACTTTTCAAGTCACATACATCATGACATTATTATCATGAATCAACATGGCTAAAATCAAATTTAACAACAGTATCTATTAGTTTGTCAAGACTATTGGCAGATTGGAAAAAAACCTAAAACCTGCTAGTATTTATCCATTATTTAGATAAAGTTACAAAGCAAGTAGTGCAATGTTAGCATTTCAATATTAACTGCAACTCAATATCTGTTACAAATACAAAACAGAAAGCTGGCATGACCAGGGGCGACATGACAGAACGTGCTAACGAGCTCGTAAAGGCCATTCTCGCTCGCTAAAAAGCAGTAACGAGCAAAAAATCTTCATGGACTAACTGCCATTTCTGAGCCGTCTCGCCCAACACGTGTTAAAATGGCTCGCTCGGATTTCGTTGCGAGATGTTTGTAACCTGTGTTAGTACGTAATAAATACCCCATTGTGACGTCAGATGCATTTCTACTTCAAAATAATGCATTCAAGCGTATTGCATGTACTACATTGTTATGGAAAAAGATACTTTAAGCTATGCATGATTATTCTACGCAAGCAAATTCTTCAACTGATAATAATTAGTAAATGAACGACAGAATTTAATTACATTTTTGGATCAATGTAAAGTAAGAACAACTTTTTTCATACTATAATTTTTTAAATGAAGTAAAGCGCCCTTGAGGTTGTTGGTGGGTAAACTCATATGTTAACAGTAACTTTAGGTCTTAAGGTTTCAAAATTTTTCAAAAGTGAGCAAGTCGAAGTACACTCTTCCTTTTTAGAACCGGTAAATCTTGAGTTTAGACTGGCTGTTTTTAATTTTTTGCCAATATTTAGTCTCATTTGTTCTTGATTTTGTAAAAATTTTGAGAGCATTGATGTCAATTTCTGCGAGCATGTTTGAAACACTGTTTAATTCCTATAGCTCTGTGTGCTTAAGACTTAAGTGAAGGCTTTTTTCTTGCTTTTGCAGCATCCTAAAATTGCAAAAGCGAAAAATCAAGCTTTTTTCCAAGTTGAACAACTGCCAAAAAAATTTCTCAATTGCTTGCGCAGAGCAACAGAGCTTTATATGAATAGTTGCAATTTTGCTTGCAAACACAAGAAAATTACTGAAATTTTATCGTTTTGAATCAGCACGAATTTTAGTTTCTTTGATTAGCTTGATTTTTATTTAGTTTGTTTTGCTGCCGAGGCTGGCAGTGTTTTTAATTTTTTCTTAATAGTGCAGTCGCCAGCAGAGTTCACGAGCACCCAAAAAATGTATTTTTTTCACCTATATTTTTGAAATCCTGAATAAATGTTCTTTTAAAATCGCCAATGTTTCCACCCAATTTCCGGTTGTTTTGGCGGAAATCGGGGATTCCCCAGCGAAACGGTGTCGAATTTTTTCGCTGAGGTAGGGTTGATTTGGATTCTAAAAATTGTATTTCTGTATCAAGTAGACAGTCGATTTTAGATTCAAACAAAAGAGTAAGATAATTGCAAACTTTTCGTAAAATAATTTTTGGATTGTTTTATTATGATGTCACGATATGGTAGATTGATTCCAAATTTTTACAAAAAATTTTGAATTAGAGTGCATATCGTTAGTTATTACAGCCAAAGTTGATGGAATAATGTCATGAAAGTTGCAATATCGATAAAACAGTTTCTCACCGACAAAACGAAACCAAAATGACATCTTTATGATGTCATTAGAGAAAACTACGTAGTAAAAGGCAAAATCAAGTAGACGCGCTTTTCAAACAAATTGCACGTGACAGTGAGTATTTTGATCGCGGTGCTGCGGTTTTAGTAGCCAAGATCAAAGAATATCAATTTTACCGTCGTAAATGCACAAAATGACGTTTGTATTAAAACTTTTTTACGGTGTGAGTGCATGAAGATAAACTCTGTTCAAAATTTAAGAACAAAATAAGAACAATTTTATTCTCAGTGCAAGAAAAACTTTTCAGAAGTTTTTTAAAATTTTATTGCTATTTTGCGGCAAAGCATAATATTGCACTAGCAAAATGTTCAGGCACATTGTTTCGAAAAGTCATAAAGTAGGTAGAGTAAGAATAAAACGGTATATAAGTGGTGTTTCTAACATTTTCTTATTAAAAGGTATCAAATATTTATGGAAAACAATATTGTCACCAGCAAAAAAGGGTGGATAAGCTCATTCAGATGTTTTAATTTTCTGTGTTGTCCTGATCGGAATCTTTGTTCGCAAAAGTGTCTTTTAAAATAACTAATGAATTGTTTGCTACAAAAGATGTTTGATTATTTGTGTAAAATAGTGCACAATTTTCATATCAAATTGCCCCTCATATAATCAAAAAAAAATTGTGATCTTCAGTATCTAAGATTATTAAAACTTAAAAAGTAAAATCTTACAAAGAAAATATCAACAACATTAGATAATTATTTTATCATTGCCAATTTGCTTTGATCAAGAGACAACAAAAGACCTTCCTATCTTTGTGTCGAACTGCTATCTTCCTACATGTTTACCACAAGTAATAGAAACTCCACATTACGTCTTTTCTGATCGTCAAGCAGAAGAGCTGTGAATTCGAATCTTTATATAGTTTAGCTCGATTGGGGATCGAACCAGAGTCTATACAGCTTTTTGTGAGCATAATTTGTATCATCCACCAAGTGCGGAGTCTTTTAACAAACATTTTTAGAAGCACCGGTAATTATTTGAAATCATTGAACGCATACGTAGCCGTGTTACGGTAAGCATGACATTTGACCACAAGTGACGTAATTACTAGGATTAAATTGAAGCCCCCCTTAGCCAAGTTACTTAGAAAATTAACCCAGATACGCTTTTTAACGTGCTTTAAAAACCAAGAGAAGCTAAAGGGGCTAAGTAATAAAATGTTTTGTAAAGCATTTTTGTAAGAAATCAACAGAGTTTTGCTATCCTTCTCTGTAAGTTGTCTAAGAGTAAGCATGACCTATAATGAGAGACAAATTTTAACCAAAGAAGGATAATTGGTGTAGTTTATTCTTCAGTAAAGTTAAGAGCAAATAAGGCTGAAAATTTGTGAAAATTTAAGAACAACCAGCATCAACCCAAAATTTACGGTTCTTAAAAAACAAAGTATATTGGGAAGACTTCTGGCTTTTCTGGCTTCGCAGTGCGTCCTACCATAATTTTGTTAAACGAATGCATAACTTAGGCGTAGCCAGGGTTTTTGATTGGGGGAGCCCCAAACCACAAATCACATGCAATGACCTCATCAGAAACTTCGAAAGAGGAAGTTTTTGTGGGGGCAAAGATATCATAAAATGGAAGATCAGAAGCCGTGGTCTGGTGTTGGCAGGTAACTAGGAATTCGTTCAAGAAGAGGGATTAAACCAATAGATAAAATGCAAAAATGTCTAAATTGGGAGACGTGTTTGAGTAAAGAAGTGCACTGTAATTTAAACGTATCACAAACGGGGATCTGGGGGCGGAGCCCTCAGCTGCCGGAGGCTATGTGGGTCTGGGGGCAAAGCCCCTAGCCCCTGGGCGATTTTTCGTAATTTTTTGGAAAAAAAGCTATTTCAATACCATTGGAGCACATTTCACACGTATTCAGAGCCATTTAAAAGTTCTAGATTTTTAACATTTGAAAGCCAATTGAAAATATTAAGTTGTTCAGTCCACCTTTTACTTGCAATTTAAGTCCAAAGCACGTTTAAAATCTTGCATTTTGGGGTTAAATTTTGTTAGTGATTTGTCCCAGGTCGGGGGAAGTAATGTACATGCCTCCTGCAATTTATTTAGCAGTAAATAAAGATCCAGTCGAATATTTTCCTTAGAGATTGTTTTGTCATGAAAACAACCTGTTATAGGAGTACATGTATGGCCAGGGGGCCCAGGTCCTCTCAATTCAAAAAATTGTTCAACAAGCATTCCCCTTACTGTAGCTAATTTTTTTCAAAAGTATTTTGTTGCATAAAAACTGGCGAGGTGGAGGTGAATTGTTATTGAAAAATGTGCGATAGATAGTTACGCCTACAAACCATATTATTGCCCGGGCCGGATTTACTTTGAGTTGAGCTCCTGGCATTCTGAGATTTTTGCAATATTTTCCTGCCAAATACAGGTGAAGACCAAAAAAAAGTTTTATCTGAGCGCGGGGCCCATGGCACTACGAGCCATATGTTAAGTCCGTCCCTGGCTTTTGCATTACGTTCATAAAAAGGTTAGATGAGGGCCTCAGTTAGCAACTTTTAGGATAAAAACCCGTAATTTTACTCGGGCTATATTTTTAAATTGATTGGCAAACCTTAAATTGAAGGAGCCCCGACCCCCTGGATCAATATTTTTGTTAATTACTGCTGTAGGAGTGTACTGTTGTACGCGAAGATGCTAAAAGAAACTGAAGAAGCAATAGTATTTTTTGTGACATTTCATCATTGGTAGCATGTCAGTTGGAGGGGGGGGGGCTAACTACGCCTATGAAAGAATGTGTATAAGATCGAAATCTTCTGAAGGCATGAGACTAATAATAGAATTAGCATCGTTGAACGGCTTTTCACTACTCCATCACGCTCCTAGAAAAATTTCAGACACCCCAAACCACACTGCAGGTTTCCTGCCTAATGACCCTGGCACACTATGTAAGTGCATATAGTGCAAGTTCACCTGCCTGAAGTTGTCCAAACTCAAGTTCTCGATGACGTACACACCCATTTGATAAATTTGATTGTAATTTACTGACTCAATGTACAATAAAGTAATTAAGCGGATGGTCCCAGGAGTTTGCAAGGTATAGCTATGGGCTACTTTCACAGAGCAGCCGGTAGAAAGAGAGCTGGCGAGTGCAATCGTGACACTTTTTAGTGAGAGGAACCCTAATTAAATGAAGTCTTGTATGGCTCTTCACTTAATTTTTGCACAAAGTAGTGGCGTTTGGCTACAATGTGTTTAAATAATGAGTCGGTTGATCATGCTAACACGCCAGAGGAACCAAAACCACGAAAGGGATTAGGAAGCGGAGCTCTCAGCAGCTGCTGAAATCCAATCAGACTTATTAAGGGGACTAAAGAAGTGGCCTTTTGTGATAGACAAATTTCATAGATCGTTCCAAAATAATTTTAGTCGAAAGATGTTTAAAAACGGCTGACACATTAAGTATACTATATTATAAACCACTAACAATTGCAAAAAGACCTGTTGCTGCTTCATTTTCATACACGACAACTTGGTTTGAGTTTGAGTTTTACAATGTCTTGATGACTTTTTCTTCAATCTACATCTACTGTATTAAAAAAGTGAGCAAACCAATTTTAAAAACAGTACGCGACAAAATAAAATTTTAAATGTTACAAACTGCTTTTCCGTAATCGCAATCGTCAGGAGTGTTTTGATCAAATAAAAAAAGTGCATAAATAGCAGGGGCTAGCATCACTGGTGTAACTGACGGGAGGGGGGGGCGCGAGGCAGGGAAGAATTTTCCTCCAATGTGGGTCCCTTTATAAATTATGGCAACAAAGTTTGGGGGAAAAACAAACGATAAAAGTGGAAAGTCTTCACCTAAAACTCGACGGAAAAAAAGCAACCGATTTTCGGTCAAGACCCTTTTTAGACTTTAACTAAATTTGACGGAAAAAAGCACCAAATCTTCGGTAAAGTTCTTTTTTCTTCACTCAAAATTGACAGAAAAACGTGGAGTGAATTTCTAGTTAAGTTTTCCATGCCCTCTGGCTCTAACCTCTAGTTACGCCACTGGCTAGCATGTAAGTTTCCTACGTATAGGCTACTGCAAGCACATTACCGTACTCCTTACAGCAACAATAAAAATTTAACACTTAACAGACTGTTTTATTCGTTGAAGTAGTCAACGCTAGGAGTGCCTTTTCTTCAAGAAATTTTTTTAATATTTTGAATGAGATGATCTCAACACCGGGTAAAACGATCTGAAATGATAAACATTTCATTTTTAGAGTATGGTGAATACGGTGTTTGTGAATAATTGTTACCCCTTAAAATGGAGTCAGTGATGTTTTAACAGTAAAAATCGGTTAATATCTCCTAATGCGGAGCCTTCAGTTTTCTCAGTAATGCCCCCCCAAAATTTTTTAGATCCTTCGCCCATCAACTTACGATTTTGTGAAGAATTGTGGGTGGTGACAGCGTTCCCGCTATTTCTTAAAAGTATTTGCTGTATGAACAACAATCAAACATCTTTTGTAGCAAACAATTCATTAGTTATTTTAAAAGACACTTTTGCGAACAAAGATTCCGATCAGGACAACACAGAAAATTAAAACATCTGAATGAGCTTATCCACCCTTTTTTGCTGGTGACAATATTGTTTTCCGTAAATATTTGATACCTTTTAATAAGAAAATGTTAGAAACACCACTTATATACCGTTTTATTCTTACTCTACCTACTTTATGACTTTTCGAAACAATGTGCCTGAACATTTTGCTAGTGCAATATTATGCTTTGCCGCAAAATAGCAATAAAATTTTAAAAAACTTCTGAAAAGTTTTTCTTGCACTGAGAATAAAATTGTTCTTATTTTGTTCTTAAATTTTGAACAGAGTTTATCTTCATGCACTCACACCGTAAAAAAGTTTTAATACAAACGTCATTTTGTGCATTTACGACGGTAAAATTGATATTCTTTGATCTTGGCTACTAAAACCGCAGCACCGCGATCAAAATACTCACTGTCACGTGCAATTTGTTTGAAAAGCGCGTCTACTTGATTTTGCCTTTTACAACGTAGTTTTCTCTAATGACATCATAAAGATGTCATTTTGGTTTCGTTTTGTCGGTGAGAAACTGTTTTATCGATATTGCAACTTTCATGACATTATTCCATCAACTTTGGCTGTAATAACTAACGATATGCACTCTAATTCAAAATTTTTTGTAAAAATTTGGAATCAATCTACCATATCGTGACGTCATAATAAAACAATCCAAAAATTATTTTACGAAAAGTTTGCAATTATCTTCCTCTTTCGTTTGAATCTAAAATCGACTGTCTACTTGATACAGAAATACAATTTTTAGAATCCAAATCAACCCTACCTCAGCGAAAAAATTCGACACCGTTTTGCTGGGGAATCCCCGATTTCCGCCAAAACAACCGGAAATTGGGTGGAAACATTGGCGATTTTAAAAGAACATTTATTCAGGATTTCAAAAATATAGGTGAAAAAAATACATTTTTTGGGTGCTCGTGAACTCTGCTGGCGACTGCACTATAAATTTTGAGCAAAAATGAGCCTCGTGTTTTAGAAAATTGTTCTTATAAAAGGAGTGTGTAACTATTTTTGTCAACTTGCACTACTTAGCATTTTTTTATTAATCGAAACAGCAATTGGTTCTCAATGCAATTCACTTTTTTTTAGCAGTCTAATAGCAAACATGGCGACGATTTGAATTAATTTTCAGCAAAAATTCGCATGAGTTAGAAGTTTTCAACATTTTCAGCAAAAAATCGCTTTAGTTAGAAGTTTTTAACATTTCGTTATTAAATTTCTAAACCAAGAAGATTTCTCGCACGCTTAAAGAGTGCTTCAAGATCCTCTTTAAGTTGGCGAGGAAAATGTGACGTTTTTTTACTCGAACTGCTTTCTGCAATCGCTCGAAGAAATTTAGTGAGAAAGAATGACATAACGGATTTCGCAAGGCTTTACATACACGTGCAAAAATGACCTCTTACGTTTAGCGAGTATTTCGTTCGTTAGCGCCTCTTAAAAAAAAACTCATTTTTAAAGCGAACGAGGAAATTTCTGTCATGTGCCCCCACATGGCATAAAATTTGTCCCATTAACAGGAGTAGCCTCATCAACCTTAGACTTAGAAATTTCATCACTAATCTCGCTTATCTACAACCAAAATCCTTGGATAATTCTCCAGTTTATAGAGTTGTCAATGATTTCATCACAAAGTGATTACGGGACAGATGGCATTTTGAAGACAAAATTGGTCTACCTGCCAACCTTATTCGCTATTCAGTATTATACTATTGCATTATTAAAATTAAACCATTGACTGAGAACAGCTGTCATTATACTATTCCACTATCCCCAAAGCTGCCTTGCCCTAACCCTCACTTTGTGGCAAAATCACCGTGATGAAATCACTGGTAATGGTTTACAGGTTTAATGAGTCATTAACATGAGCACCCCAAACCAGGAGGCAAAGGTAAGAGCAAGAAAAGGTATTGTCTGCACAAAACTGAAAATGATAATAGTTAATACAAAAGATGTACAGCTGCCGCAAAATGACTGGAGACCTGGATCATTTCACACACTTTCATTGCCATAGAATGTGAAAATCATTCTCCTCGTCACAAAAGGGAATTACTTCACTTAATAATAGTTCAATTATGATTTCAATTAAGTAGACGTTGGAAATTGTTACGGCACAGAATTGCCTTGAGCTTTTTATAAAAAAAGTACTGATGAAAATGTATAGTAAGGCAGTGGAGTATCATAGAGAATTTGCAGCCATAAAAGAATTGTGGAAGTGGTTGAGAATAGATAGTGAAGTTAAAACATCATGCCTGGAAAATATACCAGTGACGAAGAGAAAGCTCGCATCCTTGCTTGGAGGCAGGAAAACGTTCCCATTAAAGTCATCAGTGAGCGGAGTGGAAGAGGGAAGCCAACCATCATGAGGTTGTTGGCTGCAGCCAAAGATCTTCCAAACAACACAGTTCCAAAGCATAAGTTTGGTGGAGGAAGAAAGAAGAAAACCTCTCTACATACAAACACCATCATAAAACGAGAACTACAGAAGAACCCTTGTTTGACAGCCTTGGAACTGCAAAATCTTCATCCAGAGTTACTGCAACATGTGAAGATCCTTACAGTCCAGCATCGTCTTCAAAAAGACTTGGATCTTCAAAGTGGTAAACCTGCCAAAAAACCTCTGATTACCGAGAGAATGAAGACAAAACTGCTTGCATTTGCAAAGAAATACTCACATTGGATCACTGAACAGTGGAGGAAAGTGATGTTTTCCGATGAGAGCAATTTCTAAGTCTTTAAGATGGGGTCTCCCACTGTGCGGTGTACAAGATCATCAGATCGCTTTGATCATTGATACATCGTTCCGACCGTTAAACATCCGCAGTCGGTAATGGTTTGGGGATGTTTTTCTGGGGAAAAAGGCAGGGGAGGCCTATACTTTCTCCCCAAAAACAAAAAGATGAACACAGAACTCTACCTGCAAGTCTTGGAAGAGTACATGCTCAACTTTTACCACATTCATAGCTCTGAAGTGTTCATACATGACAGTGCACCCTGTCATAAGGCCAGAAAGATAACGAGATATTTTGAACAAAACACAATAAGCTTTCTTGAATGTCTTGGCAACAGTCCGGATTTAAATCCAATTGAAAACTGCTGGTACAAAATGAAGAAAAATTTGTCCAAAGAGAAAACACCCAACCTCGAGATCTTGCAAGAAGAGCTGAAAAAAGTGTAGTGCCAGGAGATGTCAACAAAATATTTAAAAAATTTAAGTGACTCTATGCCAAAACGCTTGCAAATGGTCATAAAAAATAAGGGCAACATGACTAAATATTAAAAATTGTGATTATTGTTTTTATTAAAGCAACAAAACCAACAAATCTGCACTTTTGTCAGAAACATAGGCAGGTCTCAAGTCATTTTGCGGCAGCTGTACCAAGGCAACAAAACTTTACTGCTGCCATTTTTGATGCAATAATTAATAAATATATCAGACAGTCAGACATTGATATAACATCTCTTGGCACTTGAAACCACTAGAGCAAGTAACAATAGTTCTGAGATAACTACAGTAAGTAAAAACCTCTAGATGTCAGCTAATGAACACTATGTGTACACATTGTTACATTACAATAAAGTCAGGTAATTTTGGCAACCGAAAACTTTGGCATAAAACTGGAAACTTCGGCATGTATGAAAATTTAAGGTTTGATGCTAGCAGGTTTTTCTAGAAGTTCTAAGTTTTCTAAAAATAGTCTTAATATTTGCTGTGACCTAATCTTCTATAAAAAATTTGATGATCTTTGGAGACCTGCATTTCCTTTGCTCACAGCTACAATATTTCAGTTAATAATTTAATCAAACTTTTAATAACGTTTAGAAACATTTGGCCTGCCTATACCTATCTAGGCTGCACTGTAGCCTACGTTTGTTACTGGTTGCAATTGGCGATGTTTGTTATTAAGCAACTCGTACACAAATTTGTTAAAATAATCCATTCCTCTAACTAAATGTTAAAAGCATCAGCTTAAGAAGCAGAAGCTTTGCAAAGTTAACAATTGCAAGAACTAAAAATGCGATTAATAATCATTTAAATTAAATACAAAAAACTTTTAATGAATGCAATTGTAATCTGGAAAACTAATGAAAACACGAATTCTGAGCGGTGGATTTTAATTTTGTTTGGACTATTGTAAGATCATAGATTGTACCTGCCACCTTTTTCAACCTTTAAGCCTAGCTGAGCAGCATATTTTCATCAAAAATCTGAATGCACTTCAACTGAACTACTGTATCGAAATTTAATACCAAATAAGCAGCTGAGATAATCAGAACAAAAAAAAGATTTATTCGCTTGCTGAAATTTTTGGGTTTACCAGAAATTTCGGCAACCCTTATTACGTCATATGGCTGGCAAGCATGATGTCATAGAATCTCAATGTTGGTTCAAAAAAGGAAGAAAATGAAATACTGTGCAGATGAAGTCCAAACAGAGTTCAAAAAGAGTGAGTGTGTTCTGAAAATAAAAACTAAGTGAGAAAGTTGCCAAAATTACCTGACTCTACCATACATTTAGAGACTGGTTTTTTCTTAAAATATCAACTGGTACTTTTGACAAAAACAAGAGTTAAAATGGGCTAGAAACCTTTTTCTTGGAGTACTCCTTTCATCTATCATTTTTCCGTGTACAGTGTATAATTTGGAATTGCATGCGATATCGGTACCTTTTTTTGGTTACCAGTGATCTCGTCACACGGTGATTTCATCACAGTGATTTCGCCACAAAGTCAGAAGTAAGGGTTAGGGCAAAACAGCTCTGGGGATAGTGGAATAGTTCAATGACTCATTAACTGCTCACTGTTCTTAGTTGATGCTTTAATTTTAATGTTCAAAATGGCAACTGTCACATAATCATTTGTGATGAAATCACTGGCAACCCTTTTTTTTAGATTACCTCTTTTTCAACCATTTTTCCAAAAGCAGAAAGGGACCTCTGATCTGTTGCACAAAGTCTGACAATATGAGTTGTAGGCCTAGTCCACTTGTAGTTGTAGGTAGACCTTACTTTTTTAGTAACTTTTTCAGGCTCTTTTTTTTGAAATTGCCTTTTTATAATATAACTTCGGTAAAGTGATAATTTTATTTAGCCAAATAATGTAGCAATAAACAGCAAGACTAAAGTCATTATAAGAATTTATTTACAATAAAAATACAAACATTTTCGCCTTTCATCAGGCCTCTTTTGGTATTGGTTAAATTATAGCCATGTTAACTTTTGACTAACTGGAAAAAATGAAACATAAAAATCAAGTGATATCAAGGTTTCGAGTCACCAGGCGTTAAAACAATAAAGATCATCAATCGCATTTAACAGGTCAACAGTTCATTCACTAATGGAAAATAAAGAAATTCAAGGGGAAAAAACGGCACATTAATCAACAGATGTCACTATAATTTGTAGGCATTTAACAAAAAGGATGAGCCATGAACATATAATATTGCTTGGTTAAACTAGGTCTATGTTTCTTGATTAATAAAGCTTCATGAATTTTGGCCTGAAAATCTGAATTACATTGTTTTAGAACCTCGAAAGAATTTAGGTCATGTCGCACATTGGAATGAACAGTACACGAAAGTATATGTTGTTTAATCGCACTATTTTCACGCTGGCTAGCCACATTCAGGTGCTCTCCCACCCTGGTACTCAAATGTCGAGTTGACTGACCAATGTAAGTTAAGTTTGAATCATGTTCGTGCGATTCAAACTTAACTTACATTGGCACGTCAACTCGACATTTGAGTACCAGGGTGGGAGAGCACCTGAATGTGGCTAGCCAGCGTGAAAATAGTGCGATTAAACAACATATACTTTCGTGTTCTGCTTGTTCCAATGTGCGATGCGATCTAAATTCTTTCGAGGTTCTAAAACAATGTAATTCAGATTTTCAGGCCAAAATTCATGAAGCTTTATTAATGACGAAACATAGACTTAATTTAAACAAGCAATTACGTGCTTATGGCTCATCCTTTTTGTTAAATGCCTACAAATGATAGTGACATCTGTTGATTAATGTGTCCTTTTTTCCCCTCAAATTTCTTTACTTTCCATTAGTGAATGAACTGTTGACCTGTTAGTGTTAAATGCGATTGATAATCTTTGTTGTTTTAACGCCTGGTGACTCGAAACCTTGACATCACTTGATTTTTATGTTTCACTTTTTTCAGTTACCGGTAGTCTGTAGTTAACCTGTTAACATGGTTATAATTTACAGTAACTAATCTGTAATACCTGAAGAGGCCTGATGAACAGCGAAAACGTTTGTATGTTTATGGTAAATAAATCCTTATAATGACTTTAGTCTTGCTGTTATTGCTACATTACTTGGCCTTTTTAAAAGCAAAATTCAGTAGCCTACCGGTACTGGTAATTTATTTACATCAGATTTTCATTGAAAACATCAGATTCAGATTTGCTCTTAGAAGAACTTACTGGTAGGCTCATTACCATATCTGTTATCAGTATTTCGTAGCCTGTTTTACTGGTACCGGTAGCACTGAGCAGGTAGGCCACACGAGATTTTCATCAAATGACATCAAACCATAACTGAAAAAACATCAAATTTGATGTAATTAAATTACATTAACTAACGTTGAGAAAACCGTAAGAAAGTCTGAAAGTACAGTAGATAAAAATTTCCTATAAAATACCGATAGCTCAGTCATACCAATCGCATTTGTGAAACGGCATAGCCAATACTGGATAGCCTAGTCCTTACGCGATTATTGGATTAATATTCTGCCTACACTTTCCACATTTTCAAATAAACTACCAATACTATCTAGGCCTACTTAATTTCAAAAACTGCAGAGAGCAGACTTACCTTAGTCGACTACAAAAACTTCTAACGAATTTTTAGCTGTCTGTCAAATTCTAGACCAAATGACCCAAGACCAGTAAATTTTAGTTCAACACAACTTGAGCAAATTTTTAAGGAGCATGCGCAATGTTTCCAATTTGTAATTATTACCAATTTAACAGCCTACAAATCTTTGAACTAACGATTAAAAAAATCGTTTAGATTTTTAAGATAATTCAAAAAAATGATCAAAGTGTTGACATTATAAAGAAAAAGTAAAAACTTGCAATCACAGTAAACTGCTACTTGAATATCAATACATAAAGCATATGTTAAAAAATTTTTGGTAGCACTGTATTTTTACCCACAATGCAAACATGTAAAGTTTCCGTTTTGTTTTTTAAAAGTTTAATCAGGAATTTACTACCATAGTTTTTATATCATCAAGTTTTAAGAACAAGACAATGACATAACAAGCAATGCTGATGACGGAAAATTTCTGTTTTACGATTCTTGTGGTCGTATGCACCAACGTGGATTACCAGTAACTTTAATCCGCGGACTAATAAAACTTCACGAGAAAAGTTTGAGCAAACGGCTGAGCTGATTGCTGTAAATATAAGCAATTTAAGAACAGCTTCTTTAAACCTGCGAATTCAATTTATTGTTCGATTCGCGATTTCATTCTGATAAGTTTAACGGTGTTGAAGATAGAAAATTGATAATTGTCAGGTTAAAGTTAATCCTAGTTGATGCACACACATAGCTTTCGCTGTCTCCCTGCCAAAGCAACTGGGTGAATAACATGCAATTACAATTACAATTGACAAAATAAGTAACCTCCGATAATCTGTGATTTTTCTTGGTTCGTTTTGATGAATTTCCTGATGTTAGGATGTTGCCAACTTACCAGGAGATTACTGCTTCCATGATATTGATAAGATTAATTAGTAATGGAAGAATTAGTAATGGAAGGATCGATACCGGCCAGTTGGTCGAGCGGTAACGCGTTCGTCTCTGGAGCGGGAGGTCTGAGGTTCAAATCTCGGGCCTGTCAAATTGGACACAGTATTGCCTACGGCTTGCCACCGCTGCGACATTTCTTCGAAAGGAGCTGTGTTGCCTGGGCGCAATGACGCGGAGATAGGCCCCGCCAACTCGTTACACGCTTCGGCGTAGTCCAGCGAGTATAACGAAAGATTTGATTTGGAAGGATCCATGATGACATGGTCAAAGGTCAAACCTGCGCTAGATTGTTTTTTTTTTTTTGATTCTCTCATTCTTGATGATAAACAATCAAGCCTACTACTACAAGTGGCAATTTTGAATAAATATTGTCTGACAATGGCACCAATGCTGGCACGGACCATGGATCCTACTAATTGTAGGATCCATGCACCGACTGAGGCCATGCTGAGGCTGGCTAGTTAGTTTCAAAATAGGTCGTGACTATTTCATCGAAAATTTTCAAGTTAAAGAGAATAAAACCAAAATGAAAAATATTCATGCATGATTTTTTCATTTGCTTTTTTAGGGGTTAAAATTAGGGTTTGGGTTAGGGTTCAATTTGGGGATAGGTTTAGGCTAAGCATTTGAGTTGGGTTAGATTTGAGTCAGAATTAATAAAAAGTAGATAAAAATTTCCGGCGAAGTAAAGCCCTTTTAAAATATCAGGTACCTGTACCAGTCTACACATAAATGACATGTTAATTCTAGCTAGTCAAATGGAGAGTACTGGTTTAGATATCTGATATACAAAATTATTTGTCTCTAACTTAAAATTTTGGTAGTGGCTATTTTGCAACTCTGCTCTTGCGGCAAATAGCACCATGCTATTTATCATTTTATGCTATTTTGCCTGCAGTGCCAAAATAGACCTAACCTTAAGAGAGATAGAACACTATTTTTCCACTAGTGGCAAAATAGCCACTTTCTAAAATAGGCATAAGGGTTACAC
Organism: Trididemnum nubilum; assembly: GCA_963965965.1. Lineage (NCBI taxonomy): Eukaryota > Metazoa > Chordata > Ascidiacea > Aplousobranchia > Didemnidae > Trididemnum > Trididemnum nubilum. The sequence continues at coordinate 38,206,269 of OZ014476.1, forward strand.
CACACTACAACAGACAAAGCATGTATAATTTAGGCCCATTCTGTATTCATTGTTTTTTCTGAATCAATTGCTGAAGATCTTATTTTGTTTTTAAAATGAGGAAGTGCCTGATAGTATTTTCCCTCTGTCAACCTTTTTACATGAGGTTTTGCAATGGTGTTCATGAAAAAAATCAACACCATTTCATCATAAAAGACTGAAAGATATCACGATTGTTATGGATACTTTTGTATGGTAATACTATTCGTGATACAAGCTTCTGTGATGTACTACCAATATCTATGTTGAAAATTTTCATCAACACCATTGCAAAACCTCATGTAAAAAGGTTGTGTTAGGGTTTGAGCCTCAACCTTTTTACATTGGTGTTGATGAAAGTTTTTAACAAATACTGTATTGGTTATGGAATCACAGAAGCTTGCATCATGAATAGTATCTGGTATTACATCACAAAAGTAGCTTATTCATAACAACCGTGATATCTTTTATGACAAAATGGTGTTGATTTTTTTCATGACCACATTGCAAAGTCTCATGTGAAAAGGTTGACTGTTTGGGTTAGGGCTATTTTGGCACAGGAGGCAAAATAGGCTACTAAATATTTGCCTTTAGTGCCAAAAGAGCACGGTGCTATTTTGCCACAAGTGGCAAAATAGCCACTGCTTTAATATTATGATAGTAATTGAAAAAGGTGGTTTAAGCACTAGTGCTTTTACACCGTCAGCCAAGGAGCATTGATAAGTTTAACTTTAAGCAATGCTGGAAGCAATCGTTACTGACTAGGATACCGGTAGCTATGCTGAATGTAGAGAAAAGATTCACTAACATTAAATTGTGGCTCTTCTTAAAACAGTAGAACTACTTTACAGAAATAGGTTGGCGTGAGGGGTTAGGTGATAAAAACTACAATCACATGAAAGAGATTTTCAAATTAAGAATCTGAAATTCATTAACTCACTGCTCAGACAACTGTAGACTCAACCAGTCAGTTAAATTTTAGATATCCAGATATTAGCACTGGTAATCACTGATCAGCCTAGCTCAATACTACTGTTAGTAGATTGGGTCGTATTAATAGGCCTTGTCAATCTGTTTGCTACAACACGTACAAGTACACAGTGAAGAGCAATACAATAGCCTACCGGTACAGTGGTAGATTAACAGATAAGCTCATAGCCTGTGAAAATGGGAGGTGGAGGTTGGAAAGAAATTCCAGAAAAATATAAACCTCACTGGAGGTAAGTTACTGGTATTTAGATTTTGAGTTAACTTGTTTGTTTGGTGCTAAAAAACTTTTAGGCTGTAATATTAATGGAGCACCAGTAGACACCATGAAATTAAAAACAATAAATACCAGTATCTGCTGTATACATTTTGATACTTAATTTTTTTAATGGTTAGGCTATTAACTATTTGATGAGAAACTTGCTAAATAGAAATGGTGTTCCGGTATAAGTTATGTGACGTTGCTAATGTTAGCAGGGGGAGCTACAGTAGCCTACTAAAACCTACTAGAGTACAAACATCACAAGGACTGCAAGAACCCAAACCCTTGTGATTCTTGTAGTCCTGTATATCTTAGTAAAAGTACCATTAGCCGGCTAACCATTTATATTTCACAGCAATATAATAGGGATTGTAATTTAAAGCCAGTAGATACTGCAAGGCAGATGGCAGGCTACCAAATTCTAAATAAATTGACGTAAATGCATTCTTAAGCGTAGAAGTTGTCTTTTGGTATATAAATCATGATTTAGAAATAGTTGTTAGACAAATCAACAATGACAATTTGAAAAGGCCTAGAAAACTCTACTGTTTTCTTACTTACAATGCATTTCCGGTTTGTACTTGCCTGTGCTCTTAATTATTTTTTTCATGCTAAGGCTGGCATTGTTTTTAATTTGTTGTTAAATTTTGAAAAATTAGCCTCTTGTTCTTATAAACAAAAGTGTATTACATAATCTTTTCAGGTTTTTGTGAGTCAGCTTAAATGCATTCAAATATTTCGTGATTTTCCAATACTTAGCAATGACTATATCAAAAATGATTTGGCTTGCACCAAAAAAGAACTCTGATTTTCTGAAAAAAACATGGATGAAAAGCAACATAGACACTAACTCATATCTTGTTTTCAGTGTGTGGAAAGTAGATGGCACTCCTTTAGAAGAAACACAACATAGATTAGCAAAGAAAGGACTCAAAGATCCATGGATACGCAATGAAGTATGGCAGTACCGGATTTCAGATAGATTTAGCAACCCAATCAAGGTGAGATTTTCTTAGATTTTAATAAATCTCTTATGATTTTGTTACATGAATCCCCTTTTAAGGTTCTACTGCGCCTGTGCAGCCCAAACCTAAAGTGATGGTGGAAGAATTTGTTTCTCTTGGTGTCAGTACCGGTACTTAGATCATAGGGGGAATGTGCCCCCCTACAGAAAGAAAGGGTTCTGGCAGATTGGGATGTGAAGATTTTTTTTCTGGTCTTCACCAAGAGTTGGAGCAACAAAATGGCCAATTTGAATGCGAAGATTGTTTTTACCATTTATGAGCGTGAATACTTTTGTTTTTCCACCTTGAAACGTTTTTGTTCCAGAATACGTTCGGTTACGGCAGTAGAAGCATGCCCCCATTCAATATTTTATTGTTTAGGTGCTGATTAGTGTTAATATTTGCCGGTACCTTCAGAAACAATCAAACAAGGCCCGGTCTCAGTCACTAAATAAGACTTAACGTTTACTGTGAGAGAATTTGTAGCTTCTCATTTTACACAACTAAAGTGATATAAGCTGTTGTCATTAGCAAGCACTGAACACCATTTTCTTCAGTAATATTGACTGACATTGTTACTGTAGCTTGGTGATACGACCATATCAGACCACCGTTTATATAGGCGAATCTGCTAGACTCTTAAGTCAGTGATATATGAGAACGAGCTATAAAATCCATTAAAACCACGAATAGATAAAAATGGTAATTTATGAGTAGAAAGGTGCCAAAGATTACTCCTCAGCTTAAAATAAAGTAAAACATCTGTAGGGTTGGTAAGCTGAATTAAAGACCAAAATTCCCTAACTACGGAAGTTGATTTCGTGATTAAACCACATCTTCATTTTTTAATCTGCAACAAGTGTAAAAGGAATAAAAAAAAACTATGAATCGGCTTGCCGCCAAAAAAAAACATGGATCATCATCAGGCACTTTTTGGGTTACATGGGATGAAACCCACGTCTCACAGTGCAGTAGACAGTCACATTTATTGCAGCACATAAAATACACAGATTAAATTTGTTACGATCAAGAATAAGAATATAAATTTGTATTTTTTCAGGTTATGCGACGTGGCATAGTTCCTGGATTTTTTATGTTTCTTGCGGTTCTTTATGTGGAGAAAAATTATATGACTGTCCCTCCTTCTCATTGACATTTGTATTAGTGTGTTTGCTATAAATTTTTTAACATTAAAATATTACAGAAAAAATTAAGTGCAAGTGTAGAATATATATCGTGCGACTGTTGTCCGATTGACAATCAGTTCTTTTTAATGTCACTAAATCGGGAGTTGCCTTGTGCAATTTGGCGTTCACAGTACTCTGCTAAAGAACAGTTTTTGTATTGATACAGCTTGCAAAGTACGGTGTATTGTTCAATCTTTGAGCGGCTGAGTTGCGACAACCAAAAAGCAAAAATTGTTTTGATGGATTGCGAATTCAAAAACCAACATAACGAGCTGAAAATTCATACAAACTTTATTTACGAGTTACAATTGTAAAATCGACAAAACGAGCTGAACTGTACTAGCAATACTGTTGGGGTAGCAAGGGAAGAAGAAAGCTGCAGGGTGCGTCGGCATTGAACTTTTTGGGAGTTTTCACAGTGATTATTGTAAGCACAGCTACATGCGAACGAGTTAAATCGATTGATATTGCACGGCCTCTGGCATGTCCAAACTTATCAAGCGGCCGCAAGTGTGCACTAGGTCCACCAGATATTTTTTAGGAGGATATCGAGGCGCTCCTCTTTCCAATGAGGTAGGCACCAGGACTTCGTTCCACGCGCGGTTGTACTCTCCTCGCACCAGTGAGCAAGGAATCCCTATCCTGTCAGCCAACACCTAAATATTTTTAAGTGCATTTACTAACTTAATTAGCTCAAACGTTAACTAGCACATGTTACTCGAAATTCAACCAACGGCTTGTTTTTTTTCGGTTACAAATTATATTGTACCGTACCGTACTCGTTTGGTTTAGAGTAGCTATGTCAAGCTTTATGAAATCGAAACGTCAACTTAGCATACATGGTTGAAATTAAATAGGGGTTTTCAGTAACAAGGAATGGAGTTGCTCGAACACTAAAAAGAAAGCAACAACAATCTGCGCGGAATATGTCAAAATAAGTTGCGTTGATATTCATTATTATATATGTTTACAAATCGGCCAGTTGATTAAGCGGTTTGTGCAATCGTTTTTTGAATGGGAAGTCGGGGACAAATAAACCCAGAGCCGTAGCTGACATGGTATTTGAGCAGGGCTCCACTTATCCCTAATTATGATTTACACTATTCCTGCTAAGCTGCTATGACACTGATTAAAAATTTTCCACTCGGGGTTAATCCCCGCTCAGGCTACAGGTACAAACAGGGCCTACGAGAGGGGGTACATTAAACCCAGGCCTAGAGAGGCCCGGAAGATCGTATTAATTCACGCGATCGGTCAACTTAAAAACTATTCAACTAGCGTCAAAATAGCCATATACCGTGAGTCTAGTAAACCTAAAGAATATTCGGCCATCGCCCATCAGACCTGCGGGTGGCAATAGTCAAGTCCTTCAATTGTGGGGGTTTGCTGGCGTAGATTTAATTGGGCCCAGTGATACCCCACTATATTGATAAGCTATCGAGATATCGGCCAGAAGAGAATCTGCATTTTGCTTTTATGATGATTTTAAAAGCTATCATTTACCCACTTCTTCACAAGTTTTTTCGTGTATCAGACTTTCTGCCCGCCAATTTTGGTGCGATCATGTTAATCGAATGCTGTATTTTGTATTTCACTCTTGAAAAACATCGAAAAGGCTGAAACTTTCTGGACCCCGCTGGGACAGCTTACAACGCTCCCCCAGACACCCTAACTGAATTTAAATCATGCAAATATCGTTTTCTCGCTTTCAAATGGAGATCTGCATTTGAAAAGTTGATTGGTGGTACGGAACTTAAGAATGTACTTTGATTAAAACGTTCATTTCGTTGAAGGTTTTCGTCTGACTTTTGTCAAGAAGAATCGTCAGAATGGAGAGCGCAGGAAAATGAGCGGTTATTTTTAGAAAAAAGCCGAGCCGTGATTGGCTGGAAAAAGACCAATGAGAGAGCGTCGTTAGTGCACAATCTTTAAGTTGCCCATGAATTCTTTTTGTCGGCAGAGGGCGGGGTTGGAAGTTTTGATGAAAGTTCCTTCAAAAGCAAATAGGTGGAAAGGAGAGCGGGTTTAGGCTAGAACAGAGAATCTATTGTCATCATAATATTGAGCACAGACGGGATTTTGTTAAAGGTGAAGTCCAATGGCTGGATTTTTCCTCCGTCTTTTGACATTCTAGTGTATTTACTAGTGTCCCTCTACCAAAGAGTATTCAAAAATGGGCTGACGCTTTCTATAGTTCTAACACCCTACTGCACCTTTTCCTCGGCAAATTTGTGTTAAAATTATGGAGATGGCTATTTCTGTATAGTATAGCTTCGATGACATTATGGATCTCCAGATCGACGGGGTCGCCATGGGATCATCCATTGAACCAGCCCTTGCCAATATTTTTGTTGGCTACTATGAATCTAAGCTTTTCCAGACCACTTTCAAGCCGGTGATGTATTACTGCTATATGGATGATACTTTCGTAGTATTCAGCAACGAAGATGAGTGCAATCTTTTCTTACACAGCCTCAACTCGCTTCACCCTTCTCTTCGCTTTACTTTTGAAAAAGAATCTAACCTGGCTCTCCTTTTTCTGGACGTGTTGGTTGAAAAATCTCCTTTCAAGTTCATCAACTCCTTCTACCGGAAACCTACATTCACCGGTTAATATCTACGCTGGAATTCCTTCAGCTCACATAAACGCAAAACTAACTTAATCCTGACCTTAACTCACTGGGCTCTTGCCATTTGTTTTGCAAGATGCCAAACGAACTTGACAAATCAAGCTCATTCTACAGACTAATGGATACCCGGAGCACGTTATAAAGTCGTTTATGGCTAAGAAGATCAAGCAATTTCACGCTCTGCCTAAATTCGGACCGGAAAGATGCCCCGTCTGTCTACGTCTACCATGGCTCGGTTCTGTTTCTACCCGGTTTGAAAAGCAAGTAAAATCTGCTGTCAAACAGTGCGTTTTCGCTGTGGAACCACACATTGTGTACTCCACCAACAAGCTTCTCTCGCTACCAAGAAGGATGTACTGCCTGCTTTACAGAAAAGCAACGTGATTTATCAATTCCGTATGTAGGCCGTACCTCTCAAAGGCTGCATGATGGAATTAAACAACACGTTCCCAAATCTATCCGCTCTTGCTCTTCTTCCCAGAAACACTTAGCCTACTTCCTGCCCGTCGATGCAAATCTTTCACCCAGACCAATACCCAGTCTCTTGCTTCTGATTCAGTCATTGGACTTCACCTTTTACAAAATCCTGTCTGTGCTCAATATTATGATGACAGTAGATTCTCTATTCTTGCCCAAGGGCGCTCTCCTTTCCATCTATCTGCTCTTGAAGCCACTTTTATCAAAACTTCTAACCCCACCCTTTGCCGACAAAAAGAATTCGTGTGCAGCTTAAACATTGTGCACTAACGACGCTCTCTCATTGGTCTTTTTCCAGCCAATCACGGCTCGGCTTTTTCCTATAAATAGTCGTTCATTTTCCTGCGCTCTCCATTCTGACGATTCTTCTTGACAAGTGTCAGACGAAAAGCTTCGAAGATATGAACATTTATTTTAATCAAAGAAGATCTGCTTCCATAAATGTGAATAGCGATTTATCTCAACAACAGCAACCAAATGACCCCGATAACGTTTGGGGACCCGGTATCCCTCTTCGTAGCCTTTGAACAATTTCTCACTGAGGCCCTGGGTGTAACAGCCCTATTCTTGGAACGATCACATCAAACACAATGTTGAACAGATACAATGATCGCTATCGTTGCAATTAGCAACAGTTATTCGAAAAAAAAAGATTAACGCGTAAATAGGGCCTACTAACTTGTTACAAGCTATAGTGTAATACGGCACTTACAATAAAGATTTGAATTTTTGGAATTACTGACGTTTGATTGGTAGAAGTTTGGGGGCTATGCCTAATCCCCCGTTTTCCGCTACATTTTCTAACGGACAGCTTTCCTTTTCTAAACAATTTCCTACCTTGTAGAGGAGTGCGCGATGGTAGTGGATTCCTCTCTCGATCTTCCCGAGTGGAATAATGTTCGACTGCAAATCGACTTTGAGCTGCGAAATATGCAGCTCCCAACTAAACTCCATCAGCTTCCCACGCTCGATCTCTCCGCCCATCTTGTCCGCTACAAACCTTCGCAAATCAACAAACATTGTATCGTAAGCCTTAACAAACAAAACGAAGAAAACTCGGTAGCTTTGCGACAAAGCTAATTGCCATTCAAGCCAAGATTGAAACCGATCAGTGGTCGAGTGGATCGAGCGTCTGCTACCAAAACGGTAGAATGGGGTTCGATAGACGTTTGGGCAAAACTAAAGACTATAAAAATTTGTATTCACGGCTTTCCTGCTTGACGTTCAGCAATAAAAACGGACAGTGTGGAGCCACCATCGCGGCAGCTTAACTCGAAAACCGAAAAAGCCCCTTTGTTGTCTCCTGGCTAAGGCTACTAGGTGAATAATATTGTTATTACAAGTACCAGGTACAACGATATAAAATCTACTTCCTCCGAGAATTGTCTTCCACAGCAGCAGAAAGGTTAGTGACATTTCAAGACAAGATGAAAACTCTGCTCTAACGAATGAGTAGTAATGTGAATTGTTTTGCCTTCGTTTTTTTTTTTTTTTTTTAATGGCGTTAAAAAGGCTATTTCTTTTTCGAAAAATCACTCAACAGCGACCACCATTTGTGATACTGGGCGATTTTTCGAAAAAACCTGTGTTAATGTCATTGTATCGCATTTCGCTTAATGTTCAGAGTCATTTGAAAGAACTAAATTTTTAACATTTGAAGCCCAATTAAAAAATTAAATTGTTCAATCCTACGTTTAAAATCTTGCATTTTGGGGTTAAAATTTGGCCCAGGTAGGAGATTATTACGTCAGAATTGATCGGCAATGTGCAAGTTTATTTTAACCGTATAAGAGCAATAACCGAATAATTTTTTAGATCTAACTTAATTTTCGGCCCTGGTTTTGACTTTAAATGATTTCGGATTCGGGCTTATACTCGATGATATGCGATACTCCGTCGTGTTAGTCGTGCGATTTGATGCTAATTCAGGCCCGGCGCTAGGATAGCGTGACTGTGGGGGGCACGAGAAGTTTATTTTGTGTGAATTCGAGAGGGGCACGAGAAATTTATCCCACTCTGGATGAAATGAACAAGGTGAGGAGCAAAAATTTCAAGGGATTTTCCGGCCGCAATCGGAATTTCAAGCGGTTTTTCCGGCCGAAAACAGGTGATCTCCAAAAAAAAAAGGTCTTCACTGAAATTTCAAGGGATTTTCCGGCCGAAATCGGAATTTCAAGCGATTTTTCCGGCCGAAAACAGGTGATCTCCAAAAAATAAAAAAAAGATCTCCAAAAAGAAAAAAGGTCTTCATACCAAAAACGTCACAAAATCCGGTGTCAGTCCACAAAAACACTAATTTGGGCCACGAATTGCGCTCCAGAAGCCCCGAGACTGTTAATTTCTTCGGGGCACAGTCCTCGCTTGGGGGGGCACAATTTTCGTTTGGGGGGGCACAAGCAGCCAGTTGGGAATCACGGCCCCGGTATGCCCCCCGTGCGCCGGGTCTGTGCTAATTGCTTTGCTTTATTTAAAAAACAAACTTAATTTTTGTTTTGCCAAGTACGAAAAAAAATTTAAAAAAAACGTAAAAACAAGCGAAAAAAAACGATTTTACATCTCCAGGAATGAGCCTTCAAGGGGAAAGAAAAGACGCATGGCATAATCCTCACAGTGGGTTGCGGGGAAAAAGGGTTGCGTTTAAATTAGATATTTAGAAAATGGAGCGCAGCAATTTGATCGCTCTGGTGGGCTAATGAGTCAATGCCTAATTGGTTACCGTACAATGCAGGCGCTGGTCTTGAAAACACACAGAAAACCTTTCTGATTTTTAGTGATTTAGTTCTTAAGCAGCTACGACTTCAAAAAGAAGCACATCGACCCTTTACACTTACTGAGCGAGTGCGATCACTTGCTCTTTCACTGTGGGGAGTGGTTGGATGTATTTTGTGACGTCATCGATATATCCTTGCAGATTGTGGTCCATGGGCGGTTGGAAGCCTGCCTCCGCTATAACATTATTGCGTCATTAACATAAAATATAACAAAACGAAGCATCTCAAACATATTCTTTGTGAAAGTGACATTTAGCCTGACTGGTAGCATTTTTACAAAGAGACTCTTAGAATTATAACACAGTACGTATATCGTTTTTTTGAAACGAACCGAACTTGGACTCTTCGTTCAGCGAAAATATCAAGTTTTTAGACAGTTGTAAGTCTACAAATGTGCACTTCTAATGTAAGCGGTTAAGAACTAAACTTAAAGAAAGCACAATGCAATTAATTAATTATATGCAGTTTGAAAAGCATGCACTTTGCCGTTACACTCCAATGGATACTAATTGCGATAACTAAGCTGAGGCTTATTTCTCTTTTGTGCGTTTTGGCTTGGCAGCCCATAAATAATTTATGCTGTTGTGTAAATTACGGCTATGAAGATTTGAGTATTACACCACTTTAAGTTTTTTATGAAATTTTACGCCAACAACCATTACCAAATCCCAAAATGTTATCAGTTTATCATCAAAATGTTATCGATTATCATCAAACAATATATTCACGTTTGTGAATCAATACGGTTGGATGGCGGTCAAGACAACTATAATTGCCGTTCTAAATTATGCTGATAATTGTGAAGCTTTCTGCTATTCCTATTGCTACAATGCTACAACTAAAGCCATAATAGCAATCGTTAGTAAGCTTCCACGTTAGTTAAAACAATGATTACGAATATTTTTTGCTGAAATAAAATTGATACAGTATTGAATAATAAATATAAGCTGGCGTCTACGGCTCTATTAATGATTGCAATGATTTTTAGTTCTACGCAATGTAATTTTAATAAAAAATGAATAGCATAAAAGTATGCTCCGCTTCTGGTGCAATAAAAAACTACGCTGGCGACTACGCTACGCGCTTCCACCTTTCGCTCGCTCTTCCTCTTCGAGCATCTTGAGTCGCAATGCTGCCAAAATGTAGTGACGTCACAAAAACAAAATTAAAATATACATGAAACGAATCACATAGTCTCCAAGTTCCAAACAATGACAATGAAATGAGCTGGTTTTGGTTGTTTTACTTGCTTTTTTTGATTTTGTTTGAAGATCTCAAATGAATAAACCATGCCATGCATACATTGCACTAAAATGTTCTAATTCGCACGAAGTTACAAGAAATGCTTCGGCTAATATCAACTTTCCATCACGTTGGGTAAAATGCGGCAAAAACAGCAGTTAAGTAACTACTGTACCCTACAATACACTGCTACAGCTCAAAGCAATAGGCCAACCGGTAACGAATATGAAATACCACCAACAAAGCTTGGGTTTGCCAAAGTAGGTCAATGCTTAAATCATAACAATCGTATCGCTTACATGACCACTGTTCAATTCAGATACATTTGCGGTAGCCTGGCTCGATTTCGTTTTTCGCGTTTCTTTTTATAATCCTTTTTCTTTTTGAAAAGAACCAAAAAGTGCTAGTAAAGCGGACAAGCAAAAAAAGTAAAAATTTGAAAAAGTTCAGTTTGAACACATATCTCTAGCAAGTAAAACAGGTAGACCAACTATTTGTAGCCCACAGTTGCAATCTTACATTTCGTCTTGGCTCTTGGGACATGGCATAACATCACAATGTACAAAACCTAGACAAAAACTCACCCTCTCTCTCTGCTCTCAGTCGCTCCGCCTCTTCTCGTTGTTGCGCCTCTTTTTCTTTCTTCCTCCGACTAAAATAATGGAGCATTATTATCAAACCAGCATATACAGAGACCGAAAGTCAAAGAAAATTAATTCGTCGTCGTGCTCCATAGTCAGCAAAATTGTTTTAGACTTACAATGCAATAGGCACTTTGGATAGAAGTGATTTAAACTGAATTTAGATCCGCTCAAAACTTTCCGATAAATTTGATTTTTAAATTTGCTTTTCTAACTTTTTCAACCGCAAAATCTGCATCACTTTGCTTTTATAGGATTGCTTCAGTTTGCATTTTGCAATTGAGCGACAAATGTCGATAGCAATCCAGCCACGGAGCATGTATTACGCCTACGCAAGACGGTAGACAACAAAATTGGATTGAGTTTAGTTTATTCTGATCTTAATTTTTCGATGAACTTGCGATCAATGAATTTTAATCGAAGTATCAAACTTTTTTGGATTTCCCCCAACAGAGTTCTTGGATTGGAATTTTAACAAACGTACTCTGAATTACAATGTTTCTTGATTGGTCTTACTAAATTGAAGCAAAATGAGTACATATTCCATATCTATGAATAATTGAATATTACTGATTGACATTTGTGACACATCCTTGCTTTACCCTGATTAATCAAAATTAAACAATAAACAGTCTACCTGATGAATCGACAAGATTACTACAGATCATAAGTAGGCTATTGGAACACACAAATGATAAATATAATTAGCTTCTTATATGACCTTGAGTTATACAAAGAGTTCTTGTACGATGAAAGCATTTCTGCTTTCTAGGTTTTTCTCTTCCATATTTTGTTCCAAGGAGTCGGGATCAAAGCGTCTTACTCCCGGTATACACTGGGCTTAAAATGATGATAGACGAGTGTATCTTTAATAATTTATAATAACCAACCGGCAGCATGTACGCTATGGCAAGGAGGTATGCCGGACGTACCGTATTTCTGCTTCAAATAAACCAAGAATACGCTCGTACACTGACAATTTTACGCCCAGACAAGATCAGGCCTTAGTCTCTGCAATGTTGGTAACATCAGGATAAATATTCGTGTTGAAAGGACATTTAAGAAAGCAGAATAATAACAAAAACTCAGACAAAATGTAAAAGGAATTACCATGCAAACAAAACCAACGTCATGCCTTAAATTATAATCAACAAAGTTTCAAATTATAGTTAATACCGAACCGTATTTCCATATTCCATTCACAGTTATGTTTAAGTGTAAATGGGCTATTGTTTGAAAAAGTTTAGCTTTAAATGTCAAAAAACGAAATTGAAAAAGCTAACGGTGACGTCATAACCAACCTCCGCGAGTGCGAAGCCTTCGAGCTCACTCGTCGATCTCCAGTCTCATCAGGTTTCGTGCTTCAAAACAATCAAAAGTTTCAGAGTGTAATCAGGGTCATATTTATCATGTTTGAACATCTTTCGGAAGCTGTCAGTGACCTGCGCTTCGGCAATAAATTTTTTCCTCGTTTGGAAGTCTTTAGATTTTTGGAAGTCTACACTGCCAAAGCCCCTGGCTATCTGAATCCTGCACTGTTTACGATAATTGAAATTCTAGGCGGGCCTTAAAACTTGAAATTATAGTAGTACTCGAAATTACGAATTGACCATTTAAGGCATTTTTGTCATGAGCGTCAACGCCCATCGTGATGATCCTTTTTTCGCTGACCGGATGGTTTCGTGATTTTTAAATACTAATTCATCGATTAGAAAGGAAAAAAAATTTCTGCAAATTAAAAACTAAGATTAACATAATTCGTAACAAGCTCAAGAAAAAATATAGGATTTTAAGATTAATACGTAAATCTTTTTGTAGTGGTAATTAAAGAACAAAAATCAACGAAATGCATCTTGCATTCATGCTGTGACATGCAGGTAGCGAAGGGCATGCGATCATGCAAGAACCTTTCTTTCTTGGCCGAGGTTTTCGATCGGGGAGTAGGGGGAATGGGCGATGGGTGCTCTACTGGTAGAGTAATAATTGATTTCGCATCGCTCTCCACACCTTCTTCGGGGGCATGAACACTTGCAAAATATATCACGTGATAGCTTCAATTAATTGGATTCAAATGTTTCTGTCAACCTAAAACTGGTGGGTATTGCAAACTTAAGCCTGCTGGGTTTTTTTCACACATTTTATCATGGCCGGAAGCAGTAACTAGTAACCACAAGATGGAATATTTCAACAATCCAACTCTTCAAAATTGCTATAAAATGAAAAATATATATCACAGATTAGACCAGATAATATTATGCTACCTCTTCAATAGTTCATGGTTAAAGTCGATATTGTACAATACTGTAATAGCTATTCGATATCTTTTAAGCTATGCTGTAACCAAATGGAGGTGGCAGATATCTTCAGAGGGCAAGAAATTTTGAGTATTTTAAGTTCTAGAGATTCGAAAATTTCTAAACATCGAGCCGTTACTTCTCCGAATTGAAAGATCTCAGTTTGGCCATGTAAGCAGAATGCCTCAGGAAAGACTTCCCAAACAAGCTTTACTTGCCAAAGCAAATGGGAGAAAACCAGTCGGACGACCTAGAACTAGATAGACCAATTACATTGAGGATCTTGAATGGAATTGCCTTGGACTTCACCCACACAAAATGATGGAAGGCCGTGAAGTGTGGCGGCTTAAATCTCGAGCTGCTGCTTCCGCAGCCATCTCGGAAAAGCGGGCAGTGGCAAGAAGAATTACTTTAAACCAAGTTTTGAAAGTAACGAATCCCCAGAATAGGCCAAATAGTTCGCAATTGGAACTACACAAAGACTAATTTTTTTCAATTTCAACACAAAAAGGGATTCGAACGTTTAGGTTGAATTCGGAAATACAGGGCTATTACCGGTAGCGTAGTTAGAAGGGCCACATAAGAAAACACTGTCCGGATTCTTACCTGTCCGGATTCTTACAGTTAACTAGGATAATAGCGCGACGCTGATTCAACTCCTGCTTCGAAAGATCCTCGAGGGAGTGGAACTTGCTGTCCGGACGCAACTGCAACGCAATTCTTTAAGTGCAGTCATGTGCTCATTTGCTAAGTTAGCTGATAACCAAAAGACAACGGAATGACTGTGTAATCTCCCAGTCAAGACGTCACCTCCCTACTAGTCTACTACGCGCTGTAGATTCACGCTGTGCCTTTTAATGCAAAATGTGTTGGCAACGTGGCCGAAAAGGTAAAGGCGTTGTTTTTACGACGACTTTGATCGCATAATCTGGTCGTTCAACCCGCACCCTGGTCACATTGTTGCGTTCTTGGATACGACACTTTGGGATAATTATCTCTGCTTCGAACAAGTAGCGAAACAACAACCGCAAAACTTGGAAAGTGATCAACTCCAAAGCAGGGGCGGATTCGTACAAAGATACAGCCTCCGTCGCTTTCTCGTGGCAGGGGATAAAGATGTAACCAATCAAACGTTAAGCAGGATAATTGCAGTACAGTACAGGCTTGAAAAAATTATGATATTGTAATTGACAAAATTGAAATTAATTATACGATTTTGCTGTAATTGTAATTGAAAATTTTCAAAAGTCGATAATTGTAATTGAAAAATTTTCTGCCTATTTTCAATTACAATTACTCTGTTGTTCACTTCGATAGAAAATGTGTTTGAACAATATCAATTTTCCTCCGGTTGCAAATCGATATCGATATTTTCTACCGGTTGCAATCACATCTGACGTCACAAATCGAACATCAAAGTAGGTTAGGGATAGTTTTAAAAATAGGGTTAATCATATTCATAACCTAAACTTAGCACCTACTCCAATCATAACTAGCACTAACTCTAAGCCAAAAAAAGCCTAACTTAGAATTGGCCTATGACGTCAGATGTGACTGTAACCGGTGGAAAGCAACCATTGCAGCTTCAATGCTATTTGTGATATTAAGATTTTGTATGCTTTTTTGCTTGTTTGCCCTTGTGTGCACGTCGAAGCGACACTAATGGTTCCATTTTGTATGATCGTACTAAATATGGGATATTAATGGTCAAAGTTAAAATAGTTTTAAATGGTAGTTGTAACGTACACAATTTCAATTTTTTTTACAACTTTTAATATTGTGTTAAAACTTATTTTCTTTTACACAAATAATTGCGGTATGATACCATGGTTTAGCTAAAACAATAATGTAGCTGGAAGCGATATGAAGTCAATAACATACTTGACAATTGCTTACAAACGAAATTATATATTGCAAAAATTAAACAAAAACAAAGATTGATGGAAGAACAAGGATAGAGAGAAAAGGGGCTTTCATACGTCTGGTATAGAAATACAAAACAAATCCACAGTGTAGACATAAGCAAAACTCGAGGCTTCGTATGTAAGTGAATTGGTTGCAATGTTTTGCGAATCTTTTCATTGTAATTGTAATTGAATTACAATTACTTGAATAATTGTAAATTGAAAATTTTAAAATGTAATTGTATTTGTAATTAAAGCAAAAACAAGTAATTTTTCCAACCATGGTACAGTATATATCTAAAGAAAGATATAATGGTTTACTAGAAATGTAACCAATCTATCGTTTCAGTGGCAGACAATCTATCCACTAGACCACAAATGTAACGAGTTTGACGACACAATAACAAGAAAGCTACGCAGTAACTCACCTGTCCTACGTCATAGAAGCCATCTGTGATGAGATTGTGAGGAGCTAGCCGGCCAGTGAGGCTGTACTTGGCTGGTAGATTGAAGTCCAGAAGGCTCTCGTACGCCATCAAGCTGTAATTATTTCCGCGCTGCTCCGATGCATTGATTTCCTGCAGCAACTCGAGGGCGCTAGAGAGTAAAATGCATTTTTTGCGTTGGAATTTTAGGTTTACAAGGATAACAATAATCTAGGAAATGACGTAAAAATCACGGATGCTCACCCGAGTTTGGAAATAGCAGCGGCAGAAGGGGCATCCCCAGAGCAGGCGAGCAACGCCCATGATGCATACTTTCTGACGTCATTATCGTTCGAATTGAGCAGTTCTATTAGTGGGGGAAGGCCCTCACGTGCTCTCATCTGCAAAGAAGAAGAAAAAATGACATGTTCGGAATAACGTCACAAGCGGATGCAAACCTCGTTGCGGCCTTCAGCCCCAGTGACGTAGGTGGCGATCGTTTCTGCTATCTTGCTCTGAACTCTACAGCTGGGCGACTTTAGTGGCTCCACTAATGACGAAATAATTCCACGCTTTGTGATGTCATGCCTGCAAACACACGATGAAATTATGACGTAAAGGTTTTTTGACGTAAAGCAAAAAACATTATGACGTAACATGACCAAAATCGATTTGAGAAAACCAAAATCGTACCTGATAGCGAAATCGTGCCCCATGTTGATGAGACATGCGGCCGCATTGACCACCAGCGCCTCTCGTGGACTTTGTAACGAGGCCAAAAGATGCTCCACACCGCCACCTGTCACAACCTCCCTGCCAAAAAGTCATGTTACGTCACGGTTCAACATCCGCACTACAATTATGCAATACATACGTGCTGTTGTTGGTGTTATTGAGAGTCAGGTTGGCAAGTGCGAGACATGCGACCTCCCTCACTGCCAAGTTTTCTACTGCCAGCAGCGAAATGATTGGGGGAATTCCCTCTAAATAAACACAAAATTAATGATTAGGCGAGGTTGGTTCTTTCTTATGCCTGAGAGCATGGTGCAACGAAAAGTCACGGCATGGATTTAATCACCTTAGCAATGTGCAGAAGAATAGGAAAAGAAACGGCCAGTTAATATCAAGCAAAGAGCGGGTGCAGTATGACCAGCAGACCACACAGGCAGCTAATACTAACAGGTACCCAATACCCACTCATGCCCTTCTACAACTAACCGGGTTTGGGCGGATTCACTGATCTCTTCCGAAATAGCGCGGAATTGTCTGGAAGTGAACGATGCGCCTACTCACCTGTCTTTCCAAACGTGTCTTTCGCTGCGAGATTCGAAGACAAACTAGCTATGGCTTCACAGGCAGCGATGCGCACAAGGTCGCTTTCTGACGAGCACATCGCGATGAGAACCTTTTCCACCTCCTGTTCATGGAAGATCTTGCCGTTCTCCACTGCAAGGTTGAAAATAAGTCGTTAACGACAGTATTTTTGCGTAACGCGTAACGCCATCTTGAAGAGGTTTTCGGCGCTGCACTAAAGCACTACTGTTGGTGTGAGTTGATGATAGTAGTGCAAGACATGACTCTTTGAAAAAGACACAATGCTATATGTATAAAGTAGTATAACTAACACGTGCAAACAAAAATGGTTATAAAACTTGGTAGCACAGTAAACATGCGAGTCGTCTGGGCTGAAAATGAAAAAAGATGTGGTTCTCAACCGCGCTGCAGGTACCACTTGCGTTTCGCTACGGGGTACCGGAAGTTTTTGTTTACTATGCGGATTGAGATAACTTTCTGTCAGGTTAGGTTGACGGCTTAAATTAGATATTTCCTAATTACCAGTTGTTTGAAGTACCACTGTCACTGCATAAATAAGACAACGAAGCCTCATCTTCCTGACATTTATGACGTCTCATTAGCGCAAAGGTGCCGCGAATCTCGTTGTTTTTCAAAAAGGGTGCCGAAAGCCAAAAAAAGGTAGAAAACCACGGCACTAACCGATTATAAATTAGCATGTCATACAAAGCCTTGATGAATATGCACTTAGTGTGGATTGAAGAAAACTGATCAAAGAATTCATCAGAAGCTTACCGTTTTTTGCTGCTCGTCCAATAGCGCGCGCTGTGTTCGCTTGAACGTGTGGCGCGGTATTTGGATCCATGGTAAACGTGAGAAGGCGCTCCAATCCACCGCTGTTGCGGATTTCATCCAGGGCCTCCGAGTCCTCCAAGCAATTGGAGAGTACCGCCAATCCCCTGGTGTGAAGGTCGTCGTAGTCCTGAAAGCAAACAAATTGATGCTGTAACATACTACTCTCAAATCGCAAATTTTAAGGCTTACCGAGTCGTCTTAGTCCTAAACGTCAACAACTTGATGGTGCAACATACTAAGCCCAAAATCGCAAATTATTACGCTTACCTTGTTTCCGAGAAAATTGACGAGTTGTTCAAGCCCCTCGCTATCTCGAAACAAAGTGCGTGATTCTCCTGTGACGTAATAATTTAATCATTAAAATTTATCCGCCGCCAAAATACAGTAGTTAAGTGATGGGACGCCGAATGAAGCCGATTTCGATTCTTACCGAAAGCATCGTTGGTCCAAAATTTAAAGCGGTGTGTTGCTTCGAAGCAAGTGGAGTGGTATGGCGCATTGGATTGACAGAGCGTGCTACTATAACAGCACTCATTCTGTGTTAGAGACGCAGCTATAAGATACTGTGGTTTAGGTGAGATACAAAAAAGTCCATATTAAACAGACAGTGTTCGGGTGCATCACTACTTCCTCCCTCCTGGAGGATCAGCTGATTTGGAGGACCAAAACGAAGCCATTCAATCATTGCTAAGGCATCAGAACTGACGCTATGGCGATGGCTTTATATCTGCCAAATCAAAGAAGACCACTTACCATCTTGCGTTATCGCGGCAAGAGTGTCAAGCGTCAAGCCCTGAATAACGGCGTATTCAGACTTCAGAAGGTCGAGAAGCGCCGGAATGCCGCCGAGATCGCGAACAATATTGCGGCTTTGGAAATCCTGCAAGTAAAATTTCATAATATTTGACAAAACAGCTGCTTTAAATCCAATTCGGGGCTGCCCTTAAAAAATACATTTTTTTTGTTGATGTCATGATCAAAATCGCAAAAATATTATAATTTTTCATGAAGTTTTGCGTTTCTGTTTTATGATATTTTTATGATAACAAAACAATACATGTTAATAGACAAGAAAAATCGTTACGCTAGGAAACCTGAAAATAACGTTTGCGGAGGGGTTAACAAAAACTTAGTGGTTATCACGAAATACGCAAGGACTTTTCATAAAAGAACTTTTTTTGTCTTCATCTCTGTTTCATCTCAAAAAGTAGTGGAAATTTAAAGACGTTCTAAAAAAAATTATGACGACTATTAAATTTTATGATCGATTGTGCATTTTATGATATTTTAGACTTTAGCAATTTTCTATAAATGGAAACCCTGCAAATTAAACGTAAGTTAAAAAAAAAGTTGCGAGATCAAAAAGTATGTTTGACAACTGCTGACCACGCAAGCACCAATGGGAAATTTCTGTTGAATGTTTATACTGTACTTTGCTTCGGAAAAAATGCACGAAAAGGAGAGGAAGCCAACGTCCTAAATTAGCTTTGTTTAGTATCTTCCCATCGTACGTCTTCTTAACTCTGTTTTACGACTAGCGAATGTCCAGGGTTGCCACAGAAACTGCAGAATCAAATTCCAGGACTTTTTTAAGTAACTTTCCAGAACAGTTTAAGGTTTTTTAACAGAACTTAAAATTCAATTTTCACCATTACTCTTTCATGCACCTACTATTTTGTACTTGTAATTGACAAAAATTTTTGATGTAAGGCATTTGCATTCCTAACACTGACTACTAGCCAGGTGCAAAGCCAGAAATTTGCACCGGGAGGGCTGTGCTTGGAGGTATGGGGGCGGAGACCTCAGCCACCATTGGGGGTCTGGGAGCAAAACTCCCAGCTCTCGAAGATTTCGCAATTTTTTTGCAATAATAACTTAATTTTAGGCCTAGTTTGGTAACGATTATTGCTTTTAAAGCGTGGCGTTGAAATTAGCACTGCAAAAAACATCATTAAATTGGTTGCATAAATGGGCTGCAGAATAAAAATAAACAGTTTAAGGCAATTGCGCTACACCGATATTGTATCAGCGGAAGATAACCGATACGTTACATCGTCTTGGCCCTGCTATCGACCGATATATATCGACTGACCGATATATTGGTCGAGCTATAATGATGACTAATGGTAAAACTTCAGTACTAGCTTTATTTCCAGCCAGTAAACCATAAAATCCTATCATTTGTAAAAAACAAAGCTTATTTTCACGCCAGCGTGCAAAGAAAAAAAAACGCCAATCTTAAACTTAACCCTAACTGTAGCTATAACCCTAACGTTAAACCTAACCCAAACTCAAAATCTAAACCCTAACACTAACGATAATAAATTAAAAAATAAAAGAGTAAATGAGCAAATGAGCACCCACTCTTGCTCTCTTATTCTCCAGAAGTAAAGATCATTTGCATGCTAGAGTGCAAATAGGCACTTCCTTTGAAAAAACTCAAAAGAATCAATCCAAATCGCCGGTATTTTATAATCCTGGATAAACGTAATTTGAGAAGAGGGGCTAATGAAGCGAGATTTGAGAGAGGTGATTGGTAATTAACAGAACTAAATACTGAACAGACCCCTTATAATTTTTTTTCTGAAGCCTACATCAAGCGATCGAATTCATTGTTTATTTTTAGCCATTTTTAGTTAGTTATTACAAATTTGATTTTTGACCAATATTAGCCCCTCCCTTAAATAATGCTTCAAAAGTGGCTTTAAATTATTTTAGAGCCCATATTATTGCAAAAAAATGCCTCAGAAGTATAGCGCGAAAAACGTCGTATTTTTCTTATTGTGCACATTGGTCAACGGGCCAATGCGGGGGCTTATAGCCCGCTACACTACTGCTCTAAGCAGTGATACTGCTACTAGAGTATCGCATTGCTGTCCATAAATTCACTTTTTCCAATAATATTCAATAATTTATGCATACCGTACTGCAAAGTGCAAATTTTGACATTTTAACTAGGAAGTGCTTATTTGCACTCTAGCGCACAAGTAAGAACAGCTTAAAAAGAATACGAAAGCAAACAGTAGAAGAATGGGTGCTCATTTACTCTCTTTTATTTTTTAAATTATCGTTAGGGTTTGGGTTGAGATTTTAAGTATGAGTTACATTTAGGGTGGTGTTAAGGCTGGGATAGCAATTTTTTTTATTTGTGCGCCAGCATACAAATAAGCTCTGTCTTTAAACAATACAATAAAGCTTTTTTAAGGACCTTCACAATGCAAATTATTTCAACGATGGCTTTGCACAATTACCAGATACCAGTTATTATAAAAAAAAAAACTAACAAAAAACTTCACAATCTGTCTTGGTAAATCACGGGAAAACTTTCCAAATATTTTCCAGGACTTATAAACAAAATTCAAGGACTTTCGAGGACAGCAAAAAAAAATCCAGGACTTTTCCAAGATGTGGAAACCCTGTAATGTGGTGCAGCGTGCGGAATATGCTATAGTATCTTGCCTCAAATAAAAGCTACGGACCAGAAACAAAGGACAGAAAATCAGATGGTGAAACCATTCACTGACTTCTCAACATTTGCAACTGTATTTAACTAACAATCTTACGCTATCTTAGAAGCGAGTTTATTTTTTTTGTCCAGAAATTTCACTCAACTGTTCGAATTTAAAATTATTTTGCAGGTCATTTAAAAAAATTGTCGACTATTTTCAAAATTTTACGGCTACTTGGAAACAAAATCCGTTCATTTTGACCACATGGCTAAACTTATTTTGGTCATTCACAAAAATTTAGGACCGTGAAATGACCAGGATCCAGCCTCCCACCTCCATCATGTTACAGAGAGTCTGCACTGAGTTTTTCTGTACATCCGGATCCGGAGAAGCGAGGAGGTTGATGAGTGGTTCGATCCCATCCACGCGACTAATTGCCAATTTGCTCGAGAAGTCAGACGACATGTGCGAGAGGAATAAGCTTGAAAATTCATTGC
Source organism: Trididemnum nubilum (assembly GCA_963965965.1). Taxonomy (NCBI): domain Eukaryota; kingdom Metazoa; phylum Chordata; class Ascidiacea; order Aplousobranchia; family Didemnidae; genus Trididemnum; species Trididemnum nubilum. The sequence goes on from OZ014476.1 coordinate 38,228,205, forward strand.
AGACGTCATCCTCTGTGAAGAAACAAACACTTGACAGAAATAAGCAAGGCGCAGCTTCCACAATTGCGGTGGTAGCGTTGAGCTTTAATTTTTTTTGGTTTGTGGCGTAGCGGAAGTTGCGTTACGGCATCGTCTTTAAAATATGCAGAGTATTTTGTAATTTTATTGCGGAAATTAGATAACGCTTTGACTTGACAGCAAAATCCCATTGAACGATTGCAGAAGTTGGCGCATCTTGCGCTGCGCTTTTAATTGCTCTGCGCTAAGTAATAGTTGCGCTTTTAGTATAATGTAAAATGTGCTCACCTTTTTTCAGTTGGTTTAATATTATACTGTGACCATGTATGCTAAAGATAAGCCGAACCACTGAAGTTTGTGTCTCAAAAATTTATGCAATACCCTGCAATTATCAAATGAAGACTGAAGAATCGTGAATCAAAGCCCCCTTTTACCTTGTCTCAAGAATCGAGACATAAATATGACCATACTTCCACTAAAAATCGATAAACAAAATCGATTCTTTTTTATTTTTCTGCCATTGCAAAGCTATTGATGTAGGTTGTCAGGCTGATATATCTTCCGGATAAAACGAATTAAAGTTGGAGTTATCAAACTTTAAAAAATTTTCAGTGATTTTTAGATGACTTAGCTCAGCTCTGGGTCTCGCAATTTCAACCCATGTTGATGTCTTTCAAAATAGCGCAGAACAAAAGACGTACAGCTGAGAAACGTGGTCATTATTTCGGCACGCACTTACCGTCTCCAAGCAGTTGCACGGCTTGCGCGATGCTGTCGGTTTTGCGCAAATATCGTCGAACTTCGGCTAAAAAAGAAACAAGTTTCTGTTATAATTTGTTTCTTTGAAACACATTAAGAAGCTAAAATTCTTCATCCTCAGTTATAGTCAAGTCGTGGCTTTATCATCCTCGCTGGGAGTTGAGTAAATGTACTGTTGTTTCCTTGGCTTCCTTTGAAAAAAGGTGGCATGAAAGCTCAATGGCAATCAAGATGTTGTTAAACCTGCGCAAGTTTTTGAACAGGAATTGTGCCGTTTGTAGACCAAGACTTGCGTTGCATTTTGCTTTAAAGTGTCGACATACGTATATGATATCTAACTTTGAAATAGTCTTTTTATAGGATGCACCAAGAGTTCTTAGTTAAGATATTGCCTGTTTGAGGCAGAATGCAACGAACTGTGAACGAGTTGTTGTGCTCCTGAGAATGTATTTAATGCCATTTTTCACGTCTTCTTCTCGCGATGGATCAATGCGAAAAAAATTTGTCACCTGAGCATAGCCGTCGATTTTTTGTTGAAAAGAGCAAAATTCAGCGGACAAGAATTGTTCGTCCGAGATGTTTTTTACAGCGTTTTTGAGTTTTTGCGGGAGTGAAAAATGCGGTCTTTGTGTCCTTTTGACGAGCCAGATCGTCACACTTTTCGTCACAAATTTAAGTACCACTACCGCTTATCCATCCATTCCATGTTTTCATGGCGACGACGCTTAGTTTAATCGCACCTTTATTCAGGCACTGCGCAAAAAGCAGACGTTGCAAATTTGTCCAGTGAGTGTAGTGTGTTTATAATGAAATTGATCAAGTCAATAATGTAACAATGTAGTTATGGTGCCATAATGCCGTTAAATTTGCTTTAACTGGGTACTTCTAACTATTGCAATAAGGCCCGGCCTACACAGTGCGTAAAATCGTGAGCGTACTAGCGTATCGTAAGTTGAATACTTCAACCAACTTGCAGCTTGTACGCTGGTAAAGCGGCCGTACCGTATTTTTGTTTAAAGTAAACTAAAATACGCTCGCACACTCACAACTTCACGCTTGAGGTCTGGTCTGCACTTGGCGTACAAATTGTTGATCGGCGAACGAGAGTATCCTTTTTCAGCTTTCAATCATCTCGCACGTTAGCAAGATGGCACGCCAGGCGTATCAAATTGCAGTTTAAACATGGTACAAAATCGCATGCTCACAAATCACGAATATACGCTAAGAGTAGACCGCGTCTTAGCGATCTTTTTGAGGTTATGCGGAAATCGAAGCAGATAACATAAAAAATGCAAATTCATATCTAAATTCCAAAAGCTGCTGCCTGTGCACACGAAAAATAGCACATCATAATACATTGTTTAGGCATGGTCAACCCGTAATTGCGTAAAATACTAATTTGTTTCGCCACGAAATAAATTAATTTGAAACAGTGAGTGAAAATACCAACGTAACATTTGTTTTGAAAATACGAGAACGCAATGAAAAAGAATTGTGAACAACTAAGACAAGCCTCCCTGACTGACTGTCAATCTACTTTTGATTAATCGGAAAAGCTGGTTTAATGGCGTGAATTAGTTATTTTGTTGGCATTTAAAATTAAGTTAGTTTTATATTATTCTTTGCTTTTTCAGTAAGGCAAACACAGTCTAAGTTTTAACATTCAAATTTTTTTCATGATTTTGTAAATTGTGTGTACGGTCCGCTGACTGCAAAACGCTTTCGTGCTTTTTTAGTGAGCTTTTAAATAGAAAAAGAGCTTGAATTTTCACGTTGCAAATACAATTAGTATAAATATTTCTCCCATTAATGTTTTGAAATATTGAATAAAAATTAAGACCATTGTGGTTTAAGCGTGTAATTTAAGGTTGGCGATCCAGATTTTTCTTAGCTTACCACCGACTAGCCACCCTAGTCTGCAGTTGTATTTTACAACCCACTCGCTTACATTTTGGCTAAAAGTTTGATCCCGCAAACAAAGCGAACATGAAATGATTGTCATTTATTATAAACTAATCTATTTTTGACAAAACATCAAATTTTTTAATAGGCTTGCGCAACACGTAAACCATTTAACACCAAGGAGGTGAAAGACATTTCGCCCTCTTCAGTGTCGGACCCGAGGAGCGCCCCCTCCCCCCGAAAATCGACGCCAGTAAATCTGAACCTAAAAGGGTTCTCCTACCTCCTAGTAGGTACCGGAAAACCGGCACGGTACATGGTTAGCCCCAAATAACTACGAACCAAGTTGCTTTACCCATGAAACAGTAAAGAAAACATCGGTCTTCGAGTCAAGCTGTCCCCTGCCCACCTGTCTACCACATACGGCGAGAGCCTTCACACTCTCTCTTTTAATGTTAAACGTTAAGCAGGGAAGCTGTGAATACTAATTTTAACAATCTTTGGTTTGACGCGACCGGGAATTGAACCCGAGACGGTCGTTTCAATAGCAGACGCTCTATCCACTCAACCACTGCTCGGTTAAACACGATGTTTGCATATTTATAAATATGGGTAAATCAGCCCAGTCGACTTACGATGTCCAGCCATTACTCCAAAAGCCATACAAGCAAACCGTTTCACGCTTCGATCCTCATGATGAACCAAGCGTAACAATGATTCCATCGTTCCCAGTTCTAGGAGTTGGGTTTTATTTTCGTCACCTGTAAATTTTAATATTGATTCAAGATCATTAATTTTAATCAAACAGGACCATGCGACCCAGTTTTTTCAGAAATCAGAATCGCTGCATCAGACTACATTATAGTAACTTTAATACTACAAGTGGAAGCAATCTAAAATATGAAAGGTATGAAAATGAAGACATGAAGCAAAAAGTCGATCGATTTAGCTCATTGAGCAATAGGAAATTAAGAGTACAATAAAACTCGAGTTTACTTACATTTATCAGCGAATCTGTAAATGGCTTCACAAGCTTTAGCAAGCACTTCGTCTTCATCAGACTTGAGCATCAGCACAACGGTTGCTGTCTTCTTGCTCTCAATCGTCAGGGTGTCAAACTGAAATAAAGCAAACGATTAACCTGAAGCATTGCTAGCCGTTAGAAAAGACAACGCTTATTTTTAATTGGTATCCAATAAGTTCGGGGCATCGGAGTTGTAAACGAGCCGACTAGTTCAGGCCCGAACCCGAAAATTGATTTGAACCCTAAACCAAGGCCGCAGAAGCCCGAAAGTTAAGTTAGGTTTTAAAAAATGCATCCGGTTTATTAAACCTTTCTGTTAATAACTTTAGTCTGCTACGACTAGATAAAATTACTGATTGATAAATTGTGACGAAATAATAACAATTGTGTACTAATAATTGGATCGATGAGTAAATAAAGTCTTCATGCAGTGTTTTAAAGTTATTTTGATTGTGCTTTTATTACTAACTAAAACACAAGGCACGTGCCTGGACCCGATCCGAAAAACCCGGCTCGACTTACAACTCCGAGGGGCATCCAAAGTTCAGCCCGCAATGAAATTTTATCTGGCACAGGGCCGGTCTTCACCTTTTTTCCGATCGAATTTACGCAGTAGACACTATTGATCAAATCAGCCCAGAAAACATGTAAAAAATTTTTTCTGGTCTTCAACGATTTCTGCAGAATGCTTAGAAAACACTCTGAACAAGCTTTTCAGTGTTCTTCAGTTCACCTATTTTCCAGATTATTTTGCACATTGACCATTGATCAGCGATGTTGACCAGATATTCTGGTACGCAAAGCGATGCCATCAAAAAGCTGTTGGCTCGCGGTTAGAAATTTGCACTTCTTCAAAAAGGTAAGGACGCCCCTGGGCTACCAGTCGAGGTGGTCCAAGAGGGACAAAAGACTTGAAAACTGATTTCAAAAAAATGCTCTGTGCTGGTGTGGTTAAGCAAACGGAAGTTACTGTACGGTTTACAAACTGAATAGTTTCAATTACATGCAAATAAGCCGTACAATTCATATATTTACAACACAGTTTCTGTTATTTTGAACAGCACTTAAAACTAAATCTTTTAATTTAAAACCTAAGTATCGCACCAAATCGAATATCTTGCCGACAAAGCAAAGTCGGACTCAATGTGTGGAATTAGAATTGCATTCTAGCTACGAATCTTATCATTTGACCTTTTTCCTATTAATGATGGATCTATTATTATTGGTGAAACACGAGATGGTCAAAAAGTATATTTACACTTCTTTATCCAATTAGTAAGATGTTGGATATTAATTTCAAATCAAAACTCTCAGATCTAGGCTATTATTGGTGCATTTTCTGTACTTTCTAATTGATTCGTGACATACATCAATTTTATGCTTGAACTGTACACTAGTTTCCAAAATGTTCGAAGGGCATAGGCTAGAGCCAGTAACGATACAGCAAGTTCACACTCAAAAATTAAAAACAACTAAAAAAAAACAAAGTGGAATTATTAAATTATTGTAAATTTTTAACTAAACTTCCTGTATTGTCAGTTTTACTCTTACAAAAGGTTGCCAGAAGATTCGCAAGACATCAGTGGGCTGTAACCCAAACCATCGAGGAACTGATGTGTGGTGAAATCTTTCAATCAACATCAGCAGACACTCGACCGAAATTCACGACTGAAAAGATGGGGATGTTTGTTCAGCCCACCGATTTGTGGTGAATCTTCCATGTGGCAAATCTTCTGGCTACGATACGAAACACCACTCTGCTTTGAATTGGCATAGAAATAAAAACAAGAATGCAACCCACCACATCTTTAGCAGGTGGTTCAATTTCCTTCTTTGATTTCTTCCCCATGTTTCTTCACAATCGTAAAATGCAAAATTTTCAGTTAAAGCCAAAATATTCAGTAGAACATTGTCTGAAAAATACTCGAAACTTAAACAGAAAATAATAAAATAACCATGTAAATTGCAAAAGTAACCTAATGTTAGAACAGCATACTTTAGACAGAATTACATTACGATACTAAACTTACTGAGCTGAGTCTAATTAAAAAAGTCTCTCAAGTATTTAGGGTTTACAAACCAGGCATTAAAAGTTAAGTTTGATACAGAGCACAACTTTTTAGTTGTCTAAAATTACACAAACGATTACTAGTGTAATTTTAACACTTTTATTCATGTTCTGATTCAATTCAAATAGGTACCTGCAATAATTGGAAAAGGTTCCTAAAAATTTATATGTTTTAAAATGTAACAAGCAAACAACTTCAGCACAAAACTTGCTAAGAAAAGTTCAATGTTTTCAGTGAACCTACTTAAACATATGTCCAAAATAAGCTTCACATGAAACAATTTCAGAATTTCAGTATTTACACAAATAACAATTAAACCTGGCATTAATTACTGCGAACAAAAAACTTTAGGCATTCAATCTAATAAAAAGATTTCAATATTAAACCAAAAACCAGCGGTTACGTTTAGAGATATATCTGCCATTACCAAACCCAAGACATGGAAATGCTTCTGCTTTTGTACATTATACAGCATATATATTTAATCACAGTAACCACAGGTATAAAATCAAAACAAGTGAAACATGGGTGGTGAGTGTTAATTTCCCCAACAAAGTAAATAAAACAATTAATCTAATAGCAAAAATGTTTTAAATATCACTGCAGCATTGTATAAAAAACCACATTTTTTAGTTGAAATATGCAAGCATCTGAATATGCCAATTATCTAAAAACAACAAAACAAACATTTAAAACAAAAATATAAGAACCTCCCATGGGAGATGAACTACTGTGTACCTGATGAATATAATTGCCATGAATAGAAAAGCTTAAATAAAATCTGTTAAAAAGTTTGCAAGGATGGATCTTCTACTAAGTGCAGTATAAATTTAATAAAATTCACAGTAAAAATAAAGTAAAAAGTGAAATATGATTTAATAAGCATTGTCAACAGCAATGACAGCATTTTTACATAATTCATCAAGTTCTCCATCACCTCCATAATCAAGATCTTTTATGTTACAATTGAACACAAGTTCACCATTCACAATCAAACGAACAACATTCCAGTCCTTTGTTTTTTTACGATTTACGTTGTGTCCCTTGCGAGTTAGCTGAGTCTCTAAACCTTGCAATCTTGAATCGCGATAGTCCACTATTCCGCATGCTTCATAAGGTCCATATTCTAAGGTCACACTAGCATTCTCTGGCATTTTTACACACAGCAAATTTTAGCCAATAAACTGTAAATTCAACAATATAAAAAATCTACCACCCTGGTAATGAAAACATGCAATTAGGTTTACAAGTTTTAAATGAAAAATATGGCAGAAAATAACCACAGGCATTGTACAAATTCTGAAAGAGTACGATCAGTAGGGTTATGAATTTTCCAACTTTTGGAATGATTTTAAATTCCTGGGTTTGCTACCAATGAACTTTTATATATTAAGTATTTCTACACTAATATTTCATTCCCAAACAAAAAAAGCTGACACACCCAATACTTTCAAATTTTCGGGATTTTTGGCATATTTTAGCATGTAAATTTCACCGCTTGATTTTTAAAGACTTTTTTTATTACAAGAGGGTCAGTACTCAGAGGGTTCCAGGCAGGGTTGAAACCGTCTTAGAAAAGCTAAAGCTATGGTTGGCATGGCAAATATGCAGACATAATTGACATGCTTGAAAACCCTATCTTTTGCCCCAAGATTTCATCTCACTGGCCACTAGTGAACTCTTTTTTTAAGTTTAGTGTTCACCAGCTTTCCAACAGGCGATTCGTGAGCCCCTCCTGATAACAGGGTCTGTCTATGGCCCCGGTTAATAGTCTAGTACAAAGAATCACTACCAAGCTTTAACAAACGGTGAAGACAAAAAATATTGGCATTCGAGATGACCTGAAATTTAGTGTACACAAAAAATTTTTCTTGCAACTAATGAAAAACATAAAACACACCAAATGTTCCAAAACGCTCACTTTTAGGTAGACCTGCTGGTCCTATAGTTTATGTATCAATAGCCAAAAGTTCAATGCATTATAGTGAGATTACTTTTTTAGCATTACATTTAGTAGAAGTAATGTAACGATAAAGCTGTAGTTGCGAACGAGATCCACAAAATACGGCTGAATATTGGCTGTTGCAATCTTTTTGTTCAATTCTTGGGACAGATATTTATTTATCAGTGAAGCACAATTTACATATCAAAATTGTTCTATGCATAAGTGCTTTAAGAAATTATGTAACTGCTGTATTAAAAAGCTGTGCTAAACTAAAATGCCAATTAAAAGGCACAAACTTTGAAATATGAAAAACAATAAACAGAATAATTTCCTTCATAAGAAAGCTTTGAAAGATTTGTGCAGAATGCTTATGAAAAAGCCGACCATTGACGGATTTTGGAGTCCTGGTTTTAATTTTTGCTCAGACTTCTGGATCAGATGTTCGATTTTATGAATTTTTTGTTGTTTCCAAAAATCTTGAGGTCATTTTCGTGATAGCAAAGGAACAATTTTGGGGAATGTATTCAAAAATAAGAACTTTTTCCATTTTTGTTTTTCTTTTGTCATTGTGACCAAAAACAGTCGTTTTTTTGGGTTATTTGCTAAAAATTTAGGACAATGGCCAGTAAATGATCTAAAAAGAAAACGAACTAAATTTGGAATTTTTACTGCCATAAAACAACCAAGGCCAAAAAAAAGCAAAAGTTTTTGAAATGGCATAAAACAACAAATGCCCAAAAAAAACCAAAACAGGTGACACTCGCAATGATCTAACCTGCGACAAAGCTTAAAGCAGTCAAACATACTAGCTCACAGTTCTAGTCATTCAAAAGACTTTTGCGGCTAACTTATATATTTTGATGGGTGTCCCATGACAAATTATTGCTTGCAAATTCTTTCGAACCTTGTCAGGGGTTAAAACGTTGCGAGTGGGGCAAGTAGCATCACCCTAAGAAAAGCTTTCTTAAGCAAAAGTGAAATTTTCCAGTTGTTTCAGAACAACAAGTCAATACAAAACTAGCTACTGTAAACTGTAACTGTGTGAGCATAAGCTTAATTTCACTATCAGTGTTACTAGAAATTAATATGCAGCAATATTCAAAACCTCTTTTTACGAGCCATTTTAATTTCATGCTTAAAAAACACTGACAGTCACACACATTGGGTTGATGTTCCATCAGCAGTCGAGATATTACGATCAAGCATGGTAGCCAAAAGAGAAATCAGCATCATAGCAAAACAATTAAAAAAATTTGTCAACATTACAAATTTTTTGGGATATAGTTTTTGAAAAGTTACCTTAAACATGGGACTTCTTTTCATTAAAAAACTTAATTTGTATGATTAGGTGAATGCTGGGTGTGTCACTTATTGATTTAGTTTATACAATATCATGTGTGTAGTTATTTTGGTTCTTTTTTGTTGGGTAATTTAATTCAGATTTTTCATTGAATCAAATGATTTTTCCGGGACATGGATGTGCCAGGTTTTTGTAATGTTAAAGAAAAAAGAATGTGATATTCATCATCAACATGCTAAAGTTCATCACTTCTAACATCAGGTATTTGCAGACAAAAAAATCATAACCTGTAACCCTAATGATCACTCATTACACACTAATTGGCTCAAGTTATGCAATTCAACATTGAAGAAAGATAGGCCATAAATAAATGAGGGAGCAAAAGCCAAAAAAGTGGGTGCTTTATTAAACCTTTAGATCTCAATAATATATGATAATATATTATAAAACAAATGCATTTTCCAAAGTGGAAGAGTTTTTGATAAACTTTTTTTTTTTAGCAACTGGAACATATTATGTTTTATCAATACTTGTTTGAGAACTTTTCATTTTTACTTCTAGAACCTATACAAGAAATCAACCCAAGCTGTCACTAGATTACTTATTTTAATAAGGCATGTACACTGTATGCACTGTAAAAGACTCCTAATGATCAATCCCAAGTAAGAAGTAATATAAAGAAATCTAAAAGGTGTTCATAATGTCTGACTTTTCAGACTTAGACTAACTTAGCAAAGTCGACTTCAGGAGTTTAGCCAGAAATCTGGAATGAAAGGAGTCTGTTTCAGAGGTCCCCAGTTGCAATTTTCATGCAAAAATACAGTAACTCAAAATTAGGCCTATTTTGATTAAAAGTAATGCTTTTGTAATGTGGCATAAAAATTAGCAGAGCAAACATTCTGATTTAACTGGCTACATAAATGGGCTATATGGGCAGCGGCTAATGGTAAAATTTTAGTGCTTTTTTTACAATCCCGTAAATCATAAATCGGACAATATGAAAACACACAAGTATATTAACCTAATTTGTCTCCATTTTATGGAGAAAGAAAATTTGAAGATAGTAGTAGTAGAATTTACATATATTCCAAAATTAAACAAACACACCATAGTAAAAGAGCTAATCTGGCTGAATGAAACGACATTTAGGTGTAAATAAGATTAAACTTCTATCTGTCTTTTCCCACAATGTAAATTATTAAGAAGCAAATTAGGTGGTTGCTTGACTCAAAGCCTGAAAAGGTCCCTTTGCAATCTCTCATTTCCCATCCAGGTTTATAATTTGTATGTCAAATCCTTTTGACTCTTGTTTTTTGTTATTTTCTTTATGTGTGTTTTCGATACTTTATATTAAGCAATCAAATTTAATCGCTTTTTGCTAACCATTTTTTAAAGTTTTTACTGCTGATTGGTAAGCTTTATTTTCGACAATATCCCCCCACCCCAAATAAATGTTTTGAAAGTGGTTTTAACCACTTTAGTGCCTGTGTCACTGCAAAATACTTCCTCAGAAGTGAGAACAACATGGTCTTTTTTATTGTGTATTTTGGTCGACAGGCCAATGAGAGGGACTGTCTACGACCTCACTTTTCCCTCTGGTTAGCCTACCATATTTTTACAGCTGTGTCTAGAGCACTGAACGGTTTCCAATATGCAAAAGTTGCTGCATTAGGCGTCTCTTTTCACACTTTGATTTACTATCTCTCAAGCTCGCATCGCTGCCCGAACCCTAACTCTAATGCAAGGTTCTTAAGAAAAAGAATAAAAGAACGCAGCGTGAAGTGACCTAATTGCGAGACTAGCCAAGCGCGTTCAGCATGAATCGAACCCGAGACTTGGCAGATGTGCGCCCTTACCACTACACCACAGGGGCAACAACTTGAACGTGTTAAAGTGCTATAGCCTATTTAAGTCGAATTAATGAGAAAAAAGCAATAGATTGTAACGACCGCTGCAGCAGCTTTTTCATATTGGAAACTGAACAGGTGATTTAGACACCACGCCTACCTATTTTTACCCTACGTACACCAGCCTACTAGTCTGTAGTAGACCTACCTGAACTTTCACACCCTGCATCGATTTAAATACACTACAGATACCAACAGTCTGACAGTTTAGTGTTTAGTAGACTATTAACCAGTTAACTTAGCATACGCCTCGGGCAGGCTACAGTAGGGTAGCTACTGGTACTTTCCTTGCTTGATTGTGAGACTTTCGGCTTCGCCATTTCGGTAACAAAGTGACTTAGCGAATGAAACACACGCGGTTAAATTAAATAAACAAATATTCCAGTGACATCACTGGTTTTCGGAAATGTTTATTTTGATTATTACACTTATAGGTTTGGGTTAGGGTCTAGGTTTGGCTTTGGGTTAGGGCTAGGATTAGGGCTAAGGTAAGGGTTTGGGCTTAGGGTTAGTTTTTTTAGGCTTTATGTCAAAATGTCAGCGTGAATGGAACATTCGCCAAGCCTCTTCCTTTCGGTAAACTACCGTACAATGGTACGCATACAGTAGGCCTGTTGCATCTGATATGATTAGAATTATATCCGGTAACTTTCGATTTAACCAATAATTCTACCAAATAGAATGCATAGAACTCTAAAAGTCTTACTAATCTTATCAAGCAATACTAATAGCACACAATGCTAAGCTTATTCTAGATTTTTGAACTCGGAAGCTTGTGGTTGTCATGAAAAACTTAAAGCTTGACTGCAAAAATTTTACCACTTGGTGATGCCAAACATTTTATGTCGAAAAGGGACAAAAATCTAGAGTTCTTTGGAAATTTATTACCTTTGGAAACATTTTTGCGTAATTTTCAGCGTCTAATAATTATGTTTTTCTTATTTTCAGAAATCGAAACAAGATCTCCAATGTTTTGAACAACTTACAGGCATTTTTCACGTTTAAAAATTTTACTCTCCAAATTAAACTTTGCTCAAAAATGAAAAATCAGAAGCGGTGTTTGCATTAAATCTTAAGTCATGTCAAGTTTATTTTACCATACGTTAAAAGTACTAAGGAAGGAAGCAGCAAAAACACATGCGGTAATTTACTTAACTGCACCAAATAAGAATACTTAAGCAGTAACAAGGGTAAACTTAAGCATGGCAAAAAACTACCGCAACCAAAACAATGTTTCATTGAACAACTTTTTCAAAAATGAATAAACAAAATGAAACAACAACAAAAATTAATTCGTGGATAGGTCTAAAAATTCATCACGAAAAGATGGGATCAGCCACAAAATAGGGGATCACAAACATCAATTCCGTCGAAAAAAAATTTTTTTTTTCGCACGACTGTTTTGCTTGGTGGTAGTTCGGTCAAGAAATTGACTGAGCTCTATGACTTAACAAAATTGTTATGCTTTGGACTTTGCCGGTACCGATTATCCACCAAAAGCTTTTCCTAGCCTATGCGAATCTTGTAACAACAAAAATTATACGTTATTGAAAAACTTCTCCATTTTAACCGCGATCCATGGTTTTTGAATCACATCTGCTTCTGCTTCCACACTTGATGACGTAATTTTTACTTAAAATTTTTTGATCCCAAAATTTTTTGATCCCAAAATTTTTCAAATTAGTCGAAATAAAACAGCTTTGTTATCATCTAAAAACTATCACATTGACCCAAATTATATAATATTGTGTAGAGTCTTGAGTGGTTTGTCTTCTCAAGGATCTGCTCATGGGCGCATTTGGGATTCGGATTTGGAGCGACCCTAAAACGAAAAGTCCAATCACATGGTCGTTATGTTTCAGCTGACACGAATTTCTCTGAACGCGTTCATCTAGAAGTTTAAAATAACGAGCGATTATAAGGAATCTGGGGATGGATTTCCAAGCGCTCGTGATGATAGCTTGTTTCAATATTGCATCCGCGCTGGCTTGTTTCAATAATGCAACTCATATTCAATATTCAATAATTCAATAATTCAATGATAGCTTGTTTCAATAATGCAATCTTTACTTGGCTATAATTGCATTGGCGGATTTAGGGGTGGGGTAAGGGGATGCATCCCCCCCCACCAGCCTAAACATAGCGTGCATATTGCTTATGTATAACACTAAGCTTAAGTATTTGAAAAAAGCAATCAGTGAATACTCGATAAGCCGTGTGACTGTGATATAATTTCTAAAGCCAATAGGGGTGGGCAGGAAAATGTTATTTTTACAGCGAGCTTTTTATAAAACAGAAATTTGACTTTTACTGGTCCGATTGATTTGAAAGCGCCGAATCAGCAAAATTCACAACTTGTACTTTACACAGAGGTGGGCAGCGCAAGTCATAAAAGTTGCGCCGCAAGCGCACGCGCAACTACTCTGAAAATTTTGCGCCGCAAGCGTTTCCGCAAGCCTCAAAAAATAATTGCGTCGCAAGCGCAACTGCTAGCGCAAGTGTGACGGTTGAAAATGCCTAATTCTAATTGACTCACTGATCAGACCTCACTAGGTTCCGGTACGAAACCAATACTCAAAACAAATTATGCACGCTACCACATCAGAAAACAAAAAATTATTGATCTCCTTTAAGAAATACAATCATTTGAAAATGCGCATCGCTTAACCTCTTTGGGCAAAGAACATCTTTATACCTAACGAAAAAATACTCTCAACACTCGCACTCAAGTTTTCCCGGACTAGCAAAAAAGTTGTAATCAATAGTTTTCTTTGTTTTTTGTTTTTGAATTACGGTAAAAAAAGAACTGTCACGAGTAATGCGGTTAATGCCCAAAGCAAGTTTAAGATTGTTTAAAAACGACGAGCGTATTTCTAAAAAGACAATTACAAAAACAATTTTTCCTTTTAAGATTTAATTTAACGGCCATTTTTGAACTTACTACATTAGAATTTTTTTTTCAAAAATCGGCAAAAAAAGCTTTTATGAACCTACGTCATAGGCGTAGCCGGGGGGGGGGGCAAAACCGCCCCCCCCCCAATTAAAATGCCACCAATGATAAAATAATAACAACAAAGTGTTATGTTTTTTCAGTTTCTTTAGGCATTTTCACGCACAAAAGTATACGTCAGTAGTCAGTACTTAAATTGTAGGGGGGGCGCGTCCCCCCATCGAGAGTTAGCGTCCCTCCATCGAGATTTAGCGTTTCCCCATCGAGATTTAGGCGTCCTCCATCAAGATTTGAGCGCTGGACGAACAGACAAAAAACAGCCAGCACAAATAAATCCTACAAATTCCGGTCGAATGTAGTCCCAAATTGCGGTGAAGCCCTTTTTTTGGTCTTCGTATTGATATTGGTCACCTGATTTCGGTAAAAAAAAACACTTCAATTTTCGGCGAAGACCTTTTTTTTTGGTCTACACCTGATTTCGGGAAAAAACACATCAATTTTCGGCGAAGACCTTCTTTTTTTTGGTGTTCATTCAATTTTGGCGACGGAATTACATAATTTTCACTGAAGTACTTTCTCAGGCCAAATGCGTTTGGTCAAGGCTGCATAAGTGGTACTTTAATGAAAAATTTTACCATTTAAGTATTGGTATACGTGTACATCAGACTAACCTTAACGACTAGGTAGGTGGCCTGGGCCCCCTCAAATCAAATTTTTGCCATCCAATTTAAATGTATAATCCGTATTCATGACAAAACAACTACTTCCCAAGGCAAATATTTGATTGATTAATTACTGCTAAAAAAATTGCAGGAGGCAACGTGTACTTTGCTTCTCCAACCTGAGCCACGTCACTTACTAAATTTAACCCCCAAATTCAAGATTTTAAACGTGTTTTGAACTTGATCTGTAACTAAAGGCAAGACTCACTACTTTGATTGTTTCAATTTGCTTTCAATTCTTAAAAATTTAGTTATTTTAAATGGCTCTAAAAACGTGCGAAATGCGTTCCGAATGGCATTAAAACAGCTGTTTTTTTTCCAAAAAAAAATTCCAAAAAATCACATAGCGCGGCCCTCAAACCCCCGTCTGTTATATGTTTGGAATAAACTAGCTTGCTCACCACGTCTCCCGATTTAGACAATTTTGGAAATCTTTTTAACTTTAGATTCAAGTCCTTTTTCTTTAGCAAACCCCAGGTTACATGCCAGCCTAGGCACCGGCTTCTGATTCTCCATTCTACGTTATCTTTGTCCCTTAAAAAGTCTCTCTTCTCGAAAAATTTTGATGACGTCATTATGTGTGATTTGCGGTTTGGACTCCCCTCCCCCCAATCAAAAATCCTGGCTACGCCTGTGTACCTCGTGGACGCTTTTTGTTTACTTTAATCACATTTGATTGAAAAACAATCATTCATAATCGTACTTGACTTGCGCGATTGCACTCAAAATTACTAAAATACTTTTGGCGCAAGGGTCAGCGCAACCGTTCAAAAATTATTGCGGTGAAAGCGCTATGGCAAGTGAAATAGTTGCGCCCAAGCTTGCGTCGCAATTATTGCGGCGCAAGTGCCCACTTCTGACATTACTGGGTTAAAGGCATAGGAATACAGCGGGAGTTTGAAAGTCGAAAATTTTGCATTTTTTTGCAAAAATAACTTCATTTTAGAGCTATTTTAATAAAAGATAATGCTTTTTAAACGTGGCATAGAAATTGGCAGCGCAACATGATTCAACTGGTTACATAAATGGGCTATGTGGAAAGTGGCTAATAATAACATTGCAGTTCTCTTGTTTACATGCTGGTAAATCATAAAATCCTATTATTCAATAAAACTCACACGGAGTAATCTATTTCGTCTATATTTCTTAAAAAAAATAATTGGGGCTGGGGGGGCTAAAGAAAAAATATTTGAGAAAAGTGATTGGTAATTAACTAACACTGAATAGCCCCTCCCCCCCCCCTTATTCCTGAGTTTATAATATATATTCCTTGATAAAACCAATGTTTGGCGTTTTTACACTAGCGATCAAATTTGCAAAGGTGGAGTCGAGGACACAAGGTTCGAGGCCAAGGCCAAGGACACAAAATAAATCCGAGGCCAAGGCCAAGGACAGGAATGCTCGAGGCCAAGGACCAAGGACACAAATGCAAGTGTTTTCCTAAGAAAAAAAATCTTAAAAATTTTTTTTCGGTCGATCTCCAAAAAAAACGGTCCAGAAAAACATTTTTAGCCGATTTACAAAATTTTAACCATTCAAAAAATAGTGCTGTTCTCGAGCCGAGGACAGGGCAATTTTCGAGGACTTGAGACTACGAGGCCAAGGCCAAGGACTTAAAAATGTGTCCTCGAGGAATCCACCTCTGCAAATTTGATTGTTTATTTTTAGCATTTTTTAAAGTTTTCATTGATTTGTGACTTTAATTTTTGACAAGTTAGCCCCCCCCCGAATATATGTTTCAAAAGATGCTTTAAATTGCTTTTTAGTCAATTCCAACACAAAAAATGCTATGTAATGAATAATGCTATGTTATTTCGCAAACTTATGGCCCGATCCGTACCTTGGTGCCTTTTACGCTTGCTTCATTTCTGGTATACTAACCAAACTTTGATGATAAAATGGGGTAATTGTATGTCCGACTCTTTTAATGTCAGTAACCGTGGTCGTCAGGGTAGTGTTTTGAGTCCATATCTTTTTGTTGCTTAATTATATGGATGATCTGTTTGTGAACTCAATAAGGTAAATGCTGGTTGCATTGTGGGAAATCTCAAGCTTAATCATATTATGTATGCTGACGATTTATGTTGTTTTTGTCCTTCTCTATCAGGGCTCAAAGAACTACTAGCTGTCTGCTCGAAATATGCTGTTGCACATAACATTGTCTTCAATTCTAGTAAATCATGTGGCATGATGTTTGGAGTAAAATAGTGTAAGAACTTTAAGCCTGAAATATCTCTGGATTGCAAAATCATTAAATTTGTTGATTCTGTAAAATATTTGGGTGTATTTCTAACTAATACCAATGATATAAAACTAGTTTTATGTCATTACTAATACATTATCTGATGATTGTGATATCACTCGCCAAGTCAAGTATTTGTATGCTGTAGGTAACTCACTTCGCAATAAATTTCATAAGTGTTCTATTCATATCAAAAATATGTTATTTCGGGCTCATTGTTGTACATTGTATGCTAGTCAGCTGTAATGTTGTTATACCTATGAGAGCTATAGACGTCTTCGAGTGTCTTACAATGATTCCTACCGTAGTATTCATGGTATTCCTCGCTATTGCAGAGTCCGTTAATATCAAGTACAGGCTAATGTCGATACTTTTGATGCCCTTGTTCGCAAACTTTTATTCCATTCTATGAATCGTTGTCACAGGTCTACAAATGTGTTTGTTCACTCATTACTTCACTCTAGCAGATTTCGTTGTTCAAAATATGTTGCTCGCTTTATTGATTTGCTTACTGTAAATGGTTTGGGAGAAGCTTACTGCTCTTCTCTGGCGCTCTAGAACTAGTAATGCATGACTGCAAACCTTTTTTTTGTGTGTGTGTGTTTCTTTTTTTTCTTCGTTTTCTATGAGCGCTTTCGCGATTGACACAAATAAATAAATAAAAAATAAATAAAAACAGTCTCAAAACAGCTAGAAACATGGTATTTTTTTCTGCATTTTGGTTGACAGGCCAATTGGGGGGGGGGACTATAACCCCTGGCTACGCTTCTGGTTGGGCCCGCTACTGGTGGCGGGTGGCTACGCTATTTCGCAAAGGGAGGGGATCTTTTTTTGAAGTTTGATTCAACCGTAAACGAAGTTGACCCGAATTTTTATGTGTTTTCAATTGGATTGAGGCAATTTCGGAGTGTTTTTCCGTCCAAGAACAAGTGATCTCCAAAAAAAAAGGGTCTTCACCAAAATTCAGAGCGTTTTTCCGTCCAAAATCAAGTGATCTATTTCTCATCTCACGTTCTTTGGGGGGGCTATTTTCCTATGGAGGGCTATTTTCCGTTTAAGGGCAAACATCAACCTCAAAACTGCTAAAAACATGCTATTTTGCATACTTTTCAGGCCAATGGGGGGGCTATAACACCATTTGCCCCCCCTAGCTATGCCACTGGCCTCTGGTTCTTTAGGGATTTTCGCAACATCCTCCTGCCAATTAGAGATAAAGACCAAATAAATGTCTTACCATCTGAGAACAGGGTCCCTGGCACTGTGCCATATGATAAACCCGGCCCTGGTTATTGCATTATGGTCATAAAAATGGTTAGATGAAGGCCTAAGGTTGCAAATTTTTGAACAAAATCCCTTATTTATTGTTATTATTGGTGTTTATTGCTAGCGAATTGCACATATAGCACAAACACCCACACAAAAACAAAAAAAACAAACAAACTAACAAACACACAAACATACGCTAAATAAAAAATCATACCACATTAGGCAACAGTTGGTTCGTTAGTATATCGTGGAATGCACCCCCTGCATACTCTGTGTTTCAGTATATATAAAAGTACTTCGATTCATAAAAAACATCAGAATTCATCAGCCAATTGATTCAATTTTTCACCCAGATTATACATTTAAATTGGTTGCAAAAAATTGATCCCCCTGATCGTCAATATTATTGTTAAGTACTGTTATATACGTGTAGTGTTGTACGCGAAGATGCTACAAGAAACTGAAACTGAAGAAACAATAGACTTTTTTGTCGCATTTCTATCATTGGCGTCATTTCGATTGGGGGGGCGGGCCCCCCGCCCCCCTGGCTACGCCTATGCTCCGAACACAGATCTCTGGTATCATACATCTAAAGATCAAGTTGAGCAACGTTCAATTGCATTTTTGCATTCGTTAACTTTCTGGCAGGGTGTCGAACCGAACCTGAACCCGAACCGTAAACCCGAATAAACCGTTTCATTTTGGTGAACCCGAACCGAACCTGAACCAGCAAAATTTTACTTCAGTAAACCTGAACCAAACCTGAACCCTCAAAATTGTGCTCAAGTGAACCCAAACCGAACCTGAACCCCTAACAAAAGTAAGAATATATTTTTCCATATCCGGATGCCGCTGGCGCTCGGTACACGCCCAATAAGAGCAATGGTGATTATCAACAGGATCAGCAATTTCTCCTTTTTTTTTGCTGGACGAAACGAGTAACGACAGTTAAATTTTAAGTCAATGAACCGGAACCAAACCTGAACCAATAATATTTTACTTGAGTGAACCCGAACCAAACCCGAACCTCGAAAATGGTGCTCAAGTGAACCCGAACCAAACCTGAACCGCTAAAATATTTTGAGCAGGAGCTAAACCTGAACCCGAACCGTTATTTGAAACGGTTCGACACCCTGCTTTCTGGTTTGTTTTAGTTTTCTGCTAACATGTAACAAATCCTGTTGATACAACGCAAATCCACTCCATGTTTGCACGGCATACTCCGCAAGCAATCCAACAGATTGTTTTGTTGGAAGTTTTTCTGGTTACAGTTCAATCTCAATGTATAACTGTTTACGGTACAGGGTGAAAGGCAGTTTGGTTGCCGAATGTGTATGTAATAGAGAATATTTACCCTGTAATTTACTGAATTTAAGAATGAGCATAGTGAATGGTGTGCATGACGGGAAAAATTTTTGATGCTGAGTAGTTGTAGATTAGCTGTTCTTATCACTACAATATATCAGTCTTGCTAAAAATGAATACTGGTAGCTTAGGCCTCAGCAATAAAGAAAAATTTGATGATATTTAATCACTAATCAATCAGCATTTCAAGTAAATTAAAATAGGCCTACTGAATTAAGCTGGTTTAATTTACTACTGGTATCATATTTTTGGTAGACTACGGTACCTTCCGGTACAGCACAGTAGGCTACAGTATAGTACTGTAGTAGTAGTACTAGTAGTAATTTATTATTAGCAAAAGTTTAACATCCAAGTCAAAGGCCACATTCGGAACACAAGGAGCACCGAATAACCCTAAGGTTTCTTAGTCGATGCTCCTTGTTAATATGCACAATACATTATCACTCAAAGACGTACTGTACCGGTATACCGTAATGATGAAGCACAGTAAATAGTACAGACAATGTTGTTTGTAGCAAAGGTCTCACATGTTCAAATGCGTATGGGTACAGTTCATAAAATGCTCAATCAATACCTAACAGTGTGGTCAGTAATCTCTCAGTAAATTTTCATTAAACTGCTTTTTAAATTAAAAGAATTGAAGGGTTTATTTTTTAATTTTTACTAATTTCTCTGCATAGTTTGGCACCTGAAAATTCGATTTTATTCTGTCCAGCAGATTTAGAGGCTCGAGGTCAAAAGTAATTAGATCTGCTTGGTTTTCTAGTTGCATAGCCCTGAGCCTACTGTAATCATGATTTTTGTCAATTGTTGTGAAGTTATACCGGTATATAGTTACGTAATTTTGGTAGCTTGTTCTTTAAAAAACTTATGCATAAATTTAGCTAGCTCCACTTTGTAAACATCGCGAAGTTTCAGAAAGCCTAGTTTCTTATACGGTTGGCTTAGGCCTATTTAAGAAATTTTTTTGTTCCAAGTTATGGTAAGTATGATACTGTTTAATTTGACTTCAATCTCACGAAGTTGGTTTTCAGCGGCTGTGCCCCAAGCGGTAATGCCATAACTTAAACAGCTATAAACAAAACTATAATATAGCATAACTGGAGCATGGGCATTCACAACAGAGGTGGAGTCCTCGAGGACGTCCTTGGCCTCGAGGACAGATTTTGAAGTCCTTGGCCTTGGCCTCGAAGGTCAAGTCCTTGGCCTCGAGGCCTCAAGTCCTCGAAAATTGGCCTGTCCTCGGCTCGAGGACAGCACTATTTTTTGGAAAGTTAAAATTTTGTGGAGCGGTTGAAAAATTTTTTGGAAAGCGTTTTTTCGTGGAGATTGCTTGAAAAATTTTTGTGAAGACCTTTTTTTTTTTTTTTTTTTTTTTTTTTTTGGAGATCGCCTGAAAAATTTTTGTGAAGACCTATTTTTTTTTTTGGAGAGCACTTGCGCTTTGTGTCCTTGGTCCTTGGCCTTGGCCTCGAGCATTCCTGTCCTTGGCCTCGAGAGTGTCTGTCCTCGGAAAGGCTGTCCTTGGCCTTGGCCTCGGATTTGTTTTGTGTCCTTGGCCTTGGCCTCGAGCCTTGTGTCCTCGACTCCACCTCTGATTCACAAAGTCACGTAAATTATAGCCTATGATACAACATATTGCTACACCTTGCCAATCTGCAATTACTGGTAGGTTAGGCTTAAGCAATGAAGGATTTGATGATACGGTATTTAATCACTAATCAATTAGCATTAGGCTATCAAATCTCATCTGTACATCTGAATAATTTTTGAAGTGACTTGGTGCACGGAATGTGCATAGTTAAATAAACAAAGGTTCCTGTGACGTCACTTGTTTTTGGAATTTTTATTTTGAATATATAGTCTAGCCTATTGCAGTTCAGAGTTATAGGTGTGGGTATAAGGCCAAAATTAAGGTTAAAGTTTACTCTAGGGTTAGGTTTTATTTTGAAATGTCTGCATGCACAGAACATGCGCCAAGCCTTTTGCGATAATTTTTTGTTATCAATAGTGTAGCCTTTTGATAGTTTATGCACTTACTGTTTCATCTTTGGTAGATTATTTACAGTAGCCAGTACCGATATTTGTTTGACAATTTATCAGAAATGACAACAGCAAACAAATGGGAAGGTATGGTTATTTTTTGTTAAAAAATTCATAGCTTTGTAATTTCATTGTTACTTTAGTATTACTGATAGACTATCAGTCATAGTGATAAATCTGTGTTACTAATCAATAAGTCTTTTGAGTCAAATTATCAGGTTTTATAAATTCGTTTCGCTTTAGCATTAACTTCCAAGTTTTTTTTATCCACCATCAAAAGTCATACCGGTAACAGATAACAAGATAAGGGGTACCGTCGACTGGGTTGTCTTTGCACAGGTAGGTGACTTTACACAAAAACTTTTAAAAAAATTTTTCCAGCATTAAAAAAATAGAAAAGTGTGGAAAACTTATTTTATCTATGATTGTCAGTGCTTTATGTTGGTAACAATTGAATTTGTATTGCAGATTGCCTATCTAATGCTAACATTATTAATAGTGTGGCGTGAAAGCAACTGTAAAACAGTGCCAAAAAATACATGGTGCTGAAATTGCCTATCTCAAACTGATGTTCACATGTATCAAGTTTTCTTGCATTCTCTATGTCTGAGGTTATTGCTTTAACTCTGTTTATGTTTGAATTGCAATTGGATCAGAGTAAAGCCTTACCAGATAAAATAACTTTTTTATGCTGGTCATATAGTTTTTGATTTTGTGGGGTGACTTTACACATCAAAATTAACTAGGGTGACTTTGCACATATAACCAAACAGTAAGACATAAGAGTGAAAAATATGTTATTGATTGTAGATATTTGGTATGATCTACTTTACTCCAGCAGCTGCATAGCTTAGTCAGTTGGGTACCAGTAAGTTCTGAGTTGACTGAGAAGTTGCTCACTAGTTCAAAGCTTGCACGGGGCATATTGTCATTTTGCTCTTGGAAAAGACACTTAACACAAATTTCCTGATTTCGTCAAGCAGCCTACCCTTCGAGGTTGCCCAGTCTGACTTAAGACTTGCAAACAGGATCTGCGTCTGGCTGGTTGAATGGCACAGGTCACCTGGTTCATATAAAGACCAACCAATCTACTGTACCGATACTATGATAGTTTGTTTTTTCTCAGTTTGCCTATTCAGTTGCTTTAGGTTAAGCGTTTAACCTACTTTTAAGCATTTGTTAAACCTGCACT
The DNA here is from genome assembly GCA_963965965.1 of Trididemnum nubilum. Classification (NCBI taxonomy): domain Eukaryota; kingdom Metazoa; phylum Chordata; class Ascidiacea; order Aplousobranchia; family Didemnidae; genus Trididemnum; species Trididemnum nubilum. The sequence continues at coordinate 38,250,909 of OZ014476.1, forward strand.
AATGGTAGTTTATCATGTAATCAATGATATATGTTACTGTTGGAAAAACCATAACAAATCATTGATGTATAAATTATGGTGCACATTAATTGATAATGTAAAAATGGCGTAATTAACCTCAAATGAATCTGACTGTGTTTTACATTGGTTTTGAATGTTGTAAATATGATTTTCTTATTGTCAGCTTTTCTTATGTACCTTGTAAAGTTAATGCCAAAATGTTGTGTAAAGTCACCCCAACCTGGGGTGACTTTGCACAGAGCAAACTTTTTTAAAAAATGGTTGGTATATGAAGAACAATAAAAATCAATGTTGCATGTATAGGTAGCCTTTACATGTCGCACCATAATGCAGCAATTGCCAAACCTTTATCATAACTAAGTAACTTGTATGAAATACAGATGTGTCGAAATTGTGCAAAGTCACCCCGGTCGACGGTAATCTATAACATTCTTCTCAATAGCCATATCGGTACCAGTGAGCAGGCATCTGGGTAGGAAAAAAGTTGGCATACAGTAGTACGGTAATAGTTTCAGATTTGGCATTGTAAAATTCTGACCTTAACTCGTAACCTTTATTTTGTTATTCTTCCTGTACTGTATGCCTATATTAGTCTGTTTAGAACGACTGCTTGATATACCAGATACTGTAACTATATTATAGAAATTTATGTCTTAATGTTTTTTAAAAGTATATATTATACTTAGTGTTATTATTCACAGACTGACAGGCACTCATATCCAATTTGAAGAAGCATTGCATTGATCACAATTATTTTGGAGTTGCTGTAATTAATGTTGGTTTATGATGTGGACGAAACTTCAATTTAAGCAATAGGATTGCAATCCAACATCATAAATTAAGTATTTTTAGAATTTAATGTATTTTGTTATTTTTGAAAAATTTAGATCTACGACGACAAGCACGTCATCTTGAAAATGAACTTGATCTTAAGCTGGTTTCTTTTAGCAAGCTGGGAACAAGTTTCAGCCATAGTCCTGGTGCAGGTGGTGAAGAAACACCCTTGATCAGTAGCTCTTCCAGTGAGCACATGATTGAAACAATGGCAATGGAAATAGAGCAACTGCTTGCCAAGGTATAACTTTTTGTCCACTAGTGACAGACTGCCATATATTGGAGAACAAATGGTAAAAGGCAATCAGTAACATTCACTAAATACAGGTGCTTACTGCAGTTTAACATAAAAAAATGTTAATGTTAATTGCTGATATCTAATAGGGAGTAAATATTTCACCAAAAATTTTTAAGTTAAAGAGAGTAAAATGAGAATGAGGAGTGTTCGTCCGTGCATATTTTATGTACTTTTTTAAGGTTTGACAATTTTTTAAATTGCGGTTAAACAATTCTTTTTACAAGGGACAGGTTCTTTAATCCTATTTACACAGGGCAGCAAAATTGCCCCCTCCTCTCAGGTTTTTTCTTCTTAAATCTATTCAGATAAGAGTTCTGTACTTGAAATCAACTTGACTTTGTTTGAAACTTATTCACAAATAATCTGTAAAAATTTGAATTTGCTTAGATAAGTGGTAGCTCTTCAGTTTTGAAGTATTGCAAAATCTAAGCAGTCTTATGCCCATATTTAACTTTAATTAATTTTGTTATGGTACTAATAAACCATAGTTGTTACGAAGCATTGAAATGCGCAATAGTAAGTAACTAAAATGATGTCATAAAACGTTTTTGTGATGTAGCCACTTGGACAGACATTTTAGCTACTTGTTTTGAAAAAGCAAACCAATGTGCTAAGTTTAATCCACCTACAGCATAGCGTCATTTTCTAAAAATATGGCTGTAATGTTACTGTGATGACATCATTAACTCAAAAGCAATTTTTCTCAAGCCTTTTAGTAAACACCAACCCGCATTCCAAATTTGATTCCTGTGACTCCTGGTTTAGGAGTGAAATGTGGGACATTTTGCCCCACCCTTAACACATTAGCACATGTAAAATAGTGTTAATCCTTTCCTTTTGGCAATAAATAATAAAGTCATGAAAATATGTCAAAAACTGCTATTTTTGTCGATCTATCAATAGATAGTGTAAGACAAAGAGTGGTTTATTTATTCTTGAATTCTAACCACTATTAAGTTGATGTTACAAATTAATGGAAATCTGGGCCTCATTTGGTTTTGAAAATTCTTACTACGAGCTGATCCTCACAAGTAAATTTTATCGATATTTCCATGATTCAACTATAAATAATGTTATGCATTAAATCAGGGGTGGCCAAAGTTTTTGAGGAGCAGGCTGCATTACACTTTTTTGAGCTTGAACGAGCTGCACAGTCAGTGCTTCACTGAATTTGAAGTAATTTTTGGCTGAAGAAGTCGGTTTTCGGCAAGATTTAAAGTAATTTTCAGCGGAAATTAGGTGAAGACCAAAGAAAGGTTTTCACTGAGATTTGAAGTAATTTTCGGTTGTAGAAATCGGCTTTCAGTGCTGTAGGTTTTGGTTCAACTTACTTCCCTTCTGCGATGAAATTAAACTTACAGTAAATCTCGAGACCAGTCACGGACCACATACGGCCCACGAAACGTACTTTGGGCAGCCCTGCATTATTTAACCCAATGTCAATGTTTGTGTTTCAGCTAACAGGAATGAATGACAGCATGGCAGAATATGTAGAAGGGACAAATCGCCCTAGCTCAGCAATGATGCACACCATACAAAGACATAGGGATATCTTGCAGGTAGATTTACCATAGAGAGTTTAAAAACGAGATTATGCAAAAGGTTGATTGGATTTGAATGGAGACATTCAGTCGAAATAGTGTTAAAAACGACTTTTTTGTGAGTCCGTCACAGTTTACATTTCTGTTATCTTTTTAAAACATCTATCAGATTGAATTTAATACCCTTCGTACTTTCAGGATTATTCACATGAATTTCGCAAGACCAAATCAAACATACATGCCCACATGGAGAGGGAAGATTTACTAGGGTCTGTACGACGCGATATCAAGTGAGTTGAACACCGAAAATAAGTTTTTTTAATACTCCCAGGGTAAATCAAAACTTTAAGCAATCTGTGCAAAAACTTTGTAATTGTCTGCCATCACAAATTTCATTACATCAGCTTCCTTGGTTTCTATATTTCAATTGCAAATTAAATTTCTATGTTGTATATTATACAAAAAAAGCAATAAAATAAAAATTTAAAAGCACAATTGCGCCCGTTCGCCCGAAAAACAGCTCCTCCCGAAAAACTATGTTGTGTGTATCTAAATTACTGCAAGGGACAGTTGGTTCGAACTGATTTGTTACAGTTAATTTTTTTGCTTTTGTTGCAGCGCATACAAAAATGCGGGTGGGGTTAATAATCGACGCACTGACATGTACATGAAGGAACATGAACATCTCCGAAAGTAAGCTTAATTCTTTGGCTGCAGCTTGTAATGTATTTGGTGATATAAAATTTGTGTATTTAAGTTACTCTAGTTACTTTATTTTAGTTACTTTAGCCGTAACGACGGTTACGTCAAAAGTCCTGATTCCCCCTTAACGGCTGCTTGTGCACTCCTGTTTCATGTTAGTCTAAATCCTATATTTTACTTTGATAATTGTGCAATGACAAAAAAGTTTTGTATGTAAAATTACATTCAAACTTAAAACTTTAATAAAATTTTTGTTATAACTAGAGCACACTACATGTGACTCATAACATCCGGGTTGCAGTACCCATTTTTTTGCGAATAATATCTGGCACTGTATGAGGTATTCTTAGTTTTGAAGCTAACTCGCAAATTGAGTTTCAGAGATTGATTATGTCAAGGACCTAGCGGGAAGAGGAAAGAGGTCGCTTGAATCTTTTTAACCATTGCAAAATATTAGATTAATATATTGAAAACTCGCATTTTTTTCAAACGGCTGTAGTGCTGCACCCATAGTGACTTCTTGAAGTCGTGATTACGCTAGTTAATTTTTTTTATTTTGTTAGTCAAAGACTTTTTAATAAAAAATTTTTTTTGCCTGCGATGTGGCTTGGCCATGCACCCCAAACCACGGTATTTCTTCGTCTAAACAATTGGAATTACCAACCAATAATCATATTAATATGACGTCATTGCCTGGTTGTCATGTAAATAACGCCATGGTGAAAGTCGTTGATATTTCCACAGTTGTTGTGACAAAGTACGAATTCTGATGGTAGTGTTTGCATTCATCGGCGTCGATTTTTTTTGATAAAGCAAATTCCGAGGCGGCAAAATGTTTTTGCGAAGTTTGGTTTAACTAAATAATTCTATTTCTGTCCAGAATTTCGGAACTTTGCCCCCAAACTCAGGTGCAGACCAAAAAAAGGTCTTCGCCGCATTCTGGTTTTATCTCAGTCCGGAATTTCGGAGTTCTTGTTGCCAAGTGGGTATTACTTGTCAAAAAACCAAGGGGGCGAGACATATTTCGCCCCCTTCACTGCCAGACACGAGGCGGCGGCGCCCCCTCACCTCCCCGAAATCGGCGCCAGTGTTTGCATTATATGAAAATAAAAATCCGTTTGATGAACAAAATTTGCTCTGTTTTAGCCCTTTCTCTCTAAGGACTTGATTGATTGATCCATATTTATCTTCCACCTCCAAGGAAGCGTCGGTGGCACTTTTATTTTGAACAAATCGTCCTCACCCGCGTAGGAGTTGATCGTACTCCAGGCTTTCCGATTAACGTTCGACTTCTTCCCACGTAAATTTGCTGCCCCTAGATTACTTTGCTCTGTGAAAGTTTCGAAATTTCATGCATTTTACGGTTCCAGTGCTGCTTCTTAGACTGAAAAGCAGTATTAGCTTAGTAGTGAATTGTAGGCAATTGACCTTGTGAAACCTAACCCAATATTTAATTGTATTTTATTGCAGTTCGGATCGTTTAGTGGATGAAGCAATAGAGTAAGTTGATTTGTAAAATCTAAGGTCTTTAAAAAATCTTTCCTAGATGTAAAGTTGTGCTGGTGGTTGATGCCAATTATTTCTGATTCGAAATAAGATTTATTTAATGTTAATATTCAGCCAAAGTTAAAATGAAAATTGTTTTTGAGTGGGTTGTGGCAGCTTGATACGGGGACTTTTTGACTTATCGACCATTATGGGTTTATTTTTTATTCTTGAAAACTGATGATGGTCCTTTTCAATGCCGAAATCGATTTATTTATTTTTTTGTATATTATTTTAACTTAGGCTGATTATTGGACGTTAAATGAATTTTATTTTGAGTAAGTTGATTTGTTTACGCCGTCACCATTACAACAATCTCATTTTGACTTCTTTTTAGTGTTGCCATGGCGACAAAAGAAAACCTCGGTCAACAACGTGCAATATTCAAGGGAATTACAACAAGAATGAACAACCTTGCCAGTATCCTTTTTTTTTGTCTGATTATGGCTAAATAAATTAAACCAACTACCAAGCCAAAACCAAACTATCAAGGTATAATTTGAGTTAACAGAAAGCAAATTTTTTCGGCAATAAAATTTGATTTTAGCTTTTTTTACTCATGATGTAAAATTCATATTTTTAGTCAATCTTTTACTGCGGTTTTAATTACAAATTTGAGCCAGTAGTAAGCGTGGGTTTAATTGCATGACGGCTATTGAAAACTTTTTGTTTTGTAGGCAAAGTGCTCGGCACAGTTTTACACATTTGAGACAAAAATAACACGATGCCATTCATTAAACTCTCTGTGGTGCAAAATGCAAAGGTGCTATAAACGTGGATAATTTGTGTTTCCCTGCGTCTTACACTGATTATCGTGCACAGTGTTAATTCTGCGAGTGTTAATATTGTCAAGATGGGTTTGTATCGAAATTCTACCGATTTTTCCTTAGCCTTTGTTACAGATCGCTTTCCAGCTATCAACCATTTAGTTCAGAAAGCGAATTTCCGGAAGCGCCGTGATGCGATTATTCTCGCGACAGTTATCACCATTTGCATCATCCTGATCCTTGTATATTGGCTTCGATCATAACCCGACAGTCCTGTTTACTAATGTATTTATTTTCTCGACAAAAAGGACAACCATTATGTTCTCGTTCTCTGTCATTAAAAGCTGCTATCGTTACAAATTTTTATGGTTTTCAAGGTCATAGAATGAAGCCGCCCATCTTGGCTAGCCCTGATGAGATGATGATGCTGTCCTACTTGCGATAATCTAATTTACGGCGAGGTTCGATATAAAATTAAATCTGTTGTTGGACAAAAATTAACCAGCTAGGCTAGAGCTCGCCTGTAGGCAGGGTACTAGTTACTTAGAATCTCTGCTGCCAATTTATATAAACTCATTATAATGGTCTTTCATTGGCAAGTTTTTGCCTGCAGCAAAAGTTTTAATTTTGTCGCACATTAGTGCTACTCAACCGATGGGGAGCAGAGGATTATCGCGAAGAGTCGATAGTTAATCAACCCAATGTCTGAACCAAGGATCAACGATAGCGAGGGAAGAGTCAAAAATCTGCGCTACCGAACACTGGTATCGTCCCGCCACCTCGACCTGATTGTGCGGTTCCTTTCCCGCATGTGGGGTTGGTCGAATTGGCGGGAAAACCACTCCGAAGAGCTCGACAAAACAAGACGCCCACAAGCCTCTATCGAAGCTTGCCGCCGCTTAAATTATTGCAAATGTGACAGCGCTATAAGGAATGATGACCGTGTAGCCAATGGATAGTCTGCTGTATTCGAAAAACACATTACGCAGTACGCACACTGCTTTAACTACGATGGGAGCCATTGACAAGTACCGTAATTTCTATTTAAATGTTACTACCGGTACTTCTCTATTCGCCCATTTGTTAAAGCTTTTGGTTTAAAATAATCAAATCAAGATAGCTCTCCCGTCTAAATGTGGTAGGCAAAGAACTTTAAACTGGTGCTCGTAATTTTTCTTGTTTTGGAAGGAAAATGGGAGTTTTTAGATTTTTAATGGAGCGACATTTGCTTTGTGTTTTTCGTAGTACGACAAACCGGCAAGAAAAATATGCGCTAAAATTGTTTTTTGTATTTCTAGCTTAAAGCTAAAATTGGAATTTTGCGTGTAAAATACCGATAGCCAAGTTTTTTGTTTTAGTTGGAAAATCTTCATGTTGTTTAAACGATTGAATCAACGTCTTCGTGGACAACTGAACAGTGAACCATGGACATCAATGTCCCCCCAAATAACTTTATTTCATAACTATGCTGTAATGTCGATTTTGCATGTCCATTGGACACGCGTGATTGCCCTTTTTGTAAAGGAGTAAGTGGTGTGCTATATGGCCACTTCCACTTCTCTGATAGATCGCTGGGTTCTATGGTTTGGGGGTTCGTTTCACCAAGCTTTGATCCATACGAAAGAGCCATTCAGCTCTAACGAAGCACAAATCAGCTCAAAGTTGATTGTTACGTTATGTGTACAACATCGCAATAAAAATCCGTTCCTCTGCACTTTATCTTGCGATTTTCTTGCTGTTTGCTATTCAAGATAATTTGGCCTGTTGTTATCCTTACTTCCTGTTTCTTAGTCTTGTAATTTGTGGTGTTTATTAAACGAATCTTACAACCATCGAGCTTTGATTACTAGGAGTAGCAGCCAGATAAGGAAGGTAATTCTACCAATATCTTATTTTAACCTAATCGCTATTCTTTTACTTTTACCATAAAATTCAGAATACAATCGGTGTGGCACTGCTTTTTAAGGTATACAGATGGTACTTCTGAAACGAACAGTTGTCGCCTATTAGCCAACTTGGCGCATCGTAACTCGAAAGAGAAACAGAAATATTTACCGCATTAGTTGATGTATACTCCATAGTATAACCGTAGATTATAGAACTATGTTACTTGCGATAGCGCTCACGCCGCGATTACTGTATTTTAAACAGTTGCGCTGACCCTTGCGCCGCAAGTATTTTGGGAATTTTGAGCGCTAGCCAAATACGATTATGAATGATTGTTTTTCAATCAAATGTGATTAAAGTTAAGAAAAAAACTTTGACGAGGTACATAGGCGTGGCCAGAGTTTTTGATTGGGGGGGCAAACCGCAAATGAATCGCAGTGACGTCATCAAAATTTTTTGAAAAGAGGGACTTTCTACGGGACAAAGACACCGCAAAATGGAGGATCAGAAGCTGGGGCCTGGATTGGCATGTAACCTGGGTTTTGCTACAGAAAAAGGACTTGAACCTAAAGTTGAAAAGATTTCTAAAATTGGGTGACGTGGTGAGAAACTAGTTTAATTCAACCGTATCACAGGCGGGTGTTTGGGGGCCGCCGCTGGGCAATTTTTTGTAATTTTTTTTGGAAAATGAATAGCTATTTTAATGCCATTTGGATCACATTTCGTACATTTTAGAGCCATTTAAAATAACTAAATTTTTAAGAACTGAAAACCAACTGAAACAATCAAATTGGTGAGTCTTCCCTTTATTAACAGATCAAGTCCAAATCACGTTTAAAATCTTGAATTTGGTGTTTAAATTTTATAAATGACTTGGCCTAGGTGGGAGAAGCAAAGTACATTGCCTTCTGCAATATTTTTAGCAGTAATTAATCAATCGAATATTTGCCTTGGGAAGTAGTTGTTTTGTAATGAATACGGGTTATACATTTAAATAGGATGGCAAAAATTTGATTTGAGATGGCCCAGGCCACCTGGTCGTTAATATTAGTCTGTTGTATACGTATACTGTTTGTATGCGAAAATGCTGAAAAAAACTGAAAAAACCTAACGCTTTGTTGTTATTATTTTTATCAATGGTGGTATTTCAATTTTTTTTTTGGGAGGGGTTTGCCCCCTCCCCCCCTGGCTACGCCAATGACGAGGTAGGTTCATAAAAGCTTCGTCATGGGAAATTCCATTTGTCTACTGCTTGCAATTCTTCTATTGGATTTACAGCAGGAGTCATCTTTCGCTGAAACGTTTCTCTAAGACACTTTTTGCCGATTTTTCAAAAAAAAATCCAATTGAGTAAGTTAAAAAATGGTTGTAAAATCAAATTTTAAACAGAAAAATTGTTTTTGTAATTGTCATTTTAGAAATACGCTAGTCGTTTTTGAACAATCTTAAACTTGCTTTGGGCATTAACCGCGTTACTCGTGACAGTCCTTTTTTCCGTAATTCATAACAAAAAACAACAAAAACTATTGATTACAACTTTTTTGCTAGCCCGGGAAAACTTGAAAGATATTGCGAACAGGAGTGACAGTATTGGTAAAGCTAATACTTAGGTGGTTCAATTTTTTTAAACAAAAAAAAGGATAAGTTTTTAGCGTGCTCCATTTGTCAGAAGGTGATGCTAATTGCTCCTGAAGTACAAAATATGTATCGAAGCTTGAAAAGGATTTCCTTGAAGAGCCATTAAAAAAAAACAGTGACTACAAAGTAGTTCCCTTACCACCACATGCAGACTTTATTAGTGGAATTTTTTAACACCACGGTTCCTTGAGTGCGAGTGTTGAGTCTTTTTACGTTAGGTATAAAGATGTTCTTCGCCCAAAGAGGTTAAGCGATGCGCATTTTCATATCCTTGTATTTTCTAAAGGAAATCAATAATTTTTTGTTTACTAATTTGGTAGCGTGCATAATTTGTTTTGAATATTGGTTTCGTACCGTAACCTAGCGAGGTTTGAGCTGAGAGCCAATTAAAATTATACATTTCAAAATGTCACAATTGCGCTTGCGGCGCAAGATTTTCAGAGTAGTAGCGCGTGCGCTTGCGGCGCAACTTGTATGACTTGCGCTGCCCACCTCTGCGGCTACTTAAGTGGCGAGGGACGCCCGTACCAGCTTCTTGAAACGGCCTAAAAATCCCTAATTAATGGCATTCCATTACATCATGCTTTTAACTTGCGATGGGCAATTCCAAGCAATTTCGAAACACATTAATGATCATCTGGTTCGAGAAATACTGGAAATTTTAGTCCTTTTACCGTTCTGCTTGCATTGTAATCAGAAACCCTAGTCATTCTAGGATAAATACCAGTTGGTAAAACTCAATACAACTTCACCCACAAAATAAGCATGCAATTGCAAGCTGGTACTTTATTGATAAGCTTGGAGTGCAAGTCTTGCAACTTTTACAAAAGGAAGTGTTTTTTTTATTGCGACTTGTAACAGGTAAAAACTATAGGTTGAAATTGCACACAGTTAATTAAAAACGGATCATCAAAAAGTATGGTGATAAAAATGCAAGCTGGTATTTTTCTGTCCTCAATAGTGAATACTGCACAAAACATATTTTGAGTTTCAAAAATATAACATCATTCAGCAGCTATAATGAATAGCTCAAATTTTAGAGAGTTGATTTCCAACTTTCTTCATTTTGCAGCACAGCTGTTTTCAACAACCACTCTATTGGTACTTTTCATCCAGCGCCAGCTATTGTCAGCACTTACATTTGTCAGCCAATTCAGTAAGAATACTATCCAGATCTTTGCCATTGTTAAAAATCTTATAATCCCATTCTATCCCATTATCTAGTGCACATTCAGAATCACAATCATCAATCCCTGCCACAAACTTCCAGCCTCTTTCACGTCTTACATCTTCATTGGCTTCAATTCGAATCAAGATTGTGCATACATCCATTTGCTTAAAATATGCTATATCTGTGGGCCTTCTTGCATCAGTTACAATCCATGTTTGCCTACCAGACCCAGCTGCACAAGCAAGATTACAAAAAAAATTAGGATCCTCCTTGCGTTTTGATTCTCCCCATCGAATCATGTCATCACGATACTGTTCTTTATAGCCATGAGAAGCAAGTAGCATATGATAATCCAACCCATGGTCTTGCGCATACTGATACTTCAATGGAGCTGACAAACGAATTAATGCACACTTAGACAAACCAATTAGTCCTTGCAACTTTTCAGCAATGAAATCTTTTCCACTTTTCCTTTTTCCACTTAAAATGAAAATTACACTTGGCTTATCCATGTCATCATGATTACATATCTTTTAAGCCATAGCCAAAAAAATTTATGAGATCTACACAATATACCGGTATACATTTTCATTTATTCGGTAGAGTCTTCAGCTTAGAATTTCCTGACTAACATCTGAACTTTTTAGAATCTATCAGTATTTTTGTCATTGCAAACATGCTTGTAGCTCTTAATTGCATATATACTGATATTGCTTTAAGAAAAACTATTTCACTGGAAAGTTATATCTACTTTTTTATTAATTCTAACCTAAATCCATCCCAAACTCAAATCCTTACACTAAAAGACCAAACCTAACATCAGTGTTCCCACTAGGCTGATGTTTGTCAGCAAATCAGTGACTTGTCGAAACAAGGGCAAATAATGTTTGGTAATATGATAAACAACTAAACTTAGCTTTAGAAAAGTAAACAAATTTGTGAAAATATGACATTTACTGATTTTACTACTGAATTGGTACAAAATTTAGGGTACATCTTTTTACAACTTTGGAAACAATTGTTTCAAAAAAATTTGGGCACTCGCCAAATATTCAAAAAGTTAGAGGGAATACTGACCAAACTCTAACCCTAATAATCCTTAAAAACTAATACGAAAAATGTGTGAATAAATATTTCACATTATCGTTTCATTCTCTTTAACATATAAATTTTCAGTGAAATTATCACATCCAAAGTTTTTAGTCATATTACTGAACTGAATACTGTAATTTCTTTTTGACCATCAATCAAAAAAAATTGGCCAATGATTGACAAATGTCTGAGACTAAACCTATTCTAAAAAATAGTCATGCTGGAGTGTCACTCAGTATAATTAAATTTAGGCAAGTTTTATTTCACTGAAAACTTCGATTAAATTTTTAAATTTGATTACAGTCAAACCTCGGTTTTCGAACATAATCCGTTCCAGAAGGCTGTTCGAAAAGTGATTTGTTCGAAATCCGAAACAATTTTTCCCATTAAAATTAATGCAAATAATTTTAATCCGTTCCAACTCTAGAAAACAACTTTTGTAAAGTATTTGTTTACTATTTTACACCATAAACTGTACTGTGTACTGTAGTACCACAAATAAAAATGGGTTGAAGTAGATTGTATTTTATTTTAATAAAGGATTTCCTATCTAAGATGATGAAAAAAAACAAAAAGTAATCAAGTCTTATGTTTTATTTTTAAAACATCAAAAACATTAAAGGTTAAGATGCAGTACAATACGAAAAATTTTGAAAAAATTTGCAGAAATTACTAATCAAGCAGTAAAAAAAAATACAACAGCTCAGTTACACCAAAAATCGTGTGAAAAAAGCCGACATATGCAGCATCATGGCGCGTTCGTGTTCGCTCGGCTTCTTTCGATTTGGTCGTGACCCGAATTTATGTTCGAAGTCTGAGATGTAATTTTTTGGTAGAAAACCGATTTGGTCAAGAACAGAAGCGTTCGATAACCAAGGTTTGACTGTAATTAAAAATTTAACTCCATTAGCAGAAAACATACCTTACAGACACAATTCATACTACAGTATACCAGAGGTACTAAACTAATTTTAGCAAAGGTCCAGATCTGGTGGATGAAAAGTCATTGGGTCCATGAAAGTTGAGAAAATTTGGAAAAGGTCCAGAATATAGCGAACAAATTTTAGTTGAAGACAAGGAGTAAAGTAAGTAAGTAATGTGTGTTTATAACTGATTTGTGCACTGTCAGTTTCGTCCATCCCACCCATCGGCCACACAAGTGGAGGGCACAGAATCACCAATCCCGCGACATACCTCTGTATATACCCTTCAGACATAAGGACTCTAAGAAAAAAAAGGTCTGCCAGTCTGCACTGCTTTCGAAGACCAAAATGTGATTGAAATTGAAGACAAAAAAAGCCTTCACCACAATTTGAGGAATTGCATGCTTCACATGACAATGAATTCTTTGCACGAAGAACTGAGAAGTGTGAAGGTTCAATAGCGGGCCGTGGGCCGAATTTACCACTCTAGAGGTCCGGATTCGGACCGTGGTTTGTCAGTCTGAGAGGCCATGCTCTATACCAACCATTAATTAAGGCCTTAACGGAAATCCTAACCTTAACAGTAACATATAATTAAAAACATATGATTATTATAATATAATTATAATTAAAAACATATGATTATTATAACATTGAATTAAAAACATATGATAACTTAACATATGATTAAAAACAAAATTCGAGCCTTTTTGCAAGATTTAAAGCATTGGATGACTTGTAATTTTCTAAAATTGAATGAAAGTAAGACCAAAGTCATCGAAATTTTATCTAACCGAAACATTGAATCCAGAATAATTTCTAACATACAAATTGATGATAGCTGTTCTTTGCCTATGCCTAATGCTTTTGTCAAAATTCTTGGTGTAGTATTTGATGACAGACTGAACCTTGAGAAGCATATCAATAGAGTAGTTAGTACTTGTTATGGCAATTTACTACGTAATTTAGGCAGAATTGCATCTAAGCTTACTAAACCTCTAAAAATTCAGCTAGTTCATTCTTTGATATTGTCCCATATTGATTATTGCAATGCTTTGTTTTATAACTTACTAGAATATTTATTGCACAAGTTGACAAAAGTTTTATATTCTGCAGTGAGATTTATTTTTGGACTTCGTGGTTCTGCTTTGCGTAAGCATATGCTACCATATTTGAAAAGCCTTCATTTTTTACCAGTTAAGTTTCGTATTGCTCCTACATATTTGAAAAATTTAATCAACTCTCGTTCTGTTTCGGAAAGATATAGCTTGCGTGTTAATGATGATAATTGGCTGCTTCAAACGGTAACTAGCTTAAACTTTGCTAGATCCCAATCTATGTTTTCGTGTGCATCACCCAAAGTATGGAATTCGTTGCCACTATCTCTGCGTGAAATTGAAACTTTGTCCCTTTTTAAGAAACGTCTAAAAAAGCATTTTATTTTAATTTAGCCTTTGACGATATAACCACTGTTTGATGCCAGTATTTTGCTGCTTATTGCTGTAGAATTAGTATCTCTGTTGAGTATTAATTTTATTTCTGTAAAGCTATTTGAATGTTACTTTGGCCCCTTAGTCAGATGCATTGACACTTGTTGGTGTTATCTCAAGGGGGATATAAATTGCAATTATTATTATTATTATATAAAAATATTAACAGTAGGCTAGCTTTCAAAGCAGGTTTAAGTTTAATTGCTTCATCTCAATCTACTTTTCAAAAGAAATACTGTTTGTAGCCTACATAAGTTAAGAAAGAAGTTGTGAAGACTGTTGCTAGCCTAGGGCAGGCCTACTAAATTTACACTATTAAAACTAAAAAAATAAGTTTCCTTCCTGCTACAGGTGTGAGTTCTACTTGTTGTATATGACTCTATGAGGCAATGCAGCCTACCAATATCTACCTGCAGTAGCTTTTGATAATGATAGATAAGCTACATCCAACAAGCGTAGGCTATGCCTGCAATAACTGAACAGTGATCATACTTGCCCAACTCTGAACCCAGACGCCAGAACTACAGTAGGCCCTACTGTACTGAAACACAAACATACATAATAGGCTACTGTCATGGGCGTCGGCAAGGGGGGCAGGGGAGGGCCATGACCTCCCCTGGATTTTTACACACTCTCTCTTAAACCTCCCAAATTACAAAAATTCTTCCATTTTTAGTAGGCCTAGTTAATCCTGGCTTTATTCTTATTGGCCCCCCTCTGAAAATTTTTCTGCCGACGCCCTTCAATACTGTAATTACAACCAAAATATCTCTTTTTAATAATCTCGTCTTGACCAGCTCCTATTGTTCTTACCAGATCTAGTCAACCAGTCTCACTTGGTTAACCAAAGCAACCGCAATTTGCAAGACATGTTGGACTACTGAAGAATTTAAGTGTGATGTTTTGACGTTTTAAAATAGGAAGTTACCAGCGTACGTAAGTTACCAGCGAATCTGGGAAAATGTTAAAACGCTAGCACATATAATGTACGTCATAACATAGTAAAGTCGCATTTTAAAAGGGCATTCAAGTCGAGTTTTTCGCTCTAGACCAAAACGTTAGGAAAAGCCTAAAATCCATTTTCACCTTACTTGAACTTTCTACGTCTTCTCGCTTTCAAAATATTGCGGTTCAAAGTTAGGAATTTTCGTCGTACTTCAGTGTTGCCATTTTGTCTATATTGTGACAGAAGATTTACTTTTGGAAAGTTGACTTGAATTTGATTGAAAAGCAGCTAATCTATAATTCAAACCTTTTACTTTGTATTGACAACCACTTTACTCCTAAACAAACATTGAGAGTTACAAACATGAAGTATGACGAAACGCGACATAAACAAGTAGATATTTTAAACTTTGGTCATCGATGTAAATATTTTTAACCAGGGTGTCGAACCGAACCTGAACCCGAACCGTAAACCCGAATGAACCGTTTCATTTCGGTGAACCCGAACCGAACCTGAACCAGCAAAATTTTACTTCAGTGAACCTGAACCCTCAAAATTGTGCTCAAGTGAACCCAAACCGAACCTGAACCCCTAACAAAAGTAAGAATATATTTTTCCATATGCGGATGCCGCTGGCGCTGGTACACGCACAATAAGAGCAGTGGTGATCATCAACAGAATCAGCAATTTCTACTTTTTTTTCTGGACGGAACGAGTAACGACAGTTAAATTTTAAGTCAATGAACCCAAACCGAACCTGAACCAGTAATATTTTACTTGAGTGAACCTGAACCAAACCTGAACCTCGAAAATGGTGCTCAAGTGAACCCGAACCAAACCTGAACCGCTAAAATATTTTGAGCAGGAGCTGAACCTGAACCCGAACCGTTATTTGAAACGGTTCGACACCCTGTTTTTAACTTTTTTGGGCCACAATATTTTTCAGAATTGTGTGATTTTCTCAGTCAAATTCCTTTTTCTCGTGCTCTGTATTTTTACCAAATTTTGGGACAAACAATTAAGTTAGTTGAGATTAAGTGCGCTTAGGGGAGGACAAAATATTTTCAGTAATTTGCTTTGCCTTGCTCTGCTCTGCCCTGCATTGTTCAGCGTTGTTTTGCATGCTCTAGTACTGGTAGCTTGCTCTGTGTGAGTTTGGGACTTGTGGGTTCGATCTTCGGGTTTGTGGGAATGTAATTTACGTATGTTTTTCTGGTTCGTGCTCTTTATGTCTTTGCTGTTCGGAGCTGTTGTGCTTTCCATTGGCAATGTAACACCTGATTTTCCCTTTGGCTGGATTGTGTTTGCGTCTGTGAGCTACAACGTACGCGTGAGCCATTTTTCTATTGTCTTAAAAATTCGAACTCGCAACCTCTCGTTAGCCTCCACGGGTCTAACCACTAAAACGCGCCCCCCCCCCCCCTTCACTGTCAAGGTCGCACACTCTCTGCTTATTCTTTAATCTCGACACAGTAAGTTTTTGAAATTTTGTTTGTAGTTGATAATCCTAGCAAAATGTCTAAGGGGAAATCTAAATTGTCATATTTTGGACACAGAAGGTTGTAGAAACCTAAAATTGGTGAAGTTAGTCTTCGGATCTGTCTTTTTTTTTTTTTTTTTTGAGAGAAAACTGAGCATAAGATGTTCGACTTGAATGCCCTTTTAACTGATTTTTAAAGTTTATACTTTTCGGTATAAAGCCGTAGTTATGTTGCTACTTGCTAGGATAAATTAAAACTTTCACCAATACTTTTGGTATACCAGCAGTTTACAGAAGTAATGTATTGACTTCTTTTTCTTTTTTGCGACGCCATGCAAAGTTATACCGATTAGGCACCAGGATACCAATAACTAGATATTTTGCATTTTTTGTTTTTTAAACTATAAAAAACTAGATATGCGATTTTATTATGCTATGACGTAATTTAATATATTTAGAGGTTGTATGCACCAACGTGGAGGAACTTTAAATAAAAGATTAACAAAATTTTAAGGGAAAAGTTTAAACAATTAATAGTAGGACCAAAGACTCTTTATTAGTTGGCTGGAAACTGACAGATTTGGCTTTTTTTCTTTACGATTTATTTGTTCTAAAATATGCCAGTTCGAACGATCAGCGTAACTTTTTTCTCAACGGTCCACTCGTTCTACGAATATGTCGAATCAAATCAGTCGAACGCGCGTGACCGCAAAAAACCTTCGCAACAAGAACAAACGTTTTTTATTCAATGTTCCTCTCATTTTCTCCTCGCGTCTGTTTCTAGTCTACTAAATAAAGAGTCTATAGTAGGACAAATTCGTCTCTGAACTGGCAAATTCTGTTTGTTTTAATCTAACATAATAAGTTCATCAGCGTAGAAGACACAATATCGACAACCCGCAGATCAGAGTTGATCTACGCAGGTGCATAAGAAGATACAACCGTTTTTTAAACGTTTACCGAAGTAGCCATCAGGGAATAAGGCCAAAAGTAACAACTTTATCCCATAACTTCGTTGTCTTGATAAGAGCATTCGTTCTTCAAATCTCTTTTTCTGGTTTTAAAAGAAGCGTTTTAAAATATAGAAGCGTTTTTGCAGTAGGCCTACTTTGTATATATTCGAAAAGACTGTCAATCGATCGCGTGAAACTGCATTGCGCATTGAAAAATATGAGATAAACTGATAACAAGGAATTGCTGTTAACAAAAATCCGTAAAATGTTTCTGTTCAAGTATGTAGCAAAAGTAGAAGCGCAACCATAGGGGCTAAGGGGGCTTTAGCCCCTCCTAAGTTAAGTCAGTCAGAACATTTAACCCCAAAGTACAAGGATTAAAACGTGCTTTGAACTTGACTTGTAAGTAATGTAAGAAAGGGGGTTGGGCAATCAATTTATTTATAATGGCTTTGAACTATTTTTTGCCGAAAAGTCACAAAAATTGCCCATAGTCTCCAGCGGCTGGGTGCTCTGCACCCCAGAACCCATCTGTGATACGCTTGAGTGCACCAGTTTGCTCACCAAGACGCCTAAACAAGACATTTTCCGAACAAAAGTGTTTTAATGTTGGGGGGGTCAAGCCCCCCTCCCAGCAAAATCATGACTGCGCACCTATATAGAAGTACGAACCCAGCCAGCAAGCAAACGTCAATATAACGTTAAAAAGTTGTTACCCGTTACGTTGTTCTAACGTTCGTTTGTAAAACGTTAACGTATTCCAACGTTGATTTGCTCATTGATTTAACCTTAAATTAACCTCAACAAACTACAGTTTTTTTGTTTGTTTTTTTTGGTTGAAGTTAATGTTGATTCAACGTTGTTTCAAACGCTGATCTGACGCCAAACCACAGGGCCACCGAGAAGGGGGGGCCAGGGGGGACAATGACCCCGGGGCCCATGGACTTTAGGGGGCCCATCAGGGGGCGCAGCAGAGGGTCCATGGGCTTCAGAGGGCCCAACGAAATGACACTGACAAATCAATACGTGGAAGATCGAAGACCTTTTCTTTTTTTTTGAGATCACATCAAAATCTGGAGATAACTGTGGCATTTTCCTTTTCTGTTTTTGGAGTACACAAAACCGGAGATGCCTAATATTTGAGCTGACCCCGGGCCCAGGTTTGGCTCTCGGCGCCCCTGCCAAACCAATCATTCCGACCAAATGCAAACGTTAAACCAACGTTTGCTGACTGGCTGGGAAACCTTCTCAGGTACAGAAAGATATCCTCATCTCCAGACCGCACATAATTTGTTGTACACTCCCACCCCCCTTCCCCCAAAAAACTCAAACCTGATATAGGGTAATTATTGGCATTGGGGTCTGTTTATTAGTCGTAAATCCCAAAATGCTGGATATCGCAATGTGGAGTTTTTTCTAATGTAGAAACTTCCAAGCCTTAAAGCACCAACACATTTGCCTGAAGAACAAGATGGCAGTACTGCACTGCAATTGTCTACATAAATTTAAAGACCTACTGCTCGAAATCAGTTTCATTAAAAGAATGAGAACTACAAAAGGCGTAAGTACTACAATAGATGGTAACTCAGTGCTCCGCAACAGGTGTGTCGCGAGACCATATCAGGTGTGTCGCAGAGTATTTGTGATTTTTTTGCAAACTAAGAAAAATGCTTCTTATCTTTTTCCGAATCTGAACGTTTGTCTATCTACTACCTGTGACTAATTAGGCCCCAACCACAAAACCCGCAGATGATTGTGGGTTTCCGGCACGAATACCTTTTTTTGGAGATCACCTCAAGAGTCGTAGAAATTGGTGGTTTGCCGGACCGGAGACCTTTTTTAGGGCTAAACTAGACAAAAAAGGTTAAGAACCCCTGATGTAGCTTATGACAATAAATCCATATTGTTTTCAGGCGCGTAGCTAGAAATTCGAAATAGGAGGGGCTGTTTTGAAGGGCTGGGGGCAAAACCCCCAGCCACCGGAGGCACGGGGGTCTAGGGGCGGAGCCCCCAGCGCTCGAAAATTTTCATTTTTTTGAAAAAATAATTTAATTTTAGGGCTATTTTGATAAAAAAATAATGCTTTTAAAACGTGATTTAGAAATTGGCAATGCAAGCATGATTAAACTGGTTGCATAAATGTGCTATTTGGGAGGTGGCTGATGGTAAAACTTTAGTTCTCGTATTTAGATGCTGGAAAATTATAAAATCGTGTAGTCCAATAAAACTCAAAGGAGTAATCTAATTTGTCCGCAGTTTATAGAGAAAAATAATTGGGGGGGGGGGGGCTAATGAAAAGAGATTTGCGAAGAATAATTGGTAATTAACTAATACTGAATAGCCCTCCTATTTCGAAGTTTATAGTACGTTTGTTGATGACTCTTATGTTTAGCATTTTTACACTAGCGATCGAATTTGATTGCTTATTTCTGGCCATTTTCAAAGTTTTCATGTACTTGTGAGTTTTATTTTTGACAAATTAGTCCCCCCCCGGAATATATGTTTCAAAAGATGCCTTAAATCACTATTTGAATCCATTCCAGAGCATAAAACAGTCTCAAAAGTTCTAAAAACGTGGTATTTTTCTTAATCTGCATTTTGGTTGACATGCCAATGGGGGGGGATGTAACCCTCCCGCCCCCCTGGCTACGCTACTGTTTGCATTTTTTTTGCTGACACTGTTTTTTGCGGTGTCCTGCCGAATTCAGCAAATTGTATAAATGTGCTGCAGGTTTAAAAAAGGTTGCGGAGCAGTGGTGTAGATCAATACTGGTAGCCTAGGTCTACGGGTTTCCGTAGCTGTAGCCAAATTTTCAGATTTGGTTATAGGCTACTCATTGCTGCCAGTTAGTAATCACTTTTCTTAGCCTGCGAGAATTTTTGAGAAATTATGCCTTTTGGATGTCACAAAATTGCGAAATGCAGGGTTGCCAATGGTACAGACTACAGAGTCAAACGGATGGAATCGTATTTTCGCGAATAAAGAGAATTATGGAAAATGTTTGGGCTTTGGGGCACCACTTTGTTACCTCAAGTAGTTCTCATTTCTTCATTAAAACCGATTTCAAGCAGTATCTGTTTTAAGGACAATCAAAATATTCTCCTAAGTTACACTAAAAATACGCATTCTTGCATATTTGCAGTAGCTATGGCCAGTGGCGCAACCAGGAGCGTAGCCAGGATTTGAAAAAGGGGGGGGGGCTTTCTTGAAAGAGTGAGAAAACTGCAAACGGCCTTGACCCGAATTTTCATTGTTCTTGAATCAGAATCACACGGTTTATCCGATTTCGGCTGATTTATTCTTAATATTGAGACGGAAATTTCGGCCAAAATCGGACATTCAAACGCTTTTTCAGCCCAAAAACAGGTGATCTCCAATAAAAAAAAAAAAGGCCTTCACCGAAATTGAGACGGATTTTTCGGCCAAAATCGGACATTCAAACGCTTTTTCAGCCCAAATACAGGTGATCTCTGAAAAAAAAAAAGGCCTTCACAGAAATTGAGACGGATTTTCAGGCCAACATCGGAAATTCAAACGCTTTTTCAGGCCGAATCACGACATCTACTTCACAACTTCGGCACCCAATTTCCTTTGGGGGGGGCTGTTTTCACTTTTTCACCAAAAATTGGCCTCAAAAGCACCAAAAACGTGCGATTTTGCATACTTTACAGGCCAACGGGTGAGCTCGAGCCCCCCCGCCCCCCTGGGTACGCTACTGGGCGCAACCGTGGGGAGATTAAGGAGATTTCAGCCCCCCTAAGCCAAGTCACTTAGAACATTGAACCCCAACGTTTAAATGTTTTGGACTTGATCTGTATGTTATTGGGGGGCTGGGCAATTAATTTGTTTTGTTATGGAAATTTAATTCTTGCAAATGCCTCTAAAAACGTGCGAAACGTGATCCAAATGGCACTTAAATGGCTAATTTTGGTCAAAAATCACAAAAATTGCCCAACAAATCGATACGCTTGAGTTGCACCAGTTTGCTTATTGTGCACCGCCTAAATGCTTTCACCAGGTCTGGTTGAAGTCGATAAACCTGCATTATTACTATTATTATTACGAGTATTATTATTAAATGAAACATTTTTTGATGAAGAGTATTTTAATTTTTAGTTCAAGCCTCCCTCCCCCTTAGCAAAATCCTGGTGGCGCGCCTGGCCAGGCGCGTAGCGAGAAATTTGCAAACGGAGGGGGCTTTTTTGGAAGCTGGAATGAAGAGTAAACGAACTTGAATCAGTCTTGAATCAGATCGAGGCGATTTTTCTGTCAAAATCAGGTAATCTCAAAAAAAAGGTCTTTACCAAAATTGAAACGGTTTTTCCAGCCGAAATTAGGTGATCTCCCCCCCAAAAAAGTCTTCACCGCAATTCAGTCACTTTTCCTGACCAAGTTTAGATGAGGTCCAAAAACACACAACTCAACTTTTCTAGTCCAAATAACAGCAACTCCTTCACAATTTCTGCTCGCCAATCCCATTGGGAGAGCTGTTTTCATTTTTTTGGCAAAAATCGGCCTCAAAAGCACTAAAAACAGGTTGTTTTGCATACTTTTCAGGCCAATGGGGGGTAGCGGTAGGCCCCCCGACCCCCCCCCCCCCTTGGCTACGCTACTGCGCCTGGCTATGACTGTGTATTTTCCGTAGCACAGTGGAGAGAATCGCTCTGCGACTCTCAAGATTGAGTGTTCATTCCCCTGGCGTTCTAAATTCTGTAAGTGTATTAATTCATTATGTCTAAAGCTCTTTTGTGTTAGCATTGATTGACTTCGTGCTCGCCTTGTTTTTCTAAAAAAAAGTGATTGCTGCAAGAACTGTTTAATAACAGTTAAACTGTCGTTCCTTTTGACAATTAGCCTAAACATTGTAATACCATAATTACAGTTCTTACTGTTGCCGAGAAGCATTCTACAAGCAACTTTGGAGTCACTTCTTGTGGTTAAACTGACAAGACTCGATCAATCGGTAACGCTGAGTATACTATGTAAAACAAGGGTCGGCAGCCTATGGCCCGGTTCCGGCCTACCAAGCAATTTCATCCAGCCCGCGTACTTTTATGCTCATCCGGCCCGCGACCTTTTTTTATGATTGAAATTCACCAACAACTCCGTCGAAATGTTGTTTCCTTTGGTCACTGCCGTTGAATCGCCTGTAAAATGTCTAATTTTTAGGCGACGACCTTTTTTTTTTGACCATCGCCAATCAATCGGCTGTAAAATGCCTAATTTTCAGGCGGAGACCTTTTTTGGTACGCTGTAACCTTGCTGGGTTTGGATGTGGCCCACGGGACGAAAAGGCTGCCGACCCCTGATCTAAATCGATGTTGATCTGTGTCACTGGCTCACTACGATGCAAAATCGTGATGATGCATAAAACGCATAAATCGCAATTTTGCAAAATCCCTTATTTCAATTACAGATGTGCAATTGTTTTCCAAGAAAGATTTAGAGTTCGGATCTGAAACTTCTTCAGCTGCTGATTGTAATAAATAGTTAGTCGAGCGGTCAATCGGACACAATGTTGCCACCAGCTCGCCACCGCTGCAAAATTTCTTTGAAAGGAGCTGTGTTACTCTGGCGCAATGAAGCGAAGATTGGCCTCTCAAACTTGTTACACGCTTCGGCTTAATACAGCGACTATAATGAAAGATTTGATTTGATCGTTCGTTTGGTCGTTTGAGCCACTCGTCAAATGTACGGGCATGTTTATTGCAGCTAGGTTTATCTTCATCCTGTCGGATTCGTCTATCTGTACCGTCGGATGGAGAGTAAAGCGGACAGTCCGTTGTTATGGGGTCTGCCGTTTGGTTCTCAACATCACATTCGCATAGTGTAGTTATTGCCATACTCCAGTTGTGTAGGGAAGAACGGAAACGTTCAACACCAGTGCGTAAACGATTCAACAGGACCCAGGGGTGTCATAAAAGGTTATAGTGAATACCTGCGTGTTCCTATTAATTTCCAAAATTACAGTTTTAGCTGTTTAAGGCCTCGCCTCAGAATCCGTTTTACCAATTTCGTGTAACAAAGGTCTAAGGAAAATTCTAAGCAAAAAAGTCGAAAATATTTTGATTTACCAAAGGAAAAAAGTAACAATTTCTGGAATTCTACACAAGAGGGCGTTCGAGATTTGCAATTTATGCTTAGTTGTCCGCCAATACTTAAAAATCATAATTCCATAGAATATATTGCGCTTCACATTTACTGTACTGTAGAATTGTGATTAATAATGTCAGTGTAATGGAATTCCTACCGTCATTAAAAAGTTCTAAGTCAACAACTTTTTGATAAAGTGGGCTCCAAAAAAAACTTTGGAACTCTGGAATCACGTGATATTTGCAGCGCTCGCTTTTTAAACAATCATCAATTGTACGCTGCATTGCGACCAAGCGCGCTGCAGCAGAGCGTTGCAGCGGTGAATCGCCCTCGGGCTGTAGCGACGGGCGCGTCGGTAGACAGTTAATAATCTGGAATGTCTATCCGCCTGCCACTTTGACCCATCGATCAAGTTAAAGCAAATCATGCGCATCGTTTGCCGATTGCCAATCCTCGCTTTCCAAAGCTATTCGATTCGGATTTCTTACCAGTGGTTATACAAGTGTCGAAAAACTTTCTAATTTAGAATGAATGTCGCGAATAAAGCACTATCTCATAAGGTATTCCCTTTTTTTTTACGAGCAATTTTTATCAGAACACAAGACTCATTTTTTTCATAATCTAAGGACAAATTTAGAACAGTGCCAGCCCCTGCATAAAAAGTAATTAAGAACACGGTCTGGTTCAATGCATTTGTACGCAATCTGCAGTCTTCTTCGTTTTTTCTACATTTCCATTGTTGATTTGCCTGCAATCAGGGTCTAACAAAGGCAATTTCCGCTTTAGCATAAATAAATTTATGTCGTTTTTTTCTCCAAAAGGTTAAGAACAAATGAGGCTGAAATTTATAAAATTTAAGATCGAACAGCCAGCCTCATCCCAAAATTTACTGGTTCCTATAAAAAAAAGAAGGTAAATATGAGATTCATATAAACACACCAAATAAACCCAAACTCTAACATCCCACTGTCTTTTTCACTCACAAATGGAATTATCAGGGTTATCGTATTTAAATAGAATCAATTAAAGTAAGCGGATTCTGTTTGAAGAAAGCACTCCTAATGATGCTAGTATGGGTGAAAAAAATGGAGTGCTTCAATTCAGAACAAATTCTATGTTTTCTCGAAACTAAACTAAGCTTTCTGGAGGGGCCACGTCTAGAGATCACGAAGACGGAGAGTCTGGACCCGCTGGCACGCACCGAGAACACGCCGATTGTTGTATAAACAATGCTACTTCGCGCGAAGTTGCATCGGTACATGCGTGATAGTTTGGGACGGTTCCAGGTAGGAGAGAATATCGTAACCTTAGATCGTGCATCTAAACTATTGTGATGTAATTATGATTGTTAAGGACGTTTTTTTATTTCTCTAAGTTAATTTTAATGATGACGTGACAATTAGGACGATAAATTTAGAAGAGTCTTCGTGCCGAATGTTGAAGCTCCTTAAACAAAGCATTCTGTGACATTATAATGGAATTAAAGATGTTAGAAAAGGAAAAAGTAATTAAGTAGACACTCGCATAGTTTGGCTGGCTTTTGAAAACGTTTTTGGTCTCTTTTTGTACCTTCAATTTAATTATAAAAATAAGAAAGGCAAAATTAAATTACCTAAATCGGTATTACATAGTAAAACACTTGTACAATAATTCTTTAAATAGGTGTACGCTGGTTCCATCTACAGTACTCTTGATTAATTTTAAAATTTAGATTTTTTAATCTACAGCAAGTTGAAAACTGATTTTTGACTGTAGGCGCTGTGCTGGTGAAAAGTTTTTGACAATGGAAATCCTGAAAAAATGGTTTAAGCCATTGACGTCGTTATGCCCCCAATCGATGAAGCGCTTCTAGATTAAGGTAACAAAATACCCGATAGCGGCCGCTCCCGAGTGGTACTGAAGTCAAGCAGAACCAAAATGTTGCGGAATGCAAGTTTTGAAAAGGAAAAATTTCAAATGCAGTGAATGCTTACTTGCGAAGAGCAAAGTTACGTAATTGTTGCAACTTGCAATTTTAACAAAATCTTTATGCATACTTTCTTACAAACAGCGTTTGGATCCATCGTTTGCTACTTTGCTTACAATCATAAACGTTACAATCTTAGGTTGGTAAAAATTAAAAATTGGTTTTGAAAGCTACTGCAAAAGTCCATATAGAAAGTGATATTAAAATGGATATAATGACATAATATTAGTTGCACTATGGGTTCAGAAATGAGCTGCCTAGAAATCGATTGCGATTTTGCCAGCCGAAGTAAATTAGGCGGTATCTACTACGATTTAAAATTGATTTCATTTTCATCATCTTATGGAGCAACTGAAGGCACTTCCAGCATATTCATAAATTTAAAACAAAAATTAAATATTTTCTTAATGAACAAAGTAATATCAATCTTATACCGATATGCATTTTTGCGAAATGTACCTTTATATTTATTATCTTCCTTTTTTTCTTTTAATCGATACTCTAACGTTGGGGCAGCATTGCCAGCCTGAAAGATGGTAAATCGATGTGCTTAAAGAATGGGTACACTTCGGAAAACTGTAACCGGTACATGTAAAACAATATAACAGAAATTATACATCATTTTTTTGGTAAAATGATAGTGTTGCTAACCTTCAAAGCTCGCAAATGTACATCATTTTTTGATGCCGAATGAACATCCTAAATGTTTGAAATTACCAATCGATATTGTCACAGCATAAAGCAAGAATATGACTTCCGATAACGGCAGTGATTTAGAGGATCGCATCCTTAATCTTTTGATTAGGATGCGGACGCCTTCTATCACGCCCCCTCCTCCCAAGTCTAATACAAATCCAAAATTTTAAAAAGTTTAAAGATCATGTGCAAACCAGTAATTTTATAGCTCATGCAAATAGTTGCAGCAAAAATGCAAAAATTCAAGTTAAAGCTTTAAAATTCTTCCAAAGCGCCCTGTAAAAGAATTCGTCAGATTCAATGGACCGTAACGGTCACGCTAAGTTAGCTGGAAGCTGGCGACCCCGAACATGGAATGCGAAGGTCGATACATTCCGTTGAGCACGAAACGCGCGCTAATCCTAATCGCTGGGAAGGCATTGTGACGTTACCGCTCAACTAAAATAGATGACGCATGATGGGTTACCGTGTTCGGAGAATGTCGACAATGCAGACGCTTCAAGTAGGGATGAAAAAAGAATTTAACACAAAATTCAATTGTTTTCGAGATGGGATAGCGGTTTTGCCTATTTGGGTGGAAAGAATTTAATAAAACCACCTTCCTTTCCCTGCACGAAATCGCTAACTCACGCTGCTACTTCGTGCCCCGTCTCTCCTCTAAGCTTCGTGTCGAGTCGTTATCGTGTTTCCGGAAACGAAGACGTGGCAACGCCCAATCATGTCACGAGCGTACCAACGCCCTCGGGAAGGGGAATGGAAACTATTTCGTAATAATCGCAACCCCTGCATTGGATTTTATGGTTTCGCTCTTTTACACTGTACATTGTACATACTCGTAGTGAATAACACATTACCTTTTTAATATGATCACTTTTCTGGATTTTTGTTCGATTTTTATTTAATAGTTTATTTTTTCAAAAAAATGAAATAAAAAATAAATCACAAAATAGCCCAGTGGCGACGGGGGGTGAGGGCGGAGGGGGTCGGATTCAAGACTCTCACATCGCTTCTGGCGTTATAGCCCCCGTTTATGATACTCTTCAGATGCTTCAGTTTATTCAAAGAACAAATAGTATTGCACTAATTTTACCAACCCGATTGATTTTATCTGCAGCCTTCTTTTAAGAACTTTTATAACTGTAGCAGTAACCAAGAGTTGGAATGCTTTTTGGTTGTATTAATTCTTATTGTAGAATTACGTTTCCTACTAGAAGCGTTAGTTTCTGTAGCATTCCACATTTTACAGCTCCTGCTTCTGATTGCTCCGTCTTTCAACATTTGAATTATAAAGGCTTTGAAGAATGCGTATATGCGCTCAGTTAGCAGTATTAGGTCTTGTCTCTGACCTGTTTACGACATACTCCATCAACATTGCCAGCGAAAATTCCGAAATTTTCCATTGAACAGTTAAAGCTGGAATGGAAAATTTAGGTCTCCACTGGAAATATTCTGGCGAAGTTATTAAAATTTCTGTTGGAAATTTGTAACGGAGATGAGGCCTTATGCATGGAACTTGACTAGACTTGGCGAAATGGAATAAATCGGGAGGAGTTGAATTGGGATGAGTTTGGATGGGGGCATATAAAAGAAATAAGTACGATTGAATTTAATTCGGTTATTCAAACTAAGTGTGCTACATTTTGCTTATTTGTTGTTTCAATATATCGGCGGCTCGAATTCAACTCCAAATCCGTTCAAATCCGACGCAGTGTTGCCACCGGTTCTTAAAAGTTGCGCTTCATTGATTTGGAAGAAGGTGTGAGGTTAGGAGCAATGAACGAAGAAATTGGCTGTGTAAATTTTTTGTACGCTCTTAATATGACTAATAACGTAATAAGTCAAAAATTTTTCTGCTTCATTTTCTCTCAAAAACCTCAAAATATTTTAAGACTATTTCTGATTTGAGCTTTCTACGATCTTCCGCTTTCAAGATATGGCAGTTTAAATTTAAGATTTTTACCTCTAAAAATCTTCCAGTGTTGCCATTTAAAAATGAAATTTCAAAAAAAATATTGCATGTTCCTAAAATTGAAAGCAAAGGGTTAGAATTACAAATCAGCAATTTTTCCAGTAAAAATATGTGTAACTTTCTAAAAGTTAATCTTCTATCATAGCACTGGCCAGTAGCGCAGCCAGGGGGGGGGGGGCTATAGCCCCCCCCCCATTGGCAAGTCGAACAAAATGCAGAATGAGGAAAGTACTACGTTTATAGCACTTTTTAGACTGTTCTATACACTGGAGTGGACTAAATAGCGATTTAAAACATCTTTTGAAACATATATTCAGGGGGGGAGGGCTAATTTGTCAACAATAAAACTAAAAAATAAATGAAAACTGTTTTGAAAAAATTTTGAAAATGGTCAAAAATAAGCAATCAAATTTGATCGGTAGAGTAAAAATGCTAAACATAGCTGTCACCAACAAATAAATTATAAGGATGGGGGGCTATTCAGTATTAGTTAATACCAATCATTTCTTTCAAATCTCTTTTCATTAGCCCCCCCCCCCAATTATTTTTCTCTATAAACTGTATACGAAATAGACTACTCCGTGTGAGTTTTGTTGAACTATTCGATTTTATAATTTACCAGCATCTAAATAACAGAACAAAAATTTTACCATTAGCCACCTCCCAAATAGCCCATCTATGCAACCAGTTAATCATGTTTTCCCTGCCAATTTCTATGCAACGTTATAAAAGCATTATTTTTTATCAAAATAGCTCGAAAATTAAGTTATTTTTGCAACAAAATGCAAAATTTTCGAGCGCTGGGGGCTCCGCCCCCAGACCCCCAAAACAGCCCCTCCATTGGCAATTTCTGGCTACGCGCCTGGCACTGGTAAAATAGCAACCCGGAGGTGAGGGAAACCTGTTAACTTAAACCGCAAATTCTTGAACCTAACTAGACATAAAAAGTTTAAATTTGGTAAAAAAGATGTATTTTGTGTTTCATAACATTTTGGTTAAAACCAAAAAAATCAAATCAAATCCTTCATTATACTCGCTGTGTTTCTCCGAAGCGTGCAACGAGTTTGCTTGGCTCATCTTGCGTCATTGCGCCCGGGTAACACAGCTTCTTTCGAAGAAAATGTTGCAGCGGTGGCGAGCCGTTAGTAACACTGTGTCCGATTTGACCGGCCCGAGATTTGAACCTCAGACCTCCCGCTCCAGAAACGAACACGTTTCCGCTAGACCAACTAGCCGGTTAAAACCAAAAAAAAACAAAAAAACTTGGCCTGAATGCTCAGCTTCTAAACGCCAAAGCTTTGCCTTATGACCCAAAAAACAAAACAAAAATGTAACAAGATTTTTTTTAATAACTGTAACACTTTTTTATGTTAAAACCATGGATCCTGGTTAAAACGGACAACTTCTTTAATAAGGTATATATATACATATTTTTTTGTTCTATTTTTATGAAAAAGTTGATCAGTTGATAACATTGTTTTGTTTGTGTTAGTTTTTCGCCAAGCTTAAGTTTTCGCCTGTTACTGTTTTAGTATTACTATTTGGTGCTGCTGACGTAGATGACCGCATGGTCTTTTGCTGCTTCCAACCTGCGTACTTTTAACGTATGGTAAAATACACTTGACTTGACTCATGTGTAAAAATTATAATCGTGTCCGAAAAAATTGTTAAGAAGATTTGCGGTACTGAATTTTGCTTGGCCGATTGCGAGTTAAGACCAATATTCCACACCAAACATCAGTTTTCTGCTCAAAAACTGCAGGTAGATGCATTACGGGATTTCCTGGTGTGATCAGCTGACATTTATACTCTGCTGATACGAGACATAATACTGCACCAATACTATTACTATTAGTATCAGCATGTTGGGCGGACGTAGGAAATCAGCAGCAAAAAAATGTACTGAAAATCAAAATCCGGCTTAAGAAAATAATTTTTTTCTGGAGCTTGAACGGTGCCCACTGCCCACAAACGGGCGATGAAACAAATCAAGACCAAAAAAAGTCATCCGTTCTTTTGCCTTTTAGCCACAAAAACTTTTGTCGGAAAATTCAATTTAATGTAGCAAAATAGAAAAGTGTAACCCTCCTGTGTCTAATCCAGCTCTAATGAAGGTTATGGCCTTGAAGAACTGAAACGAAGACGAAACGCAATCGATCTTGTAAACATAAATTAATGTGGTTCAGAAAATTAAATCCATACTCACTGCCAAACCCCCGTTAGTCAACAATTCATGTAAATGCTATATAAGGCTCTGGTTAACGTCTTACCCAAAATGGTTACGTTCTTCAAACATCATTGTCTAGAATTGAATGCGTCATACCAAATTGAATCGAAAGTTGATTTCCGTGGAAACATCTAAGCTGAAAATTAATTAAAGTTTTAATTTTGGAATTACTTTGTCATAGAATGGGAATATCGGGGATCATCTAACCAGTGGCAGATTGCGGAGAGCAACTGACAAGGGAGATCCATGTGGGACCTCAGCTACTTTCAATGCTCGCCTCGGTGTACTCTGTGACTGAAATAGGTGAAAACAAAACAAAATTTTAGAATTGGCTCTGTTTTGTTGATCCCCTAGCAAACTAAATAAGCCCACTTTTTAGTAGAATTAGGGATAAAAAAAGATCTTTACTTTTTTAGTCGATCCCTTTTTCTATTCCGTTGTGGTTCACCATTCAGAAGGCTCCCCCCAAATTATCGGCCCGCATTTGTTCGAAGCCACATGCTGGGAATTTCTCAAATTCTCGGTGGAATACTTCGCCATTGCTGTCGTGCTTAAAATCAGCATTTAAACTTTAAGATATTGCATGGAGGGACGCTCTCGCAGCCGTGACCAGACACATTCGGAGTACGGCAGAAATCTGGCGAAAATTTTGCTCTTAATTTAATGTCTACTCCCTCTGGTGCGGAGAAGACCAAAAAAAAGGTCTTTACCGCAATTTGGTTCTGTAATCAGCCTAATCAACCGGAATAATGGATTTTGCCTACTAGTTTGGGTGAAGACCAAAAGCAAAACAAAGGCCTTCGCTGCAATTTAGTACTAACTTCGGCGGGGATTTCAGACCACCCGCCATTTTTTTGTCTAGTTGTGGGGAGGCGT
This sequence comes from Trididemnum nubilum, assembly GCA_963965965.1. Classification (NCBI taxonomy): domain Eukaryota; kingdom Metazoa; phylum Chordata; class Ascidiacea; order Aplousobranchia; family Didemnidae; genus Trididemnum; species Trididemnum nubilum. Next base: position 38,282,025 of record OZ014476.1, read on the forward strand.
TAATTCTAGATGGGGGAACGCTTAAATCTCGATGAGGGACACTAAATTTCCATGGGGGGACGCTAATTCTCGATGGGGGGAAGCGTTCCCTTTTAATGTAAGTACTGCTTATAATATCGTATTGTTTCACCACAGGCGCAACAAAGAGCATCCGGTCTAAATTTCACTGAATTCAAGTTCACTCTTTGCGTTCCCACAATAAAGTGCGAACAGCGAGCACGTATCGCTCTTCTGTTTCCGCTTTGCTGTGAGATTTTTCCACGCCAAGTTTTGCTGCACGTTTCCAAACTCTGTTTACACTGCATGAAAGCGACGATAAAGAATTTGGAGTCGGTTAAAACCAGCTGTTTATAAGCAAGCTGATGGCTGGAATGTACTGTAAAAGTGCGATGGAAATATTTAATGGAAATGCTCGGTACTGTACTTTTAAGACTTGAGAGAAATTTTCAAAAGTAGAAAAAGAAGCTCATATTGCAAGGAGAAATTTAAAGATTAAAATTAGTAATATTCATGAGCAGCTTGCGCACCTCTTCTTTGGCTTTTTAAAAGGTTAAGGTCAGGGTTAAAGCTATGGCTAGTGCTTAGTGAAAGTTAAATAACTTTGGCAGTTGAGATTTTTTTGAGGCTTAATGGTAAAGTACAGTAGGCTTCAATGTTAGCTGTGTTCATGTATTGAATTATTAATTTTCATACCATTAAGCAAATAAACCCACATGTTACATTAAGTTCAGGTTAGTGTCAGAGTTAAAATATCATTTCTATTTATTATTTGTTGGGCGTACAGAAATGCATATTGAAGAAGAAGCGAATGCGCAAGCTTACCAATTCGGCATACCAGTCCGGCAACAATAATAACGCGTTCGTCTCTGGAGCGGAAGGTTTGAGATTCGAATCTCAAACCGATCAAATCGGACACCGTGCTGCCAGCGGCTGGTCACCGCCGCCCCATTTCTTCGAAACAAGCTGTTTTGCCCGGGCGGAATTACGCGAAGATGGGCGCCGCAAACTCCTACACGTTTTGGCGTTATAATGAAAGATTTGATTAAAGTAGTAATGGGATTAAAATAAGAGTAAAAAGTAAAAAGATCTACCAGCAAAATTTGGGCCACGGTGTTACAGCTAACAGCATGCTAATTTAACACGAACCAAGTTTGAACATTGCGTCACATGTTGGAAAGTTTTAGTGCCTAGTCACGCACTTTTGATTGCAATATTGTTCATGGAACAATGCAAGATAATAAAGCTGCATAAACAACGTAAAATTGCAGAACAAACTTTGTTTTTGTTGAGCAAAGAATTGGAGCAATTTGGGCCCAATTATTGATAGTTTCTGTTTTGCTGCAGCTTAGTTTGATTTACACTTAACCACTTTCATTTTTAGTTAGTGAAAAACAACAATCAAAACAGAAACAATCAAAGCTACTGAGCAAACTTAGCTTTTATAAACAACAAAAAAATAGAGCAATTTGGCACAATAAAACGTATTGTTGGTGTTTTTTGCAGCTATCCAGTTTAATTTATTCGCACCTCGCCATTCTAATTTTTACCAAACACAATTCAGCGTCCTTTTTTTGTTTCATCTTTAAACAGCGAAAGTGACAATTAGACGCGAGATTCTACGTTTCCTGTTATGACGTCACGCAGCTGCTTCCTTGGATCGAGTGCCTACGGCGATTGTATCGTAACAGGCGCGAAGCTGCATTTGAATTTAAGATAGGTGGAAAAATATTTGAGACCATTGAATTATCGAATGGGACCAATTATGAAATGGCGATTCGTATTTTACTAACGGGTGCCAAGGTTTGGAATTACGCCACGTAATTGGGGTTCGTCGTCTCAAGAGCGTTTAATGCAGAGTTGAAAATGTAAAATTGATGTTGTGAGCATTTTAAAATTGAATAAAATTGCAATGAGAATTTGTTGGTATGAAGATTGGAGGTTGAACTACTCATTTTTTAATTTTAGAAAATTACTGTGCTTTCAATTTTATGAAAGTAACCCAAATTTCCTTATATTAGAACACTAGCTTATTAATTTTTGACAAAGTTTGTCTGGGGCCATTACTCAATGCTTTTCGAAGGAATTTTAAGCTTTTAGAATTTCAATAAAACGAGATTTTATTGCCGTGCGGACATTATTGCGATTTCCAGACATTTTTTGGGATGTTATTAAATTTCGTCTCAAATCGTGACGTCATTCTGCCATAACACAAATCGGTGACGTCAGAAGCGAGAGCAAACAGGTTCTGTCGGTCTTCCACAAATCCAACTTTGCCTCAGGGAAAAACTCGAGACTGGATTATGACGTCACCGCCTATCCAATGTCTCAAATACCTATCCTCCTAATCTCCCTTGTCGACTCGTGTAGTGACTTTGCTTATCGATGAGAGAAGCTCAAATAATTCATTCATTGAATCCAAACCTTGGAACTGCAGTTCAAATTTGCATTTTGTTGAAAACTTTATCAGGCCCCTACCCTTTCCGACGGTGTAACCCATAACGTAAAATTCTTGTAGCGTTGTAGGAGCGGCCTTACCTTGGGGAAATTTATATCTATCCCTGTAGCATAGTCAAATTCTTGCGTTTTTTTTTTTTAAACACCTCGTAGCTAGAAACGAGGAATTCAAATTTAAGGAAAAAGTTTTACAACAACCACGATCAATTTGAAGATCTGTAAGAGAAGCTTTTACAGCAGAAGATGGATCTTTAAGAAGAGAAGCCCCTGACACACAAACAACATCCCGGCTACAGTAGGGTAGGATTTACAAACAGTTTGAGAGTTTCGCTCAGATTAATGTCAACAAATTTGGCCTTTTCTGCTTTTGGGGCAAAACCAAAATTACCAATCCCAGTCTGAGGAAAATATTCACATTCAATAGTTTTGATGATTCTCGTCAAATTTTTTTGGTGCAAAAGTTAAGTAAATCAAAATTTCCAGAGGAAAATTACGCGCCCCTACAAAACTGAATTTGAAGGAACATAAACATATTAGAGTACAAACTGATTTCTGCTGAAATACTTTCTGCAATTTGTCAAAATTTCTTAACTTTACTTGAAATGAAAGTTAAAATTAACTTTGCTTACTCTTTTTTACGTGATAGACAGTTAATTGGCAAAACAACGTAAGTGGTAAAAGCACATATTAAAGTTTTTGATGGGAAGGAAAATAAAGTCCTTGCATCCCAGTTCCTAGCTGATTTTGAAGCTGACTGTACTCGTGCACGTGCCGAGCATTTTGCCATATTTCACGATCAAAAAGTCATTATGAACTGTACTTGGAGTTCATTTTGAGCTCATTTCTTTGTCAATTTTGTTACTTAACTTCATGACGTTATGGGAGGAATTAAAATCGTGACCTACAAGTCATAAGGGAACGGTGGGTCGGAATATTTGCGGTAAATACGTTCGAATGTGTGGAGAGCGAAATCGAGCTTTCCAAACTCGACAACGAGAAACTGCCTTCGAACATGGTTGTTGAACGATTCATAGATTGTTCGCGCAGTAGGCAGGAAGCAGTTCCTTTGTTTTACAGTTCATTAGAATGACGTGTAACCGCTCTGCAGCGTACCGCATGTTAAAAAAGTTTTTCAGTCGGTTGGAAAAGTGCAGAAATCCAGAGCAATTTGAGAGAAAGTTTGCCTTGGGCGTCGCGAGACAGTAATTGTGCCAACTTCCTGATGATTTATATCTAAACTACCCGCTCGGCTGCTTGAGAAGATTGCACCGCCCCAGGGCAAATCTGTCCCGGGGCGGCGGCGCGACAATCCAAGCCATTGGGCTCCATGGATTGCGAATGGAGTCGCTCAATGACTGTTTACATTCGTGAAATTCTTTACAAGTTTTAAGTTTAAAATATACCGTTACCTTTCCGCTTCATCTATGTCACGCTGTCGCGGCGCTGTTACGAAATCTTATATTCCGAATCCATCTATGCACGCTTCATCGGCGATCCAGCTGACAGGAATTGCGGCGAGAAAAAAGTGGAATAGACAGCAATTTGCGCAGGTGCTTCGAGCGGAATTACCGGCGCGTGAGACAGTGGGGACGTAGGTTGTTTGAGTTACGGTAGAAAATTAGCGTTTTTAGCGCGAAACAGCAGAGCATGTTTAAGTTTTGTCAGAAAGTTGCGTTCTTGTACATGAAGATAAAACGTTTCGGAAATAGTATGTGGTATAGTTTGGAGCGTTCGCTTGCCTCGATATGCTTTCCGTATGTTGGTGGCAGCGTTCAGGAAAACGACATTTGTCAAACAGCGTATGGCGTGTGCGGAACTTTCCCGTGTTTCGCGCGACAAGTTAAAGTAGTTTAACTCAATGCAAAGCAAAAGTTCAGTTCTTTAAGAAGGAAACTTGGAGATCTCCCGGTTTGTGTCGTTGAAGCGAACAGCCCTGTACTATAAATCTCCACGTTACGATAAATGAGGCCATATCACGATTTCGTTGTTTGGAGTTAGATGAGAGGGAAACCGGATCGAGCAACTTCCTGATGCATGCGACGCATGCGTAATCAATCTCTTCTTGTTCTATCACAAAGGCTGAGAGCTTTGCGGCAAAACTTTTTAGAAATTCCCGACATGTGTAGACTAATTTAACCTGAACAAACGAAGTTAGCTCACGGATAGATCACGGAGGGAACGCGCGCTTGCGACAGGCAGTGAGGCGTGAAATTGTCTTGGAAAGGGGCATGAAGATGACTGATAGTTTAGAGATTTGCGGTCGACTAAAGAAAGTACTTTTGTTAAATCCCAATAGTGGATCAGTAAAAAAAAAGAAAAAAGATTTGACAAAATAAGTAAGAGATGAAAAGAATGCAGAGTTTGAAGTTGGAAATAAATGTTTGGAAATGAATATTTGGGAGATTATGAAGAAATTAATGTTAATTTATTACGAATTATAAAGACGTAGGGGTCAGATCAATAAAAGTTTTAGCTCCTAGTTTTCGAAGTCTACAACTTTGTACCTTATGTGTGGGTAATAACAAAAGCCTAACCTAGCTTTGATTGAAGAAGATTTATTAAAAATTGCATTAAAGGTTGGCGAGAAATGGTTTTTAAAATGTCTGGTGTGCTAGATGCAAAAACATTGTTGGTACGAAAACGCCGTCTAGTCTTGTACCACACTTACAAACTATTACAGTGGTAGAGCAGCAGCTGCAGTAGCTGGAATGGCAATAGGCGACGCGCATGCAAGAGCACCGCGATGCACGTTTTCGATCGGCTCTACAATTGGAAAGCGAGTCCGTGTCATGACTTCGATTTATTTGCCCGTTTTCCCGAAAGCTCAATCTATTCGTGTTAAAACATCATTGTAGAGCGACCGTCTTGCTATACTTTGTCACGTTTACTAAATTTCAGTCGGTTTTTCTAAAGGTGGCACGATCCACATTTCCGTGCTGAAGTTTTAAATAGATCATTTTTTGTAGACAACTTAACATTTCGCTAAAGTAGGCAACTCGGTCAGGCGCGATTTAGAGTAGTTTCTGACGTGATTATTTTGGTGAATAATTTCGAGGTTTGGTATGGAATCGCTGGTCGCGAATGACGCGGCTATCGACTTCCTTCCGCCGTCCCATAGCGCCTGTTTTTTTATGACGAATCAATACATCACAATCGTTGAAATTTGATCAGTTAAAATTGCCAAATACGATCAGAATACAACCAAAGTCAGAACTCAAAAGACAGCTTTGCCAGTTTGCAAGCCGCAAATCTCAGCTCTGCAGTTCCAGTAGATCAAGAGAAGTAGACATTCATAAGTGAATTTCTGCTGAATGCCGCTTGGAAATGTTGAGATCATGAGAAAAAAAAGGAATTTGTTGCTTTGGATGAGTTAAAAATCGTTGAATAAACTTCGTATTAAAAGATAAAAACAATAAGAATTTAGTTGTTGCAATTGCTGCAATCTAATTGACTTAAAAGGCATGCCACTATTATTTCGTTTCTCAATTTTCTGTCTGCTAAAGCTTTCCAATGTGTCCATTATCTCTGTCGCCGCTTCGAATGAGAAATAGAAAGTAATTGGCCGAGACAGTCGATGAGAGGGTGGATTTAATTTCTGGCATAATTGGAATTCGTATCCACCGAGCAAATGCGACTGCTTATAAAAACACAAATTCTAATTTCGGAATCGCAATTAGTCAGGTTTTGAAGTCTGGAATGATAGTCGTGCATGCTCTGACGCGCGACTTGCAAGCATTGCTCTGCATTGGACGCGCGCCCGAAACACTTGGCGTGGCCAGAGCAGCATTGTGTAAACGTCTAAACAATAATATAAGCTGTTTGGATCTAGTGAGTAATAAACAGTGAGTCGATATTATTAATATTTTAATTAGATTCTGTCTCAGATTTAGTTTTATTCGACATCTTTTGCAGGGTATAGACACCGTGTTAGATCGTAACCGTATAGTTGCTGTAAGTTAGAAATTTCGAATTTTCATGTTGGAAACTCTCAATGTGATGCCTGTTCCGACCATGGAACAAAGCGAAGCACCGTCACGCATCAGTGAACACGACAGCGAGAGTAATGGAACCTCCCTGGGCTCTCCGAAATCCGAAGCTGAAGTAAAGGGTAAGTTTCCGCGGAGAGACGTGATATGCATATTAAGAACTTGTAATTATAAATTTATATTTTACTTTAAATTTAATGAACCAAATAAAAAACGTTCACGATGTATTACAAACTTTTTCACTACGTGAGTAATTAGGGCCAAAGCCAAATTGTCTATCTTTGGGACTTTGAAAAGGTGCTTTGCAGCCCTTGCATCGAGAAAACTGTTCCCAAGTGTCAAGTCAAATGCCTTTATTTTGGTGTGCATTCTACAGTGCGATGTTGTTGTAAAAACCCTAAAAATGTTTAGAAAATCAAAATGGTTCAGATTCGACGTCATCGGCGGACCAAACAAAACCTGTGATTGAAAGCGAAGGAAAACGATTAGGCTGTGATACAACCATTCAATCTTCTGCACAAGGTAGGCTAATCTCAAATTAAACTGTATTAACGGTATTATTACTCACCCGGAGTGTTTAACGAGTTCTCGGGTCCCATTTTTGTGCCAATTTTGCAATTATTATTTTTTAATGATGGTCGGCCGTTACCTACACTGTACAGATTCAAAAGCAAGTAGGGTACGTTGCCTGCATAAGATTTGGGAGAGAATTCCCATGAAAAATCTTGCCAAGAAAAAAGAATGAACAGGGCATCGAGAAACTCCGAACATATGTAGCAACATGTCGCTGCCTTGCTCATTATTTCAAAATGTTCAGTATCGCATCAAAACTGGAAGGCTGCTGGGAGCTGTTGCAGGAAATCCTTTAGATTTTTAGGAAGACAGTTGTAAGCTGTTTCAGTCAGCCTAACGCAAACGCAAAATATTTACCTACTGGTAATGCGCTGTGTTCATTGGAAAACGCATTTTTCATTAAACCAGTTGAAATTTGATTTACATTGTTTAAATTTTTGCAGTTTTAAATCGACCAATTTTTGTGTACCCACGCATTTTTAGGCTACTTGTCATATGCCCTAAGGTTTCATTAGTTGTGATGTAGTGCTTTCATTCCATTTTTATAATAAAAGAATCATTCCATTACTGTTTCGAAAGTCGGGTCACGCCAGGTTGCGCTTAGGTGTGCGGAATTTGGGACTCCATCATTCAGGCATAGCTTTCCAAAATCAGTCTAGGTTAAAATTTATTCTAATTGTAATTTTGCGGACTTCGTGGATTTGTTTTTTTATTTCAAGCCATTCAATGTTTTGTGGTAAAAATTCCGTAGTTAGTTTGACAACGGTGTTTTTTACTGAAGCATTAGCGTGACCTAAAACATTTTCCAAGTTATCTTGACATTAGATCAGGGTACGATTAAAGAGCGTTCGGGGCCATGGACAAATGCAGTTCAAAACACAGCGCATTTATCTGGGAATCCAGGGTAGTAACCACAAGCATACTGTAAGTGAAAACCAAAAAATAGTTCTTCACCAACAATACGGACCCGTGGCAGTTTCTCATAGGTTATTCGGGCCTTGCATGAGATAGCGAAGAATCCTTGTGCACTTTGCGGCAAAAACCATTAACATACCACTACCCATCTATCAACTCGTACGAGAGCTCCAGTCATGTTTCGTTTTGCTGCAGTCGACTGCCAAATGTTTAGTATTTTTTTGCCACTTTAGAAACGACAGGTGGATCGATGCATACCGAACCCGCTTCCCCGAATTCAACTAACAGCCAGCAGCCTTCAGGAAAAGAAGGTAAGTGATTGATGACGTGCTCTTTTGCGACCACAAGTTCACCTTTTCTATTTTCTAAGCTTCGTTTTTAAACAACTTGGAAAGTTCTTGTTTGAAAATTTAACGCAATTTTGACTAAAGATTTTGTAATAACGTGGTATGCGTAGAAACTTTGGATTTGACATTATTGATGGTGTGGAAATTTAACGAGAAGACGAAATTTTGTGTTGATTATTGCAAATAGGATTGGGGCTTCCTAATTTGATCAATTAAAAGTCTTAGAGAATTTACTGCCTAAGCTTTTATTAGTACTTTAAAATTCTACTTCAGTCAAACTCTTGGCTTTATCTTTGCTCGTTTGTAGCACAGTCTTAATATTTAAGTTGGAAATTGTAGTTACATCTGTATTTACTAAGTTGGCTATATCAGAAGTCGATAAAGGGACCGTCCGACCTTTTAGTTAAACTGCGACCTGTCAATCACAAACGGTGGAGGTTTCAACCCCCCCTTTAAATGTTGAACATCAAGCAGGAGGTTGTGAATGCCAATCTATACAGTCTTTGGTTTGACCCGACCGGGAATCGAACCCACGTTTGAGTAGCAAACGTTGTATTCACTCGACCGCTGAATGTTCAAAGTTTTATTTATTTGGTTTGGTTTTGTGGAATATTTTGAAGATTTTTTTGAATGGTAAAAATAAGATTGATGAATTAAAGTTAATTAACCGAAACTCGTTATTATTTATATCTGCGCTAAATTTTGCGAAAACGTTAGAGAAATTATTTTGCATTTAATCAAATGTGAAGATTTGAACGCTTTTCTGAGAAAAACCCCTACGCGAAAAGAAAAATGGCGGATATTATGATATCATTAACAAGATATTGTTTTAGTTACAGCGGACGCTAAATCACGTAACTTGAATCTAATTTCTTGTGAGGATTGCGGGCTTGTATGCGCTGGACAAAGTCACTACCAAGTTCATGTGAGGTCACACACTGGTACGTCATCTGAAATTTATAATGTTTATGCTACATAATGTGCTTTAAAGGGTTTCCATGTATGGATAAATTTTATTTCAAATTTTTACCTACTGCTTTGGCAACAATCCCATAAAGCTCGCGACTATAATCAATAAGATAATTACGAATGACGAATTTGTCTATTTCTCCTTTATGTAATATATCGAGATACACACTACACGGAGCTGGACAACTATATTTCAAGCTTTTAGCTCTCATCGGCAGCTTCCAGCACATCAAGATACACAAAAATTCTCTTTTGAAAGAATTTTACTGCTTTTTACATTCGATTTTAAGAACTTCAATAGCTAGTCCTTATTAGGTTTTTGAAAAGCCCTTTGCTTGCAGTTTGTTTTACCTGTACAAACCCCATCTTTTTGGTTTGGAATTTACTGTTAATCTGTGAACTTGGTCTTAGATTAATACCAATATGCGAGATTACCAGTGGTGGGAAAAAAGAGAAAAAACTTTTGAATATTGCAGAACAAAATACTACTCGTGAAAATACTTACATTAAGCGCCAATGACAAAAACTTTCGTGCAACAATAAGATTTGAATACTGTTAATGTTATTGCAATTAGCGCATAGGCTTGATGCACTCAAAAGGCTATAATTACAGTCATCGTTTAGTGAACAATCAAAGTATTTACAAATTGTTAGAAATAGAGTAGAGATAACAGAGGTATTGATACTTCTTTGCTTGCTGTTTAAGAGCCATTTACGTTACGATTGCGGTGATATATTTTTAGGGGAGAGACCTTTTAAATGCACAGTTTGCGGAGTCGCGTTTACCCAGAAAGGCAACTTGCGTAGACACTACAAGATCCATTCCGAAGAAAAGCCGTTCCAATGCCCGGTTTGTTCGTATCGGTGCCGGCGGAGAGATGCCCTGAACGGACACATGCGAATCCATTCCGGTAGGTTGGGTTTTACATCACCTTTAAGGTTGTCAAGTTCTTTTTAATTCAAAAAAGGAGCTCAAGTTACTTACGTTATTTGTAGAAGTAATAGGGTCAATGGTTTTCCTCGTTTTTTAGTATTTTATGACACTAATCTTCCAATATAGATTGGATAGATGGTTTGCTGATTACTGGCAGTACTTGCTATTGATAAAGTATCAAAAACAAAAATGTTAGCTGAAAATTTGAAATCAAGCATAATATGGACTTTGAAGCATTATTCGGCATGACTTAGTAAGCTCTGTTTCGGCGTTCCAGTGTAGAAAAAGCTTGATTTTTGGAAAATTATTTAAATTTTTGTTTTTGAGCAGTTTTATTTTTTGCAGATATCCGTCCCTACCGGTGCGTGTATTGTGCCCGAAGCTACAAATCCCGACAGTCTTTAAAAGAGCATGAGTATCAGTGCACTTATAAAAGCGACCCGGTCAGCCAAGGTAAGTTGAATTTGCGAGAAAATCAAAGGAATTTAGCTTTTTAACGAATCGCGTAAAATGGCGAAATCGTGCCACTGTTTAGCTACCGTTTGGAGTTAGACAGATGATCATCAATTCTCTATTTTTAATCAAAAGCAAATGCTTTTTACCACAGTAATTAGCCAAATGATCTAACATTTTAAGACGATTGTTAGGCTGTGTCACGACCAGCCGTTTCCTCGTAATTCGACTTCATTTAACTTCTTAACGTTTTTCTGCCGCAAGTGAAGGACATTTAATTGTTAGGGGTGAAGACTTTTTCCACAAATTAAAGTTCACATGTAGTTTATTGAAAATATTACACGTTTTATTTCGCTATTTAAATTTTCTTAATTTTGGCCTGAGTATATTTTTGCCTAAAATCAGAATTTTGTTCTAAAGTTTTTCGTCGTCTGGTTGCTTTCCGTTTAAAGATATTTCTTTTTTCCAACCGTGCTTGCCTCTCATTTATGTGAAGATTGGTACTAAATGATATGACGGACTTTACCTAGATTGAGGCGCTGAAAACTGCCATCACTTTTAAAATGAGACTTTCTAGCAAAGTTTTTAACTCCAAACAAACCCTTAATAGTAACTAAAATTGGTTGATAAAGATTTAAGGAAGCTTAGAACCATTACTGTAATTCTATTCCATAGTTTGTGAGCAAATTTTACGGAACTAAAATATAAACACATTTTTCCCAATCCTCCCCGCTCAAGTCGTTAACTACTAAATGAGAGAACTTACTTGGATAATTAGTTAATCGTAATACACTAATAGAAACTCATCCAAGCTGGAATTAAGCACTTTTGCTAGTTCTCCATAGAATTTAACATTAAACATTTTCGATATTTAACTTTTGATTTTTTAGAATTGTTATATATTGCTGAGTATTAACTTAGTTAAGATTTACGTAATCAAATCCTCTATCACGATAGAAGATTGACGTCATTTGCTTGTTTGCGTCTGAGATTGGCTTCTTAATGATTATCAAACGTAAAAGTTGAAAATGATAAATTAGATCATAGAGACACTGTCATTTGCATTTTATTGTTAATAATTCATAACAATTTATCCATAATTTTAAATTAATATTGCCTTTTACCATAAGATGTTTATGATATTATTGAAGTTGTTTTTTTTTTTGTTGCTCTTGCCAACTTAGCAAACATTGCAAGACGTAAGTTTGATAAAGTTCTGAAAGTAGGAGTTTTTTTTTATGCTCATTTTTTTATTTTTTGAATTATGCAAAGAAAACTTTCATACTTTAGTTTCCAAATTACGAGCACTAACACTGGATCTGTATAGAGTACACTTACAATAAATAGGATCACTAGTCGGCTATACTTTAAAGTATTTACTGAGCGTCATCCTGGTTTGATTTGAATCCGTTTGACGTACAGTAGCTCATATTAGAACCAACAGCTTTTCCGAGCTGAATAAAATAATTAAACTTATTTGTAACATGCCCGTTTTCTTGTTCAGCATCTTCTCCATCGAAGCTACTTGCTATTGATCAGCCATCTTCAAAACTCCCCCCCTTGTCCTCAACCTCCCAATCCATCACCACCAATAGCCATTCCCCCTTGCAACCCCTTTTGAACTTAACCAGCTCTGCCCTTACCAGTTTTTCGAGCAGTAGCGGGAAAAGGAAGGCTTCAAATCCGCAAAAATTCACACGTTTTCAAGAGGTTTCGATGCTGGATAACAGAGACAGTCTTTCACCATCTCAGCTGAACGTTGGGTCGTCGGTCGGAAGTGCTCTTCAGTTTATGCCATCAGTAATTAGCTCTATGATGCAACAACATATGGACGAGGCGCAGAAGGAGGTAAAGATTTGTCAGTTTTTGAAATAATACCCTCTTGTATTTTCTTGGTCGGCAAGGTTTTACTACCTTTTCTCTGCGAAAAAATACAATTTGAAGTTGTTCCTTGGTTCATTAATTTCAATTTCTACTACCCAGCTCCGCAATGTAGCTCCCAGTTCATAATAATACAACAAAACACAGAGTAAAAGTATAGCAAAAAAAGAAATTAGGCATGTACAAACTGGTAGTGAGGGGGTAGAAATAAACTTTTCGGTATCTTTGGTTATTGTAAGGTCAATATGATGGCTACAAACAGTAGACTGCTGTGATAACCGAGTTTGTTAGTTTTTTAATCACGTTTGAGCTTGTTAGTCATTAATCGAAAGCAGCCGAGTTCGATTCTGCACCAAGTGATTTCATCGCGCAATGTAGTATAAAGTTGTTCCAAAAAGTTTCAACATTTTTTAATTACAAGAAAAAACATGATTTTCTAAATCCAAAATAACAAAATTCTGCTTAATTCCAAAAACCATTTTGAATATTTTTAGTGGTCGGGGTCCCCCCAGAATGAGGCAATCGACTTCTCAGCAAAGCGTAACTCGCCCAAGTTCAACGACAGAAAAAGCGGTGAGTATCACTAAGGATGTTCCTGCTTTTTATTTTAATGCCAAAGCTTTCATGTTAGTTATACCAGCTGTTGAAACTGCTTTGAAGCGCAAATTTAAATACTGCATTTTCCCCTAGGAAGAATGTCGAAACCTGTCTGGTGCTATACAAAAAGAAATTTGACAATAATTACAAGTCAAACTGAAGAAACTCCTTTTGCTTTTTTTTTTTATTCGTGACGATCCCCTTAGTGGAGATTTTTACGCTGCTATACAGTAAAATGACAGCATTTATTTTGCAGCGTCATCGACAGAGCCTGAAAACGCGCTCTCGTTCGCCACCTCGTGTTCACGCATTGGCGGTGAATTCTTGCTCACGTCATCGTCTTTGCTGAACGGTGAAGTGAAGAAGGAGCCAACCGGAGAATCGTTTCGTAGAATAGAAGGTGACTAGACATAAGTTCTATTTTTCAAAGGACGTTTTTGTGTTGAAGTTGGGGTTGGAGATATATTTATGCAAGTGTGACTTTTAGTCGTGCGTTAATGTGCAAATACTTAAGTTAAATTTAGAAGATGTGGCGCAGGTGACTTGTTTACAAAGTGCACCCTTATAGTTACAATCTCACTATTACAATTATCATCTATTGTTAATGTTCAATTGTTTCTGTTAAATTTGCTTAATTGCCACCTTAAGTGGATTTATGTAAACGCCAATTTTTCATTCCTTCTTTAGTTATTGCTACTTTGGAATTTTTTGGCCATTTTATAGAGATTTGCCCAAATCAAGTGAGGAAGGAACTAAAGCAAGTTATTTTCCTCTATAGTGTCGAATCATCTTTAAAACTCAAAAAATTTGCTTAAAAGTATGTTTATGCTCGCATCACCGCTTAGCACTCTAAGGAAATCGGCAGCGAAACTTGTGTTTACTGTCTGAAAGTTTTCCCCAAAATTAGTGAGACGATTCTTTGATCTTGGATGACGATAATTTCGTAATAGAATTTAACTCATGGAATACCTTCATCTATTTCAATAGTCCTGCAGGGTTTTTTTCCAAGTCCTTCTAAAAATCAAAGCATAGACAAAGTTTGTCTTTAGAATCGTTCAAGTCGAGAGTTTTCGCTGCGAAACTGTAAAAACTCATCTATAAATAGGGATTTACATGAAATACATGAGAGTGCAAAACCATAGTTTTTCTGGATACCAGATCTCCAGGTTACAAAATTAAAATATTCTTTACTTCAGGTCAATTTGGACAGCGTGATGGCCTCATTAGCAACCGAGCCCTGAAGCGTAGCGAGCCTAATCTGACGTCACAAATAATGGAGAAGCTAACAGGGAGCGCAAGAAGAAAGCGGCCACGATATATGAACGAACGAGTTGCGAGCGATTTGCCGACCAGCTCGCCTATAAAGAATCAGCAACGGGTAAGCTATAAAAAAACTCGCAACACCTTTTGGCATCCATTAGTGTAGTGTGTTGTGTAACGTAGTGTAATTGTGTGTTGAAGGGCGTCCTTTCGTTGCGCGTTTTGCGAATTTTGCGACTTTTTTGCGCGTAGTATTAATTTTGTGCTATTTTTGTAGATCAACTTCAATCACACATCCGTTGGAAGCGCTAGAAGTTCTGATGACGTAATGATGGCGGAAGGTATGACGTCACTTACTAGACCAAGCAACTTGTTAGGGAAATCACCAGACTCTGACGCTAGAGGATCACCGCTGAATAGATCGGGAGAAGCTTCCAGATTTGGTCTGCGGCTTTTCTCCGTGGGGGATTCCGGGGAGGAAATGGAGGAACTTTCCGCCTACGTTTGCCCCCACTGCCGCTGCGTCTTTCTTGATCACGTCATGTACGCCATTCATGCCGGTTGCCATGGTTACCGCGACCCCTATGAGTGTACTGTGTGCGGACACCTAGCGGCTGACCGTTTTCAATTCATGTCTCATCTTACAAGAGGCGAACACTTGATGGCAGTGAGCAGCGACAGGAGCCGATCATTGAGAGAAGCAGAGGCTTCGGGAGAGCCGAGCTTTTTCCGACCGCAATTTGACTTGTCAGCCAGGGGTTTCCCCAGCAACAAGTTTTCGAATAAGAATCGTCGCCCCGAAGTTCCTCTTCTCTGATATAATTGCTACGTCGTAACTTTGCAAGTTGTCATAGAAACGGTACTTGAAAAAATTTTATTTTTTAATCGCCTATACGCAATTCCAGGTACGTCGTCATAGCAACTTTTTACCTATTTGCTTTGCCATTGTTAGTGTGCTGAGTTTTAGCGTTTTTAGCGCGCAATTTTGTTATTTGCACTTCGCGCTAATTTTTTGCGGATTGTTTAATAGTGGGTGAGCAAAAAATCTTCTGCCGGGGCTCGGCTGGGTGTTGCAGCGCAAACCGATAATTCTTCTAAATTCGATGCAAATTTAAGTCATTTGAACCTACCTCTCGTGTATTGCCCCAAAAATCGGGATGTGTAAGCGCCCCATAAAGTTGCTGTCCCACTTAATTGATTTGTACAGTGTCTTGTTGGTTTGTCGCTACGCTGATTGTGCAATCCGCTTTCGCGGAAATTTTGTGCGTTAGCTGGATATATTTTACACAGATACTACTTTCTAATCGTTTTATGCGCTAACAATAAACTGCTATATTTGACTTGTAAATGTGGATTGTTGATAATGCAAAAGCAAAGAAAGCTATTAGCGCATGTTTTGCAAATTCAAATTATAATCAAGCCTGCTTTTTATACTCGCTATATTATTCCGAAGTGTCTAACGAGTTGGTTGGGTCTATCTCCACAGTAACTATAGCACAACTCTTTGCTACGAATTGTTGCAGCGGTGGCGAGACCCGTTGGTGTCACTGCGTCGGAATTATCCGGCCAGCGAATAGAACTCTGAGCTCCTTTACCAAAGACGAACGCGTTACAACCGCTCCACTAACGGGCCATTTTGCGAGCTACATTCGAAAAAAAATTTGTTTTTATCTTTCAGGCATTAGCCATAGTCGAGAAATTGGCAAACAATCGCTCATTTAGTGTTTTAAAGAGAGATCTTCCATTAACGCTTTTACAAAAAGCATTGTTATCTTCTCCCGTCTGCTGCACCACACTATCGCGCGTAATGACGTCAGACGCTTATCGAAGCAATTTGCGTCGAAACACGGTAAAAATTTGGAAGTTTATTTCCGGTTGGAATCGCACAAAGCAGAGAGCAAGTTGCGGAGCCGCATAGTCAGTCATTGTTTTTCGAGTTTGAAGTGGGGAACATAATTTTACAGTTTCACCAAACGCGGTTTACCCTGAAATGCATGGATTTAAAAAACTACAGAAATTTAAAAACTATTAATTCTGACTATTGAAAACCTAGTCATAGTAGCGGCATTGCAGCGGCGTTCATTGCAGTAGATTGCCAAAGTCTTTGAAAGGGAGACGACTTTACTTTTGTGGGCTCGGGAGTGAGTTCGCTTCGAGCAATTTATCACCAGTTTGTCAACTCGACGGCCTTTCTAAGCCAGAATTTTCGTGCAGGCAGGTAATGTAATCGAGACCGCAGCGGTAAAAAAGGAATCGTAAGACAGAGAAATGTGATGTAAAACTACTAAGTTACAATTGTGGATTGAGCAGAAAGTAAACTAGGTACTTGCTCCGAGCCCAAACTTTTTGGTGCAAACTCGGAGAGATTTGGACCTCCGAGCAGCGAAGATCTTTTTTGAAGTTTAATGCTGTATTTCAGGATGGATTGTGACTTTTGAGGCCCCAAACAGCGAAGATCTTTTTTGAAGTTTAATGCTGTATTTCAGGATGGATTGTGACTTTTGAGGCCCCAAACAGCGAAGGCAGTTTTTTGGTATTCTTCAAAACTAAACCCGAAAAAAAAGCCTACGGCTTTAATTTTGCTTCGGGCCCTAAAAATCCAGGTCATCAATAACACAGAAAAACTCTCAATGGTAAAAGGTCCTGTCAGTAGAACACAGATTGAACATTGCCGTTGCAAAACTGGATATATTTTGGTGTCCAGGATTTGCCTTTGATTCAAAATTAAACGAGGACTGAAGGCAAAATCAATCGTGTTACAGAAGCCCCCCACAACACTGCTGAATGTTAGATGCTTCCGTGAAACTCTGGAGCAGGGGTCACTAAACTTTTTTTGCTGAGGGCCGGATTGCTGCGAGATTGGCGACTGCGAGCCGGATGCGAATTGAGAACAGATATATAACTGTATAGAATTTCTATTGATTCGAATTGAGTACAATAGATAGCACAGTCACAGTGGCGGATTTAGGGGGGGGGATGGGGGGGATGCATCCCCCCCCACCAGCCTAAAAGTTACGATTTTGGCCGAAAAATCAGCCCTTATTTTGAATAATTCGGCTCCATTTCGGGATGCATCCCCCCCCACCGACCTAAACGTAACAAATCCGGCCGAAAAATCAGTCTTAATTTTGGTGAAGACCTTTTTTTTTTTTTTTTTTTTTTTTTTTTTTGGAGACCACCTGATTTTGGGCAAAAAAAACGTTTGAATTTCCGATTTCGGCCAAAAAATCAGTCTCAATTTTGGTGAAGACATCCGAATTTTTGAGGTTTTGGCTTCAAATCCCACCCCACCAAAATTTTCTGGATCCGCCACTGCACAGTCAGCCGTGGTATTGCAAAATTGTGATAAAATCGATCGATCTCTGGAATAGCTGAGTAACCCCTGCTGTGATGCACTACAGGTCATCGTGTTCTTGAAAAAACACTTCCATTTTTTGGCCCAATCTGTACTGGCTAATGCTACGAAAACACAATTCCAAAAGTTATCCGTGGTATATGGCAAACATTAAAGGGCATTCAAGTCAAGTTTTTCGCTGTTGACCGAAGTGTTGGGATAAGCCAAAAATGCATTTTCACCAAATTTGAGCTTTTTTCGCCGAGTCATTTTCAAGATATTAGCAGTTCAAAAATACTAATTTTCCGCTTCAGAGTTGCCATTTTGTCAGTATTGTGACAGAAGACCAACTTTTGGAAAGCTGACTTACATTTATTAAAAACCAGCAAATTTTCCAGATCTATTCTATCCTTTATACTTTGTTTTACACTAACTCTGCCGCAAAAGAAGTAGTGAAAATTATGAACATGCAGTAACTATTTAAAATTTGATTCTAATTGGCAACCTGGCAAATTTCTAAGAGAAAAAAAGCCTTTTTTAAAGGAAATCTAATCTGTTATACAGGGTTGGCCAAAGAAAATTGCACCCTTAGACAAAGTGCCATATCAGCCGTATGTGTTGATGCAAGATGGGGCTCGATCTCATACTGCAAATGAGACGGTTAGATTCTTGAATCAACAACGATGCTTAACATTGTTGCAGCCAAACATGTGGCACCTAACAGTCCAGATCTTAATCCAGTCGATTACTGCGTTTGGAGCGCTCTGGAGCGAAATGTTTACCGCGGAAGAAGATTTGAAAACACCATAGAATTGAAAGAAACCATTCTTCAAGAGTGAGAAGCATAGCCCCAAGCGGTAATCAATAACGCCATCGATGGGTTTCGATCTCGTGTGCGGTTGGTGATTGCAGAAAACGGACAACACATCGAAAAATATTGAACGAATGAACAATCGCTTACTATTTGTGCCGAGTTAATTTTCATGCTATTGCAGTTTGTGATACTCACTATTTAAACACCTGTAATTTTGTTATTTTATGGAAATTTTTAATAAAATTTTACACAGCTACGCAATATATTGTCGTAAAGAAATGGTAAAAATTTTAAAATGTTATCTCTTCCAAAAAAAAGTTATGACACTTTGTCCAAGGGTGCAATTTTTTTTGGCCAACCCTGTATCTCAGAATCGGACAGTGGTAGAAAACTCAAATTGGGTGAAGTTAGTCTTCAGATTTGTTAAGTTTTTCTTTTGAGAAAAAAATGGAGCAAGAAATTTCGACCTGAATGCTCTTTTAAACGTATAATGTTGCCTGTTAAAAACATGTAGACATTCAACAACGAACAAACAACGAACGATTTCAACTAAGAAGTTTCTATAACACAAAAAGAAACAAAGCCGAAAAAAACAGCTAATACACAGTTTGGGTATTTCAGCAGATGGTTGGTGTCATAGTGCCAACAAAGATTATACTCTTTCAAAACAGCATCACTTTTGTTGGATATCAGGCAACTACCTATATATCTTCATTGGCTTGCGCAAAAAATACAGTTCTTTCTATTTTTTCATTAAACACCCGTCACATACAATCTACTCTTTTTGAGTCGTCATTTAAAGAGTACAATATTGCTAAAACTACGTTAATCTTTTATAAAAAATTGGGTAACTTTTTTGCGTAACAGTGCGGTTTAGTTTTACTTCCGCAACATGTGGCGCAGAGTTGTAAGTCGGGCCGGGCTTTTCGGGTCGGGTTCGGGCTGGTTCGGGCCTAAAGTTGACAAAAATTTCGGGCTTAAGTCGGGCCTGAGACGTTTTTTTTGCCTTAAGTGTGCGCAAAAATATAATCAAAATAACTTGGCAACATTGCTCAATTTTTCAGACCTAACTTAACTTTTGTTTTTTTTCGGGCAAGATTTGGGCTTCAAATTAGTTTTCGGGTTCGGGCCGGGTTCGGGCTTATATTTTCGGGTTCGGCCTGAACTAGTCGGCCCGTTTACAACTCTGATGTGGCGGGCCGGATGAAATCACTTCGCGGACTGGATCCAGCCCGCGGGCAATGGTTCGTTAATCTCTGCTTTATAGCCTTCACCGTGTCCGTCTGACCAAACCACAATCGAAATTCTCCAAACTTTAACTGTATTGTTGTTCAGAAACTGAAGCGCCATGGGAACAATCTTGAAAACAAAATACACGTCCGCTTGCCCAATTACTCCACTGAAAATGAATTCTATAACAGAGGTAGAACTCGACCAAACACAAATGTGTGCAAGAATTAACAAAAACGCGTATTTTTTAAAACATTTGCTAGCCAATGGCTGCCGGAAGTAAAGTGAGGTGTTCAAAACTGAGCTAACTAAGAAGAAGGAGCGGCCGAGTTCAAAAATTGAGTGGGGCAGATGAAAAAAAAGTCAATCGGTTCAGTAACAAATGAGAGTGTCTAAAGTTAGAGCAATCAAATTAGATTAGATGGCGTTGACTCCATCCTTTTTGACCGAGCTCTTCTAGAGATGTTCCACTTCAAACTCGACGTAAGGGCCTTTTTAATCATATCTTTTATTGGCAATACTGACGTGTATACATCGGCGACGTCATCTTAGTTCTAACATTAGACAAGTTCGCAATTAGGATAAGCCACAGCAGAGGCCTTTTAACCTAGGTTAATTTAAGCCTTTGTGGGCTAGGCTACTGCATTGAAACGTCAGGGTTGCCAATAAAAATTATATTTAGAGAGGCTCTTACGTTGTGTTTCAAGTAAAATATCTCTGGAGCGACTGGGTTAAGAAGGATGAAGTCAATGCCAACCTAATCTGATACGATTGCTGTTACGTCGTTTCAGTTTGCTTTCTATACTTGGTTGGTTTCGAACTCAGGCTTAGCTGCATTTAAGTTTTAGCGTACACGTGGTGATAACTATTGCAAATCAAGAGATTTATCTCGCCTTTTTTAACTGCACGTAATTAGCTGTTACGCAATTTTCAAACTGTTTACACTCAATGTTCGTGCTTTTAACGCCTTTTTTGGGGTCAGTCGATACTGTTAGTTGTCGAGGAAGGACATAGGTATTTTACGTGGAGTCGTGAGAATTCTATCAGTTTATTGTATTCAGATCCACATCTTATTAGTTGATTATCTTGGCAGTCCTTCCTCGAGACTAAAGGACTTGTCCTGGTGGCTCCCGTTTTGTTTTCCCTTGGGCTTGTTTTAAGAGCTGTTGCTCGCCTTCCCTTTGACCTATTGTTTTACTGGGGTTTATATTTCTTAATTCGCGTTCCTACTTCCCGGGGTCCCTTGCAGTTGTAAAGTGAGTTTGAAGTTACAGCTCTATTTTGGAGATTTTGGATTTGTCTGCCTTAAGAAGAAACCATCGGTGAGTCGTATTATGTGATGCTGCACTGTCTCGTTTATTATTTATGCTTGGTTAATTGTTAGTAATTACTTTCTATTTACACTATGTAGCATGTGTTCTGTTAACTGTTACTTGAGGCGTGATCATTTGACGCAGTGATTTCTTACACCTTTAGTAATTTTTTAGTTGTTGCTAATTTACGTTCTGTTATTTTTACAGAAACCGTTGACAATAAAATCGAATAAAGATCAATCAGTTAACGCGTGTTGATCAAGGCAGACAGAAATAATTTTCGCGTCGTACAATTGCTCTAACTTAAGAAATTCTATTGATCTTTCCTTCAGTACTCCTTCAATAAAATAGATCGTACAATATTATTAGAGGAAGTGGTAAATTTCTTGAAAAAATATCCGCACACAAAATTCGAAAATAGCTTATTTTTTTAAAGTTCTTGCTTGAACATAATCATTTGGTTGTGAAAAAAAAATCTTGCTGATACTTTCTAAGTAAAAAAGGACAGAATTACCAATCTGTTTATATTTAAGCTTTTTTAAATATTTTAGATTAGTAAAATAAAGATTTAAAATTGTTTATTAATCAGAAGCATACTTGCCCGACGAAATTAAGAAAATGAATATCGGGAATTCTTCTTTCAACTTCACTGTTCAACCCAGTCTAGAGTCTTCACCACTAGATGACCAGTGTCGATGGTCTCCACTGAATACAGCTCTTTCCTGTTTTCTGGCCTTTATTCTTATTGTGAACATTATCGCTGCTATGATTATCTTTCGTGTTCCATTGATCTCCACTAGAGGGCGCTGCAATCCGGTGTATCTCTGCATCAGATTTCTCAATGCCATTGATATCGCCCAGGTAAGCTGTAAACTAGGTTTTCCAATTAGCTGAGACACTTTTTATATTGATCTACTTTATCCAGTCATTCATCCACCATTAAAGTTGTCCCCAAAAATTGTTGAGTTAGTGTAATTGTAAGCCAAAAAGTCCACTCAATTATAGCTCTAAATATTGTTACTCTTTTTACTGTTACTTGCCTTTTTTGTGGTGTTCATCATTCTTTTTCTGCATATCTTTTTTTGTTGAATCCATCACCCTCTTTCGAAGAATAACTAAAAACGTACCATCATTAGCCTAAATGTGTTTGGTGTGTGTTTGATGAAAACATGGCTACCCTTTTCTTGTATTGAAAACTTTTTTTTCGTTGTTTGAGGTGACTTTTCAGGGTTCGAAATTAACGCTTGCCCGAGGCTAGCTGAAATCGCTTCGGGCAAGTTATTCTTCGGCTTAACTTGCCCGAGAAGCAAGCTAACAAAATAGAGCGTAAATAAACAACACCAAACAAGATTATGTCGAGACGCAATTTAGCTTCGCTTTTGTTGCAATAAAATATGTAGTGTAAGTAGAGAAAACTGTTGCTTGCTTTATTTTCGATAAACACTTGTAATCATCACAATTAACACTTCGTTTAATTTATTCGTACGCACACTATTAATCGCAATTAACACTTCTTAATCGCACGTAGGATTTTTCATACTCAGACGCATTTAGCCAAAATCTACTTTTTTTTTTTTTATGAAAAATTTTCCCACGTTTGTCGCGTTAACCGCTGTTTCAGATATCACAAGTACTACCCTGCGTTGCAGGAAGACATCAAGAATTTTGCAATTTTTTTGTTATGATTATTTTAAAGATCTTTTAGCTCCTATATCTTTTGCAAAAGTTTCGGCTTTCTAGCTGGTGTACTTTCCAAAATATTTGCAATTAAAGATGTGCTTGCAACAAACCGTAATGTAATAATTGAAATAATTACAATTAAATATTCAATTTTTGCGTAATGCATGATTGGAGAAACTTAATTATTACCCTACGTCAGGGTTGGAATCGATGCTGTTTAAAAGCAAAGACGAATCAATATCGATACTTCACACAAAAAGCAAAGAATTGTCGAAAGTCGATAATAGAAACAAACAGCAAAGACTAAACAAACAAAAAGCAAAGATATCAGAAACATAAAGCAAAGATTAGTTATCCGAAACGAGAACAAAAACTAGAACAAGAATTAGCCGAAAACTAGAACCAAAACTAGAACAAAAATTAGCCGAAACGAGAACAAAAACTTAATTTTATTTTGTATAAGGATGTAATAAAATTTTTGCTGTATTGACCGTTAAATGAAACTTGTGCGTGGAAAAACTATCATTACCGGACTATAGAGGATATAAAAAATACACTTTTAGAATACTTATAAAGAGCACTAGATGTTCATTTTCCCGGAGGAAAATAGTACGGGACTTCGGCCAGTTCCTTTTCACCAACATTTTCCGCTTTATACGTTCAAGGTTATCGATATTTGAGTGAAACTCAGTCGTATGCATTGCAAACAAAGTGACCTTGTCTGTTAAAAAAAAAATGTTGACTTTAAATTATTTGTAATTTGGGTAAAACGGATGTTCGAGTAAATGTTTAAACCCAGCGCTGTTCAATCACGACAATTTCAAACACTGGCGTTTTTAACCATTATGCCAGCACAGCACATGCACCCAGTTGATTAAACTCAATTGTTAAATTTAGCTTACAAAAAGAGATTTTTGGGAGAGTTTCGGGGATTGGTACCCCCAAACTATGTACAAAAAATTGTCTCTTGAATGTCTACTGATATCCAACAAAAAAAAACTAGCGTCCTAGTTAAAGCCGTTCAAAAAATTGATTTTTGGAGGTCCATTTGGAAAGGTTTTGGAGGGGTGGTACCCCCTAACTAAATCAAAATTTTTGTCTGTTAAATATCTCTTAATATCAATAAAAGCTAGAGCCTTAGCTTAAATCGTTCAACACACTAATTTTGGGGAATTTATTTGGGGATTCCTCGGGGGAAGTGGTTCCTTTGAACTATGTAAAGATATTTGTCTATTAAATACCTACTGATGTAGGGGGTTCATGTGGGGGTTCGGGTGGTTGGTACTCCCCAAACTTTTTCAATTCTTTTTCATTTTTTCAAAATCTTTTTCAATTCGATATCTTTTCATATCAAAAAAATAGCTCCCTAGTTCAACTCCGCAAAAAGTGACTTTGGGAGGTCCATTTGGGGGGTTTCTGGAGGATGATACCCCCAATAAATTATGTCAAAATAAATGTTCCTTCAATATCTAGTGATATAAAAAAAAACTGCATAGAGCCTTTGCTTAAGCCGTTCAAAAAATTAACTTTTATGGGGTTCATGTTGGATCTTTGGGAGGCTGGTACCCCCAAACTATGTCCAAGTACTTGTCTGTTAAATATTGACTGATATCAAAAAAACTAGCACCATAACTTAAACTGTTAAAAAAAATCATTTTGTTTTTTCTTTTACAAAGAATGAAACTCGATATCCTCTGATCATATCTATTGCCAAAATAAAAAAAATTAAAAGAGCTTTTGTCCAAAAGTATGTGTGCAGGATTCAATATGATTTTGGAATGAGAAAAACCGATGGCCTACTAGATGATTGAACCCAGACCTTTTCAATCACAGTGGTTTCATATGCTGGTACCTTTAACCAATAGGCAACAGCAGCACATGTGCATACGTGACGAAAATAAATTATTAAAATCACATAATAAATTTCGTTATCACAAGTTTTTGGCCCGTCTGTCCATACCACTGACGAAGCCTCAAAAATGCAGGTGCACAACTTCATATATAGACTTATCATCTGTCCAAATTTCAAGCTTCTACCTTTGGTAGTTTTGGAGTTTTTGTCTCCATAAAGAGATTTGCTTAAGTAAATAAATAAAACAGTGTGGGAATCATCATAATTTATTTTTGGGAGCTGAAACTGCATGCCCAGGCGCAACTAAATTCGAAACTTTTATTGTACTCCTGCGATTAGTTTTCGAGCGAGATCTATTTAAACCTCCGATTGGTATTTCAGTTTTTGTCTCGGAAAAACGTATCACGGTACTGATTGCCCCCAAATTTGCTCTAAGAATGATTCATATGTGCCCTATCTAAGTGCTAAATTTCAAGTTTCTACCTTTAGCCATTTCAAAGATATAGCATTTTCGACCTCTTGTTGCCAAATTCACAACTTTGCATGGAAAAAAACACAGAGACTTCCGACGCGAAGCGTCGCGGAAGTCCCAAATATAGCATAAGAGAAACGAAACGATGTAAGCTTAGGCAAACTCAATAAGAACAAAAGCAAAGTTTAAAGATTCTACCAATCGATATCATGCAAGCAAAAAGCATAGAAAAGGCGATAATCGATAGAAAAAATTAAAAGCAAAGCCATGGAGCGCCGTTTGTGTACTTTAATTTGTGCAATGATTTTTTTGCATATTTTATTCAATAGTCATGTTAATTAATATACAAAGTAAATATACAAAAAAACAAGTGCAAAAATAAATATGCAAAAGTTTTTGAATATTTATTACACCATAATTTAAGCAACATTTTTTTGCATATTTAGTTAAATAGTCATTTTAATTAAATATACCAAAATATACGCCACAAAATAAACTGTTGCAAAAATAAATAAACAAAAAAGTTGTCACTCAAAAATTTTTGCGCAAAAATTTTTGACTCAAAAATTGTTGTTGCAAAAATAAATCCACAAAAATTTTTGTGGATTTATTTTTGCAAGATCATTTTTTGCATCAAAATTTTTGGATTACAATTGTTTGTGTCTCAAATATTTGTACATTTACTTTTGATAGCAAAGAAAGAACACACGCCGAAATAAATGAGCAAAATTTTGTGATGCAAAGAAGTTGATGCAAAATTTCTTGTCGC
Organism: Trididemnum nubilum; assembly: GCA_963965965.1. Lineage (NCBI taxonomy): Eukaryota > Metazoa > Chordata > Ascidiacea > Aplousobranchia > Didemnidae > Trididemnum > Trididemnum nubilum. Next base: position 38,307,858 of record OZ014476.1, read on the forward strand.
ATAAAAAACGCTTGCAAAAATAAATCGTCAAAAATATTTGACTATTTAGTTTGTGTCCTTAATGATGAAAGGTTGGAATTATACGGGTAGGAAGGTATGGGTGTATGAACCTTCATTTTCCAGCCCAACGAGAGGTCTCATAAGCTGGCCAGTACCTTACTATAGGCTGCCGTACAGCCTGAAGCTTTCGTCTTGAAGTTCCAAATGTATACCTTGCCGGTACCTTCCCGCCCGCATAATTCCAACCCTTTATCACTATGGACACGAACTAAATAGTCAAATATTTTTGACGATTTATTTTTGCACGCGTTTTTTATGCGGCAAGAAATTTTGCATCAACTTTTTTTGCGTCACAAAATTTTGCATATTTATTTCGGCGTGTGTTCTTTTCTATCAAAAATAATAGTACAAATATTTGTGACACAGACAATTGTAATGCAAAAATTTTTGACGCAAAAACTGATGTTACAAAAATAAATTTTTGTGGATTTATTTTTGCAACAACAGTTTTTGGGTCAAAAATTTTTGTGCAACAATCTTTTGCTTATTTATTTTTGCAACAGTTTATTTTGTGGCATATATTTTTGTATATTTAATTAAAATGACTATTTAACTAAATATGCAAAAAAACGTTGCTCAAATTATGGCGTAATAACTATTCAAAAATTTTTGTTCATTTACTTTTGCACTTGTTTTTTTTGTATACTTATTTTGTATATTTAATTAAAATGACTATTTAATTAAATATGCCAAAAAACATTGCATAAATCAGAGTACACAAACGGCGCCTCATACAAAGCATCTGCGATAATCGGTAACAAAAAAGCAAAGAATGTAATATCGATTATCGATTAGTAATCGATATTTCCAACCCTGCCCTACGTCACATTAACATCTGACATAACATCGCACGCAAAAACTTGATTCTCGAGGTAAGATACGCGACAACGCCTATTTTGCAAATTCAGTGCTTTTTGAAATGTTTTTTCAAAGTTAAACTCAAAACTTATTGTACCAGTTTTTTTTAGGGCAAGTTGAAATCTTTCGGGCAAGTAGACAATTGATATCACTTGCCTGACGGGCAAGTTGTTGAAAAAGTTAATTTCGACCCCTGCTTTTGAAGATTTAGTTTTATTCCGCAGTCTTTTGAAAGTTAGCTGTAAAAATAATACAAAAATCAATTCAAACTTGTACAGTATGTTGTCCTCGCTGTATACAGTATTTTGCCGAAATTTGTACAAGAGTATTTTGGGACCCATTTCTTCGTCAATGCGTCTTTCAAAGAAATACCGCAACCGTGATGGTGAGTCTTTAGCAGCACATTTAACCGGTCCGAGGTTAGAACTCGAAACTTCCGGTTTCAGAGGCCAGCGATAATCTCTTGCTTTGGGAATGGTAACAATCAGCTTTAGTTTTGACTGCTTTTGCAGCACCGGTAATTCACCTGAAATCGAGATTTCAAGGTTTTTGTTACTTTTAGGCAGTTTTGTTGCTGGCAATGCCTTCGTTTTCCGACGACCATTGCAATTGGATCGGTGGAGACGAAAGCTGCAAGGGATGGGGCTTTCTTGCTCTTTCACTCCTTTTAGTGTCTCCTCTTATCACTATTATGATGGCATTTGATCGTGTGGTGGCGCTTTATCAACCTTTCAAATATCGAAGCAACCTCGGACTTCAGGTGAAGTATTTTGTAAAATCCAAATCCTGCTTGTTAATGACAAAGGCCAGTGTTTATGCCATAATGGGCTCTCGTTTATCATTTTCCTGAAAACGCCCAAAAACACGGTGTCAAAAAAGTGTTCCTTTTAAAAGAGTGTATGTGCGACATGTACTGTATTTCAGCGCTTAGGAGCTAGCTTAGGAACTAGCCACTTAGGAACTAGGAACAAATAAGTCCATTGTTTAAATACAACTAACAAAGCTGAGATCCGCGTCAAAAGACCTTCATGTCAGTGGCGTTGCTCGGGATGATGGTACCCGGGGCGGGATTTTGTGATGTCACCCCTTTTCGGTCCAAAAATAGGTGAAGACCAAAAAAAAAAACGTCAATGCCATAAAATTACTGGGTTTTCGGCTCAGAAATATGTGAAATCCCAAGAAAAAAAAAGGTCTTCGCCGCTTAGTTTGATTTTCGATCCAAATGAGAACGGAAAAAAAGATCTTCACCACAAATCAGTGGAGATATGGTTTCACTTCATAATATGGTGTCACTCCACAATGGTTACACCAGGGGCGGCCGTCCCCCCACCCCCCTAGCGACGCCACTGCTTCATGTGATCCGTCTTCTGTTTTCGTTTGTTAGACGGATTGACTCCGGTGATTGTTGCAAGTTACTAAAATGCAGCAGTCATTCGAGGGTTGATAGCCTACCTAGCTAGCCTAGCTGACGATAGGAGATATTCCTTAAAACTGTCGCTGTACTAGGCTGTATATTTTGTGGGTAGGCTATCATGACTGACATGTGGTGTTACTCATTGGGTGGTTCATTTATTTTTTGACTTCTGTACAACAAAAGTTGCCTTCGTTAGGTTCTACTTGCGAGTCTTTCGTCAGACTGGGCCAGATACACATAGCCAGAGGGTCCCACGGGGCACGCCCCCCCCCAATTGAAATGCCACCAATGACAAAAAGTCTATTGTTTCTTCAGTTTCAGTTTCTTTTAGCATCTTCGAGTGCAACAGTTCACGCGTACTACCATAATTAACAATAATATTGACAACCAGGGGGCCTCGGGTCTCCTCAGTTCAATTTTCCCAACCAATTTAAAAGTCTAGCCCGGATGAAATTAAGGGTTTTTGTCGTAAAAGTTGCTACCTCAGGTCCTCATTTCACCCTTTTATGAACGTAATGCAATAACCAGGGCCGGATTTACCGTATGGCTCAGTGCCAGGGGCCCAGCGCTAAGACATAAACGTAGCCAAGGGGGGGGGGGGGGGACAAGGGGCGCGCCCCCCCGATTGAAATGAAAGCAATGATAAAAATGTGACAAAAAAGTGTTATGTTATTCAGTTTTAGTTTCTTTCTGCATCTTTTCGTTCAACAGTACACGTGTACAATAGTAATCAACAATGAATTGACAACCAGAGGGCACAGGCCCCCTCAATTCAATTTTGGAAACCGATTTACACGTATAACCTTGGTGAAATCTAAAGTTTTTGTCCTAAAACTTGCAACGTCAGGCCTCATCTAACCTTTTTTATGAACATAATGCAATAACCAGGGCCGAATTTACTTTATGGCGCAGTGCCAGGTGCCCTTCGGCAGATGGTAGGACATTTATTTGGTATCCACCTGTATATTTGGCTGGAAGATGTTGCGAAAATCCTTAAAGAACCAGAGACCCACAGAATGTAAATCTGGCCCGAGCAATTACACGCTGGCAAGTAGGTCTAACCATCTATTATATCATTTTTCAATAACAATTTTTCAATAACAGTTTTTACGCGTAAAAATACTTTCAAAAAATAACTAGGAAAATGCTTATTGAACAAATTATTGAGTTTGAGTGGAGGGGTTATGGGCCCCTTGGCTGTACATGTACTCCTTTAATTGCTTATTTTCATGACAAAACGAAAATCTCTAAGGAAAATCTTCGAGTGGATTATTATTTACTGCTAAAATATTGCAGGAGGCAATGCACCTTACTTCCCTCTACTTGGGCCAAATCACTTACAAAATTTAGCACCAAAATGAAAGATCTTAAGCGTATTTTGAACTTAAATTGTAAGTAGAAGGAGAATTGAACAGTTTATTTTTTAATTGAATTTTATATGTTAAAAATCTAGTTCTTTCAAATGGCTCTGAACACGTGCAAAATGTGATCTAATGGCATTAAAATAGCTTTTTTTTCCAAAAAATTACAAAAAATTGTCCAAAGGCTGGGGGCTTTGCCCCCAGACTCCCGTCTGGGATACATTTGAGTTACACAAGCTTACTTTACGCGTTTTCCGCTCATTTTTACTATTTAACTTTTAATTTAACCCCTTTTCTTCAGCGAAATCCTGGTTAAGTGCCAAAACCTGGCCTCGGCTTCTGATCTTCCCCTTAACGATATATTCGTCTCGCAAAAAGTTCCTCTTTTCAAAATTTCTGATGACGTCATTGCATGTGATTTGTGGTTTGGGCACCCCCAATCAAAAATCCTGGCTACGCCTATGCTGGGCCACAGCAAGTATAGTGCTTGATCTAAACACAAAATTAAAATTGGTGTCTTTTCTAAAAATACTGCCGCGCATTGCCAGTTCTGTAATCGAACTGGGTGCTAGCAACCCTTATATCATCAACACGCCGATTTTGCCAATTCAGCTACGCCGCCGTCAAACATCCGCCATGAAACTTTGGAAATTTTGCTATACAATAGTGCAAACTTCGAAGCCCGGCCTGAGTACCATATCCGAACCGCGATGAAATTTTTTCGTGTCCGTGCCCGCGGTCTTCATCTTTTTCCGAACAAGTTTAACCTGCAGTACCGGTTGAACCAGCCCAGCAAACATGCCGAAAACTTCTTTTTTTTTAATTTTTGGTTTTCGCCCTCTTTAATGTTCCTTTTCATGCTACGAAAACCTTTTGTGGTCTTCATTGTTTTGTAGCCTGGCGTCTGCTACTGAAGCGGTAGACTGGAATCAATTTCCGGTCGGTTCAAACTAAGGGCTATAAAAATTGGTATTCACTGCTTCCTTGCATGACGTTTACCAATTAAAGGAACAGTGTGAAGCCTCCACCGTTTGCGTTAGACAGGAGCAGCTTGACTCAAAAACCAAAAGAACCCTTCGCTGTCTTCTGGCCAAGACAACTTCGAGAATAAAATTTAATTCCAGTCTTGAACATTGGCCAGTGGTTTGATCATTTGGCACACAAGGTTGTGCCATAAAAAAGCTGTTGGCCTTCCAAAAGCACCCCTGTTCCCTACCTAAAGTTTGTTTATGACCGGTTTGCGAAATATAAGTAAATTATGTTTTGAAATTTGAAGTGAACAAAGCGGCCTTGAGAAAAAGAATTTGGCAACAGCATATTGCTTCAAAAGCACAAAACTAAGTTACATGCTTTGCTAAAAACTTTGCCTTTTTTGCTGTGGGAATTGTACGCAAAGTTTCTTCGCGATGCAAGCGATGTCCCTGTGACTCATCAAAGAAGATATTCCCGTGTGATGGAACTGCAAGGTGTCTTTGACCAGGTGACCTGATCTGACGTGACAATTAATTCACGCCTCTACGTCGGCTTTTAGCGCGTCCAATGTCGAATCAATGCCGACTCGAAGTCGTCAAATCGGAAGTTATTGTGTTTGAATGCGACATGTTACATTATGAGTTTACAAGCAGCAGCAATTAGCAAGCAAACCAGTCTTAAACAGAATTTTTACGTTTCTCGAGAACACGTGCTAGAAGAATGGATATTTTCTCGCGAAAATCGTCAAATCGAACCATTTTTGGGTGTCCTGTATCAGAATATACTTTTTTGATTCTGTTTTGAATAGCGCTTAACCGCTTCCATGCTTTTTTGGTTCATTTTCAAAAAATCAAGAAGCAAAATCAAAGTGCAGATCAACGCGTATAAAAAAGTGATGCGTTCGATGATAGTGACTAATAGGGACAAGAATTATGAAAACAAAAAATTATATCTGTTTCAGAAATATTTAAATTGTGCCTCCAATGCTTAGTGTTTTTACAAGAGTCTGGTGGTTATAAACAGGTGCTACTATATGTGTGCAATTGAAAATTGATTTTTGATTCAGGTTTTGAAATTCTTGCTCCCTATAGCTTGCGCCATTGTCTGCATCATCACTGCTCTACCAATCGTCGGCATTGGAGAATATCACGTGGTTCGTGGTCGAAGGATGTGCCTCTTGGACACTATTGTGGGTGAGAAGAACCGTTTTTCATAAATTTTTACTGCTTTGGCGATCTGGTAAAAATTTGTTTTAGTTTAGGCAATAATTTTGTATTATTTTGGCCGAGCTTTTACAGAAGGGGTTGATCTGCAACTGAATTGATCTCTTCAAGGTAGGATTTAGGGTTTGTAAAAAAGAAAAATCCAGAGCTCATTTTTATTTTTTTTAACTGAACCAACAAAAACGCAATACAAACACGGGACATTTTGCTTATACAACAACACAAGTAACTCTGTAATATAATTTTGTTTATATAACCCACCTGCATCCGTAAAACTCCCAACGGCAGAGAGAACGGGACTCACAGCCCATGGTGTTGGAGCTCATCAATCCACAGCAACACCATCTGCTCTCCTTCACAGTTGCGCCTCTGAATGAATCAATTTGAGTGTTTTCGAAATTCAACTTTTGGAAATTTTAAACTAGAATTTGAATTTCGACCTATTGCTTAGCTTACTACAACTTGAGCCGTGATAGATCAGTCCCCCGGGAGTTAGGAAAAATTCCCGTCGGGCCGGTATGGGCTGCTCACAGACGTGGCTCAGTGTAATAGACTGAACTACTTTAAGGTCATTTTTCTTATGTAGACGTTCAGCAATCAGATGAAGACCGCTTTTTGCTTTTTAGAGAAACGTTGCGAAAGTGGACAGCTCAAATTCGAGATTTTTTTGTCTCATAATTTTGATGTCAAAATAGCCACTCCAACCGCTTCGATCAAAATGTGGTCTGTAGAATGTATTTTCCGGGCCAGTCAGTTGTGGTAATCCATTATCCATTAGTACTAGTTGTTTGTCATCGAACTTTATTTTTAAGTTGATACGAATGAGTCATACGCTGACGAAAGCACTTTTTAAAATTACGCATCATTCTATTTCCAGACGATCCAGTGGACCGCGGTTATGTCCTTGTGGTGCATCTTCTTTTCCTTCTTTCCCTATTTTTTATGGTTGGCTGCACACTCGCATTTCAAGTGCAACTTTGCAGATTATCAGCTCAAAAAAAGGTTTGTTCTTGCGTATGAACCAGACGCACTGCGTCTTTCTAACCATATCAACGCAAAGCACCCTTGTTTGGGTTTTGTTTGCAATTTTTTTCTCAGGTTGGGCCACCACAATGGGTAAAATACATTGTGGGTTACAAAAAAATAAAAAATAGAAACATTATTTCACTCATTTACATGAATGAGATAATGGCTACGCCACTGGTGGCAATTATGCAATTTCAAAAAAGCCCTAGCTGCTGTTCGCAAAAAAACATTAAACAGTACAAATAAACATTTTTTGGGGATTTATTGGAAACTGATAAGTTAGACGAATATTAGGTTGATAAAAACGAAAGCTTTATTGTAAAAGAAATTGATTATTTTTTTTGAATTACGCCCGTTTGCGGAATATGATGGCAAACTTTTCATTTTCAACTTATGATCACCGATCATTCATTACAATAGCTTTATTTAAATCAAATAATGATAAAATCCCACAAAAATTACGCTGGGTCGGCTCTGGCATTGACCTTGACCATTTTTTTTGCTTTTAGTTCCATACGTCATCTACTCGATTGCGTCCTAAGGGACATCGAAGCACAATGAACGCGACAGTGACAACAATGGCGATCTGCTGTATATTCGTGGCGTGTTACACACCTTACGTGGTGAGTGCTGGTTGGAGCAGTCGGGCGCAAACACCAAACGAAATGGTGGAGTTACGCTAGTAAACTTCTGGATGGTGCAGCAGTATAGACTGTCGGATTCAAACACCATAACAAATTAGTGTTTGGTTGTTAAAATTTCTCCATACTGTTACAAATTCCAACAGTGCATGTGAATAATTTTGTTGTTGCTATATGTAAAATAACTGCTTCTGCGTTACCATCAACTTTTTGTAATACAAAAACATATAATTTATGAAAACACGAGTATAATAATAGAATTAAGCTTAACATAAATTCATTTCTTTGTTGGGTTTAGCACCAAAGCCGAAATATTCCATAATTGATATCTCCAAACTCAAAAATAAAAGAAAATAATTGTACAAAGTAAATTATTCTTGCAGTATATTTGTTCAAATCTGAAAAACATAATATTTAAAGTTTTGGACAAAGGTCTAATTTTTAACTTTTAAGTGCGCTAGTTTGCCGCCCTTAAGCTTAATTTTGCTGTTTTTTGTGCAGCAGGCTCAAGCTAAATTATTTTTGTTTTCAAATTCTTGCAGATCCGGATTCTTGTGGAGTCCTCAACTGGAACTAAATCACGTGGTTGGATTACGTGGTTGACCTTTGGCCTCGCTTTCACCCAGCCTTTAGTGAACCCAGTGGTTTATTTGAGCACAAACGCAAAATATCGTCAAGAATTGATGGTGAGTTAGAGCAACAAAAAAGACAACATTACGTCACAAACTGCATCTGATTCAGATATAGCAAAAAAAGACCGCGGATGGGAATCGAACCGTTGTTCACTACGAGAGATATACGCTGGTTTGAAGTTGCGGCGGTTATCACATTGTGGTAGTTAGTCCACTTTGCCACCTTTCAGCTCATTGCCGTTAAGAGAGAGCTAATTTGCTCACACAAGTAACACGTCATTTTTGAAGTTGTGCAGTTACAAAAAAACTTTTGTTGAACTCGAAAATGAGGATAAAAAATTTATTCCATTTATATGACTAAGCTTTTCTGCATTGCATACAGGACAAAACTTTTAAATTAACTTATTTATTAAACTTATCTCCAAAAAACTTGGTCACGTTATATGCAACAAAAATGTGAAATAAAATTAAAAAGACTGGTTTAATCAACATTGGAAATAGTTTAACTATAGCATTGGCAATTAATCAACCATTTTTAATTGCGAGTCAAACTTCAAATTCAAGTCAAAAACTTAAAATCCGCATTCCAAAAGAGTCTACGGGGTGTCTATAGAGTCGGATTGTAGTCGATTAATTTAGACCCATGCACAACTCTCCGGCCATGATGTAAATCAGGGGTCGGCAGCCTTTTGAACTAGTGGGTCACATTCAGTCCTAACAAGGTTCCAGCGGGCTGCCACCTTCCAGCGTAGGCCTACCAAACAAGAAAGGTCTTCGCCAGAAATTCACGCCTTTTTGCGGCCGAATTGATGGCATAGACCAAAAAAAGGTCTTCTCCAGAAATTCAGGCCTTTTTTCGGCCGAATTGATGGTGAAGATCAAAAAATAAGGTGAGAATCATTTCGGCGGTTTGTTGCTGCATATCTAAAATTGAAAAAAGAAAAAAGGTCGCGGGCCGGGTGACAATAAAAGGTGGCGGGCCGTAGGTTACTGACCCCTGATGTAAATGATTCAGTAGCGTAGCCAGGGGGGGCGGGGGAGCTCGAGCCCCCCCATTGGCTTGTGAATTATGCAAAATCGCACGTTTTAGGTGCTTTTGAGACCGATTTTTGGTAAAAAATTGAAAACAGCCCCCCCATAAGAAATTGGGTGCCGAAGTTGTGAAGTACATGTCGTGATACGGCCTGAAAAAGCGTTTGAATTTCCGATTTTGGCCGAAAAATCAGTCTCAATTTCGGTGAAGACCTTTTTTTTTTTTTTTTTTTTTTTTGGAGACCACCTGTTTTTGGGTGGAAAAAACGTTTCAATTCAATAACAATGAAAATTCGGGTCAAGGTCGTTTGCACTTTTCTCACTCTTTCAAAAAAGCCCCCCCCCCCTTTTCCAAATCCTGGCTACTCGCCTGAAATGATTTAAGGAGCGTATTGCTCTATTCTATTCCATTATATTTTTTATTTCTTGTTTAGTCTATTATGCGACGAATAAAGCACGCTGATATCATCACATCGTCAGATAGCTACACAATGACATCACGAGCAGTAAATTCGGAAAGAAGACGATCTTCAAACTACAGTAAGAGATTGATATGATGTCAAAGCTAACGAAATTTGCACACTAAGTTTGGACCTATAAACTTGAGAAATAAGTATGCCTTTACCTAGAAACAATTGTTAATATTATACGTATAAACCTCATTTAAAAACTGGAACCGAAATCAGTAATTTCGGTGATTATTCAGGGTCTTAAACAAGACTTTTTGGCTTTTTATTGGCGCAGTGTGGACGAGAAGGCGAAAGCGTTGCATTTACGGCAATTCTGATCACATGATCTTGGTTCAACTCTATCCTGCACATGTCACGTTTACTGCAAGTATCTCTGCTTGGTAGGCAACTACAAAGTATGCTACAAACAAGTAGCAAAATTTACTGAATGAAGGCAAAAATCAATCGGAATAACGCAGGAAAAATGATAAACTCATAATTAAGCCGATTCATCGAAGGATATTCGTTGCTCTTGGCGATACAGAAAAGGACTTATTATTTTCATGTATTTTTTCGTCCGGCAAAAAAGTTGATCTTTTCACCCCCCCTTCTTTCAAAAATATAAAGCTTGCTTTAATTTTTTTGTTCTAACAAATTACCGCCGACGCTGCTATTGCAATGCACTTAAACGAAGATATTTTTGTGTAGATTGTGGAAGAAGTAATAAAACTGTTCAAGAAGCCAAAAAAGAAAAAGATGCTCTCCAAACCACATCACCTTTTTCAACTACCCGTCACGTCGCAACATTGAAAAAAACTGGCAAAACATACCTCACAACGAGGCCAAACTATTGATAAAGTTTCTGGTTCGCCTGCTTTTGACATTGATTAGCAGGATATAGCTCCTACAAAGGCTAGAGGGTAAATTCTGCTACGAAAAGATTCCGGACATTTTTCATGGCGCAGGACCTTCGATAAAAAACTTGTCCGGTACGCGAAGTTGCAATCTGTGGATCAACTGTAACAGTTTGCAAATTTTATTCAAAGAAAGATGTTATTTATTTGAGCGCTTGCATGGAGAAGATTTTGCGATATCACGCTACTTCTCAACATTTCAAAATTTAAAATACAAATTTCGAGTTGTTTACGTAGTTTGTCGTTTGTTTACCTATGTTTACCGTAGCACTGGTTATCTCTCTCTCTCTTCTTATTGCCCGCTTTTCCGTGAGAACGGTGCCGCGGAGGCAGCAGCTCGAGATTAAGCTCCTAACTTTACACCGTTCACGGTCTTCCACCACCTCCGTAATTTTGCTTGGGTGAAGTCCAAAGTAATTTTATGTCATCTATCCTTTTTCCAAATCAAAGCAACCGAGTTTTGTGGACGTGTTTTGAGAGCATCTATTAATTATTAGGCCTACAGCTTTGTAATTTAGGCACAAGAAGAGGTTAATTCGTGGTTTTGTTTATTTAAATTTAAATTCACCAAGCCCTTATAGACTCCGCTAAACCAACTCCGTTTTCTCGATCCTTGTGTTTCGCAATGTGATCTACAATGCAAAATCGCCACGAAAATGAAATTTTAACCGCGTCCAAGTTAATGGGGATAAGCAGGTATTAGATTATAAAACTTACCGGTAGTTACTAATGTAATATTAAGTTAGAAACTTAGTAGACTAGGTGAAACTCGACATCTCTGTTCTCACAGACTTGAGGTCAGACTCAGAAGTAGCCTAAGCTTTAGCTTGAAGTTCTGTACTTTCTGATAAGATAACCGGTAGCAGTAGCATCAACACCACAGCTATAGCCATGTGTGATAGGCTACTGTCTAGTGTCTGGTCTCATTGTACTGGCCAAAGAAACAAAATAGGAAAATTTAATATGAGGTCATACCACATCACAGGTCAGAGGTATGCACAGTAAATTGGTAAAAGTAAGGTAGCCTACCGACAAGCTGCTAAGACAGTTGACAGTCTGCAGTAGGCCAGGCAGTTGTAGCCTAGTGACCAGCTCAGAGCTGAGTAGTTAATACTGGTACCTGATACAGGAGTAGGCCCTATTTTACCGGTCAGGGGTAAATACTAGTATTTTATTGATAATTTAACTTACCCATCAGTAGGCCTAGTGTAGAAAGAGTGTCTGTTACTGAATTGGTACGGTACCTACACCCCTACAGACTAGGGTTCGATTCCCAGTTCAGAATCAGAGTTGGTTCAAAGACCACAAACTTGGTTGGCGTACTGGTACCATGCTTCCCTGTTTAATACTCAGCAATTAAACAAGACAGTGTGGAGCCTCCTCTGTATGTGCTAGATAGATACCGGTACTATAGCATAGGCTAGGCAGGTGTGGCCTGGTGGCAACTTTACTCGAAGATCATCAAAAATGGCCAAAGTCCCTCCACTCTGACCATCTTCTGGCCAACAGGCCATCTGCCATGACAACTTCAAATCAAATCTTTCATTATAGCCTATAGCATAGGTACTTGCTGTATTATGCTGAAGCATGTAAGGAGTTGGTGGGGCTCATCTCCGCATCATCTGCCATTGTGCCTGCAAAACATACGGTAGCTCCTTTTGAAAACTGGAGAACTGAGAAATATTGCAGCGGTGGCGAGCTGTCTGGCTGTTGGCAACTGTGTGTCCATTTCGATTGGCTCAAGATTGGGACCTCAGACCTCCTGCTCCAGAGATGAACGCAGTACTGCTTCACCAACTGGCCGGTTTTTGCCATGGCAACTTGATAAAAAAATTTTACTGTCTCTTAATTATATACAGTAATAGGATAGCTTATGGTTTTCGCTTTGGTACCGGTAGGCTCTACTTTGCCTAAACCTGAAGCACAAATTTAAATTATATACCGATAATACTGCACCAGAACTCTTCGGTCTTAGTCAGACTGTCAGAGGTGGGCACAAATAACATTATATCAAAAGCGCATCGCAACAAAGCACAACAATCTTTTCAACCAGTAAAAGCGCAGCGCAAAATGCGCAATTTTATTTTTTTAATTTCTGAAGCGCACTGCAACTTCCGCAATGAACTTTTTGATTCAGTTGAAGCACAGCGCAATTCCGCAATTGCGGAACGCCATTTTCATACCAAGTTAGCACAACCTAACTTCTGCAATTGAAATTTTACAACACAATGCAAATATCACATTTTTTGCAATTTGAGACAAAAAAGAGCAAATAATTTGCTAAAAAAGGTCAACGTTAATCAAAATTACTATCGAAATGGAACAGAATTAAGTTTCATGTATAGAATTGCGCTATTAACCGAAAAAATAAAAATTAAGCGCAGCGCAATTAAAGCGCAACAAATTTAAAAAACTTTAGTCCGCAACGCAACTTCCTCAATGATTAAAAATAAAATCTGAAAGTGCAATGCAACTTTCGCAATTGCAGAGGTTGCGGAAGCTGCGCTTTGCCCACCTCTGGTTTTAGTGTAGTACCAGATTGATTAGGTTGGATCAGTAGGCTAGATATTGAATGATCAAAAGAGCAAATTTGACATTAAGATGGCTAATAACACTGTGTTTGAAAATGAAGCTTGGGGCACATTCATCAGGATAAAGCATTTTATTTGAAGCAGCATTCTCTGATGTTGTAGGCTATTTTTATACTGTACTATATACTTGAAAATACTGTACTAGAGTACACCGGAGGATGTTGCTTCAAATAAAACTATTACATTGTAGAACGTTGATTCTAATAGAATGACAAGACTATTAGGAAAATGATTTCACAAATTCTGGTAGTACTGGTAGTTTAACTTGTGATAAGTATCTTATTAGCTTGGCTGTTTTGTTGCAACTCACAAAAAAACTACTGGTTTGCGTTTAAATTTGATTCATAGTGCAGAATGTTAACAACATCTGAGATAGCTGTTATAGATAAAGTTTTTTTTTCTGTCAGTCTGTGGTTTAGCTGTTAGTAAGCCTGGACCTGACTGCCTGAGACTAGCTATGGGTATAGTGTTGTCTTTTATGAGCATGTCTACTGTTGCAATCAAAAACTGGGCTTTGAGCTTGAACTCAAGCCCAAAGAATTTGGTCTTATTTATAAAACTTGAGTATAAGTCCTTAAACTAAAAAGAAAACTGAAATGTCTATTTCTGTGAGTGGTTTTAAAAGATTAAAAAAATTTTGAATCTGCCACAGAAATGCTAAAGAGCAAGAGTTCAATGTATGGCACTTACAACTTAAACATCACCTGATCAAGACAATTATTTTGGAGCCAAGATTACTATGGGATTGATCTACTAAAACTATATGAAGTACCTACCATACCCACCTTTACGGCAGAGCTTCATACCTAAAGAACGCTCTCTTTTTTGCAGAATTAGAACAAAAAATTGAAATTGAAAAACTTGGACGTAAATCAAACTTGCAAATAGTTCATCAACTCAAACTTGGTTAAAAATTTGTTGAGTTTGCAGCCCTGATTAAAAATACTCAACTATTGTTGTTATATCTGATAATGATGTACACTTTATGCAGTACAATACTTGCTGTGAATATCGTAGTTAACTGTTTAATAAAAACAATAGTAACTTGATATATAAACAATGCCTCCTAAAAAGCAACAGAAAGCAAGCAATAAAACTGAACAAAAACGAAAAGAAAAAATTATTGAGGTAAGCTGTGGTATTCTGTATTAAGATGCTATAATAATAATACATATTGAAAAACCTTATGTGATGTTTGTGCTTTGTCGATCCAATGTTCCCTCATAGGTTTTGGCGAGTAGGCATGCGCCCAAAAAATCGGCAATTTTGTTGTAGCAAACAATGGAAATTCAACAAAGAGTCAACATGTCCTCTTTAAAAATGCTGATTCGTTGATGAAGTTCAGGTTAATGGTTACATAGTGTCAATCCTAAACTCAGGCTGGACAGTATTTGGTATGGTGTAGTGCATCATCAAGTGTGTAAAAATTTCTCATCAAAGATAGTTTTGAATCCAAGATATTATTGACATTTGTTTCCAAAACATAAGTGGTTCAATTATGGTTTGAATTTCCCTAAAGGAATAACTTCCAGTTACAAGTTTTACATTGTGAACAAAATAACATATGTTATTGGTTTGTTTTAGAAAGACTAAATTTTATGTTTCTTATTTCGTTTGCATGCACAAAAAGTTTTCAAAAAAGTATTAGGGTTAGTAGTTGTTTTTCATAATATCAGGGCTTCAGTCAGGATATCGATAAATGCAATTGTAAAAGTTACTAATTTCTTAATAAGCTATAGACAGTATACAGAGTCTTATAGGCACAATCAGACCTATGATTAACAGCCTAAGACAAGCTGTTTTGGAATCGACATTTGTCTTTTATTCCTCATCAGTACAGCTAGGACTAAAGGTATGAACATGAGCATAGAAAGGCAAAGAATCGCAAATTAACCAGATCCTAACACATTTTTTCAAAAATATTAAGTACTGGTAATTACAATATTACAAGAGATAATTATAATAGTTCAATTCAAAATAATTTCCAATAGCATGCTTTAGACAGCTGTTTCGCCCAATCTCAGGGCTCATCAGTAAGGCTAGCAAGGTCAAATATCATCGGTGATAAAAATCTTCAAAACATATATCTTTGCCAATTTATCCATCAGTGAATAAATCTTTACCAATTATGTTTATCATCTTTACCCATCAATCGGTCAAATTTTAGCCAAAATAGGTAAATCTTGATTGAAAATTCTTTACCCAATGAAACTAAAGCTATTAATTAAATCTTTATTGAATGAAACTATACGCTACAAATCAAATCTTTACCGACTAAAGTACAAATCTTACCTTATACATCTCTCAGAAGAACGATTGGCTAGCTAACTCTCTACTCTCCTCATAGCTCGCCTAAAATGGCTACATCTCCAGTAGGCTGAAAGGCTCAAAACTAGTGCCAAAAATCAGACTAAAGCTAAACTAAGCTAACAATCTTTAGAAATGAAATGCTATCAATACCCTCTGCTCTCCTTGTGGTTGACATCATTATCAAGATATAAAAAAGTCTTTGATAACATTGAGGTAGAATGGCTATCATAACAGATTACTTCAAAACTATTGACTAAAATTGCGGCAAAACAAACACAATGTATGTTTTACCCGTAAATGGGATATATTGTATTTCAGTCGAATTTTTCTAACAGTTCTAAGTTCAATATAGTCATGACTTTTTGAAAAGATAAAAAGTTTTAGAGTGTGATAATATTGATATCCAGATGTGGGCAAAGTGCAATTAGAAGTGCAAAGCGCAACCTCCGCTATTGCAGAAGTTGTGTTGTGCTTTAATTTTTTATTTTGTAACATTGTGGAAGTTGTGTTGTGGACTAAAGTTTTTAAAATTAGTTGCTCTTTAATTGCGCTGCTCTTTCAAATTTTTTGTGGCTAATAGCACAATTCTATTCATTGAACTTAATATTCTTCCATTTCAATTGCAATATTACTAAATGTCAGTTTTTTATAGCAAATTGTTTGCTCTTTTTCTGTCTAAAATCGCAAAAAATGCTGTTTTGCATGTTGTTGTGAAATTTCAATTTTAGAAGTTTGGTTGCAGTTTAACTTGGTACGGAAATGCCATAGCGGAATCGCGTTGAGCTTCAACTGAATCAAAAAGTTCGTTGTGGAAGTTGCGCTGTGCTTCAGGAATTTAGAAAATTAAATTATGCATTTTGCACTTTAACTGATTGAAAAGATTATTGCATTTTGTTGCGCTGCGCTTTTGATACAATGTTGTTTTATGCCCAACTCTGCTGGTATCCATCTTTGTTAAACAACTGGATTTGCCTCCTGTCTACTACGTGTAAAGGATATGTATTCTGCATAACAAGCTAAAATTTATATTTTGTAAATTTCAGGACAAAACATTTGGTTTGAAGAACAAGAAAGGAAGCAAGCAGCAGAAGTTTGTGAAGCAGGTAAACCAGCAAGTTAAACAAGGAAACGATCCTCGTGCAAGGCGCTTGGAGCAACAAAAACTAGATGAAAAGAAAAGAAAAGAATTGGATCGGAAGAAGCAAGCTGAAATTGATAGCTTATTTAGACCTGCTATTGTACAAAAAATAGACAAAGGTTTGTGCTCAGCAAATTACATTAATGTGCACTTAGAGTTTTTCTTGCTAAACGAACTTTTAATTTTTGCTTGATGTCGTTCTCATATGCCCTAATGTGACACCATTTCACACACCATTTTGCACTGCGCCAATGCTTATACGTCATCTACTTTCATCATCTCAAAACCAACTTCACTAATATTGTCGAAACATCGACCAGAATTGTTTGATTCTAACAACTGCATGAATAATAGTTCTTTTTTTAACAAATTATGACTAGTTCTAGATCAGTAATTTTTAGAAGTATTTGCTGCGATTGCTGAACGCCAAGTACAGTAGAAACGCTGTGAGTATGAATTTGTACAGTGTTTGGTTTGACCTGATAAAAAATCAAACCCTAGTCTACTGTTTTTGTAGCATATGCTGTGTGATTTTTCGTGTTCGTTAAGAAGTTATTTAAAGGGTGGGGCTGTAAAACCTACTTTATTTTACAACCTTATTATGCCAATTCTATTTAAATTATCCACATAAAGAGAGTGAATTTATGAAGTCATTGCATTACTATGTGGCCTAGAAAAACTACCTGTAGTGATTAATTTGTTGAATTTTTGCAGTTTAAAGCAGCAGGCTCCCTCCTCAGCATAGACTTCAAAACTTTTAGAAAAATTCAAAAAATTTATCATTCGTTTTTTATAGTCTTTTGTTCTGGGTCAAATGACATCTCAATCACTGCATGAATTCATTTCAACTATGTTGACAACGGAAACAGCATTGCCATAGTAATTAGTAAAGTTTCAAAAATCAAACTATGGTAGGTTTTTATGCCCCACTTTGTATTCGGACAATGGTGTGCTGATTGTTGTCATTGTCTGTTTTATTGTCATACAACAGCATTTAAACAGCTCTGAATTTTTGGTTGTTGGATTTTTATCAATTAGATTCTGAGACAATTTTAGGAAAAAAGGCTTGTAACCAAGTTTCCAGCATCATAATTATTATTATTATTATTTTTTAGTTATTTATTTGCGTCTAGCGCAAAAGTACTCATTGAAAACGAAAAAACAGGCTTTCTTATTCACTCACAAGAATTGACTGCTGTTGAAAGTGCTCAAACTTTATTTGCAGGAGCTGACCCCAAATCAGTGTTGTGCGCATTTTACAAGCAAGGTTTGTGCGGGAAGGGAGATAAATGCAAATTCTCTCACAACTTGTCTGTTGAGAGGAAGGGAGAAAAGAGGAGCCTTTACACTGATATGAGAGATGATGAGTTGGAAAACGGTAAGTTGAATTTTCTTTTTTAGCAAACTTAATTTTGTGTATGACCACCTTCAAAAGTCTTGAAAACGTGACAAAGCTATACTCCAATCCTAAAAAATAGCTTATATAGTAGGGTGTTTCATTTTTTCACCATTTTTGAAATTGAAAATGCTTGGGGTCGTATCTGATCTTTGCTGATCATCGGCAATGCTGTTTCCGTTGTCAACCTCAAAATGACGTCATAGCGAAATAAAAATTACATATTCGAAATCAGCATCGAAAACTCTATAGAGTTGCAGCACGCGTTCGAAACTCTGGCAGAGCACGATTTCGGGAATTTTCCATATCTCGGTAACGGTACGAAATAGCGCGTCGAGACTGGTGTCAAAATGCGCAGAAGGGTCGATTTCCTATACCCTTTCAATACAACATTTAAGTGTATCTTGAACAGAAAAAGTTATTAGCAAATAACACATTTATCATGCAATTTTCATTTTCAACACGCAAAGGCATTATGGCATTCGCTGTAATCACACGCAAAACGTAGTTTGTAAGTTCACATAAGGAAAGAAAAGTCAATCAGACTTGTCTAACTCCATATTAAGTGATAAATAAGCGTTTGATCTGTTGTTACTGCTGCAGTTAAAACTGAGGAATGAGGGTGAATTGTGTTCTAGCAAAGCTTTGATCTTATGTACTAATTGATTTCAATGCTTACTCTATTATCAAATCGTGGTGATAATGGCCGGTGTTACTTCCAATAGAAAGTTTATTTCGGGCTAATGGGAGCTCTCATGTCCAAAGTCCACTCTATCATGTTGTATCAGTTTCAGTCTTCATTTAAATCAAGAATAGCTGAGAGAATGACGGCGGTTAAAAGATCAGATTCTGCTGGAGTTATGATAAAATGTAAAAAGCTACAGGAAAGCGTATTACCGTTGAACGTTGATGTGATTAGTCATTACTATTTTTTCCGCAATTTTATTCCAACACTGACCCGAAATTTTTGAAGAAATGTCCATATTCCAATGACTTAAAAGATGACACAGTCAATGACGTAATCAAAATGTGGAAAATAGCAAGCCTTTTTGTTATTGGCTCGATCAAAATACAAACAAAATTGAAAAACATTATTTTCAAATTTGAAACAGTAAAGAAAAGAGCAAAAACTAAAAAAAGCGATGAAGTTAACGAAGAATGGATGAATGATTTGTTCGATATATGTAAATGCAAGAGTAAAATTACAGAAAATACCCAAGCGTTTAATGGAAAGCTTGCATGCGATTATCCGTGGGAAGATCGCATTGTGGAAATCGAAGGGCCATTTCTTATTGATCAGGGAAGCGTGAGAAAATTGATGAGCGAATTATGGCCGTGAAATCGTTTCCTGCAGGTGTATCAGTCACTGCCCAAACAGTTTTTAATGCCATTGTAAGTGAAGTTTGCGGTCCATGTATAAGCAATGTTTTTTCGATAATGGCTTACACAACATCCCTTAATAGTGGTAAAAAGTCCGGAGTGAATAAGAGGCTAGTTGATTTTTTTCGATGAAAACGTTGGTCACGATATCCATGTGCTGGAGTGCATGTTTCATGTTAACGAAATTTATTTTTCGCATGTTATATTACCTATCGAAGAAAAAACAAAAGGTCCAGGAGCAATGCAAGACGGTGCGCTGCTTAACTGCATTAAAAGCATCAACAAACCTGACATTAACAACATTCTTCCTCGTCAGAGTATTCCAGTACCGATTACCAATATTGCTTCTCTGCAGCTAAAAGCAAAGGTGGAGGGGTTTTCGGAACAAAAAGCCAAAGGTTTTCAAGATGGCAGTTTCAGAAATGAATACTTGTGTTTGCTCGTATTGGCTTCTTATTTGGTTTGGGATGTGCCAGATAATTTGAAATATCTTTTGGAGTACAGACAAGAAGAAATTTCACATTCCAGATGGATCACAACAGCTAGTGGCTATCTAAGGTTGTTAATTTTTGGATTAGGTAATTTTGGAATGGACCAAAAAAAAATTGTTCAAAAATTGCCTCGTATACTATATGCGTTTACGTGGCATCTTTTATGCTTATCCATTTAAAGCCAACAGCATCAGAAGGGCCTTTTTTCACGCTATTCGTCAGAGATATCCTTTTGGCATATCGAGACATAGACACAGAAATAGCGGATGTAGCACTGAAATACTTTTTAAAACACGCAACATGCTGGCTAAGCCAAAAAAATGTTGCTTCAAGTGTGTACGGAGAAACGCCTCCTTATCGCGTGGAGGCCGTCAAAGTTTGCATGCTTCCTGATACCGTTGACATCAAATCACACTTGATGGACAGAACTACTCCACTAAAACATTTCTTCACTACTCAAAGTAAAAAACCTCCATGTATTTAGTATAGCCGAATTCCTCCACAGTTTTGGAAAACTATCCGTAACACCAACAGATCAAACGAACGCAGAATTGGGAGGCTGAAGAATATAGTGAATGACAAAATTGGAGATGAACCTTCACAAATGAATAAAACTGACAAGCGCTTGCGCGCATTATTGTGTAATATGGAGTTAGACAAGTCTGATTGACTTTTCTTTCCTTATGTGAACTTACAAACTACGTTTTGCGTGTGATTACAGCGAATGCCATAATGCCTTTGCGTGTTGAAAATGAAAATTGCAAGATAAATGTGTTATTTGCTAATAACTTTTTTTCTGTTCAAGATACACTTAAATGTTGTATTGAAAGGGTATAGGAAATCGACCCTTCTGCGCATTTTGACACCAGTCTCGACGCGCTATTTCGTACCGTTACCGAGATACGGGAAATTCCCGAAATCGTGCTCTGCCAGAGTTTCGAACGCGTGCTGCAACCTCAAAATGACGTCATAGCGAAATAAAAATTACATATTCGAAATCAGCATCAAAAACTCTATCAGATACGACCCCAAGCATTTTCAATTTCAAAAATGGTGAAAAAATGAAACACCCTATTATATAGGGAAACAAGTCACTGTACATCTTACCGTGTAAGCGGTGATTTTTAGGCGTAGCTTACAAGTTATTGCTCACACATTGCAAGAGATTTTCAATTTTTTTTTGACAGATACAATGGATAAGTGGGATGAAACAAAGCTGAAGGACGTTGTCGACAAGAAGCACGGAGAAGGAAACAAGCAAAAGAATAAAACCGAGATTGTGAGTATTTTGTTACTTTATATTCTCGATTATACGTTTTGGTCATATTGTCATGATGTCGTAGTTGCTTTTTAAGTTAATAATTTCTTAATTTTGAAAACTTGAAAATCTAGAGTTAAAAAAATTGAAGTGGACGGAGGTAAAAATATTAGTTCTAACTTTTGATACCGGTAATCATATAGTTTTAAAAACTCTCCTAAAACAGAACTGTATTTATCGTGAGGAAGAAAGAAAGAGAATCTGTAAACGCTGTGTTCGAATTGAGCTATGGAGTAGTATTTGATAGATAATTAGTATGAACGTAATCGTTAGTTGCTTTCCCAAGCATTAATTCAAATACTGAGTAACAGTTCTTCCCAATAGTACACGTGTTTCTTCGCGCTGTTCTTTTACGTCCTGTATGAGAACAAATTTTTTGAGATTTTGGTTGCAAGTTCTGACCAAAATCGCTACTGGTATGAAAATTTGCTGACTCAAAAGTCTGCAACAATGCCATTTATGCTTTTTGTCGGCTCTAAACATCTCCGATATTTGAACATTTTCCTGTCGCAGAAATGCAGTAGAATCTCCACTAAATAGCATTATTGTCCAGGTATGCAAATATTTCATTCAAGCCATTGAAGAAAAGAAATACGGGTGGTTTTGGGTGTGCCCGAACGGAGGAAACTCGTGCATGTACAGGTTTGTGGAGACGCTTTCTTTCTCTGCTTAACTTAAAGATAAAGCAATGCTTTTCCATTTGTACTATTTGCTACGTTTTTATATCGTCTGTATTATACAGTATATTAAATCATATATGTCCATTTGTTTCGTCTGTTACGTTTATATCGTCTGCTATGTCTTGGATTTGGACGTTTTTATTTTGTTTAGGAGAAGAAATTTCAACTTAACACTGCGGTTTTTTTGTGAAAATCTTATATTATATACAAATAGCTGTATTAAGCCAAGCTGAAGGTTTATGCCGATTTTTTGCAGACACGCGCTTCCTCCTGGCTTCATCCTCAAGAGTGATCGCAAAAAGATGGAGGAGCAGAAGGAGGTTATCTCGATCGAGGAACTGGTGGAAAAAGAAAGGGCTGCACTAGGGAGTAATGTCACTAAGGTAAGAGAAGAGCGGTTGAACAATGAAAGAGCTGTTTGCGTTACTGAATTCGCTGCTTTCCGACGCAACTGTTTTTTAACTCTTTACTCCCCTAACCAGACGTTTTGATGCTGAATCGGTTAGCTTTTAAGCGCCTAACCTCAGTTATTGCGTTTGCATTGCGTCATAAGTTCATAATTAGGGTTGGATCCATTCAAATTCGTTGACTTTAAACAAACTAAATTCAAATTCATTGACTTTGCGAAAGCTGATTTCAAATGTATTTTTTTACTTTAATTGGACTGATGTAAAATTTAAGTTCAAGTCTGTAGTCGCGACTTCTAAATTCATAAAATTCGATATTTCAAACTTACCCCATTTTTGACAAATCAGACTTTTGAGATACTGACTTAAATAGGAATTGGACTAGAAAAAAACAAAATTTTTGAGTAGTTCTTGCTAGTTTGCAAACTAATTTTACTCTGGGAATCAGGAAATTTAGGTAGGCCTAACTCACCGTATAAGACAGTACCCCATGTACGAACTCGTAATTTTTATCAGAAATTTTTATCAGTAAATAAATGTAAAATACAGATGTGTATTAGCGTATCACAGGTGCGCAATAAACTAGCAACTCAAGTTGCGTGAATCTTCAGCGACAATTAGTTGTGTTCTGATCTGACTCTGGATCTTTTTGACTAATTTATAAGTCGCTACTTTTGAAGTATAAGTTTTGATTTGAGAAAATTAATTTCATGGCGAATTCAAATTCAAATTTATCATTAACTTCTGAGCGGATTCAAATTCGAAATTCAAATTCAATCCTACCCTAGTCTTAACTAGCTGCGTCAAAAAAGTTCTGATCTTGTGTGACTTAGTTAATGCTGAAAAAAAAATCTTATTTTAAGAAATATGATAAAGAGCTGTAAGAAAACTCGCGTCTTAGTGCCTTGTGCATTGAACTGTTTTATAATGCTGCACTTGCTTTTTGGTGTAACCATCTAACCAACTAATCATTAGACTTAATTGGGATCCTATTTGTGTAACTGTTTTCTTTATATAGAAGGGTTGCTGTCCTTGGGAGTGTTTGAATTAGCCTGGTTTATGCTGCAATATGTCTTACTCTACTTAAAATACCATGTCTCTGTTATTCCACGACGGCAAGGAGTTGTCCAACAAACTCCGGTTGTGATGATGTACTTAAAAGCTATCAGAAATGGTTTTCTATTTTTCCTATTCTAAAAATTTTTTGTCGGTAGGTGACGCTAGAAACTTTCCTGGCATGGAAAAAGAGAAAGAAAGAAGAAAAGGTGAAGGCATTAAAGTCGAAGAAAGCCAAACGACAAAAAGATTTCAAATCTGGAAAATTACTGGGGGTGAGTTGCTTAGCATGTGACATAACGCAAAAAATTTTCAAGGGCAACCTTTTATCCAGCTTTTACATAGTTTGAAAAATCATACAGAAGATGATGGATCATTGCACTGTGCTTCAGGCGTTTATACGAAATCAACCTGTATCTGGAATTATTTTTCGTTCGTATGTCAAACAAATACTTGCGTTTGGATTTGTTTGAAACAAAGTTTGCCAATTGGAATACCTGTTTTTCTTTCAACTGGAATAAAACTAAAAATTGTATTAGCATCTCCTGGTTTTATTTGTAAGCTTGTATTTGTAATGTTCTAACCAGCTGGGCGCCGTCAGCGCTCATTCAAAAATTTTCATTCAAAACAGCATTTTGACTGGTCGAGTTTAAGTTTGACTGACCCTGCCCAGACGAAAATCATTAGTAAGGTTGACTCTAAACGCCGCGATTACGCGAGACCAAACCAAATATTTGGAGCAAAAGATGCTGACAAACGGTTTCCAAATGACGTAAAAACAAAACGACGAAAATTTCTAAACTTATCCAGACTTCTTGTTCTATTGCAACTGCATGAAGCAACTGGAAAAGCACTTGAGAATTAGAGTTCTGGGTTTTATTTCAGCGTCAAAATCTAAAATTAAAAACATGACGCTACACTTCCTCCCCGAATTGAGCAAACTGAGCATCCATTATATCTTTACGCCGTTATCGCCTGTCTCAATCATGTATATGGTTTGGTTGATCCTTCAATGCAAAAACGTTTTTTACTTCAAAAACGGTTCAATCTGTGGTTGGTATCCGGGCTCCCCAAAACTTTTGGTTCTATACCTGGAAATCAATGTGAAAGCCAGAAAACATTACTGCATGGTTATTTTTGATTGACAGGCGAGTGGAAGAGAAGTTTTCGAATTCCAGCCCGATCTTGCTGGTGAAGACGACGCAGAAGCGGGCGAAATTGAGTGAGTATGACGTCATAGGTGAGGGCGTTATGATAGAAGCAATGGTGACGTAACATTTCGTTTAGATACGAGCGCGAAGAAGAGGAAGAGGGCGACGGAGTGGAAGTGAAAGGAATTTCCGAAAACATGTTCATTCCCGAGGAGGTGGACGCTTCAGGGACACAAGCCACCACTAAAAGGCTTGAACCTTCCAGCAAAGGTTTGTTGCTGTTTTAAGACTGATATAGGCCGTATTTCACAAGTGGATTTTGATGTTAACGGAGAAATTCAAAATTTTGAAGCAATATCGTTTATGCTTTTTTACTCATCTTGATGATTTCGTTTGTAGTTGTGCATCATTTACGGGGCATTAATGATCTTCTAGCTTTTATGGTCCGTAACAATGTTGACACAGAGTACTGCATTTTAATAATAGTGTCAATTCCTTTACAACAACATTGTGATATACTGGTATCTAAGGACTTTGCAAATGAAGTTTTAAGGACTTATTTAAGACTTCTTTCTTTTTTGCAACTACACTAATATGTTCAAGTCGCATGAAGTGGGATCTCGGACGCTGAACTACATGATCTTGCACTACGGGTGAAATATTGAGCATTGTATTGTTTATTTTATTAATTTAACAATCGCCTAAACATCGGCAAAACTTCAAGAGTTTATAAGAGTTTATGATTTTGATCACTTTCCCATTTAGCGCATTCTACACCAGTGAGATCATGTTGTCTTTTTTTTCAGGTGACCAGAATTCCATTGAAACCAACCACAAAGACTCGGATGTTCCGTCCGCCAGCAACTCCCCTGATGACGTCACTGTTGATGACGTTCCAGTCGATGAAAATTTGTTTACCGAAGATTTGGACGGTTTAGAAGACGAGTTAGATGAGTTGGACATATGACCCCGGCCTTTTCCTTCTTTCTTCCATTCGGCTTTTCGGGTCATGATCTTCCACCTCTCCAGTTCATGACCTTTCACTTTGCAACGCACGAAACATCATACAATGACTCAGACGCGGTCCCTCGAGTTATAGGCTGATTTCAAACTCATGCATGCAAATTCTACGTGAATATTATTTAAATAGGTGAGAAAAGATTGCGCCCAAGTGCGTAGAATTAAAAAAGGTCCTTTTTAATTTAAATGCAAGTCAATCCGTGCACATTCGTTCATTGTCCCTTCCATTCTGCCCGAAATACGTTCGTGGCTAATATTTTTAATTATGAATTTAGCTACAAATTTTGTTTCACGAATCTTACCGATTTTTGCGGGCTAGTGTAATGAACGTGTTATTTGCTGTGAAACCGAACAAACGATGCCTTCTCGCCTAGCTGCTGTTGTAAACATGCCGTGGTGTTATGACATACTTAAAGAGGGTGTTTTGAATTTTAAGACAAATATAAACTTTTCGGTCAAGTTGAATAAGTGATAATGATTTTTTCAATGGCGTTGCACGGTTGAGTGGTTAAAAAGTAAGACACCGTGCTGCTTGCGACATTGTCACGGTTCGAAACTTATTTATAGGACACTGTTGAATTGAAATCAACAAATGGAAATGTAGATTTAAAACGAGTTCTGCAGTTCTTGATGCGTACCAACATAACTTACAGGCTACAGCAGGGGTTGGCAGTGTACGGCCCACCATAGAATTCCATCCTTTCCGCTGTCCCATAAATCCATCCACCTCGTTCATTTTCTTTGATACTCACATGTGTCTTCTGGAAATCGGAAAGCACCTCAATCAAATTCAGGCCCTTGTTTTAGACTTCTCCAATAATTCGGCCGAATAATGTCTAAATTTTGGTTTCCGAGATTGTGGCGGCCCGCTGGAACCTTGCTAGGTCTGGCTGTGTCCCGCGAAGGCGAAAAGGTTGCCGACCCATGGGCTGCAGTTTTACAAGTCACTTCTTCAAAATTTGAAACATTTTTAAGGCTCGGTGTACACTGGGCGTAGAATCGTGAGCGCACGGGCGCATATTCCTTTTGAACAGAAATTCTGTATGACTTGCGTACCACGTTACTAGCGTACAAGCTGCCAGTTGGTTAAAATAAACTAAGGATACCCTTGAACATGTCTACGGGGTATTCATATAGAAGGTGTTAGCCTTGCTGAAACAGAAAAAGCTCGAAAGATTTCATAATTTTCTTTTATACTCGACTTTATGCCAATGTAAAGGGTTGTGTCGCAGTCACGCGACTGCTCCAATCAGTGACGTCATGAATCGAAGCAACGAAATAACGGCAAACAAGAAATATCTGGAAGCAAAAACGTAGTAAGTCAACAGATCACGCAGCTCAAAGGCTGCGCACTGCGCAGTCGAGCCGGTGTACCGCAATCGGAGCGCGTTCCTTTTGACCTACCACAGTTTCGTTTCGAGCTGAAGGTAGGCTAGCGGCGTACTTGCAAATAGGCTGTTTGAATAGTGAAACCTGTTGTGCGCAATCACGTGATTTTTGTGACATGAAAGCGTTTTTGAGGCTTTGGAGAAGTTTTACGCTCTAGCAAGACTACGACCTTCAAACACCAAAGATTTTTTGGTAGCTGTTTCAGTTGCTGGTAACTTTCACATGTTCAGTTTGCATGTAGACGAAAATGTGATGCGTTGCAATTAAATTTTGGAAAACCAACTTTACCAGAACCAAGCTTGGTTGTTGAAGTACTGTGTCACTCAAAGAATCATTAAGTTAGTCTTGTTATTAAGTCAGATTGTCTGTAGTACTGATATGAAAGTACAGTCGTAGTGTTTCCATAGTTTCAATTTCAACTTCAAAAAATCATTGCAACAAGTTGAGAATACAGATCGCTTCCAATCTACAACAAGAGAGTGCAATCCTTCAAAATTCAAGACGAAGCAGTGTATGTATATTTACTACAGCAAATTACGTCTAAATTCGCAGTGTACTTGTATAAGTTCGTGTATAGCGTCTACTTCGAAAACCGTAGACTGTGATTCCATGTCGGGTCAAGCCAAAGATTAAAAAAATGCTCTGCATGTTGTTTTACCAAAGGTGGACAAGTTAATGCAAAACGTTAGCTTTGTTAACCACTGGTCCGTTAACAAACTTCATACCTCCGTTAACGTTAATCCGTTATTTTCAGCTTTAATTAACGGAAGTTAATAAAGTCCGTTAATTCGTTAACATTTTGCATGTAATTTACTTTTCGTTTCATTCACTCCTTCTAGAACACGTATTGACTCTGTTAAGCAGATTGTATGGAAATATTTATTGCTATGGTGGTCTTTTTGTGTTTTGGAAGTTACATTTTACAGTCTAATCTAATTTCAAAATAAAAATAAGTTCAAATGCACTAACGAAGCTGAGATCGGAAAATCTTTGGAAATTGCGAACAGCGATAATTAACGGACCTCTGAGGCGGCAGCTTATTATTTGTCACAAAAAAGAGCTCCTTTCTTCGCTTTCTCCTATAAAACTCGTGCTAATGCGCAACAAGTGCTACCAGTGCAAACTGGTTTATGCCGGCACGATGAATGAATGGTGCAAGATATTAACGATAAAAACCTTAACGGAAGTTAACAGAACTTAACGAAAGTTACTTTACTCCGTTAACAGAGCTTAACGGAAGTTAATTTTATCCGTTAACGTGAAAAAACTTTTTAACGAATTAACAAGTTCAAGAAAAAGTTAGCTTCGTTATTAACGATTAACGGACTTGCGCCCACCTATGAGTTTTTCTGTTTGACGTATACAGTAACATGGAAAGGGACTGGGTCGGGTCTCACCGTGTGTGGTGAGCAGTTGCTCGCTTGACTCGGGAAGGCCGCAAAGTTCTTGGACCGCAGTCCAATCCAAATCAAAACAGGAATGCTAAGGAAAGTGGCAAATATCCAACCATTTTAACTTGCCGATGTTACATTTGCAAATTTTTCAAATGGTCACGTAATCGTGACTTTAATTTGAGGAAGCATAGATTTGCAAACAGCTTCCAATTAGAGTTTCGTGACAAGTTTTATCGCGACAAATCGTCACATCTAACTAGTGAACTTTGCGAGTATAGAATAATATTAATTTTTTATGAACTGAGGTAGGAATTCATCGATATTTGTATTAAAAGTATCGCAGGTATTGCCGCATTTTAATCACTACCGGGGTATCTATCAATTCGAATTTACATGGTTTTTAACTTAGTTCAGCCTTCTCCCATGCTTTGCCGAGTGTCATTACTAATGGCTGTCAATACCAATGACACACAGCAAAGCATCGGAGCAGGCATTAGTTAATTTGGAATTGTTCTTAACGTATCCTTGCTGAATTTCGTACGTTCGGAATTTTATTCCTATTTCACGAGACATGCATTAGCAAATCGGTAGTTTTTCAATTTCAAGCGTGAAAAAGCGCTAAGGTACGGTTGGAAGAACAAAATAGTTCAAATATTATTTTAAATTGCACATGTCGTATAACGAGCTTCTGGGACAGCGTAAAAATACCAAAAGTCGTCATTGTTTTTGGTAGGGACGATTAGGACGAAATTTTCTGATCGCTGTATCTGCCCCCATAAATGCGTAGATCGCGTGTAATGCGTTCATTGGTAGGAAAGTGGACAAAAAATAAAACAAATACATTGACCGCGGTATGGCGACAAAGCGTCTGTCAGTGAGAACTCCGTGTATGATCCGGTCCGCACAAAGTTGAGGAGTGAGTGGAGGTACGAGTGATGTTCGTTTGATGTTCACGTTACTAAAATAAAAAAAGACCAGTTCGGGCGACTTTAAAATTACTCCGTCAAAATTTTATTAAATTCCATAGGCAAATCGCGTTATATTTAGTGATGCTATTCAAATTTTGAGGTAGCCTGATCTGTAACCTGTTCTCTGAACTATGCAACCGGTTCATTCGAGCCAAAAGCGCAGGAACCGGATGAATAGCACCACTGTTTATATTTAAGCCATTTGCTCTGCGGTGTAAGTTTTTCCGCGGAGTAGACCATTGATAAACAGGATAGCATTACTTTATAATTTATAGTTGTATTATAATTTTAATTCTGTTGATAGCACGATAATAAAAACCAAAACTTTTTTTGGGGCAGAAAAATAGCTTAGTACCGGTAATAAAAAACTTATACAGCACAAAGTTTTATCGAAATAAATTTCTCTAAGATCTTGGTTTTGTATTGATAAGCAAAACTTAAGTACAGCTTAATCAAATTTGGAAAAAAGAAAAAAAAAGTATTTTATAACCAGAAATAATAAAAACTACTACTACTGGCATGTTGATACGACTGATAACATTAAATTTAGAGCATAGAGAGGTATTAGTGGGAAGAAAATGCATCATTTTCAATCAACCAATCAAATTTCTATATATTTTGATCAAAAATTAAGTCTCATCTTTTCAATTGCTCTTCTTTTCATTTTGGTAAGCTTCAATTTGATACGGGCGATTGGGAATGAACTTCGAAATCGCCCGGTGCGCTCCCGTGAACTTATATGAGGCGTAGAGAGCTGCCATTGGCAGCACTGAGCAGAGGTGAAAAGCAAGATACATCGTCCGTGGAATGGCAACCATGCCGCGATCAGTGAGAACTGCGTGCATAATCCGTTCAACACATTCTTCATGAGAAAGTGGGGGCAAAATGGAGGGTCTCTTGACATTTACCCCTCTGAAACGAATAAAATAGAAGACTCGGGGTCAGTGGCGTTGCTAAGGACGCTGGCACTCGGGGTGGGATTTCGTGATGTCCAAAAGTGAAGAAGACCAAAAAAAAAAGGTCTTTGCCGTAAAATTACTGGATTTTCGGAGCAAATGAGGTTGAGGATCAATAAAAATGAAAAAAACAAGGTCTTCACCACAAATTAGTGGAGCTATAGTTTCACATCATAATCTAGTGCCACCCCAAAATGGAATCACCGGGGCCGGCCGGCCCCTCTCCCCCCAGTTACGCCACTGCTCGGGGTCAGCTGAATCTGCCCAAGATCATTTAGAAAAGACTAACCATGAGATTCGAAACCATGCCAGCAACAATTAGAAGCATACGGGTTTCAAGGTAACAGCAATTCCTAAACACAGAGTAGGCTATATTTGAGTTATAGGAACCAGCAGCACTGCCGCAGCTTTTTTCATTTTGTTTGCAAATGTGGTTTTGTTTTAAGTTTAGTATGAAAATTACAGTTTGGGCAATTAAATCGAGCAAATTACTTCAAGAATCGCAAAACAAGATTGCTCAAATGATATGTGACAGACCTGTCGAAAAATCGATGATGACGTCATCTTCAAGAATCTTTAAAGTCGCAAATTTTGCCAGCAAAAACAGGATAGAGTGGCGATCCATTGACAAGAATAAACTTATCCATGATTCTGTGATCATCTTCCGGTGATGAGAATCAGCATTAAAAGACTTTCAAATCAAAAATGTTCAAATCGTGACGTCACCAATATCATTGCCCAATGGCCAGCAACATCAATTGAAGACGTAGATTTGAGAAAGGAAGGTTCTAATTTAAAGACATCCACAAACTGAGCTTGATGCAAGTTTTCGCGCAAGTATGTTTTTTAGTTAAACTTGATTGGTTGATTGACAGTGACGGGAATTCGAATCAAAGACAATTACTAAGCAAAAAGAAAAGTCATAATAAAAAAATTTCCTAATATGGTCATGTAAAAAATTTCGATTTTTGATTGCATTCAAAGAAAATTCCGAGTTAGATTTAATTATTGTTTTGTCTATGTTATTGCTACTTACTTGAACATCCCCGTGGTGATAAGGTAGGGGCACACCAGGGTGGTTTTGATTCCTCGTTTGTCGGTATTTTGGAGATCGAAGTACAAGGACTGGTGGAGGCCCACTGAGGCGTGCTTGGAGGAGCAGTAATCGGGCATACCGGCAGAAGCAAATAAACCTGAATAAATGATCGTCTAGTGTTTCCATTTAAAAAGTTATCATTAATGTGCAACCTCTTGCTGTGATATTTACTCTTAACTCTTTCTTGTTCAGCACTTTTTGAAACCCTGACATCTAGTAGCGTAGCCAAGGGGGGGGGGGGGGGGGGGGCGGGGAGGGGGGCTATAGCCCCCCCAAGTGACATGTTGACCAAAATGCAAAATGGGAAAAACACTACGTTTTTAGCACTTTTGAGACTGCTTTATGCACAGGATTGGATTAAATAGTGATTTAAAACGTCTTTTGAAACATATATTCAGGGGGGGCTAATTTGTCAAAAATAAAACTAACAAATAAATGAAAACTTTGAAAAATGGTAAGAAATAAGCAATCAAATTCGATCGCAAGTGTAAAAATGCTAAACATCGGTGTCATCAACAAATATACTATAAACTAAGGAATAGGGAGGGGTTAAGGCTATTTAGTATTAGTTAGTGACCAATCATTTCTCTCAAATCTCTTTTCATTAGCACCCCCCAATTATTTTTCTCTATAAACTGTATACGAAATAGATTACTCCGTGTGAGTTTTATTGAACTATTCGATTTTATAATTTACCAGCATCTAAACAAGAGAAATAACATTTTACCATTGGCCACATCCCAAATAGCCCATGTATGCCACCAGTTTAATCATGTTTGCACTGCCAATTTCTAAGCCACGTTTTTAAAGCATTATTTTTTAATCAAAATAGCCCTAAAATTAAGTCATTTTTGCAAAAAGATGCAAAATTTTCGAGCGCTGGGGGCAAAGCCCCCGACTCCCTGCCTCCGGCGGCTAGTGGCTTTGCTCCCAAACCCCCAGCCTCCGGTGGCTTGGGGCTTCTCCCCCAGACCCCCATTGGCCTCCGGCGACTGGGGGCTCCGCGCCTAGACCCCCAAAACAGCCCCCCCATTGCGAATTTCTGGCTACGCGCCTGCTGACATCAAGCACAGACTACAACCTTATTGGGTCAAACCAATTGCAAAACAATACAAGAACCAACAAACATTCGAAAATAAGATTAGCAGAGAGTGTATTTTACACTTCGCTGAAAAGTATTAGATTTCAGGGAGTAGACCATGCAGAGTAGTACAAGCAAACGTTTTACTGCTGCATAGAATATAATGTTACGATCTTGCAATCACTTTCTATTTTGAGTTGTGTGGAGACTGCAGAGTTGCGGGCACCAATGACTCCGCAATTATCAGTCCAGGTTGGGAGAGCATTGGCTGACGTGGAATAATGAAATATCAGACAACAAAAAGAATATGATTTCGAAAATTAGAGTTTGCAAACAATTCTCGTAGTGCGATCACAAAAGTAGTGAAAAGTTCTGCATTATTTCAACCCTATTCAACTTACCTACGGTACTTGCTACTGTTACTATGTGCCCATGATTAGTGTCAAGCATATGCGGCAGAAATTCTCGGATGGTCCAAAATTGGGCAAAGGTGTTGACTTTAAAGGTTTGCTCAATTTGCTCGTCGGTGAGGTCCAAAATCTCCTTGCAATACGTGATACCTACAAAGTAGGCTATGTATGTAACCTGTTATATTTGTTTCTACAAGAACGGTATTGGAAAGTTTGAGAGTAAAAGTTGGTCTTGAGAAACAGTTTCACTAAGAATAAAAGAACAAAAGTTGTTGTAAACATTTTATGCGAAAAGTATTGGAAAGAATTTTGCTCTTCAAGCATTCTTATACAAGCAACACTTTTCCTATTCCCTAACCCAGCGCAGGGAACAAAAATATTTAGTTTTATGAAAAATTATTTTAAAAGCTTAAAATTTCTAAAACAAAAAAACTGTAATTTTTGTTGATTTTTTCCGCTTTGTAGCTGCATTAATTTTTTTTTAAATACTGAAGAACTTGCAGTTACAGTATAACACCGGGTAAATCGTTCGTTATTATTTTTTAAACACAGTAGATTTGTTATGTTGTTAAATTTTCAGGTCGAGTTTGGTAAAAATTGGTTTTTGTCTTACGTCGTAAACAAGCTCAACTTAAAGTTTTGTGCATTTGTAGTTATATTTGTCAATTAGATTTAACTGCTAATACGATACAACCATTACAACTGCGATTTCCCACGCCCCTATTTCCTGTTGAATCTCGTATACTTTTGTGCAACCTAGCTTTTGAACAACTACAATTAAGCAAGCCTGCTCAATAATTGTTGAGTTGTATAGAGCAGAGTTGTAAGTCGGGCCGGGCCTTTCGGGTCGGGTTCGGGCCTAAAGTTGACAAAAATTTCGGGCTTATTTCGGGCCTGAAACGTA
The DNA here is from genome assembly GCA_963965965.1 of Trididemnum nubilum. NCBI lineage: Eukaryota > Metazoa > Chordata > Ascidiacea > Aplousobranchia > Didemnidae > Trididemnum > Trididemnum nubilum. Next base: position 38,341,576 of record OZ014476.1, read on the forward strand.
CTTTTTGTCTTAAGTGCACAAAAATATAATTAAAATAACCTTGCAAAATTGCTAGATTTTTCAGACCTAACCTAACTTTCGGGCTTTTTCGGGCATGGTTTGAGCTTCAAAATAGCTTTCGGGTTCGGGCCGGGTTCGGGCCTGAACTAGTCGGCCCGTTTACAACTCTTGTATAGAGTGCATCCGCTACTAGTACTACGCTGTGTGCGGCTACTTAGTGGACAAGAATTTGAAGAAATTCACATGAACAGTGGATCGCTGGAAACTTCTAAGCGGCAGATGCGGTTTCCTCTAATCACGAAGTAATTATTGCAATGAAAAATGTACGAATCAGCCAATAGTTAGCGTCTGACGCAGATCGGTCACAGAAGAACAAATACGCAGCTACAGGTCAAGGCTTGTCCTTATAAGCAAGCCTGTGCTTTCCCGATTAGGCCTACATCAAATTGATTTTACACATGCGGAAATTGAATAATCGGCTATTAACAACTGCCAGTATGTGACAAAAGAAGCGAAATTTATCATCCCTGCGCCTAAAACTAACTTTTAACAAAATATTGATTTTGTTGTATCTTGATAACGTCACTAACCCTGACGTCATGCGTTACCTGCATTGTTGATAAGAATCGTGACGTCACCAACTTTCTGACGCGATTTTTCGGCAGCTTTTTTGATGTTTTCCCGATCAGATATATCACAAATATCGGTCATCACTGTCGCTCCGATTTCGCGGACACGCTTTTCTGTTTCTTGGAGTCCTGTGCAATATTTCCAGGGTAGATTGTTTTATTTTTTACCGGTTAAGTGTAGTAAAACACAGAGATATTTTAAACGTTAAAAATAGGTAGGTCTATAATCAACTATTCTGGAAGTTGATGCTTTACAAACTGGTAGATGGCATAAAAACTAATAACATTAAAATGCAGCCTACGTTTTAACAGTCTGGCTTAACGTTTAACTGTTTCAATCAAGGCTACTTGATCTAAAATGAGTTAAAAATGCATGATTAAAAATCAGCAATACTGTATAAGTATAATCTTAGAAATGCTTTCCGATTTTGTATTTTAGAATATTGAAACTTATCTACCAAGTCAACAAATCGATTAAATGACGATTGCCGTTAGCAACTCCAGCTAGCGACTCCGCTCTTGATTCACCTTTTTCGTCAATATCCCATAACACAAGGATGGCTTTCCGCCGTGCGAATTCTAACGCCATCAAGCGACCGATCCCACTTGCAGCACCAGTAATGAGGCAAACCTCTCCTTCCACAGATTTGTACCGAGTGGGGGTGATCCATCTGCAAAATAAACATTTTCGTATTGCTTGATCACGCTGAAACTTGAATGAAGTTATTTAGCTCCGGGGGAAATAAAAAATTATCAGGGTATGGGGATATGCAACATATTCCACTTTCACAGACACGTAGCGTGGGGGAAGATCGCTTTCTCTGAGTAGTCTAAGCTTCAAAACCAGTTTTGAGCACGGAAACGACCTTCAATTTTTCCACAAAAAAGTCACTGGTAGAAGGCAAAGACTTGTCTATACCTACAATTTGTCTGGGAATAGCGGGTTCTCAATGCCACAAAAGACTTTTTTGCTTTTCTCTCGTTCGAGAGAACTTTGCTCCCCCCCAAGCTAAATACTGACGACGCCCTTGAATTTACATTATGTTTCTGTTACTGATAGGTTGCTCCACAAATGTGGTTATTTTTGAGTTTCAGGCATTTCTGCTTTCAATGATTTTAAGTCTTAGTATCGTAGGGTACACGTAGTATACAGAAAAACATGGAACATAATTTCAAATGTGTGAAAGTAGTTAACATTAACAAAGCATTCTTTAGTTTAATTGTGATGTTTTTGACGTTTAGAGGCCAGAGTTTTAAGGTTTAATCGTTAAAAGTACGCAGGCAGGCAGTGGCGTACGCAGGATTTTTCAATGGGGGGGTTCAAAGTGACATCAAAAATTTGTTCGCAATCTATACTTTGGCGAATAAATATCTTAGTGCATTGTCGCAAAATGAAATCAAAGCCACACAGTGCGTAATACAAATAAAACTTTTCAAACAAAAAACAATCAAGCATTAAGCATACATCTATACTGAACATAATAAGGTTTGCAACTGAACGATAAAAAAAATTGCTGAAAACAAAAGCTACAAAAACGCATATAATTATAAACGGTACAAAGTTGCCAGGTGCGTAGCCAGAAATTCGCAATGGAGGGCTGTGAGGGGGGGTCTGGGGGCAGAGAACCCAGCGCTTGAAAATTTTGCATTTTTTTTTCAAAAATAACTTAATTTTAGGGCTATTTTGATAAAAAATAATGGTTTTAAAACGTGCATAGAAATTAGTTGTGCAAACCTGATCAAACTGTTTGCATAAACAGGCTATGTGGGCGGTGGCTAATGGTAACATTTCAGTCCTCTAATTTACAAGCCGGTAAATCACAAAATCATACGTTGAAAAAACTCACAAGCATTTATATTCTGCAGTTTACAGAGTCAGACAGTTGGGGATAGGGAGGGGGGCTAATGGAACAAGATTTGAGTGGATTAATGATTAACTAATACTGATTAATTAACAAATACTACAACCCCATCTCCATATTTTTGACGAAGCCAATGCTAAGCCTTTTTAGCGGTTAAATTTACTAATTTTGGCAATTTTTGAAGGTGTTAATGATTTGTAAGTTCTATCTTCGACAAATTAACCCCTCCTCCCCGAAGAAGCTCTAAATTTTTCAAAAGTAGCTTTAAATCATGTTGGAGTTCATGTCATTGCAAAAAAAAACGGGCTTAGAAGTGCTAAATTGCGATATTTTCTTTATAGTGCATTTTAGTCGACAGATCAATGGGGGGTTTTGAACCCCCAACCCCCCCCTGCGTACGTCCTTGAGGCAGGAAGTACGCAAAACGATTAAAGCATATTTTGTCAATTTGTTGAACGTTTTTATTTTGCTGCTGGTGACTAACGGCACGTTGACTAAAATCTATCGTGGGAAATATAGGAGCATACGGTTGATCGATTGTACAATCCTATGTAGTGCCTGATGTTATTCACATTGAGACAAAAAGCGCGGCAGTTTTTCGTTTGCACGCCCGATGAACGCAAAAACTATTTATTCATCAATCTTGATCCAGTGGGCATCGTCATAAGATCGATTGCGACAGAGGTGTTGAAAGACTTTGCGATTGACTCAAGCTTTCAACTTTTTCCACTACAAACTTTGATCTAATTCATTTTGATATAATTAAAATGATGTTTGATAAGTGGAAGAATCAGAGTTGTAAATCGGGCCGGGCTTTTAAGGTTCGGGCTCAAGATTGACAAAATATTAAGTTTGATATTCGTATTTTGCGTAGTATTTTGGCCTTTTAGATACTGTAAAAAGCACTAGCGTACGCAGGATTTTCGAAAGAGGGAGGCCAGGAAATTTGAGAATAATGAAGACCAAAAGAAAAAGGTCCTCACTCAGATTTAGCCCGTTTTTCTGCCCAAATTTAGATGAAGACCAAAAAAAAAAAAAAAGAAAGGTCCACTCAGAATTAGCCCGTTTTTCTGTCTAAATATAAATGAAGACCAAAAAAAAAACAAAGAAAAGATCTTCACCCAGATTCGTCCCGTTTTTTCTGCCCACAGTTTCTGCTCAAATTCCAAAGGGGGGGAGGGGGGGCCACGACTCGATTTTGCGCAGTTCAAAAAGTCCGTAGACTGTTTGAACTGCGTAGCTCTCATTTGTTCCACGTGCATTCGCTTGGTGTCGCTAGGTTCACAGAGATCAGCTGATTACGACCCCATTTTCTGATTGCAGATATCTTTATTTTAGTGCTGGTTATGTTCAGTTAAGTTAAGGGTAGTTTTTTAGTTCGTCGGATTTTAAGTTTTACAAATTTTTTTCGAAATGAATGACTTGAAAGAGCAACGATTTGCTGAGAAATTTTGTGTCAAGCTGGGAAAATCTACTACGAAAACGTTTGCCATGCTTAACATGGCTTACGGTGATGTTGCCATGAAGCGAGCGACATGTTTCAGGTGGCATAAACGTTTCAAGAATGGTCGGCTGGTTGTTGAAGATGATAAGCGTTCTGGACGTCCTTCCACATCAACTGATGACCCACACATTGATGAAATCAACACTCTGGTGCGAGCGAATCGACGTCTGACTGTAAGAGAGCTTGCTGAAGAATGTGGGATCTCGGTAGGGTCTTGTCACCACATTTTGACGGAAGTATTAAAGATGCATCGCGTTGCTGCAAAATTTGTGCCACGTCAGATGACAAGTGATCAACAAGCTCATCGTGTTCAAGTCTGTCAGGATTTGCTTGATCACCCAGAAAATGATAAAGAATTCTTGTCAAAGATCATAAAAGGTGATGAGTCATGGGTTTATGGTTATTACGTGGAAACAAAGGTCCAATCTTCACAGTGGACGAGCAAAACATCCCCCAGACCCAAAAAAGCTCGCCAAGTTCGATCCAAAATCAAGGTGTTGCTCACAGTTTTTTTTTGATGCTAGTGGAGTTGTCCACCACGAGTACCCTCCTGAAGGCTCCACAGTGAACAGACCTACTACATTGAAGTTTTGAAACGTCTGAGGGATGCCATCCGACGGAAAAGGCCAAAATTGTGGAGGAGTGGTGACTGGTTTTTCTATCATCACAACGCTCCAGCCCATTCAGCCCTTAGAACTCGTGAGTTTTTGGCCAAACATTCCATCACTGTTCTTCCCCACCCCCCTTTCTCACCTGACCCTGCTCCATGTGATTTCTTTTTGTTCCCCATGCTCAAAAGACCTTTGAAAAAAAGAAGATTTGAGACCATTCCAGGGACTAATGCAAATGCGACGAAAGGTCTCAAGGGCATTAAAAAAGAAGCGTACCTAGACTGCTTCCGCAAGTGGAAACACCGCTGGGATAAGTGTGTGCGTTGGGAAGGAGAGAACTTTGAAGGAGACCCAGACCTGTAACTGCTGTAGAAAGTACATTTTGTGTTATGACTTCAGTCTACGAACTTTTTGAACAGACCTCGTATTCTTCAGGCGCGTAGCCAGGAATTTGCAATGGGGGGGGCTTTTTTGGAAGCTGGAAGCAACAGCAAACGAACTTGACCCAGATTTTCATCAGTCTTGAATCAGATTGAGGCGGTTTTTCTGTCAACAGATGATTTCCAAAAAAAAAAAGGGTCTTCACTGCAATTGAGTCCGTTTTTTTGTCCAAATTCAGGTGGTTACAATATCAAATTCAACTCGAAATCACATCAGGTCCTTAACGAATTCTCGTCCCAATCTCAATTGGTGGGGGGCTATTTTCGGTTTTTGAGGACAAATCAGCCTCAAAAAAAGGGGGTAGTTTTGAGTTTACAAAATCGTGCAGAAAAGGGGTATTTTGCATACTCTTCAGGCCAATGGAGGAGGCCATAGCCCCCCGCTCCCCCATGGCTACTCTACTGCTATTATTAAATATTGACGCATTACTGGCACCCCAAAGGGGGGGGACATGGCACAATGTCCCCCCTAAATACGCCACTGGTAAAAGCGTAATTAAAAATATAATTTTGCTATGCTGAATGACGACTTCGTTTACGCAACATTGCGATGAGCACTACACAGTTGTTATTATTGCATGCTTATTCTTGTCGGCCAGTTTACACCTCTGGAAAAATCTATTGGACAACTTTTTCAACAACGTATAATTCTTAAATTTTTATTTTTGTGATGAAAAAGTTGCGTAGTTGATAACATTGCTTTGTTTGTGTTAGTTTTTCGCCTAGCTAAAGTTTACGCTTGTCATATTGTATAACTTATAAGCATTGCTATTTGGTGCAGTTGACGTAGATGATCTCATGGTCTTTCGCTGCTTCCTACATGCGTACTTTTAATGTATGGTAAAATAAACTTGACTAGAGTATTGGCAAAACGAAAAGATGGGGATTTTTCTAAATTCAGAGCCTTAACAACACTGCAAGCGTTCAAAGATTTTAATAAGTGAGGGTAGCTCATTCCTCTTTGACCCAATAGCAAAAGTATTAAAATTAAATATCATTTTCCAAACTACAATTGCGGTGAAGAGTAAGTGATAACTTCTTGATAGTTTTCACGTGCATCGAAACTCGAAAGAGGGGCGGGGAAGAGAGGGTGAGAAATGCAATGAAGATTGCGGTACATTTTTCAAAATTGCCACTTAAACGAGACAAATTTATTTCATCGCTCAGCAACAGCACCTCCTACTTCGTGCTGTTACTGGGGAGCGATGAAATAAATTTGTCTTGTCGATAATGGCAGATTACTTTTATAAAAACGGAACATGTTTTCATGCCATTAGACCCTACATTTGTGATATCGCAAAATAGAAAATCACAATTTGGATAGCAAGCCTATCACGTATAGCTACAACGTGTATCAGAGTATGAAAAACTAACCTAGCATCACGTCAAAACAAAACAGGTTAAATTCAGCTAAGTTGCAATTTTCTGTTTAGTTTTTACCTTTTATTGTCGAAAAAATGAAAAAGGCACAACCTTTGCAATGTTTTGTTATAATTGTTGTTAACTTGACATATCTTTTCCGCAGGTGTGTTACATTGCATCAGAGTCGCTAAAACGCCTGGCAGACGTTAATCCTCCGAATGCGGATATTGTGGGTTGTGCAGGGCTGGATTTAGGGGGGGCAAGACCCCCACTATCCACCATTAGTAGCTTGCTGTACATTTGCGCGGTGTTGCACAAAATATTAATATTTTGGAAATATTTTTCTTGTAGTAAACTACAGTTTGGTCAACTTTTCCACTTTCTTTTTTTTCGGTTATTTTGATGTCACAGACGCTTCTTTACTCCAAAAGCAAGAAGTGGATCGGCATGAAATAATTTCGTAATCAGCTTGACGTAACAATCATTTTCTTTCGCTGCTTATGCTAACGACTCAGCGTCGCGGACTAAGGGGCTTCATTCTCCCCCTTAGCCGAGTTACTTAGAAACTTTAACCCAAATTTGTCAACGTTTAAACATGTTTTTAAACGATTTAGTTCTTTCAAATGGCTCTAAAAAAAGATACGAAACTGGATCCAAATGGCGTTGAAATGGCTATTTTTTTCTAAAAAATTCCTAAGTTGCCCACGGACTGCCCCGTCTGTGACACGCAAAGCCCTTTTTACCCCCCTTTAGAAAATCCATGTTGCGCAGCTGCGACGACTAACTTTTCATGCATTTCGTTGAAACAAACTTAATTTTTGCACCACCAAAAAAGACGTCCCCACCAAACTTGGACCCCAGGGCACTCCACGACATAAATCTGGCTCCGGAGTTGTGAGTTGGAATATCCTCGATAGCATTTTTACGGAATTTGATATCATTTAATGCAGTTCTTTTGCCTATAAAAAAGCAGACGCTGGCTGAGCCGCTTAATGTTGGCTAAAGGAGGCATTCGCGCGGGTTTGATGTAATTTGCGAGTTTGCGGCATAAGCTTGTTGGTTTTATCTGAATAAGACCGCATCGTATTAATTGTTTGCCAATAATATTTCGGGAGTTGTTTGTTTCCAAGCTTTATAGCAAAATTCGCAACAGTGGACTATGACCTGATAGTGTTGAAATTAGCTTTTCTTATTGCAAACTTTTTCGGTCAATTAATAGCTTACTAGCTCAGCAATCCGAGTTGCATTGTATAGTACTTTTTTCTCATAAAGCAAATTCTATCAACACTAGTACACTACGACTGGAGTATTGGAGAAACAAGAAACTATTCCGCGTTCTTTATTCTGTAACCCTTCATCAGAAATAAGTTTTGAATTTTTTCTTTTACAGTTGTTTTAATTTCCTCTTTTTGGTTACGTAAACAGCAGGTAAAAGAAAAACAACGCGAAGTTTTGTCTTAATGGCTTTCCCAACTTTTCAAAACGTTCATTGCCCTTTTAAAACAAAAAAAAAGTGGACAATGGGGCGGAGAAAAAGTAAAATTCCGGTTGATGTTCCTCGAGACTGTAAAAATCCAAATTGAATCCAACGTTGCTTTTGGTCGAGATAAGTACTGCCGAATTTGTATCGGTTTTGCATCCCAACAAAAAGCCTGAGGCTTGATTTCTTATTGTTTTTGGTTTTGCATAATAAATTTGCAACGATTATTATGCACAAAAATGTATTTCGTCTGGATTTGAAAACATGGTAAACTGTATTCGCTAAAAATTCTGAAAGATTTGCCGTGGACCGTTTTAATACTTTGTCGTTGAGTTGAGTGTATAAGAAATGCGATCAATAAATCTATATTGATTTGGCTGCTCATAAATGACAAATCTAATTTGCTACGCAGCTGTTTATAGCTTGTTTTGCTGCATGATCAATTACTGAACTGGATTAATTTAGACTAGCATTTAAAGACTGCGATATTGCATTTGCTATTCTAATGCCGCAGTTTAAGGACTGCCGCAATGGCAGTTTGGTGGGGTTTGTTTGGAACGTGTCTGAAATGAGTAGGGACGAAATTGGTTTAAAATTGATTTAGATTTCAAGCCGAATTACTCATCATACGTTATTAATATAATTAGTTTGATAGAGGCAGGGGCGTATTTAGGGGGGGGGCATTGGGCCATGGCCCCCCCATTGGGTCGCCCGGATAGTAAAATTAGCATACAATCGTATCCCTTTGCAAGTTGGGCAGAAGGTTTGATCACACAATAGGTATACTTGAAATGTTTGTTTCAGGCTTGCACCCTGCTTTTGGCGAAAAGTCGGTGTAGACCTTTTTTTTTTGTTTATTTTTTGCTCTTCACCTAATTTTGGGCTAAAAATCGGACCAAATTCGAGTGAAGACCTTTTTTTTTTGCTCTTTACCTAATTTTGGGCAAAAAATCGGACCAAATTTGAGTGAAGACCTCTTTTTTTTTCTTGCTCTTCACCTAATTTTGGGCAAAAAATCGGACGGATTTTGGGTGAAGCAATATACATTTTGATCTTTGTTCTTCTCAAATTTTCAGAAGTTCCTGCCACCCCTTTTTAAAATCCTGCGTAGCTACTGGATAGAGGAAATTGTTTATTTTTTCACCAATGTTGGACTACCTTCTCACATTCTTATGTTTAACTTTACATGGCTAATCTGTCATGGTTGGTCCATTTCAGGTTTTAAATCAAACTTCTTTTGCGGCTTAAATAATTGATTGGCTTTTTGATAACTTTTTACCGACGTTTTTGCTATTTTTTACATAAAAACGGAGCGAAAAGATGCGATAGCGCTTTTGAAGTTATCAAAGCTTTCAGCCTTATTTTGGTCTTTAACTAAATTGTTTCCTTCCTAATGCGTTGAAGACGAGATTTTATAATGTTTTTAATCGATATCGTCCTTACCTGAACAAATTCTGCCAACGGCACTACTTTTACATTTTTGCTGATATGTGGTAGTTTTTTTGGGTTAGGGACTTTTTCCTTTTCCGCTTTTTCTTAGGTTCGTATTTTCTCGAAAGAAAAAGCAAAATGCTCAAAAATTAGACAAGCCTCGTACAATCGGCGGTAAAGTCAAAACTCAACCTGCTTCTTAAGCTACTTTCACTTTTCCACAAAATTATTTGCACAACTCAACTTACCCTGCTATGGTTTCAAACAGGATCTTGATAAGACTGAACAATAAGATCCCGGTATCTGCAACAAGCCCCATTCCTGCACTCGATCAAGTTCGGCTTGTTTGTTCCTTGTCGCCAATCAAGACTGCGCTGGCTAACAGAAACTCGCTCGGCGAATTCTACGCGATTTACTTGTTGTGTGACGTCATTAGGCAAGCTTGTAATCAATCAGCGACTTAGCTGAATGACATCATCATAAACCGCAGCTTCAGGAACATTGCCGATGATGTTGCGACAGTCGGATTAAATTACCCAAGTTTAAGGCTCGGACTAACACTGGAAGTTAAATCATGGGCGTATGAACGTACTTTCAGTTTATTTCAAAGAGAAATTCTGTAAGCCCGGCGTATTGCCTTACCAGCATACCAGCTGCCTACATGTTGAAATAAGCTAAGAATACACTTGCACCCTCACGATCTTACGCACAGAGTAGACCGAGCCTAATTGGGTCCGGCCCTATCTTCTACTGCAGCAAATCCATGCACAAAACCTTACGTAATAAAAAAAAATTTGTGCGCCACTTTCACTGTTTACGTTGTTCCGTTATTTTATGTTTTTTGAAAAAAAAACAAAAACAGCTTCCATTGTCAAAATCTACTAGATTTTCCGCATTCAGTAAAAAGCTTTCTTTTTTCTTTACAAGTATATCAAGTTAAACAGTTTTCTTGGAAATCGTTTTTGTTATGAAGCACATCTGAACAGCACACTTAACAGCACTTGAACATCTTCTGTAACCTTAGATTGCGGAATGCGGATAGCGAAATACTTGTTGGGAGTTGGACTGTGACGCTTAAGGTTTTGGGTTCAACTCTTTACGCTGTTGCTGATTTTGCAAGAAAATGTGCATAGTCTAGGCCATGAAATTGTATTTTGTTCATTTTAATACTTATATTTTTTCAAGTTTAAAAAAATGAAAGTTTAAACACGTCTTCTAATAATTCTAGTTTGCTTTAATATCAGCATAGTATTTTTTTGGAAACACCACCAAATTTTTGCCTCAAGCCTTAAAGATTGATATATGAGCGGCCATGAGGGTGATCGCACTCACTACGGCCCATCACTATGAAGATACCCAGAGAGAAAATGACACTGATGAAAGTTTTTTTTTTTTTTTGATTTCTATTCACTATACATCATATAAAACAACAAAGATGAGGTAGGTTAATGTTTTTATTTTTTGATTTGTGTGGTTTAAATTTAAGGCTTGTTGGCTACACCTAGTGGTTGTTGAGAACTGTGTTTAATATCGACGGGATGGCAGTCAACTCAAATAATTAGATTTCGACTAATTTTTAATTTCTTTCCAAATTAATAAATTTCATCTTTAGGCTATAAATGTTCCCAATTTCTCTTTTTTCTAACACGCAACGGAATTTTTAGCAGTGTACTTTAACAATAATTTTTTCAGTGTCTTTTTCTGTAAATTGTTTGCTTTTTCACTTTAAAAATTCATTTTTGTCCATAACTGTTTGTTTTTGAAGCGAGCTTTGTCATTTTATTGAGAAAAACTGAAGCTCATGTCTTTCTAAAATATCCGAGATAATCAATGCTTTTTGTAGTTTGAAAGATGTTTGCCTAGTGTTACCTCCAAAACCTTTTCATTGGGTAAACTTTGAGGGAGGAAATTGGCAAAACATCATCGCGTAAAAAGAAACTGAAGATTCGTTTAGTCAAAAGTCAAAAGTACAGTGTTTTGTACGAGACCCAGATGAGTTTGAAACTCGAAAACTTTTACATGGGCGCATTATTTATGTAGCAGAGGAACGCTACGTCATGAAGTAATCAAAGAGTAGATTGTTTGTAAAAATCATTACAATATAAAGTTACAGTCGCGACTAGGTCGCGATTGTTAATTGTTGTCTCACAATAAATACCTCGATTAAAAGATAATTTTGAGACATTGCACATTGGCAGAAATTATAACAGTAACTCTTCGGTCAACAATTTGGAAAGTAAAGTTTTGATGGGCAAACAATCTGAAGTCTCACGGGCAAGGCAAATTTTCAGTAAAACAGCAATGGGTTACCAAAAAAAAAACTTTCTTTGTCCCAACTATGCCTGGGTTCTGTAGCATACAAAGAAAATCAAAGAATTTTTTGGTAAATACCGAAAAGCTTAGCCGAAAAGGTGGACATTGATAATAGAAACGGGTTAAAGCTCAAAATAAGTACATGAGTAATTTAGAAATGATAAAAAACATTTGAGAATGAGCAAAAGAGGAGGAAAGTGGAAAAAATGACTTTACAATGTACGATATTTATTGGCAGAGACCAAGCAAAATACTTGAGCGATTACCAACCGGTGTAATAAAAATAAACATATCCATAAATCAGAGGTGGGCAAAGCGCAATTAGAAGCGCAAAGCGCAACTTCCGCAACCTCCGCAATTGCGTAAGTTACGTTGCGCTTTAATTTCTTATTTTGTAACATTGCGGAAGTTGCGTTGCGGAATAAAGCCTTTAAAATTTCTTGCGGTTTAATTGCGTTGCGCTTTCAAAATTTTTTTCGGTTAAAAGCGCAATTCTATACATTGAACTTAATTTTGCTCTATTTCCATCGTAATATTGATAAATTTCGGGCTTGTTTAGCAAATTATTTGCTGTTTTTCAGTCTGAAATTGCAAAAAACGCAGTATTTGCGTTGTGTTGTGAAATTTCGATTGCGGAAGTTAGGTTGCGCTTTAACTTGGTACGAAAATACCGTTCCGCAATTGCGGAATTGCGTTGCGCTTCAACTGAATCAAAAAGTTCATTGCGGAAGTTGCGCTGCGCTTCAGAAAGCAAAAAAATTAAATTGCGCATTTTGCGCTGCGCTTTTGCTGGTTGAAAAGATCGTTGCGCTTTGTTGCGTTGCGCTTTTGATATAATGTTATTTGTGCCCACCTCTGCCATAAATGAACCGAGAAGTTTAAAAGCGCTTCAATGTTTCAAGGAAAATTAGCATTGCAAAAAAGATGGGGAAGATAAATAACTTGGTTTGTATCCTGGCAACTAAATCGATGTTTTAACGATTTGTTGTTTGGTTTCATAAATTTTTATCGTGGTCTAATAAATCTCTATCGCAAACTCGAGTTTAAATATTTGGGTTCGTGTTCAATAATTATTGATGCCAGATGAACAAATAATAATTAGCATTCAGATATTGATGCCGCGCTCATAAGTAAATAGTTTTGAAACAAATTTGCTGGATTCTCACCCATTGTAACTGACATCGTGTTACTCAAATGCAAAAATGATCTTCAGTTTTGCGTCGAGTGAATTGTATAAACCGATATGCTCGACCGTCGTTCTTTAAGCATTGGATCCAAAGTGTCATTGTCCGATTCTCAGCAGTCAGAGCATCAAGGAAGCAGTTTATTAAGTAAAAAAGCCATTACGGCTTCCTTATCACACTAGAAAATCAAAGACATGAGACATGATAAGCTCAATCTGCTTTTTTAGACTAGGTTGGAGAAGAATTCTTGATTTTATTGTCTCTTGGAGTCTTGAGTCAATTTTTAGCCAAGTAGTTTGGTAGTTTTAGCTGAACGAAAGTAAACAACTGCACGGATCCAGAGAATGGAGCCTAACCGTGATATTTACCTGTTTTTTTTTTCGGGTGATAAACGTGAGCTTGAAAAAGTTGCATTTTTTGCCAATTCAAAAGCCTCTACGTCATTGTGACGTCACTACGTGGGTCTAGGACCACTGTGTGTACTGAAATATATCGCAATAATATACGAAGTCGCTTAATTAAGTAAGTGCTCTTGAGTTGTTTGATTTTGAGCCTCACTTTATTTGCTCTGTATTGTAGGAGGATTGTTAGCTCATAGTCTTCTAACAAGTGCCTGTCGAACTTGATTTGTCAGGAATGATTGTTTAGTGACGTCTCTTAAGATTTTTTGAAGTTTTCACCAGGAAATTTGCTGCCTTATTGCCAGTTTCAAGAGGACAGCAGATAAGAGAAGAGAATTGACCAGTAGCAGCAGTAGCTGTTGTTGCTCGACGCATCACAGTAGCAAAATTTTGATTATAATGTTAAATTTTGGTTGGTTTTTAAGATACTTGATTTAGTTGCCAAGCTACTACTTTCACCGAATAAAAACTATTAATCTTTGACACATTGACAATAAATATGCCAATAAATAGTTAATTAAAAAAGGATGCAAGGAAACAAAAAAAAAAAAAATGTAACGTTCTGCAAATAAATTAATCTGCAAAATGTAATAATTTCAAATCATCGTTTTTATAACTAAAGGATATTGCAGCCATGATTGATATATAGATTTTTTGAAATCCATTGCAAAATCTAAGCCGGGGCTCTTAATAAGCAATTTTCATAGGTCGCCTCCCTTATCTGGCCGAATTAGATTGAGGACCAAAAGAGGCTTTCTCGGTCTTTAAAGCCAGGATTCGCTATTCCAAAATAAAATTTCGTGAAAACTTGCCAAATTCTCAAAAGTTTAGGGGACCTACACAAAGTGGTCGCTCACAAGGCAGTCAAAGATAAATTACCAGGTTTGTCAAAAATCAGCTCCATATTTTAATGCAATCACAAACACGAAAAAAATGTTTATACTGGTACAAATAATATAGATTAAAGAATTGCAAATGAGCTTTTTTTTTTCTATTTCAAAATGGTTTTAACAAAGCGAATCCTCTAAAAGTCAGGCCCCCCAAAAGTCTGAGCCTGGCAAGTGCCTAGTATGCCTCCCGCTACATCCACTACTAAATAGAAGTGGGGAAACTGCAAATGAAGCGAGTCAGTAAAAATTGGAAAGTTGCTATCGTATGATTGCAAACACCGGCCAACCCAATTCCAAGTTGTTGTTTCAACACGTTAGTAGTGCATAGCTGTTTGTTGAATTAATGACGTATGGCAGTGGCATCGTGTTTCCAGCATTAGTATTAATTTGATGTATGCGTAAGTTATAGCTAACCCAGTAACCATTCAGTCTCAAAAATCCAATAAACTTTCTTGGACTCTTAAATTTTTAAAAAGGAGAATCAACCAAAACACATTCAATTACGATTGAGGCGGGCGACAACGGCATAAAAGAAAGTACACACTGAATTAAAATTAAAAGCAGTATCAGCATGTCCAGGTAAGATATTAAAAACAAATATATTTCCCCCAACGGGGCATCATCAGTGTTTAAAAATAACAGCAGTTCGTAACAAACAGTAAAACATAGGTAAAAACTCAACTATACCCTACCAGGTTAGGGTACTTTTTAGCATGCAGTTCTTATTTGTAGCTGAGTTTTTACCAATATTTTACAGTTTGTCACGTACGGTTGCTATTTTTCGGCGCTGAGAGTAGCGTAAGCAGGATTTTCGAAAGGGGGGCAGGAAATTCAGAAAATTTAAGAATAATGAAGACCAGAATGAAAATTTTCCAGCCCAAAACCAAATCCGTTTTCCTGCCCAAATTTAGGTGAAGACAAAAAAAAGGTCTGCTCTCAAATTTTGTCCAGTTTCTGACCAAAAAAAAGGTCTTCGCCCACTGTTTCTGTGCTCAAACCTTCTGCCCAACTTACAAAGGGGGGGCATGCCACAATTTTGCATACTATTCTATACTAATTATACTATCCTGGCGACCCAAAGGGGTGCCATGGCCTAATGGCCCCCCATAAATACGCCCCTAGGCGCTGATGATGCCCTCCATTGGGTGAAATATATTTGCTTTTAATATGCTATCTGAATAGCCTGATACGGCTTTTAATTTTAGTTTTACTTTAGTTTGGATTCTTAGAAGAACAAAAATGAATCCAACAACAGAATGTATTGATGAGTAAATTTCGGCATTTTAAGCAGATCAAAGGCGGAACCGCGAAACAGTGATTTCTTGCTAAAAAATAGTTGTTTTTAAGACTATACATTGAAAGAAAGCCTCAGAATCATTCGAAAGATTAAGTTGCTGAGAAACAAAAGTTTTTTCAATTCGTTGTAACCCCTTGCTCACTTACTAGCTAAGTACAAAGAATGTTTAGATGCTTGCATGTTTGAGTTGAATTTCTAAGTGGCTTTGCTGTAAGAAAGAGGGTTTTATTTCCCCTTATTAGCCCCCCTGCTAGAACGGCTCGGCTGAATAAGGATGTAAAACAAAATAATGATTATGGGCTAGGAGAATGAATTTCTAATTTTGTTTAACTTAACTACAGCATATGTCTTATTTGTCAGGTAAAGATTGATTTTCTAAGTTCGTTTTTAAATAAATCCAGATATATTTTTTTTTGGTGTTTTTAGATTGAGATGTAAGACTTTATGTATTCGAGGACATTAATGTATTCTTACAACTGAATGGAAATTTGCGGGAATCATGCGTGGAACTGTCAGAAGAAAATCATCGATTACGTACGATGGGGAAGTTCCTGTGATATCACGGAATGATGCAGGACGCCTCCCAGTGGCGGCCAGATTTGTAGAGACAGTAAAAAGTGTGGAAGTGGAAGAAGGGGAAACTGCCTGCTTCGAATGCAAGGTAAGATGAGAAACAATAGTTTAGATTGAAACGTCTTGTATCTTAGCTATACTGCTTGAGGAATGAATGATTATCGATTTCGAAACGGTATATATACATTTATATGAAATCCGTTTTATGGATCACGCGTGTATCGATGTAAAAATACGCGTGTCGTTTGATTGCATGTTCTTTGGCATTTACTGCACATTGAAAAAAATACCATGCGTATTTCCGCGCGTAAATACGCATGATTGGAAAAAGCCGCCTTAGTAAATTAGTATTTTCTTAGTTGAGCCCAAAAAAATTTGCTAAGGGATGTTCATGCTGTGATCGTGAATCTAATTACCACCTGATGCCTTCCACCCTCGTTATAGGTTCCACACGTGGTTTACTGCTTCCGCACTGTCCGCTTTCAAGCCACTTGATGTTGGTGCTGCTTACGTGGATGGCAGCCGTAGAAAAATTGGAAAAAAATATCTGCAAAACTCAGATAAAGGGAATTGGATAGGATGAGGAAAATGGTTGGATTGAGCAATGTGATAAAAAGTTGCACAACTCGTAGGGAAATCGGCTGCTGTATTTAGGTTTTGTACCCTATATGTTATCGCATTGTTTTACAATCTTCAAGGCTAGCAATGCTGAAATAATTCCTAGCTCTAATGCTAGAAAAATAATGTAAGTACGCAAGGCGTATCGAATACGAGCGCGTAACTTATCAAGCGTGCTTCACCCTAACTCCACAGCAGAGACGACATTTTCAAGTGTCGATTTATCAAAATGGCGTGCTGTTTAACTCGAGGAAAAGAAAAAAGTTTTTGTAACTAGGTTTAAAAGTCCTTCCGGCCACGCACGTAGATGGCGGCAGTATTGAATAAAAATTGCAATGGCATAAAAAGCTTTTTTTTAGGTGTGTGTTTGCTTTGAAATTTGTTCGCTGTGTAAGTTTGTGTTTGATTTCATTGCCATATCTTAATACTTTATCAGATCAAAGGAAATCCCGCCCCGGATGTGCAGTGGTTTAAAAACGGAGTTGAGCTTATTCCTGCGGATCGAATGTAAGTTGGACACTTTTCCTTTATCTTTATATATCTAACTTAGATAAAAAAAAGAAGTGAATCAACTCCGGCACATACTTGGAAAAAAACGATATCAAATTCATACTTTCCTGTCTTTGAAGTTTGAATCTTCACCAAAGTTTTTCCTCTCGCTGTCTTGTGCTTTATTTTTGTTTGCGTAGCGTCAAACAGAAGCATGATTAGATTAATTTTTTTAAAAACTTTATCACTCGATTGAGAACCGAACCCAGCATGAAGGACTTGAGAGGAATGGTTTTATCAGTACTACTTACAGCTCCTTTGAGTACTCTCTATGCAGCAAGACTTCAGTCATCTCCTTCTCCACCTTATCTTTAGTCCAGGCATTGAGTGTGACCCGACTGCTTGGCCTACATGCAGTTTATCCGCACCTCTATCTCTCAGATTAGAGCATTGAATGGTAAGTGTGAAGGAAATGGATCATGTGGGACTGTGGGGCGAGCGTCCTCATGAGCTAGCAATATTCTTAATAAGGCTCTTTGTGTAACGTAGATGGACGGAGACCTGCAAAGATGGGCGTCACTCCCTCCTCATCAAAAATGCAAAGGGAAAAGATCTGGGGACGTACCGCTGCACCGTCATCAACAAGTTAGGGAGAGATTCATCTGTGGGCATGCTCCGCTTCCGCAAGGTGCCGCTAAGTGATGATGTGTTTTCAGGTAAGAAAGTTGTTACAAAATAAATTACTGCATTAAGTGGATTTTTTTCGAAAAAACTGATTGAAGAAAAAAAAATTCATTCTCGCATTTTATGTTTATCTTTTATCACTTTATGAATTGACAAAGATTAGGATTAACTCAAGTTCATTGAAATATTATACGGCGTTGTGTTCTTAGCAAAGATACTTCATGCATATTTCCCGTTAGGGTTAAGCAGTTGAACCTTTATGGTGCTCCAGCCTGACCAAAAATTTGCTGACAAAATCCAAAAAAAAGGTAGCTTAGCGTTCGTGTGGTTAGACAAACGCAGAGTCTTTGGTTTATATGGGAGAATGAATGAATGAAGCAATAACTGCAAACATCTAGCGCTAAAAAATTTGTGTTAGAGCTTTGTTGGGGTAGAAATTTGAATTACAGTGCTTAGGATCAGAGTTGCTGTGAGAATGAAGAACTAGACACGGTGTTTTAGTGAAGTTAGGCCTGTCAAACATATGTAATTACTTCAATTCCAAGTTATATACCGCGCGATTTTTCAAGGAAAAACTCAAACATAAATAGCCTTTGCGGCGCCCTAAATTCTCGTTATAGCTTGTTAATGTTTTGAAATGTTTTTTCTGATGTTTTAAACTGTTCTGATTCGTTCGAAGTCAAACATTAACGAATCGTGAGGTATAACTAAGCATTTTAAAATGTCATAAAACATTATTGTGACAAATGCTGACGAATCTGAAAATTACTTTTGCATTGCTAAAATCGAGGGAATTTGGGGAATAAGCGGCAGAACCGTTTTGATGTTCTTCGCTTTACGAACATTAAGTAGTAACCCCTCACACTTTTTCACAAAATAAGTTTGCCCCATTGGCCCAAACAATACACAAAATGGTAAAATGGTATAAGAGTTTGTTCTTCTTTAGCGAACTAATCCTAGAGTTATTTAAAATAGCAAAATTTTTAGACGTTTCGGATTTAGTTAGGTCCATCATCAGTAATATAAAATCTTTTAGAATAAGATTATTTTTTGGATAAGAACCTTTTCGGATAAGATTTTAATGCTAGTGTGATGAGCAGAATATTCTCAACATTTCAATTGAATTCTTGCAAAAATAAAGTTTGCGGTATTATACACTGCCGTTGATTATTATTTTTTTGAACGTTGCAAAGCAATTATATAGTAAATTATCATCAACCTAAAAGAATTCAATTTGTAAAGAGTAGCAAGCTGCTATCAAGTTTATGGTGAACTGCCATTTTAGCTGCTCTTGGTTACTTTTAAAAGTGACCGAAAAGTAGTCAAAGTCTAAGTTAACAATGGAAGGTAGGCCTATGTCTAGGTATAACTCTTTTTTAACGTAACGTATCAATTCCGGTTTCAAAATGTTCATAATTAGCAAGCAGTGCTATTCTATTCATTAAAAGTTTGCTTCTAAGTGTTTTCCGTGAAATACCATTGCGATTTCGTCCAACATCACTCACATATCGCGCGACTTCTTGCGAGAATATAAATGCTAGGGTTCTACAAATTCAATGACGTCACGAGGTGGGGTTTAAAGTTTGCTTTCAGAAACTTGTTATGACGACATTACTAAGCGGTCTATGCAATTTCGTGCGTGCATTATGGGATAAGCTGGCTCTTTGTACATTATTGTCATTTAGCTTGTTTACATGCTAGAGGTTGGTTTCTACAGAATATTGAGACGAAAAGGTAAAACAAATAATTGCTACTAAGTATAACAGCTTTGTATGCAGTGAGGAAGCAATTAGAATGCAAACGAAAAGCTTTTGACTGTCTAGATCTTTTTTACATGGCACTGGTAAAATGAACGCAAGTTTATAAACATTTATCGAACAGAACGTCAAAAACACAAGAAGGTTACTTAAAGTTAAACCAGTCGCAAAAGTTTTCGATAACTATCTTCTTAATAATCAACTGCACGTATAGTGGCTACGAACTGTAACATTTGGTTTTATCTCGCAATGCATAAACAACAAATAAACAAATAAACAAAAACCACTTAGAGTGATTTTTTGTACTGAACAAGTACATTATCCTTAAGACAAAATTCAGTATAGTTTTGCTTGAGTTTTAAAACCTGTTTCGCAGCGACTATTCGTGAGTGATTAGATTTCCTTTGAAAATATGTCACAGTTGAATTATGGTTTCAAATATATTGTTTGAAACTGATGCTTAAAGATGAGCCTTATCACTATTTGGTACAGCAAAAACGGTGAATTTGTTACTTTTTCTTTGAAACAAAACCGCCTTTAACTTCATTTTTTTAGGATTCTAAACGTTTCGTACTAACTTAATCCATCATAAGGTTATTACTGATGATGAAACCGAGTTAGTTCGAAACGTTTACTGTAAAAATAATTGTTATAGCGGTACAGTATCGGTGTTAACAAAAATCATAATTCATATTCAAAAAGCTGATAATAATGATTTGACTTGAGTTTAACAAAGGTGCTATAAAAAGAACGGTTTTTTAATTTGCTTCAATTGCAAAATAGTCTTTCAGTAAATATAAGCTTTGTTAAACCGGTCTCTTTCAAAGATCTCTTTTTGTTAACAAATTGTTCTTAGTAAGTGGGAATTTTGATCATCACCTATCAAATTATTTTGAAATGGTTTTACAGTCGCAACATATTTTCAGGTTCGGACGCTTTTGATGTTTGTGACGTCATAAACGGAAGACCAGAGCACTCTCCCGAATTTATCGAAGTACCCCAAGTAACAGTTGGAGAGGAAGGGGAAATCGTAACATTTGAATGCCAAGTTTTGGGGCATCCACTGCCCACATTAGATTGGTATAAGGTAAGCACTCACACAGTTTTAGCATGGTGTGTAATGAAGAGGAAGCCGTTTGCTTGAGATTTTTGAATGATGTAACAAAAAAATGAACACATATAACAAAAAAGTCAAGAAAATTACGATTTTCATAAAAATTTTTGCAGAGGGATAATTTTCGTGAAACACAAGTTATTCTGAACCGTTGTGCAATATATGATGAAATGGGTTGATTTTAGTGATTTTTATTATAAACATTTGAATACCTTTGGAGGACCTCAGATAGAAAAAGACTGATTGAAAATAACCATGAGTTGAACGGAGCATTAGTTGAGAGGATAGAGCGTCTGCTACTGAAATAACAGACTCGGGTTCGATTCCTGTCAGTTCAAACCTCAAAGTATAAAAACTTAGTATTCACAGCTTCTCTGCTTGACGTTCAGCAATAAAAAGGGACAGTGTGAAGTCTCCACCGAGGGTGGTAGACAGATGACAGCTTGAAACGAAGGCCGAAAGGTACCTTCGCTGTCTCCTGGCCAAAGCAACTTGGCAAAATAAGCTGCAATTACAATCACAATACTACTGGGGTGAAATGACAACAAAATTAAAATTTCACACTTCCGTTATCAGCTTAAATTCAGTAATCGATTTTCGCATTCTTTTGTAACCAACCTGGCTTGAAGTAACTTCTTCCTCTATCTAGTTCCTGTATGTCTATCGAGAATGTTCCTGTATGTCTATAGAGAATGAGAATTGCCTTTTAATGTGCGGAAGCTAGTTTAATTGTTTGGCTTGTACCAGTTCCAGGTCAACAGCCTTGCGTGTATGCCTTACTGGTCAGCACTAAAACTTAATCAAGTAGAGTTTGCACTTTAACGATGCTGCATGGTTTAACTAATGGAAAATTAATACTCTTACGCATAATCAATTATGACCGCCAAGTTGTTCAAGCGGTAACGTTTTCGTCTCTGGGGCGGAAGTCTAAGATTCAATCTCGGACCGGTATAATTGACCTCAGTGTATTCAACGGCTCGCCACCGCTGCGACATTTCTTCGAAAGAAGCAGTATTGCCCACAGGCGTAATGGGCTTCGCAAACTCGTTCACGTTTCGGTATAATGCTGTGAGTATAATGACAGATTTGATTTGATAATCATTTAGAAGCAGTGTGGGCTAATCATTTTCCCCCTGCTATTTCTAATTTTCTTTTGATACCATCAATACTGTTCTTTTTACGTCAAAATTTTAATTGCAAAGCGCGGAATTTTGCTTTATTTTTTGCAGTTAAGGTGCGTTTACACGGGACGCGACGCAACCAAAATTTGAAGCATTCGAAAGGTTTCAACCGGTCGCAAGCTTCGCGAGCGGTTGCTTAACTTCACTTTGACAAAATTGTTGATGAATGGTTGGCCTATTTTGAGTAAGTGACGAGAGTGACCGCTCGCGAACGTTGCAACCTTCGCTCCGCGTTGCTTCGCATTCAGCAGAAACAAACCTTTAGTCTTGATCGTCATCTTTTGTCGTTTTACGCTTGATATTGAATGTTTATCATCACCTAGCGTAACGTTAAACATGCTTTTATGGCACACGGTGGCATTGTTGCATTAAAAGAAGAAGATTGTAAAATGTAAATAGGTACTAGAGCACATAAAAAAATCGACTCGACCGAGTATTCAAACTTTGATTTACAAAAGCATTTATTTGTTGTTCAACAGCAAATGGCTGTCGTTTATAAGCTGTTACGTTGCATATCTGATAAACCTGAAAAGATAATCAGTTTTAACTGTGGGTTAAATTCGGTTTAGCTAAATCCCACATTGTTTTAACGATATCGTAAATAAATTGATATATTTTGAAGATTAATCATTATCAGCTGGGTAGGCAATACCAGTGTTTTGATAGTTTTTAAACATTCAGCAATTAACAACAGAGAAATTATAGAGTTGGTTTAGTGAGAATTTTTACTTCTCATTTGATGGAGAAATGAACATCGAACATTTTCTGAAACACAATTTTTTTGAATTTCTGCTTCATTGTTAATAGATAACTTCAAGTTCTTGAAATGTTTTGGCGCTTTTATCACGTTTGTTTTGAACGATTTATGAAGCAGTTTTGACCTCACTTCAAATTAAAAGTACTGATGCAAAACGCTTTGTAAACTACTCAGCAGCATGCCCACACTTAACTTTGCTAGAAATCTTCTTACTTTACCTAAGAGACAGAAAGAGTCAAAAAATTGCGAAAAAAAAAACCTCAAAAATTGTCACTTAGCAAACTGTTTTTGCGCATTTTTCTGTGCTCCAATTTTTTTTCTCGTAACCGCTTCTGTATATCATTGACAGATTTGCGAATACTTACGAGGAAATGGGACATAAAATTAATAAAAACTTACATTTTTAGCAAGTAGTATAACCAGTGAGTTATCTTTTTCAGTTTTACGTTGTTCCCTGCTAGTGATTGTAAAAATTGTTCTAGTCATCATAAACTCCTTAACAATTGAGCTATCTTTTTCAGTTTTACGTCAATCTTTGCTATAGTGATTGTGAAAATTGTTCTGGTCGTCATTAATTCCTTCATGTTTGTTTTCTGTTTCTAGGTTGTTCCTCTTGTTGCAAATGCGAAATTTAAACTTGTTGTACTGCTGTACTAGAGTAGTGTACTTTCTAGTTTGTCCTCACTTTAGACTGAATTTAGTGTTTTTATGAAATTTGAAGTTCGTGTTTGGAGACATAAATTTTTGTGATTGCAAGTAGTAATGCCTAGCAAGTTCATTGCGTTTACGAGCAATCTAGGCTGCAAGTTGGCTACTTTGATAAATTTGCCTCCATATTTTAAGGTTGATTTTAAGGTCACCATTATTGCTTGCGCGAGCGCTCAAGTTTTTACCACAAACTGACTTTTCCTGTCACCTTAATTAATAATTCTGATTATGTTTATTTTGATTCGCAGTTGCTTGTCTCTCCGGGCAATATTCTGTGGGATTGGCGACTGCTTTAGTTGTTCTGCGGTCAGCCTGCATCTGTAGTCTGCTTTATGCTGGATTTTGCAACGCAACAACATTTTACTATGGGGCGGGTCTGGATTTTGAGGTAAATTTTATAGCCTCTATCGAAAAAGGGGACCTGAAAATAATTGGCGAGGTAGGAAAACCGTTTTACCACCGAATTAGTTTAACATTAGACGAGCAATAATGAATTTGTCGCTTATTTAATTGTTTGCACTGAAAACTAAGTTGTGTGGGTGATTTAGGAATTAGTGGTTTTGTCTATTTCTCCTTCAACAAAATGATGAAGGGAGTATTGGTGCAATAAGCTAACATCATAGTAGATTAGAAGACAAAGATACTGGGTGATTTAGCTGTTTTTTTGTTTTTTTTGTTTGCAAAATTATGTTGTCGTACGTAAATGCCAATAATTACAATGTTATAACTATAAAATCACAGTAAAAGGTTAAAAGCACAACAGTCTGTTTCGTCCTAAGGACTCGTCAGGTGCTATAGTAATCTTATTCAAATAGAATTCAATTCTATTCAATTATTCTATTCTAATTCTATTCTTATTCAATTCTATTTGAATCAGATTACAATAGCACCTGACGAGTCCTTAGGACGAAACAGACTGTTGTGCTTTTAACCTTTTACTGTGATTTTATAGTTATATTTTGCTCTGATTTTACTCTGTATATCATCGAGCACTGTTTCAGAAGATTGACTCTCAACAATTTTCTAATGACAATGTTACAAATTTTAACACTCGGAATTCAAATGCGTCACGTGACATCATATTTCATGCATGACTGATTCTGTATCACCCGTAACACCCTGAACTCAGCTTTAAAAATGGCGGAGCTCTTTGATATATCAAAGTGGTATTTGATGAAGCCTTGACTATCTGTACCTGTTTTCAGTTAAGCCTGGCTTAAAATAGCATTTATCTAATTAAAGAAATGCCGAGCAAGATCGCTTATGTAAACAATAAGAACATCTAAAGCCCGGTCTATACTTATCCAAAATGGTGAGCGTTCAAGAGTATTTCTAGTTTTTTTAAACAGAAATTCGGTACGAATCGTACCGCCTTACCAACATACAATCTGCCAGTTGGTTAAAAGAAACTAAGGGTACGCTCGTGCTCTCACGATTTTACGCACAGTGTAGAGCGGACTAAACCGCTTTCCTTTCCAACACACCGATAGAATGATGCTTAGATTCTGGTAATCTGTTTTGTGTGGGGTTGGAGCTAGATAGCGCAACTTTTAGTCAAGATTTTGGCAGGACCGTTGACAGAAATTTCGGGTCTGGGTGCAGAACCAACACGAAAATAAAAGCTTCTCAACCAAGCAGGTATTTGGCCCTACCGATTTAGAGTGAAGATAAAAAAAAAGACGATTTTCGCCCAAACTGGATCTTTATTTTTCCTTTATTTTTCCCAAACTGGATCTTTATTTTTCGCCCAAACTAGATCTTTATTTTAAAGACCAAAAAAAGGTCGACGCCGATTTGGGGCCTGCTTTTTCAGTAGGATTTTGGTTGAAGGGCAAAAAATAAAAATAAAGAGGTATTCAATCAAATTCGGCTATTTTTCTCACGATACCCTGCATTCTTTATTAGTATTAGTATAATCATTACTCGATATTTGCTTCAGATTAAACGTCAACCCATATGGGGCCCTAGATCAGCGCGAGTGCGTTGCCCTCCAAAAATCCCGAGACTGGATACTCCATACCCCATTCCCCCCTCTCCACCACTCTGGGTTTTGGAAGTACTGTATTGAATGCAGACCTTTCTTAAATCAACCCCTTGCATATGAAAAATTCGACCCAGTGAGAGAATTTAACTTTCAAATTCAACATTGAAGACCCCAAATCTGCATTAGCGTTTTTCAAAATTAGGAGTTCGTGAATTTAACCTTAAAACTCGTTGTTGTTTTTTTGATTTAATTCAGCTTTAAATATTCTCAAAATGTGTTTCATTGTAATTGGGCGTTCAAAATAGGTCAGTCTAATCCTTAAATAGCGGAACACCTTCTTTTGCTGCCCTGGCTCTCACAAAAAACTGAAAATAGTGAACGCCCTCTGCTGTTATCCCAACGACGATGGTCTTGGGCCTTGATCCTACTTTAGACGTTTCATTGACAACAACAGATGGGCCATCATAATGTATTTATTACTGTATGATGTTGATTGACAAGTAAAATTCATTGATGCGCGACGAAAAGCCACCAAAATGTGGCGTCTTTACTCTTCAATTTTTGTTTATCTTTGAGCAGGACAGCCATTATCTGGACTATTCAGCCCAAATATCTTGAACAAACATTACTTCAGCGCTAAGCCTTGAGAAAAATAACAAGCTGCCTGGTGGCGGAGAAAGTTTGAGGTAAATTTCTTCATGCCAACTTACACTGTTGCGGCTAGGTATTCGGCAATGTCAATATTTAAACAACTTTTCAAACTTTTTTAATGTGGCTACAGTGATTGTTGCTTGCGATACCGCAGTGCCGAGAATATTTAATGGTAAAGCTTTTCAAAGAAAGAAACCCAAACTGTCCCATTTGATTGTCCAAAAGGTGCAGTGCAATCATATTAAAGCTGCAGGTACAGCATTAAGCAGCTATATATTATTGTGTTTTGCTCTCAAAATACATTACCAACTTACAAACCTCCTCCTCACTTAAGTCACTTGAGTTTTTCTTAGTTCAATTTGGATCGTTGGTTACGAACCATTTCGAAGATTTGCTACTTCATACTTTTAGGTAATTTTTGAGTCGTTTCCTTATATGGTCATAATTTTGAATGGTATAAAAATGTTGAAATATTATCCAAAGTTTATAATGATTCATTGTCAGTGTTTGCTTTATTTTTCGTACACAATCTTAGGCAAAGACAGAGAGGCTTACAGGCTAGCCACGGTTACCAACATAGCCCCAAGCTATTGTTGTGGTTTAATATCAGTTTTAAAGTGTGATTGCTAAAACTGCGACATAAATCGAACTACAATGACGTCATTTGTAGGCTTTAAATGTGAGATTAGTTGAAAGGTCATTTTAGCAATAAGATTGTACAAATTGTTTCTTTTTAGCAATAAGATTGTACAAATAGTATTAACGACATTTTGAAATCCATGGTAGATTATTTTGTGGTTTATGGCTTAACATGGTTCAAATTTTCATGGTTATCTAAATGTTCAACGAGATACAAAAGTTTTGGTTTTTAGTTCGACTTTAGAACATGGAAATATTGATTATATATTCATTTCATTCGAACGATGTTGCAGGTGTAAAAATAAAACAAACTCGCTCAACTGGTACGAGGTGCATAACTTTAAACTAAAAAAAATAACTAAAAATAGTTTCAAAATTACTGAACACCAAAGTTTCGAAACCAAACTTTCGAAAGGCTAGTTTGGAAAAACTCTGCAGATGCAGTCAAACCCGTTTGAATACTTGCACGCAACGCAAAACGATACACAAGCTGCGCAGTGTGCAACTGTGCACACAGTACATTAGCGAAATAGTGAAATAGTATCTGTATGGAGCGTGGCAAAACCCAATTAATTGTTTTCGTTTCTTTTTAAACTTTGAAAATACATGACTGTATCGTATGAGCTAAGAAGTGATACACATTTTCTTTCGTAAAAAACATTTCTGGTTCGAAATCGGGTCCAACTTAAAAAGATGCAGAAAATCGAAGCGGGTTCTTGAATTGACTTTTTGTTTCTTTGGGTTCGTGACAAGATTCCGCACAGCCAGAGTTAACTATCTGACGAAGCTGGCGGAAAACAGCTGAAAAATCGGTAAAAAAGTGTCTCCATCGTCTCTAGACCAATATTAAGGTTTGATGACCAAGATAAAAAGGTCCTAAATCCTAACCTAAGGAGAATTAGCAGCCGAAGAGGGAATCGAAACACTAACCTTGTGTATTTAAATCCAACACGTAAACTCTGCGCCTTCCCAAGTCACTGTTTTAGTTGGATCAACGAAAAATTTGAGCTAGGTAAAATATACAATTATACACAAGCTTAGCACGTTTCACTCAATGCTCCCTGCTGAGAAAGTGCGTATCTTGAAAGACGCTAACACGCATGATAGCTGGGTTTGAGCCATGTATTTTGACGTAACGTATAATTTCTGCTGACATGATATTTGATGAGCATACATCTGCTGCCTTTTCTTGCATTTGTGCTAAAGTTAGTGGCCAGAAAGGTCAGCATTTTGAGTGCGCTGAACGATAACCCACGATAAGCAGAACGCGTTTTTACGTTCCAGTAGTGAAGGAAAAGAAGCTTACAAAAGTACACAGAAAGTCAAATTTGGATTAATTGAACAGTAAAAAAGTTACCAATTTGTGTTGCTATACTATCAGGGCCGCAACTACGGGGGGGTAGGGGGGCGGCGCCGCCAAACACAAATTTCGCCCCCAAACCCAAAGCGACAAAAGGAGAAAATAATGCTAAGTATTGTAAGCGCCCCCCCTGAAAGAAATTTTGCCCCCCCCCAAGAACAATGCTCTAGTTGCAGCACTGTATACTGTATTTAAGTTAAAAATACTTATTAATTTCAAAAAGATGAAAAAAAAGCAATAATAATGGGTCTTGGCTAGTTGCTTTTATTGTACTCCCAAAAGATAAAAGAGTGGAAACAATTAATTTTGACGGCTGTACAGACTGAAAAAGTTATAAAAAAATGTGCATTATTTCGATGAGGTTTTGACCAGATAATGGGCAATAAACGTCTAAATTTGAGACCGTCTATTTGGTTTTCTTAAGTTCAAGGTTTAATGCCACTCACATGCTGTAATAATTTCTAATCTCTTGTCTATGCTTGGCTGGGTATTGCAAGCAACAACACTTTTATCGTAAAATTGACCTAACAAAGAATTTAAGAGCCATGTATAATTGGAAGGTAAGAATGTAAAACAACATTGAGCGCCACATAAGTGACGTAATCGATGTCGCCACGCTTCGTTACGCATGGCTGCACCTCCACCAGTTGACTGTAGCCCAAAACAATATTTTCTATCAATAGAGCTTCAATGGCGATTTTGAGTGGACCTGCGTTGAAGTTTTAACCTGACTAGTTCATAAGTACGTTACGAAAACTTACCGGTAAGTTAGTGTTCAAGTTAACCAGAGAGGCACTCCCTCGGAGAAAGTAAGCTGCAAGGAGCAACAGCTAAGTTGACGCAAAAATATCGTGGTTTTTAATACCGCAAGAGGAGTAATTTTTGTGTGTTTGATGCTGTTGCGTTTTTTTTGCTTGAACTTAGAAAAAACAAATAGAAAAAGTTATGCTAAACTGGTTTATTGTGCAATAAATGTAATTTGATATGTATACAAATAAATTACCTACTTAAAAGAGGGCGTTTCCGCTATTAACAGTTTTGCTACGTTTAATTAAGATATTGTTTTAACTCATCGAACGTGATGTGATTAACTGACCCTACCCTCTGTATAGACATAAGAAGTCGTGAAATTATACAATATACAAGTTATTATTTTAAGCAAAGTGGCTAGAAAATCTTGATTGGTAAACAGGTTATCAATTTGTGAGAGCTTAGTTGTTCGACTGTGTTTGAGTGTAACTCAGGAAAGGCGGAAGAGCCTGGCATTCAAATTGTCAGGGCGTTTGCGTTTTGATAATTCCAACGACTTTTGACACACCTTGCATGCCCGGCTTTTTCGACATTTTGTACTGAAAAATCATAACGTTCACGGTTCATGCCTAAAGTTTGCGCGTTGGTGATTGGCGTAGCAGTTAAAAGGTAAACTCAAACTCATAGATATGGTGGAGTTCGGTTCGCTTTGATGGTACTGATTCTGTAAACGCTTGTAAATATTCATGCTTACATGAAATTTGTTCTGTGGTGCTACCTTTGTCTTAAGTGTTAGTTGTACAAACCAAAAGTTCACTTGCGTTGAAAGAGCACAGTAGTATGACGTGAAACAAGGTTCACATGGCACGCTGTCTTCCAATCTCATTAGGTCAATTTGAAGTTAGAATTCGCTCACGCATTTATAAGCGTTTCTTGTTATGAAACTTTAAGTACTTGCGATGATAATTCATTCACCTGCAAATAAGGCAATGTCTACTGCGTGGCATACTTTTGAGACATACACGTTTAAAACCTTTTAAATCGCCATTAAATCTTCGATTTCTGCCTATCAAACGAAATTACCAGCATTAAGCAGCATTAGCGTGGCAAATTGTGTTTTTTCAATTCTTTATCTGATACAGTATATACGATCGACGATTGTAGACTGTTTCGTTATTTGAGATGAGTACCTGCAGAGCTCTCAGTTCAGCTTCCTTAATTTTATCAAACATGATATTACTTGCTTTGTTTGCGTTGGTATTGTGCTGTCATTATGTGTCATAGTGGACCTGCAATGCAGGATAACGTTAAGTGTTCAAATTGCGATGAATTATGCAGCAATGTAATTTTATGCATGTCTTAATCACTTCAGCAGTTTTTACATGTTAGCTTCAAGCAGTTGAAAGGAATATACAGATTCTGTAAAACCTAGCTGAGATAAAAGTTTTGGGAGTTTCCGGAGCTTTTGTACGGTATTGTCTTTTCAAGGGGGAGAGCTACGGTATGCAAATGTAGAAAGCAAAACCATCTTGATTGTATAGTGTATTCCTTGGAAATTGTACCTAAGCTCTAAAATTACTTGCAGCTCAGTAATGTTTTCCATTTGGTATATTTTGTGTGATGCCCAATATCGCTTGTAATCTATGGCATCTAAAAATAAAAATTCGTAACCAAATTGATTTCTACACTTAGCTCTAAAATCTACACATTTCAAGAGATTAACCTGTGGCAATCAAAGACTCAAAGTTACGACTTTCGACAAAAAATTTGCAGTGTTGGCAGTGGAAAACTGTCACGAAATTTATTGTCTCTGACTGCGACCTACTTTTAATTTCTACATAAGTTTTTGACAGCATCAAAAACAAGTGCAAAAAGGCTTCAAACTCGTAAGAGTTGCCAGTCAAAAATAAAAAATTCTGTGAACTATGTTTAAGTTTTTGTAAGTTATATTTTAACTGGCAACACTGATGAGATTTTACATCTATTCTGTATTTTAGTGTAAAAGCTCTGCCTTAGATTGGACAGGACTCTTCTTACCCACTCGAATAAACCAACTAAAACTAAAGTTCTAATCTTTTTTGTTGTTTTAGGGTTGTGATAAAATTTCAACTAGTCTTCGTTATATTGTAAGAAGCTCACCTGGCAAATTCAGCCTTCAAATTCAAGATCTGTGCTCAGCAGACGCGGGCACCTACCGATGTGTCGCCACTAATAAAATTGGAAAGTCAGCCTGCACCTTCGAGCTCATATACGCTGGTGTGTCGCTTTTTCTGCTTTCGCATCTATAGCTCTGAACTGTACTTTCTGATAGCCTGCAAACTTTGAAGACACAATCGTCCTCTCGCAGTTTCTCCTGCTGCGTACTTTTTTGTTCC
The DNA here is from genome assembly GCA_963965965.1 of Trididemnum nubilum. NCBI lineage: Eukaryota > Metazoa > Chordata > Ascidiacea > Aplousobranchia > Didemnidae > Trididemnum > Trididemnum nubilum. Next base: position 38,372,620 of record OZ014476.1, read on the forward strand.
ATTTATCCGTGCGTATGAACCAAGACTTCGCGTCACTGTCCAAACGCATCAACGTAGGGAACCCGTTTTTGGATTCTTTTTGCAAGTCTTTCGTGAGGCTGGGCCATCACAACGGGTACACTACTTAGCCAAAATGGAAAAGGGGCGTAAAATATCTTTTCCAAGGACACAACTACGCATTGCCAGGTCGAGAATCGAACCGAAAGTCAGCAACTTTTCGATCTCAAATCCAACACTCGATCAACAACTGAGCTATAACCGAAGCTATATTTTGATTGATCGTGCTTTACGGTAATGACTGTGAAAAAATGGAGCTAATGAATAAACTTGAACTTGAAATGTGCAGTGGCACACCGAAAATTGTTATCATCGGCGCGAACTTCGGTGTAATTTTGATTTGAAAGCACAAAAATTTGCAAACAAATTTATCCTTTCAGATTTCCAGCATCTATTTCTGGTAGCTTATTCCAAATCGTTTTTTATTTCGATTTGCAATCGCAATTAAGTCCCATCCTTCAAATCTTCCGATAATTTATTAATTACTGGGGCATCGTTGATCCCCCTTGGGCTATCACTGTACCGTAGGTTTGAAACTTTCAAATACCTTTATAGTACTACTATTTTGGAGTGTATTGTACCTATCAGAGGTCAAGTGGATAGAGTGTGTATTACTGGAACGGTGGACTGGGTTTCAATTCCCGGTCGGGTCATACCACAGAATATAAAAATTGTTATTCATAGCTTCCCTGCTTGGCGTTCAGCAATTAAAGCGACAATTTAAAGCCTCCATCGTGTGCAACCGATGGACAGGTGGGCGGGTGGCAGCTTGACTTGAAGACCGAAAGGTCCCTTCGCTGTCTCCTAGCCAAGGCAACTTTGCGAAAAAAAATGTAATTACAATTATTATGTTATGATATTGGCTCTGGCCTACTCTGTTGAGCACTTTTTTCAATCGGCTAAATTCAAACTCCAATCATCACATTACTACTATTGAGTAAATTTTAGCGATCGAGCACAGAGACGGGTTTGGGAACTCCGGGGTCTGAGACGAACTACCATTTGGGACCCTATTAGGGTTGGAAGTATAGAATGAATGCCCAAAAAGGTCTTTACCAGCTGGTTTCCTTAAAGTCGCATTGCTTGTCTCCTGCTAGATTCATTTCTGATTGAGTGCGAGACAATTTTTTAATTGCTAAATTAGTTCTTTGAATCACATTTTTTTAACTTATTTTCTATTTTTCCGTCAATTCGAGCATGACTCGAGATTAGAAGTTATTCGGTACCTCAATATTGATACGGCTGATAAAGCCACCCCCAAGCTAGTCATTTTACATTCTTATGCAGCTAACCAATACCTGAAAGAGATGTCGATCGATCGTGCTCCATCTTTCAGCCAAACCCTCACATCCATGGAGGTGAAATCCGGGGAAAGAGCGAGATTTGAGTGCCGTGTGGAAGGGAAACCAAAGCCCTCTGTATCTTGGAGAAAAGTGAGTTATCGAGTCAGTTTGAGTCAACTATTTCGGAAACTGGTCCAGGTATTCTGTATGGCTACTAAGACTGGAATTATTGCAAGCAAAGCAAAAGAACATGATCTTAGAAAGGTTCGAACTTTTTCGGAGATGGTTGTTGTTAGTAATTGATTGCAATGTTGGGTTGTCACTAGTCAAGATAATTTTAAAATCCATCATAGGCAAAATATATGCTTATTAGCACACCACAGATAAAAACTTTAAACACTCTGCAGGTCTACATTGTGTTTCACCTTTAACGGAGTTCTGAGGGGTTAGCTTGTTCAATGTTCAAATACCAGCATCAAGTTATAGTTTTCCAGTTATTGAACACTTTTCAGCAAGCACTGAGAGCACGAAGCAGTTACCGTAGGCGAAGTATAAAAAAAAATCAGGACATTTTTGGGAATAGTTCGTCTGAGTGATATTTGTGCTAGGTACCAAAATCTTCCATGAACATTTTTACATATCAGTATCCACTTTTCATCGTCAGTTTTTGGTTCCGATGCGTGCTTACTGCTGGGTGATGCCAAGAAATACTAAATTGCGAAGAATAGTGAAAATCAATTGTTGGCGTGACTCCAGTCATTAGCAGGCGCTGAAACTTAGATCTGGACGTAGAAAGTTAAACATGTAAAAACGCTGCATCACCCTTTTCAGAAAATGCGGAAAAACGTAAGAATGAAAAACTTCTGTGGAATGTGTTAGATATTTGTTTCCACTTGCGTTCGCTAATATTAGCTGATTAAAAGTATATTAGTTCGCCGAAGCAATGAATCAAATTTAGAATTTCCTTTGACGGCATACCTACTCATTATTGCCGAGAAAAGTCAATTGTTTTGGTTATGGTTTTGAAGGTGGATTTGACCATGATTTGATTTGGTAAATATAACAGGCGATGACGACACAAATTCTGACGCATGACTCAACTGGTGTTTTTGTTCAATACAATCTTCCAAAGCTCGTAATTATTGAAATTAAAAAATTTGCTGTAGGATGTTTGTGAAATGTATTATTCAATTCTGGGATAAGATAGTTGGGCAAATCGGAAGCAGTGTTGCCAACGACTCGTAACCGTTAGAACATTTTTTTCACAGAAATTTATGAGTGTAATTGAATTTCAGTTACTCATTATGCACTTCGAGCATTTGACTGACATCCAAAGGTTAAGGGTTCGTTTTTTCCGCCGCTAGCGATTCTGATAGTCGATGCAATTTTAAAAGCTAAAATTTCGGTTCGTGTTAAAAAAGATTTGAAAAATATGCTAGCTCAATTTTAGCGTTCCAATCATGTGACAACCTGTGAAAGACAGCACAGTTGGTCCTGCACGATTCAACATAATTTATCCAAAGCTAGCGTCATAATTACCTGATCGCAACCTTTTTTGCTAAATGTGTGAACAAATAACAAGTAATAACTGATCTTTGCGTTGCTGTCACGCACTGACGTCATCAAAAGTTCATTTCCTTCGTGTCCGTTTGATGACGTAATCCAAGTCACTGTCATGGCCTCACAGCTCAGTCCATAGTTATCATGATGCCTAAAAATTAAATACTACACACATTGTAAAACTTCTCTTCCATCTGGCTTTTCGACCGGAATCTTTAGGTGGACCTACAAAAAACAAACTCTTGAGGCAAACTCATTTATCTAAATCTAAATATGACTTTCGGTAAAATCTATTTCATTTAAGCTTTCGCAATAAACTTTTCGGACAGAACTCTTCAGTAGCCACTCTGTCTGGTTTTCGGACAGAACTGTTCAGTTGCGATTCTGTCTGGTTACCAGACAGAGAGATAGCTACTGAAGAGTTCTGTTCGAAAAGCATATTGCGAAAGCTTAAATGAAATAGATTTTGCTGAAAGTCGTATTCAAATTTTGCTCCACCTCGAAATTGTTCATTTATCTAAATCTCTTGGAAAATTTTCTTGCAACACTCAGAAAAACATCAACATTATGTTATCATGGTCACAAATCGGATATTTGCATTAATCTTTTTTACATTAAATATTCGAAAAATTCTTATTCAAATAGAAAATTTAAAGTTCTTTTGATGATCTCATAAGATTGAAGCAAACTGTTTAGAAGTTTTGACTGCTATAGTATAATTTAAATGATCTAATAAATTTTGTGCTGTTCATTAAGCTCTATGTCGCCTAAAGATGCCACAGAGCACAGTCAAATGAGTATTTATGTGTCCTAATTCTGATGCATACCAACAAAGCTGGTGTTTATTACGGTGTGTCAGGTATGCGCTGACCAAACAATTATATAAGTAAAAGTGCTCGGAATTTAATTATGTTTTAGTAGGATATTTGGTTGTCCATTTGATTATGTAGGTTTTTTGAGGTTGTAATTATTTGAAAAGTGCAGCTAATTAATCGAGGAAAACACAATCGCGTGGCACATTTGAAAAATTTGCTTCTAATTCTGGTGTTTTTGCACCATAAATAATTTCGCTTGGAGTTGGGTAAATTTGCTCAGCCTCTGTCTGACAACTTTGCACTTTAATTAAAATCTTTGCTGCTGCAGTATTGCCCGAAGGTATCACTTTGCCTTGGATTACGGCCTGGCGGTCACTTTAAAACAATGCTGGATCGCATTATGAGCGACTTTCGCTATTTATTACCGCTTTTTCGCGTCGTTTAGCACGTTCCTGTTGATGACGTCATGGTCACGTGTCAAGAGCTGAGTGATTGTGATTTAGTGGATTTGTTGTTTGCACAGTTGTCATGGCAACACATTGCACATTAATTGGTTTTGCCATTTAAGGAGATGGGTTTTTCTCAGCATTACCGTAGCCCCTGACTGAACAAGGTCAATTGTTTAAAAGACAACATCGTCACTGTTACGTCAAATGAAAGTATTTTGACGCAAACAGCATGCAAAATCTAATCCGCATCACCGAGCTAAAGTGCAGACGTCAATTTCCAAATATGGTTTGATCGTCGCCGCTTCGCGAGGTTTTGCGAGCAAGTTCTGGCGCAGCGATTCACTTTGTTGAAGCAACGATTGCGTGAAGGTCGCAATGTACTTGCTCCGATGTAAAAAATATTTTGCGGTAGTCTGTCGTCGTTTGAGAATAATCAGTCAAAAATGCTGATGAAGAGAAGCCAGTGAATGGTCTTGATGTTTGGGAGGAGGGTTCAGGAGTGTAATGAGCACAGTAATAAGCAAAAAAAAATCATTTTGGAAGATCGTTATACTTATACCGGTCGTTCATTTAGTACGTTTCGAATAACTTCTGTTAAGTTTTGTATGTTCTTGTTTGGATTTGTGCTAAACTGAGCATTACGAATCCGATTTGACGACATAGGACTGGCCTACCCTGTGCGTATAACTGTGAATGTACGAATGATTTTTACTTTATTTTAAACAGAAGTTCGGTCCACCCGGACTACCACCTTACCACTACCAGCATGCAATCTGCCAGTTGGTTAAAATAGACAAAGGATGCGCTCGTACTTTCACGATTTTACGCTCAGTTTAGAGCGGCCCATACAAGTAGCAATGTGTCAGATCGACTCTTTTCCAGATACCAGAACACATTTTTTTCTCAAATACCGGTACTTATATTTTTACCGCAGGTATGAGGCACATGCTAGTAGCCTGTGACAAAAGTTTAAGGACACTTAGTGTTTTTTACAATTCTATGTTCTTACTTTCAAACAATTTTTTTGCTTGTTTGTTTCTTAGCAAAATTAAACAGCACAAAAATTGTATAAAAGCAAGCTGCGAAACAAAAGCCAAGTGGTTGAGAAGTGGGAGCATAGAGAAGTGGGAGCATAGAATTGTAGAGAGCACAAAGTGTCCTTAATGAAGCTGATGATGCTGTTGCCTTAAGACGAAATAAAATTTAGGTAATGGCTATTTCACCGAAAATTTTCAAGTTAATGAGAATAAACCGAAAATGAGAAATATTCATCCGCGCTTTTTTTATTTGCTTTTTTAGGGGTTAAAATTAGGGTTTAGGTTAGGGTTTGGGATAGGGTTTGGGATAGGGTTCGATTTGGGAATAGTTTTAGAGTACGCATTTGAGTTTGGGTTAGATTTGAGTCAGAATTTATAAAAAACTAGATAAAAATTTTTGGTGAAATAAAGCCTTCCTAAAATTTATTGTAAACCTACTGCAAAAAAAGATGGATAAAAATTTTCGGGAAGGTAGTTTTCAGATACGTTTTGTTAAAGTTATTTTTTGTTCGGCTAGGCATTCCGTAAATCAGTCGGAGTAACAAGTAATCATTAATGAGTAACAACAAGTAATTTATTCGCACCTTGCAAAAGTATTGGGGAGTGACTATTTCACCTGAAAATTTTAAGAGAGTTAACTGGTAAAACGAAAATAAAGGATTTTCATTTGCACATTTTTTGCGTTTTTGAGGGCTAAGATTAGTGTTTGAGTTATGGTTTGGGTTGGTTTTAGACTTTAGAGAAAGGATTCGAGTTAGGATTTGATTAGGATCAGAATCAATAAAGAACTGGGTAGAAATTTCCGATCAGATAAAGCCTTCCAAATTTTTATAAAAAATGCTGTCCAGTAAATGGTTTAATGCATTACTGCAGTATTGAGTCTGGAGTAGTACGGGTTTATTGCTGTATTAAAATTGTAAGTTTAATTTTGCGTTAAAGGATTACGTTTATTATCCAACTTTGGCGTGAATCAATTTAATTAGAATGTAGATAGCTTTTCGTTAGACAAAAATCGCCAGTATTGCGTTTGATCTATTCGAATTTCCTTTATCTATCAAAGGACCAAATATAGCAAGTATAGTGAACTTGGAACTAAAAGGCGTATTTCTCGCGTGGTAATAGAGTGCTAATTAGCTCTATATAAGCAATGAATTTTGATGACTAAGAATTAGAAGTATTATTTGACGGAGATACCGCCATGTGTACTTTTAAGGTGTTTTAGTTTGTCTTTATCTCGATGTATCTGCAGGTAAAGAATTGCTTTCAATAAGAAACTATGCTTTATCGTTAATGTGTAATTTAGTAAATTGCTGATAATTACTGTTGAATTTTTGAAATATTTCTTCCATGTAACATCTTATTATCATATGGGAGGATATATCTGATGCCATGTTCCACAGAGTGATGTGCTGAGAAATTGATGGATAATTATGCATGTGTCATAATAATGCTAGCAGAGAAGTAATAAATCTTATGCCACATCATTTGCATGGCTATGCTTAGCTGGGCAAATATTCTGCGAGATTTTGAATCGCTGGAAATGTCCGAACATGCAACACACGGAAAAATTTCAAGAGCTAAGATGAATAGCTGAAATCTGGAAAATATTCCTTTTCTGTGTTCAGTATTTGGAAAGTTTAGCTGTTTTTTTTCCGTTTTATAACATTGTTGCATATCTAAACTATCTTGTTCGATACCGATATCTTTGGAGTTCTACAAAGAGCTTCACAATATTTCTTTTTTTTTCTATTTTGCTGAACAAAATCAATATGATTGTGCCATCTCACCATATCGCACTACAATTATTACGTTTTTCCTTCGTTTCTTGGCACTAGCTGTCCGTGGCACACGATGGCTAGGGCTACCTGCAGCATCAACTGATAGAGCTAAAAGGAAATCGGAAAATTTTTCTTGCTTTTCAAAACTTGATTTTTAGTTTTACTCAAAACAAAAAATGGGTTTTGTTTGGGTTTAGGCCTGGTTTGATCATCAGTTGCTATCTACGGACCCAATGACGTCACAAACGGCCTTACTACTTTCCACAAATAATGTAGTTTTTTGATTTCAGGATGGGAGATTACTGAGCCAATCGACTCGCGTTCGTATTATGGAAATATGTGGTAACCACAGCCTAGTGTTACCACGTACTAACGTAGCCGACAGCGGAGTGTATTCTTTTACAGCCAGCAACAAACTTGGATCAAATACAACAAAAAGTGAATTGATAGTGCAAGGTAGGTGCACAGTTGTGATCAGGGCCTTAGAGAAAAATTTTGTCAGGGGGTACGAAGACTAAGTACGAAGAAAGTCTTTGTCCGATTTTATTTACGACTCTGCAACGCCAGAAATTAGGTGAAAACCAAAAACATGAAAATAAAAAAGGTCTTCGCTTCACCGGATTTTGGACTAGTTTATGACCTGAAATTAGGTGTAGAAAAAAAAATTATCACTATCTTTAATAAGAAGTTTTAGAGAACACATAATGCGTGACTATTTGGATCTTTCGGGCCCCCCTAGGTCCGAGTACGATGTACCGCCTGAGCCCCCTCTTGTAGGCCCTGATTGTGATGCTTTATTTTCACCCGAGACTGTCAAGGTAATCGAGCGGTTGACGTGTTTATCTCTGCAGCTGTAGGTCTTATAGTTCGATTCCCGTGCCAGTCAATCATACAGTGTTGCCATCGGCTCGCCACCACTGCGACATTTAAAAAAAAGTTGTCTGGCCCAGGCGTAATAACATGGAGATGAGCGTTGCAAACTCGTTACACGCTACGGTGAAGTCTGGCGGATATAAAAAAGATCTTATAATTCTATGTCTATCCGCCATGATTACTACCCAAAACTTGGCTGTTGCTCTTTCCAAATTGCTTATTGCTAGACAAAACGTCAATCGAGTTTTAGTTTTTGTACTTTTCTTACTTGGCTATTTGATTAACCTGAAACACGCAAGCTTGTAACTATTATCTCTAGTTACATTTGATTTTTTCGTGTTTATCCGCCATATTTAAAACGGATATTTGGCTGTTGCTCTTTTCGGACTGGTTACGATTGCCAGGCAAAACGTCTTTCAAATTTTAGTCCTTGCATTTATCTTCCTTTCGTTTGATCACCCCAACACACGTATAACACTACCAAGTTGCAGGAGTGCGAGTGCTACACTTTTGTGTTCAAAATAGCATCTCGACACTGAGAAAAGGGTGGAGCAATTGTAAAATGAAATTGCTAATAAGTCAAGTGTTGTAAGCATTATGCGTTTGAACTGAATTTAGCAGCAGGCAAAATTGTATTGATAGCGAATTTTAAATCGCTACATACATTATAACATAACTTGTACTTCTTGCTTTATTTCTTTTAAAAACTTAAATTTTGTATTATCAATAAAGATACATTTGAGAATGGCGAGAGTTGATGTTTGATACAGCGGTCGCTACTCTGTTGAAATCTACCTTGCTGTACCTGCAAATGCGCAATCCATGTGTCCTTGCTTAGCTTGCAAAACAATTTTGAACTATTCGTATATGATATGTTTGAAAAACAGTAGTTGTATTCGGCCAGTTGTTTGGTTTCGGCAAAGTCTTTGACTTAAAATTCAATCAATGTAACAACCTCAAATTGTGACTGATTGGAGAACTGCAGAACTTCGGTAATTTGCATTTGAATAAAGGAAATAAATGGTCTCGCAGAATATAAGAAATATGTCACAGTAAATGTTTGCTTTCAAATTGGTTTCAAAGAAAGGCTATGTGCACTTAATACACTCACAGCGTTTGTAACGGCTTTGTATTATAACTGGTGGTAATAACAATAAACCACGCTTGAGTTGAAAAAGTTAAATATTGTATAAGAATCTTTAGCTTATGGGTAAACTTTCGAAATATTTCTGGGATTACGGCTTTGCGCATAGCTTTTCGTTTAGCACGCTTCAGTAAATTGTATGCATTTTTCTCAGCTAAGAAGTAAAGAATGCAAGATTGTAACATTTTTCAGCTAACACGGATAAAGTTAATCTACAGATAGGCTCTTTGTGCCTCAAGCATATATCAGTTTATATCCGTACAGGCATTTCGTTAATGCAAGGCAAGCATAGCATATCGAGATCTGTCGCGTCGATTGTTTTGTAATAAACAATAACCGAATAGTTTGCTCGCGTGTCATAGGCTTAGTCAAGAAACCTATAGTCGTGTTATCAGTGCAAACTACCTCTGCTTGTCTTGTTTGTATAAGCCAGTTAACTTTAGTTCAATGCATCCACCACTGAAACGATCCTTAGTTCAGATCACTCTTATATTCAGTTGCACTAGGTCTGGGGATATCACAAAGGGCGATTTCTTGCGCGAACTAGAAAATACTGTGTTTTTTTATATTTCTACTCCCATCCACTCTAAGAACTTGGTAACCAAACTCAAAACCAGCAGCCTTTCAACAATCCAGTCAATCTCCAACTCTGCTATCTAAGCTAGGTTACCTCACCGAAACTCTGCCTTTCTATACCAGAATAATAGTTTATACATTTCGTGCCCTTTCCCCACAAAAATAGAAAACAAAATATTGATTGTTGCAGACATGTCTTCCAATCGCAATCAGTTTTCCAGTTCCCGGCGGGGCTCCAATCCTTCAAATCTCAGCTCCCCCTCACTCTCCCCCAAACTTTCCAGAGCTGCTGCTTCAAGATTAGTTACCGGAAGCTCCTCTCCATTTGGGAGCAACCTGAAGAGCACCAACAGGGGAGGTAGTGGAGGTCCACAGCGAAGAAGAGCTCCAGGATTTATACTGCGACCCCGCCCACTGAATATTGTCGTTGGAGAAAAGTGAGTACTGTTCGCTTGATTTTATCGCGGTATATATTAATCTGACAGTTTTACAAACAGTCCCAGCTCTCACAGCTTATTTTTGTCACAGCTGAAGACAAATATTTTGTTTCATTCAACGAGGTTGCGGGTATAAAATAGCAATGTTTAGGTTACTGCAAATTTTTTAACGCAATACGAACATTAATTGAAAAAAAAAACAACACAATTTTTTAACACAAGTAGTTACATACACCTGCGGAATTTGCAATGGCTAGGATTCGAATCTGCACCCTTGTTGATTTAAATCCGACTCTTTTGCGCTGCGCTATCCGCAAGTGCTAGATACTGTATTCTACAGTTTTCAATAATAGAATCGCTAGAGTCTTAAATCATCTTTATTTAAAGTCTGTAAATAGTATGTTTATTTAGATTATCTCTCAAGTGCACCCTCTTGGGCCATCCCAAGCCCACAGTTACATGGGAGAAAGATGGGGAGCTTGTGGATGAGGAGAAAACAGGGGGACACATCTGTACACGGGTAGAAGGGAACGATTACTTCCTTGAAATCAATCAGTCCGGCCCTGAAGACGCGGGAAAATATTGCGTCACTGCCCGAAATTCTCTCGGGAAGCAAACAGCGACGGTAGAAGTATCTGTAGGAGGTGATTGCGACTGCATATTTTTACTGTATTTACTATATTGTACATCTATAGGTTTATTTTTTCGCTCAAAATTTGTAGTCACATGTCCGAAATTTATTCTCGGTTATTCACCAAAAACTTAAGTTAATAACCGACAAATGACTGAAAAAAAAATTTAGCTGCACAGTACATGTCCAACTTGTTTTTTTTCCCTTCGGTCTATCCCTTTTTTCTGTCCATTTTTTCTGGCTAGCATTTTTCTATACAAGTCTATTTATGGCCCGGTTTTTAGTGCTGGTTATCAATTATTATTTGGTTTTTCTTGCATTTTTTTGTTGAGAACGAAACATTGTAACAGAAGAGTGGACCATGTAAAAAGGCTAAATGAATCATTTGCTCTGCTGTTTGAGATAAAAAATATTGATGTAGTTGCGGCAAATAGTTGTAATTCTTTAGATTCTCGGCATTCAGCCGTGAACCTCCTTGTGCCGAAAAAGAAAATGCAACGTTAAGAATTAGTTCTCAAATCATAGTTGACATTGCTTGAAGGCACTGAAACTTTTTTCTACGGAAGTATAATGTACTGTAACAAACCCTATATTTTGTAAATCTGCAAAAGCTGGTGCCAGAGTGTTTTTGTTTATTGTTACTGTAGATTAAATCACAGTTGACCGCAAATTTTAGTTAAGCAGCAATTTGCTACTTAACGTTACAGCGACTAATCTTTGCAGGATCAAACGGAGTTACTAAAACAATCCATGTTGACAAGACTTCGACGAAGTCTAACTTTCCCAATGCCAATGGAAGTGCGATACGTCAAGATGAGGTCATCAATCACAAGCAACAAAGTTCACAAAGTAGCACCACGTCAGAGGAGGATCGTAAACCTGGCCGCGTTCCAGATTTACATATACCTGCCAATTTGAGGCCGGATGATACAAAAGACTCACCTACGTCATCAATATCCTCGACAATGTCGTCACAATCGCGGATATCTTCGTCATCGAGTGCGTCCCGCCACGACGCAGATCCTGAAGAACATAGAGACACACGTCCAAGCGTCCGCCATCCCCGGCGACGAAATATTGTCGCCCCTGCCTTTTTACGTCGATTGTCCAGTACTCAAGTGTTAGAAGGTAGGACATAAAGTCAAATTTATGTTGTTGGTTTTACGTAGATAGGCTAGTCGTGTATTTTCACTTTGTGTTGCGGTTTGTTACTCATTCATTTATGCTTTCAAATTAAAAAGATCTTGAGATTTTTGTGAATCCTTTAATGAAAACTAATTGTATTTCAGTGTTAGAAATACGTCAAAGAATTCACAAAAATGTTTTAATCAATATCTCACCCGAATTGCCGTTTAATTCTGCTTTTAAATTTCCAGGCCTCAGGGTTAAATGCATTATCTAGCATCAAGTGTAAAGCCTATTTCATAATACATTTATATTCTTGGCCATTTCAACATGCAAACGAAATACGACAGACAGTAGAAAGAAAGGCATTTCACTGAACCTTTTACTTTTGTTTGAAGGAGAGGAACTCCTCCTGCAATGTGAGGTATCGGGTGATCCTGATCCTCGGATGGCGTGGAGAAGGAATGGATCGGAAGTTAGTATCGACGAAGATGAAGTGTTCACTTCGTACCGGGACGGAGTTGCCAGACTCCGCCTCCGAGACGTCCAGCCTCAGCACGCAGGAGAGTACGTGTGCGTAGCTAGCAACGATGCGGGAACAGTGCAATGTAGTAGTCGAGTTACTGTCAAAGGTGAGGATTCGATTTTTGATTTTTAATAATTAGACCCGGTGTACAATGGGCTTAAAGTCATGAACGTAATAAGTACGGACATATTTCAGATCATTTTATACCGAAATTTGGTACGGCCAGCGTACCGCCTTAGCAGCGTACAAGATGCCAGTTGATTAAAATAAACTAAAGATACGCTTCTCCGCTCACTTTTTACGCACAGTGTAGACCGCGCCTTCAGCTTGGATTCGTGAAATTGTGACTCAGGATAAAATTTGTCCAAAAGATTTTCATTTTGCAATGCGATTGGTTTCGTAGAAAATAACCTTTTCTGATGACGAACTTTACTTCAAGATTTATGACTTATCACCTCTACTACTTGGCACTAATCAGAATATTACATAGTCATTTCAAATCTGTCTCTTAATAGGTTGATGAAAATAAGAACGTAGCATTACTTTGCCTTTGCAATAGGACTCTGAACAAGCTTCATACAATGGAATTTCTCACTGTTAAATATCTCCCCCGCTCACACACTGCTTATTGCTTGCGCATTCATTAATCACGCCTTCAAGTGGTATCGCCGCTATTTTTTCGCTGATTTGCGCAACGTTAGCGCCGTTATTATTTTGGTTTGCGCTGGCCAGCTCTGCCCAAACATGTGCTGCCTATCCAACACTTAGAGTGTGGAAGCCTTGGAATTAATTTGTTTCCAACAATTTTAGTGAAACAAGTTAAAACTCGCCCCCATTTCATTAAATCTCCTGCGGATGTCCGGGCAACGGAAGGAGAAACACTGACGCTGGAAGCGGAAGTTGAGGGGACTCCCAGCCCTGAAATATTGTGGTCACTAGATGGAGAAGAAGTCACCAATGGAGATGCTACGTTCCACAATAATATAGCTCGGTGAGTGCTTGATCTGTTTTTTTGATAAAATTTGTGTTCGTTGATCGCATTTTTTTATTGCTTTATCAATTGATTACAGCATTGATCAGTTGATACTTCAGCGCAACTTTTGGCACGTCCTATGCGCAGTTGCAGTTAAACCAATTTTTGCATTTGTTTATAGTTTTAGATAAAGCACGACAAAATTAAAAAAAAATTGACTGGCTATGAATTCATCAAATATTGGCCAGTTGGAGGACCATCTAATGAACTTTGAAAGGTAAATCGGTTCCGAGCTCCTTGAGACTTGATTGACTGCATGTTGTTTATGTACTTTTTTATTTGGTGTGAAGAAAAAATCGTATTTTAAACATTCGGATACTTTTGATTACTTATTAGTGATTTTTGATTGCCAGCTTATCTTGCTCTTTATGTGATTTAGATTAATTCTCCACAAGGTATCGCCTTCCAGTAGTGGGCAGTACATGTGCACCGCCCTCAACCCACATGGGGAGGATTCCGTTGCTTGTCGAGTTCGAGTTAAAGGTAAAGTCATGCGTTCATAATGTTTTACGATCTTTTGCGCGCAGTGTTACGGCTAATCCGATTGCTGTCTGCAAATCACCTGTTTGTTTTATCACTGCAAATCTGTGATAAATAGATCTTTTATGTCTCTCAATTTGTATACATCTTTTGTAGTATATCAATGCAAATCTATGATAAATCATTCACAAATTTGCGAAATATCATTTAAGTATTCTTTAGTAGTTGAACTTGGATGATACAAGATTAAAGCATATTAACATTATTTTTGGCGGCTTTAGGCAGAATTGTTTGGAAAAAGTTTAAAAAAATTGGACTCTAATAGGTTAAACAAAAAGCTCTATAAAACACTGCTTGCATATGGCAGAGGTTTAGCTGGGTTTGCTATAACTCCGCCTTGAAAGAGGAGATGCTAATTGGCTTTGTCGAGAGCGGTATCTTAATATGAGATTTTCCAAGTTAGTTAGTTTGAAAATTATGTTTTGTTGCTGTTTTTACTTTTTTTTCATATTTGTTTATTTTAGCAAAACAAACCGATATGAAACCTGACTTTACTGCGCCACTGAGTGACGTCACTGTTGATGAAGGCTATGACGTCTGCTTGCGTTGCATGGTTACCGGAATACCAGAACCAAGTGTGGAATGGCAATGTGATGGGAACGTAAGTCGGATTAAAATTGTAATTACCTGTGCATTAATATGGTTTCACAGAAAGTCCACTTCTAGCTTAACTCAATCTCAAATAGATGAAGTAGCAATGGCGTTGCATTTGCAAGCTCTTTCCACTGTTGCTGCTGCGTTGCCTAGGTGCTGGAGAGGTGAATGGACTTACCCATGTGGTCGCTTCATTTTCCCAAACATTTTCGCGCTTCATTAATTTTAATGCGTTGGTTGAGTGGTAAAGCGTAGTTGGGAACCAAAGAGTTTCCTAATGTCCAAATCCACATGTTTGCAAGATTTTTCATGCCTATAGGATTGATATATTTATTTGTGGTTTACATCATTCAAGTTTTCTATATGATCATCAGTGTTTTTGGACATGTGAATAAGGTTAAATATCATTTGGAAAACACTCTATTATTATTGGAACTCCACGAAGCATTTGATTTCTGGAATCCAACGGTATTGATTTCTTGGCTACACTTATAATATCCGTAAATTCTCACTGAATTTTGTTGTTAGTTTAAGTCGCTGATTATTTCTTTAGATTATTGAAGATGAAGAAGGAATTGGGATGTCCTACCATGATGGGGTTGCTGCGCTCACCCTGGAGCACGCCACGGAGGAAGACTCCGGCATTTATACGTGCGTGGCAGTCAACAATGAGGGAAGAGCGTCAACTAAATGTACTGTAACAGTAAAAGGTACGGTAAGCTTTTAATTGTTTTTTTTTTAATGTATCCAGTAAAGTGGTAAACAATGGTAAACTCGAGTCCGACCAAATCAATTATAGACTCAAATTTAGTTTTCTGCTTAAAAGGCACTATGCATTTGTTCTTTAAATTCAATACGTGCTTGTTGTAAGCTTGTAACGCTGAATTTTTTGCTTGATTACAGCCCCTAAAGCTGAGAAAACCACCCCTGCTTCCCCACCCAAGTTCGCTACCACTTTTGATGAGTACATCCGCCCACAAGAGGGCGACACGGTGGAGCTAGAATGCAAAGTTACGGGAAACCCTGCACCAGAAGTAACGTGGTCGATAGCCGATAAGAACGTGGAAAACAGCACCATTACGTTTGAGGTTGGTCCGGCGGATTCTTAAATTTATGAACATAGTAGAACTTATTCAAAACAATAAAATTTTTAAACGTTTCGAACTCAGCTACGTCCATCATCAGTAAACATCATCAATAAAAATTAAAACCTTTTCGGAATAGAACATTTTTACTGACGATGGACGTA
Organism: Trididemnum nubilum; assembly: GCA_963965965.1. Classification (NCBI taxonomy): domain Eukaryota; kingdom Metazoa; phylum Chordata; class Ascidiacea; order Aplousobranchia; family Didemnidae; genus Trididemnum; species Trididemnum nubilum. The sequence continues at coordinate 38,388,327 of OZ014476.1, forward strand.
GCTAAGTCCGAAACACCTTAAAAGTTACTGTTTTAAATAAAGTTTTACTGTTTTTAATAAAATTAAATAATGGTACTTGAAGGTAACTTTATGAGAGATTTTACATCTCCACGTATCGGGGTCGATTCTTGGTTCCGATGCCTGCTCACTGCTGAGTTATTGAAAAAGTGCTGAGTCATGCAAAAAGTGCTGAGTTTGCTCAAAAAAGTGCCGAAATTACGAAAGAACCGAGTCAAGCAAAGAGTTAATGTCACAAAAGAACATTGCTAACATTTGACTACTTTGATTGGCACTATTGTTTTGTAATTCGGCACTTTTTCTGCACGATTCAGCACTTTTTACATGACTCAACTTTTTTACATGACTCAGTACTTTTTGCATAACTCAGCACTTTTTGCATTACTCCGCACTTTTTGCCTGACTCCGCACTTTTTACCTGGCTCAGTAGTGAGCAGGCAGGCCCGGCGCCACGGGGGGGGCATTCCGGGGCCGTGCCCCCCTAATGACTGCTTGTGCCCCCCCAAACGAAAATTGTGCCCCTCCAAGCGAGGACTGTGCCCCAAAGAAATTAACAGGCTCGAGGCTATTGGAATGCGAATCGAGGCCCAAGACTCCCAAATTGGTGTTTACCGCCCGTATTTTCATAATTTTTGTGTACTCACACCGGATTTCATAAAACTGTTGGGACGAAGACCTTCTTTTTTTTTTTTTTTTCGGTCTTCACTTAAGAATTCGTAAAAAATCACAAGAATTTTGAGACGTTAACCAGAATTTGTGGAAATTTATAAACTGAAGACCTTTATTATTATTATTTTTTTGGTCTTCACCTTGTTTGTTTGATCCACTCTGGAATAAATTTCTCGTGCCCCCGTGCCCCTCTCGAATTCGCATAAATAAACTTCTCATGCCCCCCCAAAATTTATTTCTGCCCCCCCCCCGCAGTCTCGCTATCTTGGCGCCGGGCCTGTGAGCAGGCGCTGGAACAAGGACGGGGCCTGTAATTAGCCTGTTAGCATGTTCAGTTTTCGAAACTGGTTCTTGGTTCTGGTGCCTGGCCTTTGCTGAGTCACACATAAAAAAGGTTCCGAATTACGTCACAACGGTTCCCATTTTGGAACTGCTACCAGAGGTGGGCGGTTGCAGTTCCAAACATTCTGACCGTTTTAGGTTCGGTAGGTCGGCTGCACTCGCATGCTTGTTGGACATAGGTTGGTAGCCTACATGGGTTGTGGTAAATTAGGCTACCGTAAGTAGGCCTATGCCACAATTGCTCTCATTCTCCGTTCGTTCGTATGAACCAGGCACTCTGCGTCTGTGTAACCACATCAACGCAGAGCACATTGGATTCTATTTGCAAGTCTTTCGTCAGGTTGGGCTACCAGGCCCACCACAACTGGTAGACTGTTTGGCGCCAATGGAAAAAAAGCGTGAAGTGTCTTCCCCCAGGACACAACGACTTATTGCCATTCTCATTCATGATTAGTGATAACTGATTTGGCTATTAGACTATTGAGCCAAAATTACGCTATTATTGAAATTTCTTAGTTGAAATGTGATCTTATATGAAAACTTCAGTTTGAAAGTCTCTGGTTATTGAAAATTGCTGCGGTTGACTAGCAACAGTTAAGAGTAAATGTGCCATAAAAATTTATTTTGAAAGGTTATGAAAGTAATAAATATTTTGACAAGCTAATGTTTAAGCAGTAAATTATGATTTTAATTTAGCTGAGTGAGTTTTAACATGGCAGTACTAGCAGAAAGTTAAAGTTGATTAAAAAACAACACGTAAAATAAAGCATACCGTGGTCAAAAATTAAACTGTTTACAAGATAGATACTGTATTATTACATTCGCAAATATGGACATTGTATATTGGGAATAACACCTAATTGCAATATGATAATTATTTTCTAGTGTTGCCAATATTTCTTGTTAATTCTGCTAGTATGACGTAATTAGCGTCATTCAGTATTTTCACTTTGTGTAAACACAGAAAGAAACTACCCAAGTGTCACCTTGCAATTATTTTAGTCCCATTATCTTGTTATGATATCAGATGTTTTCATCAAATATTCGAATAATTGGTCACAATCTGAATTCTGAGGAGAAAGGGGTTATTTGAGTTTACATCACAGCGGTAATTGCACGATGGCATTTTTAATCAATTATCATTTTTGCAAAGCCGCTGTCTGCACGTTGCATTACGCATTTTAGTTTTGACAAAATTGAAATAGCAATGTCGTAATAAAAAAAAAGCGAGCCAAATATTCATATTTGTACTAAAAAATGAACCAGGTTTGAGTAGCCCTACGCCATTTAGTGCGTTCAGGTTTTTGCGGCGGGAATAGCTCATGCGTAGATTGTCGATTTATTGATGTAGAGGCTGCTGTCTCCCGGTTCAATTTTCGGATTGGTTATGCGACGTTGAGGAAGACACTTTACGCTTACTTGCCAACGCGCCAAGCAGTTCACCTGTTGCGGTGGCCCAGCCTGACAAAAGACTTGCAAATAGAACCCCAAAAAGGGTGCTCTGCGTTGGCGTGGTTGGACAGACGCAGAGTGTTTGGTTTTTGCTCATGAATACATAAACCCAGGTTTCGATAACAGCAGTAGTCCCAAACTATTAGCTAACCCTTGTCATGTTGCAATGTTTTAATTGGTATGTTGTTGATGCAAGTTGTTACTTGTTAAATGCAATCTGTTTAACCGCCGTTACGTCAAGTTTTGATTGACATTTGCTTGTTTCTAGCGGCCTGGGTCTTGTTTTCTCACAATCCTTTGGTTTGCAATGGCACCTTCAACTGCTTTGAATTTTAATATTTCCTTTTTTCTTGCCCAGTTACTGAGTGTTCACGATTTGTTCCAGGATGGCATAGCCCGCATCGTAATCTCACCAATCACAGCCAACCACGGTGGCCACATCAAATGTCAACTCAGTAATCAGGCCGGCAAAGCTAGCCATGAAGCTAGACTCTACGTCAGATGTAAGTGATTGGTATAGTCTCGTATTTTGCTCGTGCTTCCGATCCTTTATTTTAAAGGATTAGGTATCAGAGCGAATGAATTGTTTGGCTTTTTGGCAAATTGTACGCTATTTTGGCCCACACATGAGCTGTTGTATTGCAAGAATGCGTGCTTTCTGGGGGCATTTGTAATAGCTTTCATAGAATAATATCTTTATCAATGATTGTTTGGGAGCGACAGCGTAAATATCGAACCTTCGTTGTTTTGCCAGCACTCCTGATACAGTTGGCTATTATTAAAAGTAGCTCAGTGTTTAAATAATTCTTCATAAAAATGCCAATTTGATGAATTTTTAAAGTGACCACTAATCAAAAAACTTCGTTTGCTAATGATCGTATAAAACACTGGCGAATGCCATTTTTCGGGTTTTACTACATTTCCGTTGTTTGTTTTTCGTTACAGCGAAACGAGTGGCCCCTACATTCGATACCCTCCTTCCAGAGAGCATTACTATTCGTGATGGGGAGGAGACTGTATTTGAGTGTAAAGTGACAGGGCACCCACAGCCCCGATTGACCTGGACGCGAGATGGGAGGTCGCTCAATGTGCTCAGCACCGAAACATCGTACGAGAACGGTAAGTAGTACCGAAGCTGTATTACGCTGAAGCGTGTAACAAGTAGGCGGAGCCCATTCCGGCGTCATTGCGCCTGTGGGCAACACAGCTTCTTTCGAAGAAGTGTTGCAGCGGTGGCGAGCTGTTGGCAACACTGTGTCTGATTTGACCGACCCAAGATTTGAACCTCAGACCTGCCATTCCGGAGACGAGTGCGTTACTGCTCGATCAACTGGCCAGATTTGCAAATGCGACTGATCATCCTCATTCCAATTTTGATATTGTATTGTTCTCATCAACAGAGAAGACCGAATGCGCCGTGTCCATTTCCCTGATGTATTGTTCACCCCTCTGCTACATTGCCCCCTCGAAATAATCCTTTCCCGCTAATCCAAACTCTTTTCCTCGTTTCGAACTTTTCGTTTCCGTGACATTAGTATTATCACCGTTACAAATTGCAATTTTCATCGTTTTATTCTCCCAGCCAACAGAGACGGTCTGATTTGATCCATATCTCCATTCAGGTTATTTAGGATTGTGTTAGAATTATTTGATCAGCTTTGGCAATGAAATTGACTTAATTGTCGAAACGTCAGCAATTGGAAAATTGTGTTCCTCCTAAATTATTATTTGCCGTACCAATTATTTCTAAATTCAATTACTTTTATTCTCAGGAGTCGCTTTAGTTCGTATTCGGAAGGCTGGACCACGGGAAGCTGGGAAGTATGTTTGTGTGGCCCGCAACCTTTCGGGGGAGGCTGAGACCGTCTGTTTGGTTCGGTATGAGGAAAAGTCCACCTCGAAACCTCCCCAATTCACCACCATGTTGCATGACGTCACACTGCCAGATGGTGATGACTTACGGTGAGTAATGACGTTACTATGATATAAGTTAAGTGTTTTTGAATATATAATTCTGTTTCAGCCTTGAATGCAAAATAGTTGGAGATCCAACACCGGAAGTGACGTGGGAATTAGATGGCCACAAATTTGACTCTGAGGAAGCAGATATTTCGTTCAAGAATGGGATTGCCACTTTGATTTTGGAGGACACGATGCCGGAGGATTCAGGAGATTATACTTGCATCGCAGTTAATTCCGCCGGAAGGAACACCTGCTCTTGTCACGTGACCGTGCAAGGTGAGTCACGTGCTAAACCTAAAAAGATTGCTATTTTTTGTCTTAGTGTGGTGACAATACTTCGAAGCAAAGAATTATGTTAAAGATAATTTAACACGTTAAATTATTCCTGAAGTGAAATAGGCAGAAGTAATTTAATAGTTCACAGAGACATCACGTCTTACGATCCTACTTTATTTGATAACACCTTAATGCTGTCTCCGCGTATAAATGGGTAATCATTTCAACCCCTAGTGACTTAGGTGAGGCGGAGCCCCCTATCGCGGGAGCATTCCCGTGTTTCGAAGTCAACTGACTTCATCATCAGTGTGAAGAGGAGTCGACACAATGCAAGGAATTCCTTGTTATGTTAAAGATGTTTTAGTTTCGTTGTTAGCTCAGTACAAACATCATTTGAAGCTTATTGGCTGAAACAATGAGCAATGGCAGAGGGGTTTGAGTCCTTAACAATGTAAGTTGTACTACTGAGCCTCTGGAGACCCGTAATTTTACACTCTTGTATGATTTGAAACATTGCAGATTTTCCAAGAAAGAAACTACAAGAACATTTTAAACAGTAATTGGGAGCAAAAGTTTGCCTTGCACTCTTTTCTAAGGGTCATTATTTTGCTCTTCGTTGATATTTACGTTGAAATGTTTGCAGAAAAACCTGTTGAACCAGTGAAACCACTCAAGAGCGATCCCTCTTTTCCCATCACCCTAGATGACGTTACAGTCAAGGAAGGGGAAGATATTTTCTTGCATTGTCAAGTTTTGGGAAATCCCCGACCAACGGTAGGAGAAATACTTGTAAAGTCCAGATTTTTAAAGTTGTCTAAATTTGCATTTATGAGTTGGTATTACAAGTATTAAGAGTTTCGCTGTTTTCTCATTGATAATTGCTCTATGCTGAAAAGTAACAAAGGTTAAAGAATGTAATAGAGATTTGATTGCCTCTTTCAAGGGATGAGGGCACGGAAGTCCCTCAAAGATTCAACAGCTTTTCCACTTCAAAGTGTCGACCAGCAACCAAATATGCCTCTCTTAAAGGGTTTAGTACTAGTGTATCAGAGAAGATGATTGAGGTCCAGCAGAGCGGTGTGGAACTGTGCACAGGTGTTGTAAGAAGAATCCTCCTTTCCATTGACCCGGTATAGATAAGAAAAATGCAAGAGGCTGTGGCTATGTTAGCAAAATCTAGGTACCTTGCAACGATATAGAAGGACTGAGATTTTGCAGGAACCGTCATTGTATCCAATTGCTATCCAGCAATCATAATTAATTATGACGTCATCAAAGGTGTTGTTCAAATTTTGCAGCAGGAACCGGTTTTCAAAGCAACCGGGTTGTTCAAGCCAAAAAAGTTCGGGATATGTTACGCAAGCAATTTTAACGCGCCTGAATAGCACCACTGCACGTGACTGTTGGTAAATGATTAAAATATAACCTGGCCTCGAGCGGAAATTACTCGACCGTTATAGATTTTGCAGCTTAGTGTGATCGGAAGTGTTTTGAATAATTATATGAGTTATTGTTGATGAAAAGAAAACTCTTCTCTAGTTATAAAAAAAGCAAGGAAGTCTGTCCAAGATCAAAGCGTCAACTATATCCGCTAATTGGTTGTTTTAGATCACGTGGTTGTTGGATGGCGACAAACTCACTGACGCAGATATAAAATACATGGATGATGGTAATGTTGAGCTTTTCCTTGGAGAGGCCATTCCTGATGATGAGGGAGTTTACACTTGCATTGCTGAAAATCCACTCAAGCGTGTTATGACGTCATGCAAGGTCACAATAGATGGTTAGTTGCCTGTGTTTTTTGTAAGTGCAATTATTTAACATTTATTGACGAAATTGCTCTGGCCAGGAGACAGCGGAGAACGTAGCAGTCTTCGAGTCAAGCTGCCACCTGCGTACCTGTCCAGCACAGTACCTCTGTGGATGCTTTACACAGTCTTTTATCATTGCTGGACGACAAGCAAAAAAGCTCTAAGTTTTTGTTTTTGGTTTGACCATAGTCACTAAATAAACGTCATCAAACATGTAACATTTAGTGACTATGGTTTAACCCTACCGGGAATCGAACCCAAGTCTACCGTTTCAGTAGCAGGTGATCTATTCACTCAATCAGTAATCGGTTTGTTAATTTGAATAAGATTGCCAATGTCTTCTAATCGAACGAAAACGTGCTTATTCTTAGCTCTGTTGTCATTTATCATGTATCCCGTTTTTTGCATGTCGTTTTTCATCTTCGCTAATTACTAAGTCCAAGTCAAATCTTTCATTATACTCGCTTTATAACGCCAAAGCGTGTAACAGGTTAGCGGGGCCCATCTCCGCACCATAGCGCCCGCGCAACACAGCTCCAGTCGAAGAAAGTTGCAGCGGTGGTGAGCCGTTGGCAACACTGTGTCCGATTTAACAGGCCATTTGAACCTCATACCTCCCGCTCCAGAGACGAAACACGTTACCGCTCGACCAACTGGCCTGTCTTTGCAAATTACTGACATATATAATAAGCAACTAATTGGATTTTCATTGGTTCAGCTCTACCACGTCCAAAAGGAAAGCAGAGGAAGCAGGCAAAACAACAAGGTAATGCGGTATTTTTGCTAGGTTCGGTTCTATCCTTTTCTTTTTCGCCACGTGGGGATTTTAGCAAATAGTCATTTGGTAGCAAAAAATACACTGCCTAAGTCATTTAAGTCAAAATGTAAAAGCGGCCCAAAATTTCTCGAATTATGTCTTTTAAGAGATGAAGACACATAGCAGTTCAAGAAGAGGTCGAAGTGTATGCCTTAAGTTTGCAACAAAATACTCACGTTCGCGAGAGCGTTAGTGTGACCGTTTTCGATCAATCAAATTAAATCGTTTATTGTACTCGCTGTATCACGCCGAAGCGTGTAACAAGTTTGCGGGGCCCCTCTCCGCGTTATTGCGCCGGGGCAACACTGCTCCTATCGAAGAAATGTCGCAGCGGTGGCGAGCCGTTGACAACCCCTAGTTCGATTTGACCGGCCCGAGATTTGAACCTCAGACCTTCCACTGCAGAGACGAACGCGTTACCGCTGCACCAACAGGCCGGTTTGTTTCCGAATATGTTTTCTGTATTATACAATTATAGTCGCTTCAGAGAGTATTTTCGTTTGTTTCTAAAAATCCATGATTTCTTGAGAGAAAATTTATCGAATAGATAGTTTTACTCTACAGAGTGAACTGTCGTCTATTCATTGCCTATTAAATCATTAATTCGTCTTTTTGTTCAATGAATTGGTTGATTTCAGTCGAGAGCAAGCCATCGTTCATCCAAGCATTGCAAGACACCATCGTACAGGATGGAAGCACAGACTTCGAGCTCAGATGCCGAGTTTCAGGTAGGTCATATGATCAGTCGGCTTTTATGTCATGAAGCTGCTGAAAAAGAAAAGGTAGCGGAAGTCTGCTCCCTTAATCGCAATTGAATGCAAGCAGAAGGGTTGTTTTTTTCTGCCACTCCTTTTTTTGTTTGATTATCTCTGGGAATTGCCTAGATCTATCTTGGTAAATTTGAGAGTTAGGTACTCCTTACGAATTGATTACCGTATGCCAAAACGGAAAAATCTGCTTCTTTTAATTATCTTTGTCGATATAGCTGCTGGGACTGCTATTTTGTCGTCAACTGATGAAATGATTCGTTTAATTTTTTTTCGACTTCTAATCTTTTCAAGAATTAAATCTCATACTGAATAAAATAACATCGATAAAGGACATGTCCATTAAAAAAAAATTCTCCTGGTGACTGTTAAGTGCTTAACTGCAGATATTGTTTCTCAGGTAACCCCACGGTTCAAGCTCAATGGTTTCTCGATGACGAGGAGATATCTCCCAGTGAGGACTTCAGAATGGAGAGCGAGGGGGATGTGAGGAAGTTGATTTTTACGGAGGTTTTTCCTGATGATTCCGGCACCTATACGTGCGTCATCAGCAACCCTGCCGGTGAGGAACGATGCAGCTGCGACTTGGCTGTACAAGGTGGGTACAGGGTTTCATCATGGTTCTCATCAGGTTACTGTTACCTAAAGCTTCATCTCAATTGCTCATCAGAATGATCATATTTTCCTTATCAGAATTTAGTTTTAGCACTCATTAGGTTGATGTTACCTGAAGCTGCATCTTAGTGTCTCGTTAAAAAGATCTTCCACCCACTTTTCCATGGGATTGCAGGAGTGGCTTCTCTAAAATTGAGCCACCACACTTCACGGTGTTCCATTAACTTCTCAATCTTGATGGAATAAAGTTTTTCACTGCTTTAGACATCAGCCCATATAATTTTCAATTCTAACTCAGTTGAGCCTTGGTCTGAGAATAATTATTGTTGTTATTGTGACTAATCGACTTTTTCCTGAGAGTATGGTGCTGCAGAAGTGCTACACCACAAAAACCCTGCTGGAGTAGGCATTCCGGGAAAAAAGTGGCCATTTTCATACCACAAGGCGGGCATCCCATTACCGCGCAGGTGGTTAGCGCTGATGGGTACTAATTGGTGGCTTTTTACGACCCGCCAAGTGGGCTGCTTCACTATTCTGCCCCGAATGAAGCACAGGTTAATGATTCTCTTTTCGCAGAGATTGACGGAGAAGCCCCCACATTTCTTCTCAAACCAAAACCAATGACAGTGAGCGCTGGACAGAAGGCTATGTTCACTTGTCGGGTAGACGGTGATCCAGCCCCTACTGTCCACTGGATGTACTGGTAAGTTGATTGGGTTAGCTGCTTTGTTTGCTGTGTTATCGTGATCAAGTTGTAGCGAAATGATCTTTTCGTTTTTGGAACAAGCTGCCACTTGCCCTTTTGTCTACCACACTGTCACTTTTAATGCTGAACGTCAAGCAGGGTAGCTGTGAATACCAATTTTTTTAAACTTTGGTTTGACCCAACTGGGAAATGAGCCCGAGTCAACCGTTTCAATAGCAGACGCTCTATCCATTCGACCACTGATCGGTTATTATATTGCTGATACTAAACGTCTAGCAGGAATGCGGAAAAACCGATTTCAAGATGTAAATCGTAATAAAAGTTTGTTCAACGCTACCGTTTTAGTAGCTTACCCGTTATCTACGACTTGACGTCCTAAGCGACAACACCTGAGTTCGGTCCTATGTTGGGCACCCAGTTAATAATTTTTTTTTCAGTAACCAACCAATTGAAAAGTTTGATCGCGTTCGTATAACGGATGCAGATGCGAGTAACAACTACACGCACTCCCTTGAGATTTCACAAGTATCCTCCCAAGATGCGGGAAGATATTCTGTTTGTAGCAGGTGGGTGCTAGTTTATGCTTTGGGATTGGTGCAAATCAAATCACCGGACAGTTGGTGAAACGTTAATGCGTTCGCCTCTGGAGCGGGAGATCTGAAGTTCAAATTTTCAATTGGTTAAATTGGACACAATGTTCCCAACAGCTCGGAACCGCTGCGACATTTCAAAAAGAGCTATATTGCCTGGGCGCAATGGCTCGTAGTTGGTCCTAGCAAACTCGTCACACGCTTCGGCGTAATAAAGCGAGTATAATGAAAGATTTGATTTGGGATTGACGCAAATATTATGCCGGTGTCATAATAACTATGTCTCCGATGATCTATCTTTTTCTAGATAAAGCCCTTTACCTATATTGGAAACGTTAACGCAATTATCATCAAAATCATATCTTCATTGTACTCGCTTTATTATACCGAAGCGTGTAACGAGTTTACGGGGCCCATCTTCGCGTCATTGTGCCTGCTGGCAACACAGCTCCTTCGAAGAAAGGTCGTAACAATGGCGAGTTGTTAGCAACACTTTGTCGGACTTGACTGGTCCGACATTTTAACTTCAGATCTTCCGCTGCAGAGGTGAACGCCTAAGGAAACAGCTGAATTTCCTTCGGCTTAAAGTTGAACGTTTTTCTCCTACTTTAACGAATTTGAGATGTTTTGCAAGGCTGATACTGTAGATGTCGGTAAAAAAGCACTCTGTCGTGTTGCCCACTTAATTGCTACTAACGAATTTCTGTAGAAACTTGCTTGGTGACGTCACCTGTACCGTTTCATTGATCGTTGGTGATTCCAAGCGGCAAGAAGTTGACACGGATTTCCGCAAGAATTTGAAGAAATCGTCATCGCCTGTGAAAACGGCAAATAAAGCAGCTGCCGCAGAAAATGTGAGTCGATTTGGACATTTTATTAACATATTTGATTTGTTGATATACCGTTTCAACTCGATTTATTTCAGGTTTAGTTTTCATTGTTGTGGATAGGGGCGTGGATAAACTTTACGGAGCCCTAAAAGTAGCCACCACCGAGTGTCATGAAGGGAAATCAGATAGACTCAATTGTTGGGTGAGGATACCCCATCTTTTGACTAAAAACTCAAAAGTATTACCGTAAAAGTTTACGGAGGCCCTAAAAGTAGCCACCACTTAGCGTCTAAACCAAAAAAAAGCATATGAGAAAGTATGAAGAGAAATGGGATAAACTTAATTGCGAGGCAATTTAAAAAGAGGATGCGTGGTATCTCCTGTAATTAGAAGCCCAACGTCTTACCGCCCAATTGCGCTAGTTCGATTTCTTCTTTCGTCAAAATGGTATCAAACATGGGAGGAAAATAGTAATAGTGTTGTATTTTCTCAGGTTATTGGCTAATAAAAGCGTATGTTTGGTTTTCGTTGACGAATGTCCGTAATTGCAACGTGTATAATGCAACGAATATTGCATAATATTCTTATGAACTTGAGTATTCTTTTTGACTTTCAGGTGGATTTTCGTGTTGTGCTAAAGAAAGCATCCGTGGACACGGACAGGCCCACTGCCCAGAAAGACACTGGGTGGGTATTTGGTAGTAGCCAAAGCAAATTTTTTTTTGGCTTTGAAAGGATTGTGAAACTAACAGCTCAAATTTAAGCTGCCGCTTACCCCGGCATTCTATCATTTCCTTGTTTTTGCTTGAATAAAGTCTTATATAAAGTGAGTTGTGACTAATTAAAATGTAGAAAAACTTTAGATATCTTACAAAGTAAAGTGAATTCTACTGTTTTCTGGTTTTGTATGTAGCGCTTGGTGGCAGCATCCAGGTACCTTTTCAAAACGCAGGTTGGGGACACCTTGGTTTAGATAAAAGAAACAACAACAAGACAGAAACAGAAGAGCAAGTGTTAAACTTGTTATTAAATACTATTTGGGTTAGGTAAATCTTACTGTTGTTTTGTTTTCAGTAACGATCCGGACTATAAAGGCGTTCTTTCCACTACTGTCAAAACAAAAACCCTTACCGAGGATGAGAGGAAGATGCTAAAAGCGGAACAGCAAGATTTCCGTTCCTCACTCGTCCGCAAAGTCGGTGGGTGGAACCAAACTTTTTAGTTATGCTGATTTAAGCAATTTTTTTCTTGTTCCAGTTGATAGCTACACTTTGTATTTTTCATCGCTTTGACGTTTTAACAGATCGCGCTTTTAACCGTTTTGAGTTGAAAACTAATTTGAAAAACAAATGTTGTACGTCCGCAATACAACTGAGCTTGATGCCAAATAAAAAAATTACATTGTACTCTGTATGTTGTATAAAGGCTACTAGATCATGGTAGGCTTTTCAACAATTGGAGCAGTTTTTGCTGCGCAGAATAAATCAATATAGAATATAAAGCAAATGAAATACAAAAAGCAAAACTTTGAAGTAGATCAGTAATTTTATCTTGGTCAAATCCTAACCTCATTTTTAACTCGAACACATATTGATAGATACGAAAGTCGTCACGCAGGACGCTCTCCGTGCGAAAGAAACGGAGCAAGTGAATTTCCGAGAGGACACACTGAAGACGAAAGTCCGTACCAAAACAGTGGGTCAGGATGAAATAAAATTGATGAGACCCGAGCAGAAAGATTTCCGGGCTGACACCATCAAGTCAAAAGTCGTCACTAAAGCTTACAAAGAGGACGAAATTAAAGTAAGTACGGAATGAGCTGGTTGTTGTTCGGTTCTATTTGGTTCAATTTCTCCAATTAAAATTAAAAGGGCATTCAAGTCAAGTTTTTCACTTTTGATCAAAATATTGGAAAAAGGCTAAAACGCATTCTCGCTAAATTTGAAGTTTCTACGTCTTCCCGTTTTCAAGATATTGCAGTTCAAACTTGGCCGTTTTCCTCTAACTCCAGTGTTGCCATTTTGTCATTATTGTGACAGAAGATTAACTTTTGGAAAGTTGACTTACATTTATTGGAATGCAGGTAATTTTACAGTTCTATACCTTTACTTTGTTATACCATAACTCTGCCGCAAAATATTTATTGATAATCAGGAACATGCAGTAACTTTTTTAAATTTTGTTTCTAACTGGCAACCCTGGCCAAATTCCTAAGCGGAAAAAGCCTTTCAAAGGGAAATCTAATCTGTTACAACTCGAGAACGGAAGATCGTTGAAAGCTCAAATTCGGTGAAGTTAGTCTTCAAATCTGCCAAATTTTTTTGAAAGAAAATCGAACAAAAAATTTTTCAACCTGATTGGTTTTTGACTGAGTTTATTGAAGCGTATTTGATAGGATATTTAAATTTTTTGTAAATTTTGTGGTAGTTGACACAAACTACGGTACCTTCAGACTTTTCCCCAAACTCTTCTTCGTTAGGGGTTGAGAATAAGGGTTTAGCATTTCGTTTGATCAGGAAAAATTAGAGCCAAAAGTACATGAAACGTATTTGAATTAAAAACGTTTCGGTTTATTCTTAAACCATTATCAATCTTAAAGTATTCTACGTTACTTTTGATTAAATCTGAAAACTCGTAACTGCCACAAATTTATTTGGCCCACCGGCACAGTAGGTCGTAGTTTTATGACCATGTTTACACTGTGCGTAAAATCGTGAGTGTATTCTTAGTTTATCAACAGGCAGTTTGTACGCTGGTAAAACGTTACGCCGGACCTACCAAATTCTTGTTTAAAATAAGACTAAAAATACGCTCATACGCCCACAATCTTACGCATAAGCCGGGTCTGAAGCCAGAGTTAGCGCAAAGAGTAATGCCAGTTTTTTTCAGACGAAGCGAGCCGAGCAGGTCGACTTCCGTAAGGTTCTTTCTCCCACTAAACGAACTGAGGGGGAGGAGCGGTCGAGGGAGCCCGAGGAAGGGACGAAAATCGCTGACATTCCCCGATCGAAGTGGAAGAAGGAAGTGGACCACACCACGGTATCAACAAAAAGAGCCCGCCACCGTGGAGCTGGTGTGCCGGACAAGCAGGCGCACCGCTCTGAGGAGGACCAACAACAGGAGGAATCAAGCGAGGAGGAGGAACTCCTGGAGGAGGAGGTTCCATCGTGGAGCAAACCAGAAATCATCGAAGCAATTTCAGATCTCACAGTAAGTTGATTTAAGCATCAAAAATGGTTATAATTTGCTCTCAGTTTTCGACATGCTTGACCCTACTAGACTTAGATAAATTCAGTTTTAAATAATTTGGATATTGAAACTGTTAACGTATTGAAAATTCAGACTCCCAGCTAACATGCAATAACAAAAATTCTTATATATTGATAGAATATTCAGTAAAATCCCAGCCAAGTTTTGTTTACTTGTTTCCACAATCATAAAGCCGCTTATTTATGATTGGAACATGGCAGAGATAAGTTACTTTGCCCGCGTCCTTTAATTCGTCACTTCTCCAATTTGAAATCTAATTCGTTTAACCTCTCTGGCTAGGACTTGTAATTTGAGAATCAGTGGTTGTTTGATGAAATTTTATTACTTAGATTAAAGACGCTGAACCTTTTGAACTAGTCTGCAGAGTTGCTGGAGACCCCAGGCCTGAGGTGAAGTGGTTCTTAGAAGGCGAAGAGATTGAACCTGAAGATGACATCATCACTATTACTTATGAGGGTAAGTAGTGCGGGGTCATCACTAAGGGGCGTTGTATTTTCAAGTCTTTCTTTCTTCCAGATGAAATTTGTTGCTTGACGGTGTCCGAGAGCGTACCGGAAGACCAGGGCAAGTACACCTTCACTGCCACCAACGAACACGGCGACGCCTCGTGCCATTGTTACGTCACAGTGCTGAGTGACGGTGAGTGACGTCACACGCGGGCCCGCGCCCAGCAACCGCCGTAGCTCACGACAGTTTGGGTGTGCTTACCCGTCCTCCCCTGACGAAGCTGCAGTTTACCGCCGTTTATCTTCGCAAATGCTTATAGACTCGCTTTATCTGCTGGTGATACAAATAAAGGCACATTAATTCCTCGATGTGTTTTATTTGCCAGGGTCAGGCCAGTTCGAGAGCTACGGCGGCTGTTGAAGCTTAGTGTGTTGCTTAAATTGTTATTGGGAAAGGCAGTCAGAACATCGAAAAGATATTTTGACAGCTTTCTCGCGGCAGAAGAGAACTTCGAAAGATGCAGCTAAAAAACTAGTCAAGTTAAGGAAAACAGAAAAGAAAACAATAATGCGCGTATTTAAGAAAACAAATTTTTCTTAAGATCGAGTTCGATGCTTGTCGAAAGCACTATTGGTATGCGTCAAAAAGGGCGTCCGCAATTTCAAGTACTCTAGTGCTTCTAAAAACTCGTGGGGATGTACGGTTGCGGTCGAGTGTTTAAACATCGAACTACTTGCAACTTCCAGCAATCTCGATTCAAAACTGGAGTTATAGAAAATCGTGAATGATTCACAAAGTAAAAATGGATGTAAAACGAATCATTTTTGTGACAGTTTAGAGCGCGCAACCACATAGATGATTTGTGTCCACTTTTACGAATCTTTTAGAAGCAAATTTGCTTCAGAAATGAGCCCTCGTGCAGTTTGAGATCGCAGCACTTGTTAATAATTCTCATAAATTCCTAAGCCCAATATATTTGCAGTCTGCTAGGGAGTTACGACACGCTTAGTTTTACTTATATTACCCTCATACAGTAGGTTGGTAGATAAAAGTTTTTCATTCTTTAACCCTATAGGTTTGATGTAGTCTCATCGATACTGCCTTAAAATCGAAATAAATGATCTTTCTAAAGAGAGGTTACACAGTAGTCAAGGATGTCGGTACGGTACGCCTCAATGTTTGCTAAGAAGCACGGTGCGTTTTTTTTGTAATGGTACGGTACGTTGGTACCCCGTTTGAATGTGCCTACTAAACATTTTATGTGCCACGTGCGACCGTCAATGAAGATTAATGCGACCGTGTCCGGCGTACACATAGTCTAGGCTGTTCTCACGTAATCATTATATATAGCAGAGGTAGAGTCCTCGAGGACACATTTTGAAGTCCTTGGCCTTGGCCTCAAGTCCTCGAAAATTGGCCTGTCCTAGGCTCGAGGACAGCACTATTTTTTGGTGGAGCGCTTGAAAAATTTTTTTGGAAAACGTTTCTCTGTGGAGATCGCTTGAAAAATTTTTGTGAAGACTTTTTTTTTATGGAGAGCACTTGCGCTTGTGTCCTTGGTCCTTGGCCTTGGCCTCGAGCATTCCTGTCCTTGGCCTCGAGAGTGTCTGTCCTCGGAAAGGATGACCTTGGCCTCGGATTTTTTTTGTGTCCTTGGCCTTGGCCTAGAGCCTTGTGTCCTCGACTCCACCTCTGATATATAGCCTCTTAATTTGTCGTTACAATTGTTTTATGATGTCACAAGTCACAGTTACAAGTATGGCCAATTGTGATGTCATAATTGTTGCCGATAGATGCTAGGTGCCTAGCACTATCGTTTTTCGTCATTCATTGAACAAAGATTTGAACGGAAACAACTGCCACAGTTTAGGTGAATACGCAGTGCTTTAAAAATCCCAGTCTTTTCGCACATTGCGCCGGTTTTTTGTAATATTGAGGAGAAAAGTACTGATAAATTAGATTGCAATAACGCCTCGTGAATGGCGACACGTAACAGATTTCCGATACATTAAAATCAATTTGACCAACTAAACGAATGCAGATATCTTTGTTGTACAAAAATACAAGAAAATACAACTATCATTGTGTTAGGAGCCAATTCAATGTCTTCGTTTTTAATAAAACTGAATTTTCCCATACAAATTGTCATTTTTTTCACTAAACATAAAGAATTCCTGAAGCATGAAGAATCTCCTCCAGATGTTGCATTATTTTTTCTATAAGATTTTGTCGGCCTTGAATGAAGTATCGGCATATAAAGCTCAGCAGTTTTTAAGTTCAACGTGTTATTATTAAGTTCAAGTACCTCTTAAGCCAATGCTTATTAACTTATAATACGAATTAGATATAAACGAAAAACACGTCAACATAAGTCGCATATGTCATTAATGGATCGTTGTTTAATTATACAGATTGACTGAAGGCACGGTACGTAGAAAAAAACAAGGTACGGTACGTAGGTACGGTACGCGTCAAAAATTGAACTGAAGTACGGTACCAAGGTACGGTACGCTTCAAAAACTGAAGTACGGTGCGGTTTAAGGTGCGTGGTACGTAGTACGCAAATTCTAAAGGTACCGTACCGTACTGCCATCCTTGATAGTTGTAAGTTATTAGGTACATAATTTTGGTTCTAACGTTGCATCAGTAAGCAGAATTTGGGCAAAGAAAAATCGAGTTAAAAGAAATCCTTTTACCAAGTTTGAATAAGCGAGAACTTTTCTCAAGTTTTGCGCGGCAATCGACTCTTGCGTTAAACAAGAAGATGATGTTCAGAAACAAACAACAACGCGCAAGTTGCTTTGGCCCCCAGAGTGACCACAGGTCCTGCAGACTTGACAGTTCGAAAAGGCGGCCCCATTCGTCTCGGTTGCGCCATGGAAGGTTCCCCTCCCCTTAAAGTTGTGTGGAGGAAAGGGAGAGATGAGGTGAGTTTATAAACCAGAATTTTTGTATCAATGCAACAAAGTGGCCGAAACTGTCTCATCTCTTGTAGGCTCTGTGTGAAAGCAAAAATCAAATCTTTCATTATACTCGCTGCAATACGCCGAAGCGTGTAACGAGTTTGCGGTGCCCATCTCCGCGTCACTGCGCCTGCGGGCGACACAACTCCATTCGAAGAAAATGTCGCAGCGGTGGTGAGCCGTTGGCAACACTGTGTCCGATTTGACCGGCCCGAGATTTGAAGTTTAGACCTCCCGCTCGAGAGACAAACGCGTTGAAAGTAAAAAATGCCAGTGTTTATTACACTGTGTACGCGGTACAAAGTACATTTGACACATAGAAATATGATTAAGCCCAAAACTAAAAGAGAGTAATGACGAATGGCTGAGTTGGGTTTATCGTTGCTTCAAAATCGGTATATGATTGACTACAGTGATGCAGATGCGCTATATACCCTCTAGCTTTCCATACGGTTCTTGGTGAAAAAATTGTTTAACCACAAATATTTTAATTAATTTAATTTTTTTCACTAAATTGCGGATAATTTTTGCACCCTGGTCGCGCTGTTGCGTCCTTGGATAAGACTCTTCACGATGATTATCTCTACTCGCTGGCTTAAAACAAGCAGCAAATTTACGAGGGAAGAAGTCAACGAAAAGCTTCGTAAGAGGTCTACTCCTAAGTGGGTGAGGAGGATTCGTCCAAATTAAAAGCGACACCGGCGCTTCCTCGTTAATGGAGGATATATATGGATCAATCAAATACAGTGCATAAACTACATACTGCTTACAAGTAGTTGATCACATTAAGGAAATTCTTCAGTCCAATTAAAACATTTTACGATCTGGCAAATCCTTGAAGATTTAGTTTTCATGACCCCTTAATGTTCCAGTCCAATCAAACGGTATTGGCATTTTGAGGTCATCAATATTATCTCCCTTATTTTCGCAGATCCATCTCGAAAGACCAAATCACATTGATACTAGCAATACCTTCACTGAGCTCTGTATTACCTGTAGTGGCAGGGACGATTCTGGGTGTTATACATTGCAACTTAGCAACGCATACGGAGTCGATCAGTTCTCAGTTAACGTCAAGGTGGTAGGTGAGTGGATGATCAATAACAGCAATAGTTGACTGTTACTTGTCAACTGGAATGAGCGAAGGGGCTGTGCGGTTTCATTTTTCAGCTAGTCAAGCTGCCTCCAGTTTAGTTTACGTGGGGAATCGACTCTATTTTTCGGATTGAAAGTCAAGAACATGAGCACTGCTGCTTTTGAAGTTTTTAAGTGGACTTGACCGAAAATGGAACCCTAGTGGACCTTTTCAGTTACAGAAATTTTATGCAGAAAAGAAAAGCTACGTGTAATTAAATAGCGCGCGTAAATCCCCGAATTTTCCACAGTGCGACAGCAGTCATCTTTTGCAAAAACTGTTTGTGTTGCAGATGTTCCAGATCCTCCTGGGAAGCCTTTTGCAGAAGTCCGCCCTGGTAAAGGAATGGTGGTATCCTGGTATGGTTGTGCTTATGATGGAGGAAGCCACGTGGAGGACTACAAACTGGAAATTGCCAAGGTGAAATTATTTTTAAGAGAATATTAAATTTGACTTTCTCTCGCTACCAGTCCCTAAGGAGGCTACAAAGCTGAATTATAATTCTTGTCCAAACTTAGCAATTTTGCGCTTTTTTTTACTACATTCAAACGTTTTTCAGGTAACTGACGCCAAGAGCAAGATCCGTTGGATCAAAGTGACGTCAACAAATAGTACGTCACACACGGTGGAAGCAGTCGAGCATAACGAAGATTACAAGTTCAGGTAGCTGACGTTTAGATTTGCATCGGGCAAATTCACAATTTTGATGTGTTTGCCACCTATTATTATTATTTTCTATCAATAAAAAAATTCTGAACTTTTTATTTTGGCTTTCATTGGTTGAAATTTTAAAAAGCCAATACGTCCCAGTACTACAAATTCGCAACAATAAACGACTGGATATACTGATGTGTATGCTGCTTACTCATTTGCAGTACTTAAATTGTAAGATTTTGCATGGAGGGACGCTTTTGCAGCCTTGACCACCTTTACAAGTACTTTAGTGGAAATCATGTATTTCCTACGCCGAAATTGAATGAAGACCAAAAAAAAGGAAAAGGTCTTCGCCGAAAATTGAAATGTTTTTTCCCCGAAATCAGGTGAAGACCAAAAAAAAGGTCTTCACCGCAATTTGCGACCATATTGAGCAGGAAATTTGAACGATCTTTTAGTCCTGGCTGGCTCTTTTTCGCCTGATCATCCAGCGCTCAACTCTCGATGGGGGAACGCAAAAATCTCGATCGGGGGACACTGAATCTCGATGGGTCGACGCTAACTCTCGATGGAGGGACGCGTCCCCCCTACAATTTAAGTACCGCTCATTAGCATCATCGTTTCTTTTGCTTGACCGCCAAGTACAAAGCAAAGCTCATAAGAAACAGCGGTGCTCTCCAGCTGTTTGGGCAATAATTTGCTAGAACTTAGTTTAAAATGAAGAAAGCAGCTTTGGATTGACATGATTTTTTACTACAGGGTATCCGCGAGAAATGTTCATGGTCTCGGCAAACCAGGCCCTTCCTCTGATGTGGTGCGCTATCTAGCGAAGGCAATCACTAATGGAATAGAATCAACAGACGATGAAAGTAAGTAAGCGGGGGAGGGGTGATATGTAGTGGCTGCGTAGGAAGCTGTGGTCGATGCAGCTAAAAATCCGTATTTGCCGATAATGCTTTTAACTGCTTGTTTGGTTGATACATGGTGCCTCCTTCGGAAAAAGGGATACTTGCTTTACTACAATGCTGGAAGAATTTTCTAGTCTATTTGGCCTTAGTGCTGACAATAGGGGTAGCGGCGAGTAATTGAGCGCATTGATTATTTGTCAGGGTCAAAAATTTTTTTTTGTTTCAATAACATGAAAACATTCGATTAAGTTCAATAAATATGAAGTTAGCCTAGCTCGAAATAGTCTAATAGTATGATCAATGGAGTGGTATTTTTAAGTTTTGTTGCAATATTGTTTCTTTGTAGATGAAGATGAATTCGTAAAATATCAACCTGTTGAAATCAAAGAAAATGTGAAGTTTTCTTCAAGATATGAAATTCGTGAAAAACTGGGGCAGTAAGTTTTCCAAAATTTTTATCAATTATGTGTCAAATTTTTACCAAAAATCATTCGAACTCTGAATGAACTTACATTCACCTATCTTGTGCAATATTTATGCGGTGTAAAACAGAAATTAATTTGTTTTTTCGTACTCGTAAAAGCTGCTCTTGAAAATTTTAGTATTCTCAAATAAAAAAACTGATCGTGTTTTCCTTAGTTTACACCGATTGTCCATTTGTTAACCTCAATTTCTTTTTGAAAGGAAAAAAAAACAAAATCTTTTTTTGCATCAA
This sequence comes from Trididemnum nubilum, assembly GCA_963965965.1. Lineage (NCBI taxonomy): Eukaryota > Metazoa > Chordata > Ascidiacea > Aplousobranchia > Didemnidae > Trididemnum > Trididemnum nubilum. Next base: position 38,409,274 of record OZ014476.1, read on the forward strand.
CAAATCAAAATGTTCATTTATTCTTTCAGAGGGAGATTCGGCAAAGTACACAGAGTTGTTGACCGAAAAACAGGGGAGGAGTACGCCGCTAAAATAATGAAAGCCCTCAAAGCTAAGGACCGTCAAGCAGTAGCACTAGAGATCGAAATCATGAATCAATTACGTCATCCCAAGTTGGTTCAACTCATTGAAGCGTATCAGCATGCCCGTGAAGTTACCATGGTGATGGATTTGTAAGTACTTTATGTTCATGGCGTTGCTGCTGACGCACGTTAACGATGATGTCGTTACAGGGTAGCAGGGGGTGAATTATTTGAGCGGGTGATAGACGAGGATTTCGAGCTGACTGAAGCAGCTTGCATCAAGTACATGCGGCAAATATGCAGAGGAGTCAAGTTCATGCACGACAATTCGGTGAGTTGTGACGTCATTATTCAATAATTTTGATGCATGTGGATGTGCGTTGGGGATACGAATCAACGCTTTTTATACGAACTTAATCTCCCACATCAACGCATGTTTTTGGCGTAATGATATTTTCAATACCGATACTTGCTCTTCGATGAAGGTTGCGGAGGCAGTCAGTTTGGAACTGAGCCGCCACACTCCACGTTTTTCCTTTGAGCCATTCATTTAAAACTTTTTTCAGATAATTCACCTGGACTTGAAGCCAGAAAACATCATGTGTGTGGACAAAACCGGTACCAGAGTGAAACTCATTGACTTTGGATTAGCGAGAAAATATTCGAAAAATGAAACAATGCGAGTAAGTTTGACCGTGATCATTCCGGACTGAAAAACAAAGAAGCTAATTGTAGTTTTATTTAGCAAGTCAACTCGCGTATTTTTCATATAACTTGTTTTTGCGTATGTAGGCAATCAGTTATGGTAATTAGAATGCCTGCTACTGAAACGGTAGACTCCGGTTCGATTCCCGGTCTGATCAAACCAACCAATATAAAAATTGCTATTCTCAGCTTCCCTGCTTGACCTTCAGCATTAAAAGGAACAGTGTGAAGTCTCCACCGTTAGTAGTAGACAGGCGAGTTGGTGGCGACTTGACTTGAAGAGCGAAAGGTTTCTTTGTTGACTACAAGCAAGAGTAACTTGATCAATAAAGATATCATTGAAGTTACGCGTGCATTACTGATATGTGTCCCTCTTGTGTCCACAAAACTGCCACTTAAGAAAAATGACTTTGGAAAAAGTCGCAACAGTTTTGGCAGATTTTAATTGCGTTTTCCCAACCATTGTATTTATTAGGTTATGTTTGGTACCCCCGAGTTTGTTGCCCCTGAAGTGATTAATTATGACGCAATAGGATTTGAAACGGATATGTGGAGCGTGGGGGTGATATGCTACATTCTGTAAGTGTTTTTTTGTTTAAAGTAAAGTTTATTTTTTTATTAAATAGTGGTTGTTGTACTAGACATAACTTTACTGCTTATCCAAAGTAAAAGCAATTATGGATAAATATGTTCCTCATTGCGCACTAGAGTGCTACTATGGGGATCTTAGTCCAAAAACCTAATAATTTACTTTAAAACCATTGCTGCTACATAAAATCTGATTGAAAAGTTAGTCCACTATTTATTGAAGGTAATGATTGATTGTACTATTTGAACATAATTAGTCAATTAATCTTCTTGAGGTCCTATTAATATGAAACTTTAGTTCTAGAAATATTTGATCTTTTTTTTTTTGGCCAAGTGTAATTCAAGAAAAAGTTTAACATTCAGCACCATTTTACTGTTTATTCACTTCCAGGTTATCTGGTCTCTCTCCTTTCTCTGGTGATATGGACTCCGAAACACTATCAAACGTCACAGCTGCGTCATGGGATTTTGATGACGAAGCGTTCGACCAAATTTCTGAAGACGCCAAAGATTTCATTTCCCGTCTTCTTGTAAAACATTTGAAGTAAGGGTGCTGTCTTCAGCTTTTTCTAGCTTCATTTTTCCAAGTTGACTGAACAGTGAACACGTCAGAAATAAAAAGTTAAAGAAGAAGTCTTAGTGCTCTGAATAAAGAACACGACGCACGCAAAGCAACCAAAATGTGACGTCATTGACAAACTTGCGAAAGATTGCAAAAGGTCGCAAACTTCGCGAGCGGTTGTTTAACTTCATTTCGACAAAATTGTTAATAAATGGTTGACATATTTTGAGCAAGTGGCGTAAGCGACCATTCGCGAAGGTTGCCAACCTCTGATGACATGATGATTTCTTTTTCGTTTTTAATAGCAGGACTCCTTCATGCACGATGGGATGGAAAATGGCTAATGTAGTTTTTTTCCTTCAAAATTACTAAAATTTGAATCGCTAATTGCGTTTTTTGTTTCATTTTAGGAGCAGATATTCTGTCGAACAAGCCCTGGGCCACAACTGGCTGAGAAAAAACACAGCCAAAATGCAGAAGAGCAAACTAGATACAAAAAACCTCAAGCGGTTCTTAGCGCGGAGGAAATGGCAGGTACGTTGCAATATGTGTTCACCACAATTTTTCTCTTTTCTGTAAATTTAGCTTTGAAACAATCAATTTCTGCGTCTTTTCTGCATGTCCAAAATTCTCTGTTTTTTGAACACACGATTGAAATTTTGGATTTGGATGGCTGCGGTTTTTTATTGCACACGTGGCGTACTGGGCACTGATGTGCTTAGAGCGACGGTGGCTTACTCCTTCGACGAATCCGCATTTCGCATATTCTTAAGAGCTGACCAATGGCCATGTTCATTGTTTAAAGTTTTCTAAATTTTGACTTATTTCTAGTTAAGTTTGTAAATATATTGCATTAGTTCTCAAAAATACTGAGTATGGACATTAGACAACATCTCAACGAGGAGGTGTTGTCCATATCACTTTTTTGGAGGGCTGGTTCAAAAGTTTAGGAGAATTTTCCTAAAAACCAACCGTTTGGTAGTCCCGGAGTTTTGGATTTCAAACAAACAATTGATGAATGGTTTGCCATTGATATTGTGAAAAGCCTCACATGATTTCTATCTTGATAGCCACTCTGTTTTAATAGAAAACTGCGAACGCGGTTCGCGCCTTGGGTCGGCTAGCATCGTTAGCCAAGCTCTCTCCATCCAACAGCCACGGACAGCGAGAATCCGGGTTTCTGACCTCACTCCGCGCGGAGTTGGAAAGGGAGAAAGAAGCGGAGCAGGTAAGCAGATAGAAAGTTTTTGTGGGCTGCGAAGAAGTAGGCTAAATAACGTTGCCATACTTTTGCTTTAAGTGCTTTCTGTTTGCTGTATGCTACCATTCGAATAACTTTTTTGTTGCTATCAAAGCTAGAGCATTAGTTGTTGAAGCCACGTTTTTGTCACTCTGGTCGCATACTGCTTTCAAGTCTTTTTTTTTAATCTTGCGATTTGAAGAAATAAGCTTGTTGCGTCTCATTTGATTGTTTTCAGTTTCTCACCGATCAGCATAAGCCTCGGTTTGTCGAGAGTTTCCGAGACGCAAAAGTAATCGCCGGAAGTGAGACTCGATTCAGTTGCGTCATAACCGGAAGTCCCGAACCAGTCGTTACGTGGTACCGTAACGGTAAACAATTTGAATCATCCCGACGTTTCCGGTAATTGATATTTGGATTTATTTTGTTTAATCGTATGTTTTCCTTGATCAATTTGAAGTGAAACCGAATTTACGTGCGAAACAATATGCCCATTGGGCACAGGTTAAAATGATGGCGGCAAGACTTGCGTAGGCTACTGTTATGTTATTCAATTACATCATTCAATTTGGTGTATTTGCAAATCGTAAATTCACTTTTTCTTAGGCAATAAAATACAGAAGCAAAGGGTATCAGTTGCCTTTTGAGACCCCGGTCTTCCATAAATCACAAAGGGTTAGTTTATTAAATTACATCGCCTCATGGTATTTGAAAATTGAATAGATACATGTTCATTATTCATCCTTATTTTATTGTCAATCTACCTGAGTATCCACAGTTATTTAGTGCCTGCTGCTACGTATGTTATCGTTGCCATACATAACTAAACAATTGACCATGGATAATTATTTATCAATTGGTTGAAATGAAGTTCTACTTATTGTATCATTTTGTTGCTTGTTTTCCCGCGAGATTTGCGGGGGGTTGCAGCTTTACAATGAGCCGCCACACTTTAAGGTCTTCAGAAGTTGCTTTATTTCTCTTGGTTGAGGCTCTAAGTCAGTGGTGATTCTCAAACCTTCGTGGCCAGTGGCCCATTCCAAAATACTTCCAACATTTGTGGACCCCTGCACAAAAGCAAAAGGTCTTTGGTGCGTTTTGTCCATAAATCCGAGCTAATTTTATTGTGAATACCAAAAACAAAAAGTATGCACTATAGTATACAGTACTTTTTGGAGAAATCGGAGCTTCTAGTGTAGTCGTACGCAATGCCAGCTAGCGGAGGGTTTTGCTTGTGCCTTCTGGAGAACCACCCCGCTGCCTTCTAGGACGGCAAGTAGCTCTTTTGAGAAACTCTGTTTTATGCTATTTCAGTTCAAGTTTTTCTCAAATTGGTGTTTAAGGTCGTTTTTGTAATTCCAGACTTTCATACTCCGATTACACTGCCAGCCTTTACATTAGTCGGACATTAGAACACGACGAAGGGGAGTACACGTGCAGGGCGGTCAACAGCGAGGGGGAGGCCTCCCACACCGCCCAACTGCTGGTCACCAACTTCAGGCAGAGGAAAAGCAAATAGCTCCCCCTCTTAAAATTCCTCTTGAGGTTAATTTACGTCTCTTGGGTTTTAAAGGGGTCGAAACAAACAAAGAAATATTTAAAATAAACTTGAAAGTTTTATTCGTTTTTTTCGCCTGCAAAATGCGCCTCAATTTACAGCCTCTTGTGCTGCTTATCTTTCGCTGCTATTTGCTGCAGAAAGCCATTTTTGCAGTCACAGAGCTTGCTTTATTAAATGCGATGACGTCATCGGTTACGTCATCGCACTGAAAAATACCTGCTGTGTTTTTGAATGATCAAATATTTACTTCAGTGTGCCTTTTATTGCGTCGCCTAGTTTTTATTTTTTTAACTTCTCGATCTCGTTGTGTTTATTTTGATTGTTGTTGCATTTAACTTATTTTCTCATTCTACGAGCTGTAGTTGCGCTCTTTCATATTAGGCAGGTCTGTTTTCTGTGGTTTGGTGAAAAGCGGTGTACCACAAGGCTCAAACTTGGGCCCATTTGTGTTAATTTGCACACGCGGTGGCGCCATGTTGATTATTATTTTTCAATCAGTGTCAAATACAAATTCCGTAGAACATTTTTAGATTGCTTATCGATTTTTATTTGATGACAGATCAATACTGGCGATAATGAAGAAGCTGCATTAAATATTGTGCTTCTGGAAAATCCTAAGAGCACGAGACAATAAGCGTATAAATTTTGAGAAGAAACTAAATTCGTCGCTAATTACAAAAATTGCTCAAAATTTTACTATAGAACCAGCTATATTGATCGCGATGGACGTGCCGTGGTATTAGATACATGAACGAAACATCTTCAGGGACAGGTTCGGTGATTCGTTTAAGCTTGGCTGTGTTTCAAGGTCAAATGCATTGGTGACGTCATAGATGGACTGCATCTTTTCAATCGATATCACAGTATTGTGACATAAGAGCGCGTAGATAAGCAGAATGAATGTCCGCAAATGCGAGCAGCAAGATCGCAAGCCAGATTATGAAACAGCTTGTGGTTTATAGTTCCAAAAATCATTATATTGAAAAGACAGACAAAACTGAACACAAATAAAAATGTAAATTTCGGTTTTCGTTGAATTTTATGGAGCTTCTGGATTGTAAATGGGTTTAAAGCACCGGAAATAAATTATCGCATTGCATATGAACAGTTTCAAGCCAACTCTTCAAATGTTCGGCACTCGCATATCGTGCAGCGCAAGAAGATGTGATATTGCGATTCTTAAAAGCAGCAGCATTTTTAGGGAAGCGATTGCGCTTTTTGTATCATTCACGAAAATGGAAAACACAAGTTACAGGATCTAAACTGCTTCGGATTTCCAATAAATTGAAATAACGGAGTTTAATTTTGGCTGAAATCTCCGCAGAGAGATAGTGAGCGCTATCCTTTGAACGAAGCCGCACCTGCGTAGTAGTTGGTCACGTTTTAAGCTTTCTGGTAAAACATAGTATAATTTGGTTGTTCAAAGCCACGAAAAACGCAATAACAATCTTAACTAGGGTGAGATTTGAACCCAGGTCTTCAGAGTAGTAATAAAAACAAGGCTTTAATCTGTTCGTTTACGTTACCAACCGACTGTGACTGCCTGCTGTATTTTTATCGTGATTTACCGCCGAGCGTTAGAAAAACTCCCAACAGTTAAAAAAAAAAAAACATTGCGGAGCTTTTGGTATGACTTGGCTGGGATAGAGAACAGAGTCTACCATTTTTCAAGCCCTGTTTACTAAATCAAGAACTTGGCACCAAACCGGCAAGCATTTTTTGAAGATGGAATCAGAAAATGCGTTTCAGTTTTCAGCGCGAGATAATTGCGTCATTTTATTTTTCAAATCAAAACTCAGAATAAGTTTGGATTGTAAATTTCAGCAAAAAACGAATCAAGCTTCATGAAATACGATAGCAGATACATCAAAGACGCACATTTTAGCTCAGTTGACAATCTGCAAATCGAAGAGATTAGAAGAGTTAATGTTTGAGTCCTTACTCTTAAAATAACACCAAACTTGACCTTATAACCCAAACTCTAACTCAAACCCAAACCTTAAACCTGGAAAAAGCAAAAAAAAATCAAAAAATTTTTCGTAAAATAGTCACTTCTCTTTCCTTGATACTTGGCAGCAATGAATAGAGTGAAGAAAAGCAATTGGCTGAGAAACGAACCGGAACTGGGGGGTCTAAGTCAGTGCTGAGAGTCGGTGAGATGCTTTGCCAGTTAGTCAGAACTTTGTTCCTGTTAAGCCGAGAGTCGCACAGGAAGTCCGACGTCAACCGAAAATTAATTAAGAACTTTCAAGATTACTTTAAAAGTAAAAAAGGACCTTAATTGATAGTAGGGGCCCGAAGTTGGAAAATTTTTGAAGATTAAGAAGTCAAAGTCGGAAGGTTTGAACCATGTTTTAAATCCTGGTAACAACACTACACGCAAAATTGCTTATTTTTGTCAGCTGCCAGCAATTTGATTGGGAAAATCAAAATTGCGAGTTTTTTAAACCTACAAACGGTGTTTTTTAGTTTTTTGCAATTTGCAGGAAAATTAAGGCAAGTTATTCAACATCCATTCTACGCAAATAATTTACGATTAACTTGCAGCATTGATATAAAACTAAAATTGATATAAAACCAAAACTGAGATAATGAAAGAGTGGACTGACGTTACTGATGACGTAATTAGTCACAGATCACTAAATTTACTCACTAATTGTGATGAGCTTTGTCACGTAATTCATATCATCTACCTCGATCGAGCCAACATGGTGAGATGCTCAGGTGAGGTTTTGTTATGCAGCGAAAAGCCTGGGCTGATCAGTGCACCACTGTATTAGCCGTTTCACGTGACTACTTTTTAGTCCCAGTTTTTCGTGTCAGTGCCTAATTATTGCGGAATCATGGTAGAAATTGTAAGTGCATTTTATTCACTAAGTTGCCTTGGTCGGGAGAGAGCGAAGGGACATTTCGGTCTTCGAGTCAAGCTACCACCAGCCCATCTGTTCATCACAAGCGGCGGAGGTTTCACACTGTCCCTTTAATTGTTGACTATCAAGCAGGGAAGCTGTGAATACCAATTTTTATAGTCTTTGGTTTGACCCGACCGGGGATAGAACCCGAGTCTACCGTTTCAGTAGCAGAAGCTCTATCGGCTGAAAAAAAGCCAAATTACACAAGAACGCCAAACGGTGCCGATCGGAAAGTTTATGTCACCAAATTGTAAGGACCTTCTTGGTGGTAGAAAACTGGGAGTTCATCCAAATGGATTTGGTCGCGTAACGCGACTGAAACTGGCAATGATATACATCTTTTTCTATAGGAAACACCCTTTGTACGTTCACCTTTTTGGCCGTTCTTTATTTTGGTTCCCCAATGATTTTTCTTGTTTTTATTTTAGTGCCTCCGTATTTTTTGCATCAAGTTGAAGACATCGCATGCGACTTTGGCGATCTCGCTAAACTGCATTGCGACGTAACAGGACAACCGGAACCCACAATAAAATGGTACAAGGAGGGAGTGGAAAACCCCCTCTGCGAGTTTAGTGGAAAGTATGCTGTCATTCAGAAATGTGGTCACGTCATCCTCATGATTAATGACGTCACTCCTGATGACATCGGGAGTTATACTTGCAAGGTGATTAACGAATGTGCCCTCAATTGTTTTAGTTTTTTGATCAAAAATGTTTCGAAAGCTACACAGTAAGCTTGCAAAAAGATTAGTGGTATCGTTTCACTTATGATGAACTATGCAGCCTGCGATTTTTTAATTTTGATTTTCTTTGTTAAGAATTAGTTTTCAATATGACCTGCTTACTTTCTGATGAATGATAGTTAAAGTAAAGTGGAAATTCAATGAGACGCAATATCTCCGAATCTTTTAAACTCAGCAATCATCGCTCTAAGTCTATCGCATTCCATTTTCGATAAGCACCGTAATTGATGCCAGTTTCATTATCTTTACGGTACTAATATTTCAGATTCATAATGACATAGGTGAAGCGTCATCAACTGGAAGATTGTTCTTTTCTCCTAACTACGGTGAGTTTACACAATTGCATTTTTTGCTCGAAGTACTAAAAAGTTGCGGAATGCTCAATTACTCCTGCTTCGTGTTGACAAAAAGCACCTACGTATTTGCAAATTATTCATCTTTTTAGATGCCAACTTGGCGCTTTTATATTTTGTTTCCGAAAACAAAAACAAAACAAAAAAATGATTGGACGAAAAAAAAATCGAAAATTAAGCACCTCCAAAATGCCAGAACAGAAGCTTCATGTTCAATTTAGCACCATGCTGTGACTAAGCCACAATATAATAATCAAAAGTTCTTAGGAGTAGCGCTTTGGAATACGCGCCACAGTGGTGAGAGCGGCGTTTTACAATAACGACCAAACAGTGCAGTAGAGTAAGCTTATTAACTGAAACTAAATTAGAGTCAAGTAACCTTTAAAGACGAGAAAAAGATGAAACTTTTCTTGGCAAAGCATTAAAATAATATGTATGGGTATTAACTTTTTGTCGCATATTCAGAAGCTCGTCAAGAAAAAAAAGAAAAACCCCTGAAGAAATTGATAATGTAAGTACAGTATAGGTCACAAACACTTATCTCTGTAGCTGTTGCTGCCTTAATATCTCCCATTAAATTTCTGTAATCGTTTTTGTTGTTATTACGGTATGGTGGATTAAATGACTAATTCAATTCTGGAAATTTTCTAGTTTTTTAATTGAGCTTTTTGGATCGAGCTGATCAAGCGGATGCAATTAGTTGGATGAAAACCTTTACGTTTGTATTCTCAAATCAAAACAAGTTTTTCATTATACTCGCTCTGTTTTGCCAAAGAGAGTTCAAGTTTGCGGAGCCTATCTCTGCTTCATTGCGCCTGTGGGCAACCAGGGGTGCCGGAAAATCGGAAGGGCAAGGGGGCAGCTTTTCCAAAGAGCACTTTCAATACTGTACGTACAGTCATTACCACCAACATTGCTCTCTAATACTCTCAAACAATTAAACACTTCTACAAAGCCAGAGTACTGAGTACGTCGCATAAGCACTAAAAAATAACAACAAACAAATTATGAATTAAGTAAGGGCAGGTTCAGCCGCCGGAGGCCATTTGAGATTTGGGGGCAGCGCCATCAACCGCCGGAGGCATGGAGGTCTGTGGCAGTGGCGTCGCTCAGAATGATGGAACCCGGGGCGGAATTTCGTAAAGTCACCCTTTATAATGTGTAGTAGGGTGCAAAAGATTATATTTGAAAGATAGCGATACTACTTCACTACTGTAGATAACAGTTGTTATTTGGCTAGCTCGATAACGTCTTATTGTAAGATTCTAAAACTTTGGAAGTGTCAGCAGCACAAGTTTAGTATCATGTGCGTAACCAGGAATTTTCAGTGAGGGGAGGGGCTGTGTTTGGGGATCTGGGAGCTCCGCCGGAGGCCATTGGGGGTCTGGGGGCAGAGCTCCCAACACTCAAAAAAATTTTATTTTTTTGGAAAAATAACTTAATTTATGCTTATTTTAATAAAAATTAATGCTTTTGAAACGTTAGCATCAGGGAGAACTCTAGTGGCAAAGAAATTGGCAGAGCAAAAACATGATTAGGCTTAGGCACGTAGCCAGAAATCTGCAATGTGGGCTGTTTCGGGGGTCTGGGGGCGGAGCCCCCAGAGCTCAAAAATTTTGTATTTTTTTGCAAAAATAACTTAATTTCAGGCCTATTTTGATAAAAATTTAATGCTCTTGAAATGTGGCATAGAAGTTAGCAATGCAAAACATGATAAATCTGGTTGCATAAATAGGCAACGGTTATGTGAGAGGTGGAAAATGGTAAAATTTTAGTTCTCTCATTTACAAGCTGGTACCGTAAATCAAAAAATCTTATATTATAGTTCAATGAAACATCCAAGGAGTAAACCATTTTGTCTATATTTAATAGAGAAAAATAATTGGTGGGGTGGGGGTACAAATGGAACGATGTTTGAGTCGAAGTGATTGGTAATTAACTAATACTGAATAGCCACCCTCCCCCGTTCCGGTACCACTGCGAGCAACACAGCATTTTTCGAAGAAATGTCGCAGCGGTGGCGAGCCTTTGGCAACTCTGTGTCCAATTTGACCTGCAGAGGTTTGAACCTCAGACCTCCTGTTCCAGAGACGAACGCGTCGCCACTCATCGACCAAGAATTGCAAAAATGATGAGTGAAATATTTTTTCTTCCAGGGTGCTTGCTGAAATTTGCCGCTGCTTGTAAACTATTTGTTTATTATAATTTGTTTTAGCGAAGAAACTCTAAAAATAGTTGAACGACGAGAATCACCTGACATGTCCCCTTTATTACGTCATATTGGTCGAGATCATCGCGACACATTGGCCATAGCTTTTGTAATGCCGGAAAACTGCGTCACTGATGCAATGTCTGGTAGGTTGGGATTATGTTTGAACTTTAATTTTACTGAATTTTGTTTGTTTTTTTCAAAGTTTAACTCCACTGCATATTTAGTGTAATTTAACTTTTATTTTAGCAATTGTCGTGACTTCCTTCATGCGTACAAAACCAAAATTCTGCATTTTTTTAACCACACCAACGCTGAGCACTCTTTTTTGAGTTCTGTTCACAAGTCTTTTGTTAGGCTAGGCTTCCGCAACGGGTAGACTTCTTGGTCACAAAAGAAAATAAGCATTAATATTCTATTCTAAGGACGTAACAACCCATTGCCAGTTTGGAAAGGTCGGAATTTTCTGTGATTAATTTATATCAAAAGTGCAATACTAGTATCTTTTTGGTGCAACTTAGCTATTGTAATTATCTGGTATGAATTTGTGAGTGTTAAAAGTTTCATAATTGTGTTGCTACATTTTTAGACGGTAGTTTTCTAATTCCCACCCTCCCTTTAAATACGCTTGTACTTTGTAGATAGCTTTGTTTCAGTTTCAACAATGAGTACTTTGGAGAATACCGCTGTGGATAAGAAGGCGATTTCGTGAGTGAAAATTTGAGTAACTGCTTTATTTTAATTTTTTTTTGCTGAAAAAAAAAACTTAATTTAAGCAACTGGTAATTTTTGTTTAAACGTTTGATTTTTTTCTTGTAAGCGTGCGAGTCGTAACTGGCCTCGTTTGGCCGTTTTAAATTCTTTGGGCGTAAAAACGTTCAGGCATTTGTTAAATTTCATGTGTTTGTCAGTTTTAATCTTTGAATACCGGTACAATAAATCCTGGCTCCGCAAAATAATTTTTACATCAATAACAAAATTTTACAATTGCAACTTAAAATAAAGCTGTATGTTGTTAACAAACTCCTAATCCCACCAATTTGTTTAAAAAATTTGATAGTGACCAATTGATCATGCAAACCTTTCAGCTTTAAAAAGCCCGGTGATTATGTTAAATTTCTGTATTATGCCAGTGATTCTTCGAATTCGTATAAGTAATTTTACCTTTCCACTTCATTTTTGCAGCCTTTCGTCATCAACTTCAACGGAAAGCATCAACTTGGAAATTTCATGCGACTCAAGTGAAGGTAAGAGCAGTGTTTCCAACATGACTTTTAGGTAGTAATCTCTTGTTTTACGAAATTGAATGGTTGCCATTTTCTTCAGAAAATATCTTCGATGATGACGTCACTTCACGATTGCATTGGATCGAAAAGGGAGCAAAATCACAATCCCAATTTAGAGCTGGATCCATTCCAGATCAAATTGAAAGCGATCTGAAACAAGGTATGGTTTTTATGTTTGACTGATAGTCACAAACTCCATATATCAAAAAGCATAGTCAATTTTTTGACAACCTTAACGTAGGATGTAGAAATTCAAACTATTAAAAGTCTTTCTTGTTCAGCATAATGAATTGCAAATTACTGGAGTAACATATACAGACTACGAGAGAGCTTAGTTGAAAATGCAATGATCGTTTTCTTTTTAATCATTTCAAGAAAAGTGCTTGATAGGGTATTTGTTGGATGGTACTGTGTGTAGTTGTAATTTCATTTTTCTTCACCAAGTCGCTATAACATGGATCGACAAGAGAGAAGGATCTGTTCGGTCTTCAAATCAAGCTACCGCCCGCCTAATTGCCTGCCACAAACGGTGGGAGATTCTTATCCTTTTTTTTTTAATGTTAAACGTCAACCACGAATCAGTGAATACCAGTTTTTGTGTAGCCTTTGGTTTGACCAGACCGGGAATCGAGTCCTTTCTACTTAACAAAAATACCCAGAGCCTTTTTTCAAGTGTAATTGCTAAAGTGTGATTGTTCTTTGAAAAGTATGATCGTCTTTATTTAAACATATTAGAGAATCCGATGATCAATGGAAGTAGATCGAGAGGAGTTGCAATCAATACTGCACCGGGAGGAGTGAGCGATAGACGAAGAACGGAGTCGATGTCACTGAACGAATATTTTGACGCGTTTTTTGAGAAATTTGAAGATAATGAATTTACAAGGTGAAAATACTACTTCGACCTTTACCAATCTTAGGCTGTATTTAATGCTTAAATTACTGTGTAAATGAATATTATTATTTTTTTGTTATTTTTTCCATGTTTTTTTTCTTCGTTGCGCAACTGCACAATGCCAATATGATAGCAAAAAAGCTCAACCCCTGAAGAGAGTTATCTTTTGCTTAAAAAGCAAAAACCTTAAAGATCTTTGAAAAAAAGGGTATTTTTTGATCATAATCGAGAATCCCAAACATCAATCAAAATGTTAATGATCTGGATAGCAGTGAATACATATAACCTATCAAAATAGAGCTCAGTGTTCTAATCTTGGCAGACAACATCATAAATGATCTTTTTAGGCTTGTGATCACCTGCTACAGGATTTCGGTCATTTTCTCGACTGTCTTGTAATCTGAAGTTTTCAGTAGCCAATAGGGGCAATTTAGTTAATCCGGATCACCAACAGAAAGAGCCAATGTTTGTGCTTTTCTTCGTTATTCTGAAGTTACTTGATATTTCCTGCCAGAGATCCCTTGCTCCGCCAACCATCTTCTACAGAGGGGACGAGCCATTGTGATGACGTCATATACGCTCTTGACGATTCATATTTGAACGTCAATCAATCACAAACGCAAACGCTGAAAACCAATCAAATGGAAACAACGCCGCAAGAGGGCAGTAACGTTTCAAAATATTTGAAACAAGATTTCGAGAAAATGAAATTAGAAAACTCTATGCTGACATCTAGTGCAGATAATAATGTCGGAAAGCTCTATCAGGGTAAGTTTTGTGGCTTTCGAAAAAATAGTACTGTAGTAGTAGATTTGAAAAAGATTAATTTGATTATTTCAAGAATGAAATATTGCAGCTCTTTTAAATATTATACCAAAGCACAAATGTAGAGAATAGTTTATAGTTTAGCCACTACCACCAGATCAGCTTAATTTTACCCGTGTGATTCTTGTAGTGGCTTTTCTAATGGTGACTTAAGATGCATTCACATGAGCGACTTTTACCTGAGAGAATAGGCATTTTGCCTTGTTTTTTTCTCAATTGCTCTTGTTTCTTTCTTTCTCAATTTGAGAAAGAAAAAAGGCAAAATGCCGATCTCGCAGCAAAAATAACGTTTGTATGCGGCAAACAATATGTTACGCTGTTGACCATTTCAGACTTAGTTTCGCATCAATCCGCAGCAACTGAAGCTTCGTCTTCAATTTACGTTGCCGGTAACTTGGTTGATACACTGTGGAGATTCGGAGAAAAACCTCAAGTCTTTGTCTCTTCTTTGAAAATTGGTAAGCTTGCATATTTGTTGCGTATTGCACCTAAGTATGTAACGATTAGGTTAGTGCAAGCAATATCTCCCCGTGATTGTCACAGGATTACCTAAATCTTTGAAAAGAAATATTAGAGCTTGATTCATATTATCTACAAAGGAATAAATCCGCTTAATACAGTAGTCTCGGCATGACGCTCAGAAATCAGAACTTGTTTTGGTTTATCTTTCCCGTTGTAGTTTTTTTATTTTATTCTTTTACTTTTGCCAATTTTTTCCGTGTCAGCATTAGTTTGAAATCTAGGCCTACGGATTTTTTTACTGCTATGCAACAACAAGCGATCGCTGCGCTGCTTGTTTTAGGCGACCAAACTCGCTCGTGACTATCTTCTATATCCATTTTCAGAGAAAACTCCTCATGATGACGTCATGCAGGTTTGCATGGAGGAATCACTAAAAGTTTCCGTGACGCACAATCACCGCCCTCGAGTGAAAGTATTTGAGCATCCACATGATGAAGTTGAAGAGGAAAATGAAGCGAAGCCTGAATTTTTGATTCCGTTAAAAGTACGTTTCAGATGCCTACTCGATATATTTTTCGTCGTAACAAGGCGTCACAGCAGTTGTAACAATGCGTCTTCCCAGCAGTTGCAACCGAGAAACTATAATACAGTAGAAAAAAACAAGAAAAATTTTGGTTGTTGTCTTCGATCAGAGGTCTAAATCAACTTGTCCAGGCATACCAAATCAAACCTTTAATTGTATTCTCGCTCTACTGAATCACACTGAAACGTGTAACGAGTTTGCGGAGCCCATCTCCACGTCATTGGCCCGGGCAACACAACTGTTTTTGAGGAAATGTTACTGCAGTGGCGAGTCGTTGGCAACACTGTGTCCGATTTATTTGACCGACCCGAAATTTGTGCTTCAAACCAATCAGCCGGTTATCCAAAAATATAATAAGTTACCAAAATATTTGAAATGGCTAAAATTTGTACGAAAACTAAAAATGTAAGGTAGTTTCCTCATCTTTGGACACAAATTTAGAAGACTACGCATGTATGAACTGATATTCAATAATTTATTCAACAACACTACATCTTTTAAGGATTGTTATCCTCGAGTCTCGATATTAATGCAGGGACATTATCTGCGAGATCATTTTATAAAATAAATAGCGCTCAACTTTGTCGACTTCTTGGAAGTCGAGCTTGATTTTCTAAGCAAAAATAAGAAGGGGTTAGTGCTTAGGCGTTAGCCATGGTTTTCACAGCTATATTAAGAGTGCGCGCAGCCATATTTGCTCTTTAAATAGTCGATGTAACGTCCAAACCAGCTGACCAGGGTTGAAATTAGTCAAAACGGATCTGTCTGGGGCACGCTATATTCAGTAAACTGTCCCTTATGGGTTTAAGAGCTTGATCTAATCATTTTCGGTTGCCATTGTTTTTACCTGGTAATATTCATGTTACTTGATAGGTAGAACAAACTTTAAATACAGCATTGACGTAAATGGACAAAATAACAGGGCTCATTTTTTTGTAAGAAATCTTTCGACTCTGGTTATACCAAGTAGCAAGTTTTGCTAAACAGGGGTTCGATTCCCACTCTTGCGCCAATGCTTGCTTAGATCTAATTGATTGTTGGATTTTTTAGGATGGTGAACTTACTGAATCTGGGATTTCCCTCACTGTAGCAGTCACTGGCTGCCCAGCACCTTTCATAAAATGGTATCATAATTACAAGAGATTGGACAAGGCAAAATTTGAACTGAGCAATCACAATCAAGCAGCTGGTACTTACTCATGCGTGGCATCCAATCACTGTGGCGAAGCATCAACACGTTGTTGCGTCAAAATTGCAGTTGAAACGTCAATGCAACACGGTAACATTGTGCATTGTTTAGAGCCTTAAAATTCATGCTCAACTAGAATGAGCCCGTCATATGCAAAAAAGAAAAGCAAACCGAAAGACTAAGAATCTCCTTTTTGCTGGAACTTTTCCGGCTGTATTACTTAAGTTTCGAACCCGCAGCATCCATTAAGGTTTAAGCTGTTGATTAAGTTGTGTGATTTAAAAACCAGTCTGCTATTAAAAATTTTTGCAGTCGCTAAAAGTTAATAATGAAGCAGTAAAAGCTTCCGGTTGTGAGAAGCCAAACTAAACAGACCGTCGAAGAGTCACGTTGCTTTGTCATGGGAATAACAGAAGAGTCAAAGACAGAAAAAAATTCAAACTTAGCTGAAATTGAGCGTGAGCAGAATTGAGGACCGTATGAGTGCGAGGCAGGACGTGGCTCAACGCTCAAATTTGACTGATTGGAAATTCAAGCCCAAATAAAAATGTAAAAACTAATTTTTTGACATGTATAAACTAGTATGTCTTATATGGCATTACAATGTGCCCCCAAGGGACAAGAAGTCTTATATTTACGACCCGGAAGCATTTTCACATAGCGCACTGTACCCTAATCGTACTTAAAATACTTTTTTCTTCCTCGAGTTAAATTTGCCATTTCGACGAAACGTTTTTTGTCCGCATCAATCATCTCGGTGCCCTAATGATAAAGCGAGCACTTGAAAGTCGCGTACACGAGTTCAATTTGCGTTGCGGTCTTGCTTTAGGATTATGTAGGGTTTAGGGTTATATAGGGTTAGGGCAGCACAGGCAGCTTTAAAAATAGCAAAACGATGAGGTAAAAGAAACAGATACTCTTCGAAAATATGCGACCTGGAAGGTCATCTTCACAACCTGTGATCTGCTCTTCAAGATTATCTTTTTTGAATCTATTAACTTAACCAGTGTATTTAGTGAAGTGCTATTTTAACTCACCTTGAGAAGTTAAAATTAAAAAGCACGTAAAACAAACAGTACTAAGCTATGGTGGTACACCACTGCAGTTAACTTGATATTTTTCAAATTCTTATTAGTTCGTTATCAACAAGTTCAATTCGAAAGTTGTTTATTTTCGGCGTGTCAAACAGGAAAGCTAACATTCCATGCAGCTATGAACGTGTTCAATAAATAGTAAAAGTAAGCTGTTGAAATGAATGCATTTTAGTTAGACACGATGACTCTGGACATTTTGGAAAGGTAATTTAATACAGAATCATTTTACGAATGAATGGCTAAACGAGCAGTTACTCTACGTTACGTACGGTATAGCTTAGAATCAAGATTTAATTTATAGAAGATAGTGCAAGATAGTCACTTTAAACAAACTTATGTCAGTTATGTTTTCAATTTTCATTTTACAGTATTTTTTGGTGGGACAAGAAAATAATGCAATGCGGAAAAAAAGAAAAGCAATTGAAGTTGATTACTATTATTTCTTTTTAGCATCCCCGCGAGAGCGCGCATAGGAGTGGTAGCTAATCATGTGACATTGTGATAGTTGCAAGCAAGGGATAAAAAAAAAACCTAAAAAAGATGAAAGCAATTGCATAGCATTGCAGGGTTATATCAGGGACGAAAACCGGACTAAGTGGCTAAGCTAAAACCTTTCGCCTCCATGAGGTTCGGTAAAAGTATTTTCTTTACGTAATAGTGCTTTCGGAGTGAAAAAATGTTATAATCCTTTTTGTTTTTCACTCAACAACTAAGTTCTTATTAAGTTTGAACTTAATTATGCGGAAACTGCTTTTCATTTATGATTTTTTCGGCCCATCACTTTAATTTGTTAAATAAATGCTTAATATTGGCCTATTTTTCTACGTACGAAATGTGGATAAATTTTGCATTTCCCATCTTTCCCAAGAATGTGATGCTCTTTTCGGCTTCGAATACGTTGACCATCTGGTTGCGCAGCGCTTGGGCGAACTGACCTTCGGTTGAAATTGTTGTGTTCTATTTAATGTAAAAAATTTTGAATGTTTCCAAACTATGTTCTACAGCCAAATTTATTTTTAATTGTCTTTGGAATTGTCAATAAAACACGTCTTACGAGGTTTTACGAGCAGCGTTTGTGTTTGCATTAATGTTTTACAGTACAGTCATCAAAAGCAATCAAATGACATCCCTTCGCTTCTCTTACGCAGTCTAATCTAACATTTTACAGAAATGTGTATGTTGGTATTTAACGTCGTAACAATGAACTATTTTAGATCAACGATTGGCTTTAAGTAGAATAAGATGCAATATCTACCGAACAATTGAGAAGTTTAGTACAGTGGAATGTTACTTATGCACTTTAATTAAGCACAGCAAAGCTGCAGTTTGGTAAACTCTAGTCTACTAGTGTGCAGCAAGATACCAAAAGAAGCTACAAAATCATCTCTAAATTAACATTTCGATATAAATTAGGATTATCAAAGTTTCCCTTCGTGTTTAGTTGAAAGCACCCAAAATAAAACGCGCAACAAAAAACACAGCACTGTAAAAGTATATATAGTATGAAAATTTGTTTTCTGGAAACTTTTTTATTGCAATTCCCCCCAAAATTTACTTAAATGCCCTGAAAAAATAAAAACCAAGACTGTTTAAGTATAGCATGGAACGATTAATATTGTATTGCTAATATCTTTAAATAGCACAAATGGGAATTATTTAAGTAGGATTAGTTCAGGCAAATTTTTCTATTTAAATAAGACGAGATTGATTATGGTTTTAGTATAATACGACACGTCTGAAAAAAATGTTCGAAATACTGTACAGCATTGGCACTTTTGTTCTTTACCTTTTTACGGATAAAATCCGGAAAAACAATATCTCAAATTGGACAAAAGAGGAGATTCGAAATTTTGTTCTTTTCGAGATTTTGTACAGTATTCGTTTTTTTTCTCATCAGGGTGTTAAATTTATTTTATAAGTAGCGATCTATTTATATCCTTATCATTTTAATAGGATTATGCTGTAGAGATAGACGTCACAATATACGGACAAATTGTAACATTGTTTTTATCCTCGCCTTTCTTGATTGATTGTTTGAAGCAGCAGCTAGTGCTTGTCGGGAAAGGAAGCTGTAATCATTTGTGTCACTGAGTAGCATTAAGCCTGCTGTTACAAGGAGTTAAATTAGTGGCTAGTGTGGGAAAATTTGCAATTGAATTACGTCAAATTTTATCTGAAGGAAGTTGGATATGACAGGATAATGGAGACAAAAGGTGAGCTTGAGAAAATGATTTTACTTTCGTTTGCTCAAACTTTTAAAGTTTTACTGATAATGATGCTATAATCACAACGAAATGGTGTAACTTCTACTCTGGTTGAGCCGCCATTATGTTGATATTCTGCGCACAAATATAGCAAGTTAAATTTCATGACTTTTTTCTCAGACGATGGCTTCAACAAAGACTCGAAACGTCTTGCTAAACGTTTGGAATACTAGATAAATTATTACTTTGAATGCTTACATGTGAGAGTAAATAACTACTGGTACCTTCAAGAGATTGATTTTTCCATAAGAGCATAATTGTCTGTTTGCAATTATATGAATAGAATAGGTATATGAAATCCATCTCTCTTTGGTATCGCATTAAAATCTGTGCTCTGTAGCAGGAGAGTTGTTAATGGAGAAGATTGGTCGTTTTTAATTCGAATGAATAAATTATGTTAACAAATAGCCACGTTTTCTAGCTCCACTTATTGGCTAACAGGACATAAAAAATCATATGCTTGCTAGGTTACGCCGAAAAGTGTAACGAGTTAACGGGTCCATCTCCACGTCATTGCGGCTGTGGTCAATACACCTCCATTCGTAGAACTGTCAAACTGTCGGCAAACTGTGTCCAATTTGACCGGCTTGAGATTTGAACCTGGGCCCTCCCACTCCAGAGACGAACTCGCCGCCGCTTGACAGGGCTAACATGACGTAATTTTATTAAGTAAAGATTTTTTCATGAATACCTCAAAACTTAGTCATATACTGTGAGAAGTATATGGATATGGAGTGGGGCTAAAAGATTGATATTTTTTTAGTCCCGAAATTAGTAAACTCTATAGCTTTGGGCTCGACTTAAGGCAGAAAAAAATGTTCCTTATTGCACCGCTTACTGCATGTTATTAATCTGAAACATTTTGAAAGGTAACGCTACTAATGCCTCAACTAAACAAACAGTTGAAGACTTTTACACAATTGGACAACCATTGGGAAGGTAAGAATTTTCAGCCTTTTCTCTTCAAACCTCTTATTTTAGATTAGAGCTGATTTAAAGTTTCTAGAGCTGATCTGTTTTTACTCTCAGAATTATGTTACGTTTGAGGTATAAATGGACGAACTGTGAATCCCTAGTCTTTATAGAGATCACAAGAAGGGTTACTGTGTAATCATAGACAAAATTTTTTGTTGGGTTTATTACAATTTTATTTTTACCTACGGTAATTTGAATTAATTTTTCTTAAATAGTGCTTACCGAGTCTAAAATTAGCCCTTTCCCAAACTTCAAAAGCCGTCTCCGCCTATGTGTACGATGAAGAAAAGCCCCCTTATCTTTCAAGCTTAAATTTTTGAGCAATAGAAAATTATTGCTGGAAGATTATTCTTTATTCCTCTAAACTAGGACTACCATACGTCCTCTTATAAGAGGATTTGTCCTCTTTTTCTGTTAAAAATGAATTGTCTTCCGGGGACACCCAAAAAGTAGCCTAGCGAAACGTCCCTTTTTTTTTTCAATGCTCAAAACTTAAAGGCGGGAGTCGAAGACCAAATCAATCAAAAACGATATCCTTCCGTCCTCACTCGCGTTCAACTCCCGCCGACCCGAATACAACTTGACTGACTGAAGACCTTTTTTTTGAGATCTCCGTTTTCGAAAAACAAGGTCGGTGCAAAAACACGTGGTCTCCAAAAAAACAAAAGGTCTTCAGTTAGTCCCGTTGTGTGCGGTATCTTCTGCGAGTTTGGTCGTTTGGGATTCGGAACTGTCCTGTTTTTAGTCAATGATAATATGGTACCCCTATCTAAACTACCCAGTCACATGCTTTCAAAAAGTCTTAAAGTTTATTGTTGAATTTTGCCCTTTTATGATTACTCCTGATTTATACAATACTGTTATTTAGTGGTCGTTTTGGAAAGGTTTTTGTGGTGAAAAACAAGGATTCCGGTAAAGAATTTGCTGGGAAACGCTGCCGATTGCACAGAGTTGCCCAAAGAAAAGATATTGAGCACGAGGTGGCAATAATGCGCAAGCTGGACCACCCGATGCTACTTAAGGTTTTTGATGAGTTTTTCGAACGGAGAGAAGCCACATTAATATTGGAGTTGTGAGTTTTTATGTTAAATTTTATTAAAAGAGACTGAAAAAAATCAGTGAGAGATCTACAGTTTGGCCAATCGTATTAGATTAGATTGATGATGACTGCATCTTTTTCGACCCAGCCGTTCCGGGATATACTGGGGGGTCTACATAATCACAATTTTTATTGGCAACCCTGACGTTGATAACGTTTTCGACGCCATCTTAGTTCTATCCAAAGGCAACGCTGCTATTAGGCAAAGCTACAAAGGACTTTTAACTTATAGTTAAATTTATATAGGCTGTTGTGACCGCATTGAACATTGAAACGTCAAGGTTGCTAATAAAAATGATAATTAGGGAGACCTTAACACCTGGAGTTGGAAGTAGAATATCTCTGGAACGTCTGGGTCAAGAAAGATGGAGTCAACGCCAATGTAATCCTTTACGATTGCCCTAACTTTTGATTCTCCATTGATTTTGTCTTCAGCCCTCTTTTAAACACTTAGCATTGCTTTTGCATTAGCAAATTTATCAAATTTTGATGACATACTTACTGTATGTTATAAATGTCAGTTGAGTTTTACGTATGTTATGTTATGCTCGGTTTTTAGCTGAAGTCCTATCATTTTGCTCAGCATTAATGAACATTCAACCAATATCTGGTGGACAAATGACTTGCCTGATATGTTTGACAAATGACTTGCAAACAGAATAAAAAACTAACAAAAAAAAAACGGTGTTGTTTTAGTATGGTCAGATAGACCGTGAGTACTCAATTCATACGTATGAACAAATTAAGACATTTCATCAATTGCAGTATAACAATGTAATAATAAGCAGCAGCTAAGTTAAACTTTGGTGAATTTATTGTTATTATATTTGTTCGTCTATAGTTTAAGAATATTCGGATGCATTTACGTTTTCAGAGTGACCGGTGGTGAATTGTTTGATCGAATTGCTGATGACAGTTTTGATATGACCGAGAAATTGGCCGCCTCCTACGTAAGGCAGATCTGTGAAGGAATCGAACACATGCATTCAGTCGGAATACTCCACCTTGACATTAAAGTGAGGATTAAATGAGAATTGTTTGCAGTATAGGATTGCAAAACACAAGATTGCCAGTAGGTTTTAGTAAAGCGGAGTTGACGGATTCAATCGTATTTTCGCGGATGAGAGAAATAGCGGAAGAAGGCTTGACGAACCCTTTATTACCTCTAGTAGTTTTCATTGCTCCAATAAAACATATCTCGAGTAGTATCTCTATTCATTAAACAAAGATGCGCAAACAAAGAGTAGATTGAAATTGGGTCTTCAGTCACGTGGTGGGGAAGGATGGCAGTACGGTACGGTACGTTCAGAATTTGCATACTACGTACCTTTGACCTTTAACCGTACCGTACCAGCGTACCGTACTTTTTAGCAAAAACTGAGACATACCGTACCGGTACTTACGTACCTTACCGTACTGCCATCCTTGCTTTTAACTACTCGCAACTTTAACTGACTTTGAAATCACTAGGCTATAAATCAGCGATCTCAATTCACACATTTAGCGTCGGCTTCAGCTGTCTTTTGCCTCTGCATACAAAAAGCCGGCGCAATGTGCGAAAAGTCTGATATATTCAAATCACTGCGTATTCAGCTAAAGTGTTGCAGTTGTTTCCGTTCAACTTGTTTTCAATATATGATCTGCCACGATAGTCCTTTGCTCCTAGCATCTCGAGGCAATAGTTATAAAATCACAATTGGCCATACTTGTGACATCATAATACAATTGTAACGACAAATTAACAGGCTATAATGATTACTTGAGAATAGCCTAGACTATGTGCACGCCGGGCACGGTCGCACGAATCTTCATTGACGGCCGCACGTTGCACATAAAACGTTAGTAGGCAAATTCAAACGGCTACCAACTTACCGTAACCGTACCATTACAAAAAAGGCGTACCGTACTTCTAAGCAAAAAATGAGGCGTAGCGTACCTACGTACCGTACCGCACTGCCATCCTTGGTGGAGGGCACAGGGCAGATTGTTTTTTTTATGATTTTAACATATTAAAGATTAAGTTTTTAAACCTGTTTTAATTCTTAAAAAACAAAGCAAAAAAGGAAACAGATTTGGTGAAAGTGAATCACAAGATCTATGGCCCTGTTATCAATCATAATAATTATATAACACACTGTGCTTTATTGTATTTTAAATTAAAATTTTATAGCAGCAATTGTCAAAAGTTTCCAAGAGACCACTTACAATACTACTTAGACCATGTTTGGTTAATTGACAACAAAATAACTAAAATAACTTTTATTTTTTAGCCTGAAAATATTCTTTGCTTGCGACCAGAATTGTTGGAACGAATAAAGATAATTGATTTTGGTTTTGCAAGATATTATTCCTCTAGTACACCACTCAAAGTTATGTTTGGTACCCCCGAATTTGTGGCTCCAGAAGTAGTCAACTACGACCCCCTCGGCGAAGGAACCGATGTTTGGAGTATTGGAGTGATCACCTATATGCTGTAAGTTGGGTGGGAAGTTTTTTGTTTTTGACAAAAAGACACGATACTCCAAAATACAGTAATTTGACAATTTTTTTCTTCACAAATCCAAACTTCTGTATATTAAAGCTGGTGCATTTACACAGTATAAGGTTATGTCTTTTCTCTTCTTTGCATAGTAGTCCCTTTTTTCTTCGCTTTTGTATTTGTCCAAATTGACTGCGTATAAAGTACTGTATTCAGACTAGATCACAAACTAAAATATTTAGAAAGTGTTAGCGCGAAAGAGTAGCGCACTTTCAAATTGAAAATTTATTCGAATTTTTTCAATTTACGCATGAAAATTTTCAGGAAATCTTTGTCGGACTGCGATGGTTGGCACAGAACAAATGCAGACAGATTGTTATCAAAAAGTGAATAAAAAAATTATGATACGTTAGGTAAACAAGATAGAAACGTACAGAAGTGGATAAAACAAACAAAAACGCCCTTATTTAAACTTTTTCATATCAAAAAATCCATTCGACAGAGATGTCAGGGCTGTGGCAAAGTTAACGTTTGACGCTATTTTGTTGGGACTGTTTCTGTTTTCTACTTAATTAAACTAAATAGCAGATGACTTCGCAATTTGTTTTAATATTTGTCAAGCAACTCTTAACTTTTCAATTCAGTATTTTTTGTATTATCAGACTTTCTGGTCTTTCGCCTTTTTTGGGGGACAGCGACAACGAAACTTTAGCAAACGTCACTGCTGGTGGCGTGGACTTCGATGAAGAATGCTTTGATGACGTCACTGATGATGCAAAGAATTTTATTTTAAGTCTTTTGGACAAAGACGTGAAGTAGGTAAATTTTTTAATTTTTTTAAAGAAAAAAATGAGGTTTAATCATAAATTTGAAAAATTGGGAAGTTCCAAGCAACCATTCGTTTTTCTTGATGATTTAACTGATGATACTTTTTCTTCATAATCTAATTATTAGATATTGTGGGCATGTTGGGTTTTTTACATAAAACCTTGTTCCTTTTTTCGAGTATCACATATTTTCCGAAACTTTTAGTTTAGAAACTTTAGAATAAGCATCTTCAAACGACTGATTTGTGACATCATTTTGCAATTCCAATTTACAGAAATCGGCCCTCATGTGAAGAATGCCTCAATATACCTTGGCTTAAAAAATCGCACAAATTTTCCACGTACAAGTCGCTTTGTGTTGCCGTGTTTAACATGAAAAAATACGTCATCAGGAGAAAGTGGAAGGTAAGTGGCTTGTTTGCCCTACAGGGCTGCAAACTCAAAAAAAACTTAGTTTTTTAAAACTTGAACTTAAATAAACTGTTTGAGGTGAAGTTTATTTTTAAAAAAATTGAAAGATTAAAAAGTTATTAAAAAGATTTTTTGTGGTGATCAATTCGTGCAAACTGATTGATTGATTACGCGGTATTTTTGTCAGCTTGAACTCGAAAAGCTTGATATTTTTGCCGAGCTCAAAGTCGAATAAAAATTAACTGAATACGCAACCCTGCCCCCACCCCACCCTGAAACGTTTTTCAATTAATGTCGGATGAACCAAGCGATCAGGCTAAATGCTTCTTTACGATTGTGTACATTAGGGGTACAACTTTTTTGGAACACCACATCCCTGTATCATAATTCGATAAACTTTAATGAAAGATTAAATAAAATTCAATTTTTAAGTTGACTAGATGAAAAACCTCACGCACAAAATTACTTTAAATAATTTAATTTTTAACTTTTTGACCAGTTCTTGAGGTCACACAAAGCTTTTTCTAAAATCGCAAGAGTCACGTATATAGCAATATTGATGCTCAGAAAACAGACAATGAAGTCCAATGGTTAAATTCAAGCCATTTGATGAGATAAATCTCCGGGGGAAAAGAGGATTGTCCTTGTTTCTGCGGAACACCTGCAACTCCTTGCTGCACTGGTTTTATAAGGCAGTGATAATGGGTGATCTCTTTTCCAATGCTTTTAAGCATTTGGAAACAGTAGCGTATAGGCAAGATTTTTTGGTGGTTGGGGGTGAGGGCTTTTTTTTGAAACTAATGTGACGATAAACCAAAAAAACTATTTACTTCAGAAAAATCGCAATTTTTGCCTAATTTACGACGCAAAGTAAAGACTATAAACGATAAAAAGGTCTTCAACTCTAGGGAACTGCAACTTTCGGTGGTTTTGTGCCGTATTTGGATTCCTCACTTTGGCACCGCATGTGCTGTTTGCTGGTCTACTTCCGAAGGGGTCATGGGCATCGCTGTTTGTTGAGGCGAAATGTTTGGGGTTTTCACATATCAAAAGCCATATTACAATGCTCCCCACCATGTCCACACCACTGACTGGAGACCTTTTGGGTATCCATCCAGAGTTTATCAAAATCCTCATCGCGGAAAAATTGGTGCTAAACCAATAATCAACACATGGGAAAGAAATAAATAAACAAACGTACTTTACGAAATTTGATTAAAGTTTTAGGCATTAGGGGGCAAGGATGGCAATAGAGTTACAGCGTGAATTGCTAATGTTGGAAATCTGTTGAACGTCACAAAAAGAAGTCCCTATTTTTTTCTCGATGAAGAGGCGGAAGACAAGTGTAAGGTGAAGTGGTACAGAAATTTCATGTCGTCTCTCCAACCGCTTGTGTTCTTTAAGATCTGAGCTTTTCCACCGCTGAAAACTTTCTTTCAGTTGATCACTTTTTGCCTATGCAATCCTTCTTAAAAAAGTAATCAATGATAGGATATTTGGTTGAACCATGCAGCTCAATCGTCTATGACTTCGCAAAAATGTGATCAAATACATGGTGCTGGTATCTGACAAAATTTGGGTCTGGGTCTCCCATTCTTTTCGATATGACCACCCTTGTTTTCTATCCAGTGTTAACATTGGTTGTCCAACAGACCTTGAATTTTTTTGCAATGGTTGCAGCTGTACCAGCCTTCAATTGAAGCTCAGTCAACTAGATTTCCATTTTTTAATTTTTCAAAACCACAACTTGATGTTCAATGCCTTATATTCGTTAATCAACAAAGTGTAAGCTCCAATTTTTGGGATAAAATGTGCTAATCAAATGCTGATTTCTTCAGCTGCTTTTTTGAAGAGAGGCTTATGGATTTTCTTTGCTGACTAGGGATTTGTATTTTAATGCCTTCGCCAGAAAACTGGCGACATAGCTTTGTCGTTCGATGCATGAGAACTTGCCATGACACTTGTCTCCAGTTAATTCTTCATAACCTCAAGAAGGTAATAGTGACATCATAAATCTGTATCATTAAATCGACCCAATCATCTCTTATACAGTATATGGGGCCTAATGGCGAATTTTTCAAGGTGATTTGTACGTGACCTTTTTTGTTAGCTCATCAGAATAAACATCATTTCAGGCAGGTATAAGCAAAAGTTCATCGACTGGTGCTACAGGAAATTAGTTTTGAAAAAAAAGTCAAAAAGTTGTACCCCTAGAGTACGTACGCACAATTTTACCTTTCATAGTTTAAAACAAATTTAAAAAGTAAATCGAAACGACTGTGGAATTTTACGACTAAGTGCGTTTTTACAAAAAACTCTCACCTTTCCATTAAGTTGACATATGAATTTTAGACATTGTTTGTTGACATCATTTGGCGTACCAGTCCTTCGACAATGCCGATTTTCTTTAATCGTTTGCGTGCTTTCTGGCCTAAAAAGACCACCATGGCGGAAGCCTAGGGAAGAGCCACCAAAACGGCGTCTACTTAAAACAAGCAATTCGAGGAAATATCCTTTCTTGATCAAGTGGTAGAGTAGTTAACCGGTAATGATCCAAAGGCTTCTGGTTCGAATCCTATCGGGGAACAACTTTTTTGCATAGCTTGTTTTAAATATAGTTGCCGTATTAGTGGCTATTTCCCAGGCTTCTGCGCTGGTCGCTTTTAGGCCAGAAAGCACGCAAACGATTAAATATTAAAACTCTGGCCCGCAGATGTCTAAACCATCACAATTAAATTATCGTTAATGTCAATATTGATGCTTCTCGACTTTTAGTTGCTTTTGTGTTAATAACCCGTGGCGAATCTTCGTGTTTTTGGCCCTTGACTCCGTAGGGATAGTCTCGGGCCGTGAAATAGGCCGTTTGTGCATTTGTCCGTTCGAGTTCAGAGTCGTTTTTGCTAATTTATTGAGATCGCTGCGCTTTTTCGTTGAGGCAGTTTGAGCTTGCACCATTTTTGATTCAATTGATTGCAAGAGCGACCACATGTAGCTGCTTATTTATTCACATCGCTTTAGTAAAGATCGTGGTTTAAATCTCAAATTTGTGTTGCAGAGAACCATCAATGCTGTAAAAGCCATGAATAGACTTCAAGCTGGTGTGAAACGGTGTGAGAATTAGGAATGGTACACTCAAACCTCAATTTGAAATTGAGAATTTTCATACGCCTTTCATTGACAGACCTGCTGTGCAGTTGTACGCTCCTCACATGTCAAGTTTTTGGACATTTTCTGACATAAAGAGAAGTAGGAAAAATATAAAATTGAACAACAATTTCAAAAAACGCTATTAGACAAAACTGCTTCTGGGTACTTGCAAAAAAAAAATCTTAATATTTTGAACTGTCTACTTTTAAAACTTATTTTTTGTTTCTTGATAAAATATTTTCTTGCCGTTATATTACGCTGATCTTTTCATTTTACGAGTATATCTACTTCTTATTATTCGTTTTGAACTGTTTCTAATTTTTGATTGCTACTATTAAATTATGACACCACTGAAGTCTGACTTCCATTTGAATATTCAGGTTTAGACAAGTAGATGAAACGCGATACCCATGCACGTGGCTTGGGTTTGAAAATCAGGGTTCGTTTTCTGGTTACAAAATACTACAAAAATGAGTAAAAGTAAAGTGCTTTAACCAAGAGAAATCGAAATGTCCTTTCGAGTCAAGCTGCCACCTGCCCGCTTGGTCTACCGCACAAATGTATTGGCCGGGGCTGCACGCTCTCCTTAATGCTGAGCGTCAAGCAGGGAACTGTGGATTGCAATTTTGTTTAGGTTTGACCCGGCGTGGAATCAAACCCAAACCCATTGTTGGTATTACAAGCTCCGACAGCTTGGCAGGCCTGAGCTAACGAATGGTACAAAAAGACTTAGCGGTTACGCTGAGAATCGAACCTGCGATCAGTTACGTGTTTATGTTTAGACGCTGACGCAATCGTAAAAATGCAGGCGAGGCAAAAAGAAGACGTAATAAGCAGGACCTGGTGTGGAACAGAATGGAAGATGATTTTTCCATATTCCATACGGGCAATTTTCTTCCATTTCCTTTTCATTCCACTAAAAATCTTCCATTCCATTGCGTACTAAAATTTTCTTTCATATTCCATTCCATACCAAACAACTTCAATGTTGTAAGCAACCATTCGTGAAGGTGCGCGTAACAATACAAAGATGAAACGACCGGTGTCTGGTATGCACATAACACATGGTTTAATGCATAAGCGTAGCCAGGATTTTTGATTGGGGGGTAAATCGTAAATCACATGCAATGACGTCATCAGAAATCTTCGAAAAGAGGGACTTTTTATGAGACAAAGAATGAAAGATCAGAAGCTGGGGATCTGGTTTTGCACGTAACCAGGATTTTGCGAAAGGGGAAGGACTAGAACCGCAAGATAAAACGTTTCACAAATATATCAAAATTGGTAGACGTGGTGAGCAAATTAGTGTAACTCAAACGTATTACAAAACGGG
Source organism: Trididemnum nubilum (assembly GCA_963965965.1). Classification (NCBI taxonomy): domain Eukaryota; kingdom Metazoa; phylum Chordata; class Ascidiacea; order Aplousobranchia; family Didemnidae; genus Trididemnum; species Trididemnum nubilum. Next base: position 38,439,098 of record OZ014476.1, read on the forward strand.
CCTGGGGGCTGAGCCCCAGTCGCCGTAGGTAATGGGAGTCTGGGGGCAAAGCCCGCAGCTGCTTGGCAATTTTTTGTAATTTTTTGGAAAAAAATAGCTATTTTAATGCCGTTGGGATCACATTTTGCTCGTTTTCAGAGCCATTTGATAAAAACAAAATTTTTGAAATTTGAAAGTCTATTGAAAAAATTCCTCTCTTTACTTCAGGTCAAGTCCAAAACACGTTTAAAATCTTGCATTTAGGGGTTAAATTTCGTGACTTTGCCCAGGTCAGGGGAAGCAAGGTAAATTGACTACTGCAACATTTTTAGCATTAAATAATTCCCTCCAAGATTTGCCTTGGAGATTTTTGCTTTGTCATGAAAATAACTAGTTTTGGGAATACATGTACGACCAGGGGCCCAGGCACCCTTGATTTAAATTCAATAATTAGTTCAATTGGCATTTCTTGGTTTTTTTTTCAAAAGTATTTTGTCGTGTGAAAGCTGGCGAGGTGGTAGTGGGTTTTAAAGTTATTTAAAGTTGATACCTTAGATGCAATAGATGGTTGCTAATCATATTATTGCAACATAAAAGTTAGCTGGGGGTCTAAAACATGCTATTGCATAAAAAAGTTATACGAGAGACTGAGATTGTACTTTTGGAACAAAAACACTGAATTTTTCCCGGCTTGTACATTTAAATTGGTTGGCAAAAATTGTAATTGAGGGGGCCTCGGATAGTTGTCAGTATTAATATTACTGCTAATTGCTGTTGTGCGCACATGTACTGTTGCACTTGAAAAATGCTAAAAGGAACTGAAACTGAATAAACAATATGCTTTGTGTCATCATTTATATCATTGGTAACATTTCAGTTGGGGGGGCTTGGGCCCCCTTGGTTACGCCTGTGGTTTAATGATTACCGTACAAGTTTGCTCTCACACCAACTATAAAGTTTGACATACGCAAACTGCTAGAGAACATTTACCGTAATAGAAATATCAAGCTTTAACCCCGTAAAGAATTACCATAAGCTTATAAACTAAAAATAAAAGTTAAATAAAATTAAGCTGAAACTGGGATGAAATAGCAAATACAAGTTTTCGTGACGATGGAAGAAAAAAAAATTAAAAAATTACGACTTGGCAAACTGTCAATCTCAAAGTAAAAAAACAAGTCAAACCCGACAAAGTCGTCAACTACGACATCAATACTGGAAACTGCAATGTACTTACTATGACGCTATGTGTACACTTGTTTGCGTAATATCCACAACCAAAGTACCGAAAGTTGTCGACTTATAATACGCTTAGAGACTGATGTTGAATACTTCAATGACAATATTATTTATCACCATACCGGACATCCGTCTATATTTTTCTGTAAATACTATGTACGAAATCTATAGTATGGAATTGGTATGAAAGATTGTCCTCCATTACATTCTTGAAATCTTCCGTTCCATTTCATTCTGGCATCTTCCATATTCCATACCGCAATTGATGTTCCATTCCATTTTCCATTTCATACCATGCCCTAAAAATAAGTTCGGTTTTTAGTGGCACAGCACAATCTCAGTTTAAACTGTAAACTATTGGATGGGGAGATGATTCCTCAGCCATTAACGGACGCAATTGAACTGAAAAGTTTCAAGGTGGAAAAACCAAAATAATATTCACGCTGATAAGAGGTAAAGTCTCCACTTCCGAGTTGGCTATTTTTTGTCCAAATCTAGGTGCAGACCACAAAAACGTCTCCACGTCTGAATTAGCCAGGACGCTTTCTTTCTGTTGAAGGATGCTGAACTTTGATGATGGGGCGCTAATCCTTGGTTTGTCAGCCAATTCGAACACTGGTTGTCGACTGCTGTTGACGCCTTTGAAATGCACAACTTTCCCAATTCAAACCGCGTTATTTGGTGCTGCATTTTGAAGTGAGTGGACTTGCTGCTGCCAACCGTAAACACATCAAGAAAAATGGGTATGGCCCAAACAAACATTACACTCGACTCTACTTGTTGCGTAAGATGGATAGAGATAGATACAGATCAGTGGTCGAGTGGATAGAGCGTTTGCCACTGAAGCGGTAGACTTAGTCTCGCTTCCCGGTCGGGTCAAATCAAAGACTTCAAACATTGGTATTCACAGCTTTCCTGCTTGACGTTCAGCAATAAAAGACAGACCTTTGGAATTATTTATCTATACTGTATAAGTGACTACGTATTTATTTTGGTACAGAAAACACCGACAAGCTTCCATTGGACAATTTTCGTTGTAAGGTAATTCAACTAATGTTAGAAACCAGGGTTTTGGGCTGTTTAGTGTAGCACCATCAACAAAAAAAAAAAAAAAGAATCTATCGACTTTTTATAAGTTAACTCAGAGGCGGATCCAGAAATTTTTGCGGGGGAGGGTCCACTCAAAATATATTATTTTTGCGAACGTGTTTGTACGATTTACCCTTTCAGTTTAATAGCTTCAGGTGCAGCCAGTCACTATGTGTTACTCCCAAATAAATTTTTGTATACTGGCTGCTAGGTTAGTCTGGCGTGTTGCTAGAAATCTGAAATGGGGGCTATTGTGGGGGTCCTGCTGGAGGCCATTGAGGTCTGGGGACGGAGCCCCCAGCGATCGGAGATTTTGCTATTTTTTTTCCAAAAATAACTTAATTTTAGACCTACATGTATTTCAGTGAAAATTAACGTTTTTAAAATGTGTCATAGAAATTAGCAGTGCAAAAATATGATTAAACTGGCTGCGTAAATGGTTATGAAGGCGGTGGCTAGTGGTAAAATTACAGCCTTTTTATTATAAGTAGGTAAATCATAATCTAAAAAAAATCAAAACTTTTAACCGACGTTACAAATTTTTCTTATATTTCTCCGGTTGGAGCAGGGGATGCGGAACTCCTGGATCCCTGGATCCGTCACTGTAACTCTTAGTGTTACGTCGTTTTAGTTTGTTTTTCTATGCTTGGTTGGTTTCAAACTCTGGTTTTGCTGAGTTTAAATTTTGGCGTACATTTGCGATAAAGTTTTCCAAAGTAATGCAAATCAACACGTAATAAAGATTGCAAATCAAGCGATTTATCGCACCTTTTGCTGTGTGTAATTAACAGTTGCGCAATTATTTAAAATTGTTTACGCTGAATGTTCGTGGTTCAACTCTTTTTGGGCATCAGTCAAAATTGTTAGTTGTCGAGGAAGAGCATAGAATTTTACTCCAGACTCGTGAGAATTAATTCAAAAATTAGAGTTGTATTTGAAATCAGATAACTGTATTCAGATCAGCTCCTTAGTCGGATATCATTGCAGTTCTTCTTCGAGACTTTCAGACTTGTCCTGGGTGGGTCCCATTTGGTTTCCCTCGGACCTTTGTTCCCAGAGCTGTTGCTAGCCATCAATTTTTTTTTGATCTATTGCTTTACTGGGGTTGATATTTGTTAATTCCCATTTCTGCTTGCCGGGGTTCCTTTCTTAGAACCCATTTACAGTTGTTAAGCTATGTTGGAGTTACAGCTCTATTTTTGGAAATTTTGGATTTATGTCTGCCTTAAAGAAGAAATCATCGAAACCGTTGACAATATAATCGGATAAAGACGATCAATTAACGCAGTGCTTCCCAATCGATGTGTTCGCGACATACTGGTGTGTTGCAAGTAGATTTGGATTGAATTTGAGTTTTAAATTTTGAATTTGAATCCGCTCACGAGTTATAGATAAATTTCAATTTGAATTCGACTTTTGCAAAGTCAATGAACTTGAATTTAGTTTTTCAAAGTTGATGAATTTGAACTTGAATTTCGTTTTTTTTTAAGTCAATGAATTTGAATTTAAAAATTAAAAACAAAATGAAAGGATCTCACCCTAGTCGCGAGATCATATCAGGTGTGCCGCAGAGTATTTCTGATTTTTCTGGCAAACTAACAGAAATACGGTTTATCTTTTTGCAAATCTGAACGTCAGAAACGGTTTCCAGTCCGGGAAACCACCAATTTCAACGCTTCTTGGGGTGATCTCAAAAAAAAGAAAGTTTTTTTGAGTTTTTTCTGCGGGTTTTTCAAGGTTTTTCTGCAGCCCCCTGCCCCCCTCCCTGGCTACTCCTATGATAGGATAGCGCCATCGTAGTTTTCTCGTTTCAGGAGGATAAAGATGCACCAACCAATCAATGCAATTAACTACACTGCAATCTTTATTGTTCGTGACGGTATAACAAAAGTGAATCACTGTACTATGTTACGACGCCGCAATCAAACGAATTTTTTCCAGTTTGACACCATCAGGAGGTACTTACAGTATTTCTTATCTTAGGATGAAGAAGAAACTTTGGTCGATTATTTGAGGAAAAACTCTGGAGTTCGTCACGATGACATCACAGCGCACGATGCTCCACCAATTGATAAAGTGGAGCGCCGTGGTTCGATTCTCTCGTACTCCAGCACCTCATCATCTCCTTATTATACTGCACAAGAAGATGGTTTCACTTCTGAAGGTATTGATGTTTGAGATTTTTGGCTTGAAGTTTTTTCTCTATCTCTTTCTCTCTCACTCTTCATTTCCCGCTTTTCTTTTAGGATTGCTCGAAATTACGCTGCCACACGTTACAGACTTTTGCAACTTCATCATTTCGCTTGGGATGAGTCCCAAGCGATTTCCATCCAAGGTCACAATTAAGCTTCTATAAAAAGCTGTATAAACAGCATTTGAATTTACAAACATAACTACAGCTTTGATCATCAAGTACAGTATTGTAAATGTACAATATACTCAATACTTTTGCGTAGCAGGGTATCTTCTTACAAGCTTTTTTTCATATGGGAGTGAGCATTCAGTGAAGCAACATTTTTGACTAGAAACTGTATTTACCGGCAAATATACAAATGCATGCATTCAGTTTTACTCTGAAAATGTCCGTACGGTACAGTTTGATTTGATTGCGTGTTAAATCGCAAATTTGAGTCGTTTTTTGGAGTATTTCAAACCATACACTGTAATATTGGCTTCGGTCATGCACTTGACAATGTTTGCGGCGGGCAGTTAATTTTTTTGTTTGCTTCCAGCGACAATTGATTACTTTTCTCCACTCGAGGACTTCGACAACTCCTCTGAGAATTTCTTCAGTCGTGTGTCGCAAGTTGGTGTGGGAAGAGGGTGAGGTCATTAAGTTTCAAACGTTTCTTTTTTGGTTATGCTAGCTTAACCAACCATCAGCCTATTCTTTTTTCCAGACTGCTCTGGGTTTATTTTTTCTCGGTTGAGAATTGATCAGTAGAACAAAATCCATTTCTACCTGAAAAATAAATTTTTGGTTCTATCGTAAAGAGATACCAGAACATACTAATTATCTCATACTGATAGCCCAAAACATAAAACTGCAAACAGCAAGCGAGTAATGATGGATAGTACAGCAGTATACCAGTATGTCGTAGTAACAAATAATTTGAAAAACGATTGGTTAGTTGATTGAGTAGCTATAGCGCGTTTGTACTTGGAACGAAAGGCCTTTAGTTCCAGGCCGGTTAACTCAGATATTGTAAAATGATGCCAACGGCTGGCCCCGCTAGGGCATTTTTTGTAAGAAGTTTGGTAACGTGTTGGCGCATTCACATATTGAGCATAAACTACGCTTATTCAATACAGGCTTGGCCACTTCAGCAAGTAGATTAATCTTTTAATTGTTTGATTTTGAAAAAAAAAAGATTTCGATGCAATGTTTCTATCAAATTCAATATCGTAGTTAATTGTCAAACTATGAAATAGCAAGAGGGTAAATCTAGATCGACGCCAAAAATGATCGAGCCATAGGCTCCACACTTGGTTTATGCAAAAGGATTTGGACTGCAGCGCAGATATTTTTGGAAACTTACAATACTGCGTTGTCAGGGTATATGCTCGATTTTATGTGTAATGCCTCTCATAAACCCAATACACTCTTGCTTTGCAGCAACACTCCCGCCAAACATTTCTACGACCACTTCGCTACATCCTTGGATGACGTAGACGACCTGTTTATTCCTCATTCATCTAAGCTAAGTAGTGCTGACAATGGCGTCACACCGTCTTTTCGGATAACTTCGTTCGATACGATCACTTCGGTAAGTCGGTAATCACTCCGATTAGTAGCTCTTTTGCTTATTATGGAGCGGTTGTGGACTGTAGAGCGGAAGTATAATAATATAATTAGTAGTACTTTACCATAGCGAGGTGGTAAACACTTAGCAGTTTAAAATGAAAGTCTCATGAACTGATTTTAGTGCATATTTTTGTTAAAAGCAGTTAAAATTTTTTTTCTCAACCTAGACGTTTCGAACTACTGCATTAAGTTCATCATGTGCAATCATCTTATTCGAAATTTCGAATAGATGCTGAATGTAAGATTATTACTGATGATGAACTTAGTACACTAGTTCAAGACATCTAAATGGAAAATCAATTTCAAAGTTGTACAGTTTTACAAAAATTAGCGATTGGCTATTCGTTCCAGATGAGTGAGCACGAATCAGAAAGCGAAGCGACCACACCCGTTCCAGAGCCTTATTGTGACGACATCATACCACCATTTTTTGAAGTGAGTTGTGGGTATTCCACGCTCAATTTTGTTGCAATATTTAGGAAAAAATATCTAAATTTATTTCACCCTTTTAGAAATACCTTAGTGGTGTCACCAGCTCGCCTGATGAAGCAGTGACGCTCGTGTGCGTCATCACCAGTTGTCCTGCCCCAACTATTTCTTGGAGAAAAGATGATATTACGATATGTGATGAAAAAGGATGTAAGGAAAAAAATACACGACTGAAAACAACCTCGATAAAAATTGCCGATCACACTTACAGGTAGAGTTGACGATAATAATAATAGCAAGCGGATCTAGGCCGATCAATTGGCAGAACGGTACGCGTTCATTTCTGTAGTGGGAGGTCTTAGGTTCAATTCTCGGTTAGGTCAAATACGAGACAGTGTTACTAACGGCTTGCCACCGCTGCAATATTTCTCCGAAAAGAGTTGTATTGCCCGGGCGCAATGACGCGGAGATGCACTCACAAACTCCCTGCACGCATCGGCGGACTTCAGAGAGTGTAATAAACGATTTGATGTAATTCGATTTTAGTAGGTCTTTCTTGCTTTTATCCAATTTGCAGTACTTTAGTCTAGTGACTTTATCATATTTTTTTTGTAAGTGGAGCAGTGCTTTGATGTGCAAAGCAGGTTTCACCATCAAAGATAGGATTCGGTAGTGATGTCCTTATTTGATTGGTATTTAACAGTGCAGGTAGCAAAATTGCAATACAATGTTTACAAACTTATAACGTATTTGGTTACTTGAATGCATGATCGTTTAGATTACTAGGTTACAGTCGACAGCAGTTGAGAATTGGTACCAATTGGAAATATTTATAGATTGCTCTAATCTAGTGATGACCAGATTTAGGAGATTCGTCAATCTCTTGTTTCTAGATACGTTATGGAAATTACTACCGTCATAGAAAGTGACGTAGGCCAATACACTGTGGCGGCCTCGAACCAGTTTGGTCACGTAACCTCTTCGGCTGATTTGCAACTAAAGCCTCTGAAAAAGGTAAAAAGTTAGACATGAGTTTAGTAATACGTTTCTACTTCTTCCACTTTTGGTTTGAGATCCTGAGCATAGCCAAAATAATATGCCTTGCTTGCTGGTTTATGTATTTAGACGAGCATTTGTCGTTTATGTTTTTGGGCTGACATTTTTGACGTGATATTTTTCGAACTGATTGGTATCATGCTCCGGCGCTGAAATCACATTCTGTTTTTTTTTTTTTTTTTGTAATAAAAATGTTAACTATCAAAGCTTTCATCCAAATTTTTGCAGGAGATTAAACCTTGCTTTGATGAAATTATAGAAGATATTAATGCAAAGCCACACGATGACGTCACATTTTCTGTCGTCATTAAAGGCAACCCACCACCAGTAGTTACGTGGTTAAAAGATGACGTTGTCCTTTGTGGAAAACAGATTAAAGTGTAAGTATCAAAAATCAGTTTTGCTGATTTTGATTTGTGTTTATTCAGCAGTTTATCATGGTACATAATTTTGTTTGCAGGAGTGGGGATTTCCCACGGTACCATTTGACAATCCCCTCAGTGAAATCACAAGATGCAGGAATTTATACGTGCAAGCTGAGTAGTGGCATTGGTGAAGCGATATGCAAGGCAGAACTTCTTATGAAAGACGAATCACTACAAGCTCCTGCTAGATTTCGGGGTGAGCGCTGCGTTCGTTTTTAAACGCCTAGCATTCGTCTTTTTAAAACTTTAAACGCCGATCAGTTTAATCATCTTTTCGGCACGTTTAGTTTTGCTACGTTGGATTGTAACATTGCTTTGTATTAATGCAATAGTGATGTCCAGTCAGGAGCCTCCATTGTACTGAGATTTTGTTTCTTTATACTTTTTACATCATGCCTCACCAGCCAAGTTTTGCGCCATATTGAGCATAATTGCAGCTGTAAACTACAATAATGTAGTTTAGGTAGCGAGATGACTTTCAATAACCATATTGCTGCAAAGGTTAAAAACTGCAATAAATCGCGCAATCGCTGCAAATCTCAAAACTTTGTAGCTGCGAAGCGCTGGTTTCTTTGATTCTCCAACTCATGATCTCCAGGAAACATTACACAATCAGACAAAGTGACGTCACAATAGAATGATAGACTGCTCAAAATAACACAAAAAAGTCCAAAGCGGACTAAACTCATAAGCGAAATACTGTTCGTAAGTATGTTTCAATATTCTGGCCCCTCTTATGCCACGCTCTTCTAAAACTTCTAAATTCTTATTTTACATAAGCGAAGCAACTTTGGCTTAATTTTGTAAACGGTTGGTGACATTCGCCCGTGATGTCACCGATGGCCTTCGAAGGTATAAATTACGCGTTGCTTTACATCTGGTTTGAATGCACCCTTTAATCCCGTTGGCGCATTTGACCCCAAATTTTTTGATCCGGAAGACTATTTAGCTGCAAAATTATTGAGTAACATCATTAAGTAATCTTTAGAACTTTACTCTATCATAAAGCCGATTGGTGACGGTAGCAGGGGGTGTGTCAAGCTCGTCCAATCAAATCGCTCCGAACTAAACTTCGCTGCAAAGTATGTGAGGAGAAAAGATGAAGAATTTGCAAGAAAAGAAATCAAGATTTTGAGCCGGTACGCAGCTATGTTAGTCTTTAGCATTCACAAACAGTGGCGTAACCAGGGTTGGCTAAGGGGCTGATGAAGCTCTCACCCTTAGCTAAGTCAATTTGACCGAAATATGCATGCTTTCAAAAGTGTGATGAACTAGACGTGAAAGTAAGAGGGGCTAAAGGGGCTATGTAGTTTAGTTTTGTCAAAAAGTTTCCAAATCTTAGCAACTAGTTTTTTCAAATGGCTCTACAAACGTGCGAAATGTCATCCTAATGGCATTAAAAAAGCTATTTTTGATTTTTCCAGAAAATCACAGAAATCGCTCAGCAGCTGAGGGCTTCGCCCCGAGACCTCCGCAGCTTCCGGCGACTGGAAGCTATACTTCAGACTTTCGTCTGCAAGACGCAAACAAATTTTAGCTTTGGAGCAAGACTATTTCTCCCCTTAGCAAAACCCTGGTTGCAAGCCCATCCTCAACGTGCAATTTCTAAGTTCGTAGAATTCCTTTCTTGGAACTTGAAAATAAATATTTTAAAACTACAACGAAAAAGTCAAAATGCGACTAGATGTTTATTTTCCCGAGGAAAACAATACGGGGCTTTTGCAAGGTCCTTTTCATCCGCATTCTCCCCTTCATACTTTGAAGGATATCGATATTCCTTTAAAAATCAATCGTTGCAATGCCAAAACAAAGTAAAAAAGGTTGAATGTGATATTGTCCGATAACAAAAAAAATAAAAATAAATGGCCGACAAGATTTTTAAAACCAGCTCTCTTCATTCGACACTGTATTAAACTTGAACGCCTTTAACCACTACGCCATTACAGCACGCCGGTCGTGTCGAGTTAAATCTAGCATTAAGCTTTGTTTAAGAACATAGAGATTGTTTTGGGGCAATACTTGTTATCCCACAATGTATTCGAACCCAGGTCATGCTACTCTGTGATCTAATTCGGAATCCAACAGCAGTTGATAAAATAATTCGGAGAATAAGGAAGAACCGAAATTGGTATGAAGCGCATTAAAACAGAATCGTAAAATGTTCTTTCAGGGATGTATTCTTCACAAAAAAACAAATCTGAAACCCTCCGATCACATGTAATATCAAAATAAAGGATTGAGTGTGATTTTGTCTGATAAAAAAAAAAAAAAATTGTTGATTTCAATTTATTTGTAGTTTGGGTGAAGAAATGTTCGACTAGGTCGGTATTTGAACCCAGCAGCTCTGTTCAGTGTTCACTCTGCTGCACTATCTCAAATTATGACGCCTATAAGTATTACACCATTACAAAACATATAAACTGATGATTAAAATCAATTATTAAAGTTTATTTAAAAATTAAGAGATACTGTAGTTTTGAAGCAATATTTTGATAACTTACACCAAAATGCTAGAATCCTAAAATTTTGAAAACTAGTAGTTCTCATTAGATCCAATAAATTCGCTAAGTTTAACTGATAACTTCAAGCTACAGTATTTTGTAATAATAAGAACTTCAAAAAATCACAAGTTTTGGGTCCTTCAATACAAACTACGTGACTTAGCGCCACCAAAACTGTAGGAGCACAGCTTCATGTATAAACTTATCATACCTCCAAATTTCAAGTTTCTAGCTTCAGTGGTTTCGGAGTTTTTGTAATTAGAAAAAAGTTCTTAAATAAAAAAAAAAAAACGGAAAAAAATTATCGGAATTTCAAAAATTTAAATGTGGGAGCTGAAACTACATCCCCAGTCGCTTCAAATTCGAAAATTTTATTCTCCTCCCGCTATTAGTGTTCGAGCTAAAGCGGTTTGGAACTCCGATTTGCTTTTCAGTTTTTTGACTTGGAAACCCGTCACCGATTGCCCCCAAAATTTGCACAGGGTTGTTCCATACGTTCCCCATCTAAGTTCTGAATTTCAGTTTCTACCTACAGCCGTTTCGAAGTTATAGCGATTTCGGCCTCTGGTTGCAGAAAAACGATTAACTTTGCTCGGAAAAAAAACAAAGGGACCCCCGACGCGAAGCGTCGCGAAAGTCCAAAAACGACAGATTTGAGGACAAGGTCTATGTATCAAACACTAAGTTCTAAACACCTGATCATTTTGCTCTTATGAGCTCAACCATTGCTTTTCACAAAAATGTTCCAATGTTTTCTGTCTCAATGAATATTCCTTATTTTCTTTTTATTCTGTTTAGCTTAAAATTTTGCTAAAATGTCAATACCAAATTATTTTCTCAATTAATTGTAAAATTGCATGCTTTGAGCATAGTCACTAAAATTAATGTTTTGTGACCAATGTCTATGCTTACTGGCCAGTTGGTGGAGCGGCAACGCCTTCATTTCTGGAGTGGGAAATCTGAGGCTAAAATCTCGGGCCGGGCAAATAGGATATAGTGTTGCCAACGGCTCTACACCGCTGCAGCATTTCTTCGAAAAGAGCTGTGTTGCCCGCAGGCGCAATGATGCAGAGATGGGCCCCGCAAACTCGTTACACGCTTCAGCGTAATACAGCGAATATAATTAAGATTTGATTTGGCTATGCTTTGAGTTATTGTATTTGTAGATTTATAAGTTTTGGTTATAAACCATTATACTGCACTAAATTCTTTTCCACATCAGTGGAATGAAATAAACACAAAGGGCCAAAAGCTTATCCAACCCGCGTGCTTGTCCGCACTTGACTTTCACGTTATCGATTTTTTTTATTGCGAAACAATATGAATTGTTTGAAGTAGAAAAATAAAGTTAGTACCAAAATTTATTAACGTTTCGGCTTTATCAAAACCATTGTCAATATTACTCAAACATAACAAGTTCAGAGATTTAAACTCAAACATTACTTGGAAGATGTGTAAAATTTTGTTGGGTCTTTTGTTTGTGATCAAATTTCTTAAATTTTAGCTTGAGCCACGCAAATATTGTGACGTTTCAAGAAGCATTTACTACTCCGAATTACGTCATAATGGTGACGGAAATTTGCAAGCAGGAATTAATAGATCGTTTTCTTTCACAAGCGGAATTGTACGAGAGCACAGTAAGTAGCAGACTCAAACAATAAAAAGCACTTTCTTATTAGAACAATTTATAACAACACAAAGCTCATTTTTGCACAAAATTTTAGAACAATGCATGCTTGGGAAGAACAAAATAATTTACATTACGGGCCAAGTTTAAACATCAAAAATCAGTTTCTGATATACACTGCCGTTTCGTTACAAAATAATAAAATTTTTACAATTACGGCCAGAGCCCAAAGGTCTGGACTGTTTTTTCTCTTGCAGCTTTAACAGTAAAAAAAACAACTTCGTACACAATACAACTTTTTATCTAAAAAGAATGAATTTGTGTCACTTTTATTCTCCAATCAAATTTAAGAACAAAATAAAAAAAAGGATAAAAAAACTTAAAAATTTTAAAACAGCCCCCCTAAACTCCAAATTTACTAATTTTATACAAAAAAAAAACAAAGCACGGTTGAATTTTAACCTCTAGTGTCAGGTACTACACAATAAAATCAGATATCGTACAAAAGTTAAGTTGCTTTTCCAAACACGAGTAGTAATTTTATGCGTTCGCGTAAAAGCTTGTGCACTTGTAAAGCATTTAAAAGAGCTTTCAGGTCCGAAACTTTTTTGCTCGGTTTTCTCTCAAAAAAATTTGACAGATCTTACGACTAACTTCACCAAATTTGATCTTTCTGGACCTTCCGTTCCCAAGATATGACAATTTAGATTTCCCCTTAGAAAGGTTTTCCCCTTCAAAATTTGGCCAGGGTTGCCAGCTAGAAACAAAATTTCAAAAAGTTAGTGCAAGTTTGCAACTCTTAATAAGTTTTCAGCAGAGTTGTAGTGAAAACAAGGAAAAAGTTCTTAGCTGCTTTTTAAGTAAATTCAAGCCATCTTTGGAAAAGGTAATCTTTTGTCACAATGCTGACAAAATTGGCAACACAGAAGTAAGGGGAAAATTGTTCACTTTGAACTGCAATATCTTGAAAACGGCAAGACGTAGAAAGTCCAAATATGGTAAGAATGCATTTTTGACTTTTTCCAATATTTTGGTCAACAGCGAAGAACTCGACATGAATGCCCTTTAAAGCGCGAGCAAGAACTTTTGCGCGATGTGATTTTCCGATAGGCTGCAAAGTATGAAATATGCGAGCAGGCTGCTTAAAAAGACGTGTGCAAAAACATGCGTGCTTTTCAGCAAAACTTTTTAATTTTTCATGGCCATGCAAAATATGTTTCTAAAGCCCAAAACTTTTTTTCGAGCACACGTAAAGATGCGTTTGTTTGGTAAAGGTGTCTCAACGTACTGCAGCTGTAATGTTTCTTCTGTTTTTTTTCCTGCTTAGTTTGGAACATTTCAAACCTTGGTTTTAATGCATTCAGTTTGTACGTGAAACTGCGATTCGCAAGCAACGCATTTCTCACGTGATTACAAGCTGAAATTTACTGTTGTTGCGTAATCGTTTGCAATCCAAAAAAAAAAAAAATTCGCACCATAGTTCTCTTTTGCTCACCTCCTCCGTCACGCATGACCAATAACTCAAGAAGGCCCTATTTACACTGTAGAAATTAATTCGTCACGCGTGAGCGCCAAGTGACAAGCAAAAGAAGAAACAAAAAACGATAAAGAGTCTAACCACTTTTCGGGTTGGGTTCGGGCCTAAAGTTGACAATATTTCGGGCTTAGTTCGGGCCTGAGACGTGCTTTTTGTCGTAGGTGCACAAAAATATAATCACAATAACTTGGTAAGATTGTTTAATTTTTCAGACCTAAGTTAACTTTCGGTTTTTTTTCAGGCTTGATTTGGGCTTCGAATTAGTTTTTGGGTTCGGGCCGGGTTCTGGCTTATATTTTCGGGTTTGGGCCGGGTTCGGGCCTGAACTAGGCGGCCCGCTTACAACTCTGCTGTAAGTCTTCGAATGTGCGTTAGTAGATTCAAACAAATGTCAAGGAGAGCCTAAAAGTTTTAGAAGTATTTGGGAATATATCTGAGCTCTGGAATGGAAATTGCAATCATATATTCAGAACTTCATGTGGTCCTACGGTTGTGCGGCTTCTTGGAGATACCAATGCAACAAAAGATATTCCGTTTGGGTCCTATTTTAAAGGGGGAAAAGGTTCCAGACAATTCCGGTAGTTTGCGATAGCTAAATTTGAAATGTAATTTTAGAAATGTTTTTTGCTCTCGTTTTGGGGCTCCTGTTGCAAAGATATTCACCATTAATACAAAGAGATATCCCCCGTAATAAATTTTTGGAAACCCTGAATCTGTTTTCTCAGCCTAAAAAGAAACTGAACAATATTTGCCTTCCCAGTAACGCTGCAGAATCTGTACAATTTTTGTAAAACCCTTCCCTTTTCTGAAAATTCAGGCTCGAAGAACAAACTTAAAAGTTTCCAAAAGCTTTTTTTAGGAGGATATCTCTTTGTATTAATTTTGTTGAATATCTTCGTAACCGCAGCCCGAAAATGGGAACAAAAAATTTCAAAAATTATATTTCGATTTCAGCTATCATAAACTACCAGAATCAGCCGGATACTTCATCCCCTTAAATAGAGAACTTTTGCTTATTTGCTTATTTTATATTCCAGTCCATTGAACTGTTGCCCGCCATAATACGGTTCCAAGTTATTTACCTTTTTCCGTTTTTCTGTTTTTTTGTCGCCCTAGAATTTGAATTTGGTATCTACGCCAATTACTGTATAATATAAATTTGATAGAGAGGTTACTTAGTAATCAACAAACCATATTGCAATACAACTCCAAAATACCAGCTCTCTATTCATCATATTACAGTACTTAGCTATTTCAAACTAGGCTAACTTCATGTGTTACACTTCATATTTCAATTGAAATATGAAGTTAGCCAAAGTGCTTTTGAGTTGTGTTGCAATATTAATATTGTATTTGGAGATCTTTGATGCTCATTTGCTGGCAACGTCACCGTTTATTGAAGTTTCTTTGATTTCAAGAAAAGAAAAGCACGGTGATTAATGTACAGCACTTCAAATTACCTCACGATAAATAGATAATGTTCAGTTAGTTTCAGTATATTAATGCTGTTAATACACCTTTCTGTTTATTGTCTCGGACTTGAATTGTCATGGTAACCGGTGGGCAAGTTTTTTGACGCTGTTGATTGTTGAATTGTTTATTTGAGCTTTAAAAAGCAAAAAAATTTTAGGTCTGTGCTTTTATTCTCCAACTCTGTCAAGCGCTGAATTACCTACACAGTAATGACGTCATCCACCTGAGCATTAGACCTGAGAGTCTTCTTGTTTCTGACACTCTCCAGTTGAAACTCATTAACTTTGATGACGCTATTCAACTTCGTGAAGACTTAGGGCATTGTGATTGGGGAGTTGCGGACTATGTCGCCCCGGAAATTGTGACGTCAAAGCCTGTGACGTTTTGTACCGACATGTGGTCGGTCGGTGTTGTGACGTACATTTTCTGCACCGGTGTTTCCCCTTTTGCTGGAATGACGTAAGGATATAACAATAAGCAATAGGATAGGCTAATGTAGGTATACGCTCTTTGTCATTTTGCGATTTATTGGTTTCTTTCTTTCTAGCCTAGTGTCATGCCCTGACGAAGCCAGCTGGTATGGGCAGGCGAATCGTTGGTAAAATCCTAAAAAACACCAGTAGTGCAAAACCATTTGAATAAGCAGCAATCTTTGATTTGAAATTACCTGGCTCTTTTTTGTGAACGAGAGGAAGGTGCAACATAATGTGACACCATAAGACCCCAGAGCTGTGCTGGAGAACCTGGGGAATCACCAGTAGGTATTTTGACACCACTAATGATTGGGTGCTGCATTAGACACACTGCTGATGACAACTAGCCTAAGGCATTACAACTGCTGATGAGCAATATTTTTTGTTAATTTCAACTTACTGGGTTAGCGTCTACACGTATTTGCCCGAAGCGCGGGGTAAGGGAGTGATTTTCGAGTGAGAAAAGCTTTTTTTGATGTGACGGAGATTTTTTTAGGGACCAACAAACATTGTTGAACATCAAAAATTTGAATTGGAGTGAAACTCC
This sequence comes from Trididemnum nubilum, assembly GCA_963965965.1. Classification (NCBI taxonomy): domain Eukaryota; kingdom Metazoa; phylum Chordata; class Ascidiacea; order Aplousobranchia; family Didemnidae; genus Trididemnum; species Trididemnum nubilum. The sequence goes on from OZ014476.1 coordinate 38,455,278, forward strand.
TCAACTGTTGCTGAGCAACGAATTTAATGACTTCATCAATCAGCTGTTTCGATTCAATGCGAATGAACGAATGACGTCAACTAAAGCATGTTGCCACCCGTGGTTGAAGTTGCCACGCGAAAAAAAGCAGCCAATAACAACAAAGATGTTAAGGTTGTTTCATTCCAAGCAGTCTTGGCAAGTACGTAGACCAATTCAAATCAATTCTTTGTTGTACTCGCTGTTTACGTGGAAGTGTGTAACGAGTTTGCGGGATTCTATCTCGGCGTCATTCCTTCGCGAGCCGTTAGCAACATTGTGTCCGATTTGACTGACCCGAGATTAGAATCTTAGTCTTCCCATTCCCGAAACAAACGCGTTATCGTTCGAAAAACTGGCCGGTAGACAAATTTACCTCATCCAATATCAGGAAAATTTGTATTCATACTACGCGTAATTGCTTAGGCGTGCTGGGTAACTTAAGGATGCTCCGCCATAAAGTGGATGAAAACAAGGAAGAAAAAGAAGTCAGGAAAAATATAGTAAAATTACTGCGCCATAAAGTTTAAACTAAAACTGGTCTAAGAATTTTTTCAACTCGATCCCCCACTTTTTGATCGCGCAAAATCGTCCAGACAAAAAAAGTTTTCTCTCTCATTATACTCGTTTTATTACGCCGAAGCGTATAAGTCGGCGGGGCCCATCACTGTATTGTTGCACCTATGTGCAACACAGCTCCTTTCGAAGAAATGTGGCAACGGTGACGAGTCGTTGGAAGTAGTGTGTCTGATTTGACCGGCCCGAGATTTGAACCCCAGACCTCCCGCTCCAGAGACGAACGCGTAACCGCTCGACCAACTTAGCCTACTAATTTAGTTTTTTTTCTTATTGTAATTTATTGAATAAGGAGTTCAAGCAATTGTTAATTGTAGTTGACTAAGGAGTTCAATTTTTAGCGATCGTTGGTTTCCGCAAAATCTGCTTTAATTCGTCGTCCTATTTCTTCTCTGCTCTGTGCTGATCTCCATTCCACGTCTATGGGAATACCCAGAATCCATTCAAGTAGCTCCAGTATCTCCGACGACTCTGACGAGATTGTCGAATCAACAAGGAAGGCCTCTGTTAAAGTAAATTTTTTGTGGATTTATTAAAATTGCTGCTTAATTGACCTATTATTAATCTTATGTAGCTTTTTTTTACTCCATTACCATAGTTTATAGGGCCAAGCAGTCAACCCGTTGTGGTGGCCCAGTCTGACAAAAGGCTTGCAAACAGTATCAAAAAAGGGTACTCTACGTTGGTATGGTAAACACATGCAGAGCGTTTGGTTCATACAAACGAAAGAACCATAGTTAAAGTATAACACATTGACTCAGTGACATATCGAATTGCCTGTCTGTTGTCAGTCGGCGTTTTTTTGGTGCCAGTAATGAGTCGGGTAGCTAACGCCACTAAACATTTTTAATTCAGTGCGCCACAACGACTATGTCGGACGTTTCAAATTGTGATGCGAGGCGAGGGAAGTTTTCTCATTCGCGATCTCAAAGTGGCTCCATGGATCGACCTCTTACTCTGCAAGTTTCTTCTACGGAAAAAGGTAATGGGAGTAAAGTTGTAGTCAAAATTAAAGAAATTTATTATCACTGAGCAACCTGCCCACTTGCTTACTACTCACGATGACACTCCCCAGTTAAATGCTAAACGTCCAGAGTAAAAATGATCAAAGAAGCAAATATTAAGCTTTATTGCGTAATCGGAATCAAACCTCAAGCTACATAGTACCTCTTCAGCAGTAAACTCTTTATTCAAACGCGCTACAGATTTTTGTGATGATGATAAACGGCATAGGTGGGCAAGTGAATGCAAAACGTTAGCTTCGTTAACCACTAGTCCGTCAACAAACTTCACACCTCCGTTAACGTTAATTCGTTATTTTCAGCTTTAATTAACGGAAGTTAATGAAGTCCGTTAATTCGTTAATATTTTGCGTGTAATTTACATTTCTTTATATTCACTCGCTTCTAGAACACGTATTGACGCTGTTGAGCTGATTGTAAGGAAATATTTATTGCTATGGTGGTTTTTTTGTGTTTTGGAAGTAACATTTTACGGTCTAATCAAGATAAAAATAAGTTCAAATGTACTAACGAAGCTGCGATCGGAAAATCTTTCAAAATTGCGTGCAGCGATAATTAATAAACCTATAAGGCTGCAGCTTGTTATTTGCCACAAAAAAGAGCTCTTTTCTTCTCTTTCTGCTATAAAACTCGTGCTAACACGCAACAAGTGTTACCAGTGTAAACTGGTTTGTACCTGTACGATGAATGAATGGTGCAAGATATTAACGATAAAAACCTTAACGGAAGTTAACAGAACTTAACGGAAGTTAATTTAATCCGTTAACATGAAAAAACTTTTTAACGGATTAACGAGTTAATGAAAAAGTTAGCTTCGTTATTAACGGATAAACGATTAATGGACTTGTGCCCACCTATGCATAATTCTCGTCGAAAGTTTTCTCGATTCTTTGCACAATTACTGGCTTCCAACTGCTGTACACAAATGTGACGCAATAATCCGTCGTATCAACACGCCTTTACGGACGTGACGCTGAATAGGGATGTAAGCTTATAAAATCGTTTCCGGTACTTTGTTAGTGATTACGACCTGAAAAATACGTAAAAACGTTTTTTAAAAGACCTTGTGCTCACCCAACGATTAACGGACTTGTGCCCTCCTATGACTAACGGTAATGACAGTAGTTACAATCTACAAATCAAAATCGAACAAAAAGTAAAACAGAAAAGTGACAATTTAGACTTTATCGAGACCCTTACAGAAACCTTGACTTTTGTATTTTTGATGGAACTGCGTTCGAGCAGTTGATGAAGAGATGACCAAACATTTGATAAATGCTTCCTCAACAACAATCACATGAAAGAAGAAAAAATAAATTGTTCTTTTTTGCAGTCACTCCGCATCCTCGAGAAAAGGAGGATTGTCCACTGCGAAGAGACTCCGGTAGTTTAAGAACAAAAATGTGGAAAAAGAAACTGAGCAGCGATGCAAAAAAGGTGAAATTGTCAACGTAAAAATTAAATTACTGCTCCACGCTACATTCATTCATACGTATGGTGATCCATGCTATTACGGTCGGTCTAGAGTGTAACCAAACCGACACAGAACAAGTAGACTTTTTGGATTCTGTTTTGCAAGTTTTTTGTCAGGACAGTTCTACACGCCGAGCAGATTTGTAAGGCTCAATAGGAAACATGCGTTATAAGTTGGTACTGTTCTATTGCATATTTATCCTCTGTTGGATGATCCGCACACTTTTCATTGCAATAACATCTTTGTCTTAGATGGAATCCACACAGGCTTAGGCGTTTCCAGTGATCTAGCTCTTGTTGTTTCCAGCTCTTGTTGATTCCTTCAAATTCTTGTTCTCTGAACTTTAACCGATCAATGGTGGAGTGGATAGAGCGTCTACCACTGAAATGATGCAATTGGGGTCATCGTAAAAAAGACGTTTTCGCCCTTTCGACCGCACTGCCGATAATTAAGTGTTTTTCCCAAGAACATTGCCAGTATGGGATTCGAACTAAGAGCGAGCAACTTTTCGATCCTACATCGAAGCTTTTCGATTGAGCTAGACCGCCATCCTTGGTGTACATTGAAATCAAACTCTTAATTCAAAGTTCACAAGCTGTACAGCGCTATTGCGGACTTTTCGTTCTCATGGGTAATTGTGACACTCCGGCTGAAATGATCTATACCGGTATTCCACGCAAGTGGTAACACAACTAACAACCGTATCCTAGCAAGGGTGTCCAAACTTATTCTAAGGAGTGCCAAACGAAAGGGTATGGGCTGCCAACCATTAAGATTAAGCATAACTTTTGGGACAGTTAATTTTGCTTTAAAATTTACGATGGGAACCAAAGAAAAAATAAGGTCTTCAACCACGTTTTGGTCAGAGATAACCCTTCACCGATCAAAATAACCGGTTTACCCGTTCAAGAGACAGCTTTGGTCTCGCTAGATTCGTTCGTTAGCGATTTCTGCGAAAATTCTGTGGCTAGCCAAAATTCAAACTGGACGGCGGCCAGATAAATTTTTCTTCCCGGGTCGCCAATGGCTTGCGAGCCGGAATTTGTACACTCCTAGTGTATTCCAATCGCTTAGGCTTCATACAAGATCATCTTAAAGATTTATTTTTGTGCTTTGATACTTTGCGTGTGTCTTTGTATTTTATTTTTATCTTTTGTTTTATACTATAGTAATCATGACTTTATGCATCATTTCATTAATGCGGCTTTAACGAAGTTTAATTGGTGGTTTACCTTTATTTTGTTGTTGTTAGGTTAGCTTTGAGGATGAATGGGAAAAATTCCCAAAATCATCTGAAACATCTAGCCTCCAAGAAAACCCAGTTGCTGTACTGAGTAAGCCTTGCTCTGAGGTCGAATCTACGTCATTACGCCCCAGTAAACCAAGCCGTGAAGTGAATAAAAAGCGAAAATTGGGGTAAGTGGGCGCGATTATCTCTTCATGTACAGTATGTGGAGTTTTGTTCGTACTGATATACACCGTCAAATAATGTGCTCAGCGTCAGAGCAAACAACTGGGGAGCGCTTATAGATTCTAATAGCATTCAGCAGTGTTATCAAAAACTCAATAAAACCTTTTGTAGCTGACGATTTGCTTCAAGCGTAAAATGCCAACGCTGGAAGAAACACAGACAACGTTATCATTATGGACAATGTTACATTACCGCGCGTAAAATTGCTTCGCCTATTAGCTCAGTGTTATTTAATGTCGACAGATACTGATCGATGTTTGTATTATTTCTTAGGCACTTGTGTTGGTTACGTCAGCAAAATGACGACGATTCATCAAGTTCAAACGATGACGTCATCGAAGCAAAATCATCACAAGGGGGGAGACGAATATGGGGACGCAGACACTCAAGCGATGCTGTGGCTAACATGCAGGGAAGACCTCGCAAAGGAATACTGAAGAAGGGGGCTTCTTTTCCAGAAGAGATAAGAACTTCAACAGGTTTTGTTGGGTCTTAATGATTTTACGTACTTCTATAGAGGTCTTTTTAACTTTTAATGTTTCAAAACAAATAAATAACGATTAACTATTTGAAAAATGAAAGCTAGTTTACGCAGGCCTCCTGGTTTTAATTTATATATTTAACATCATATAATTGGATTCGTTATTAGAAAATTGTAGACGGATACAACTAGCTGAAGACTGTGGTCTGCGCAGCATGAAATTCTGCTTTGTGGTTTAATTTTTTGCCTATTTAAATAAATTTGATTCCGCTTTGATTTGCTGTTTCTTGCTTCATTGAAGTCTTTTTGTGAGAAAAATCGACTCCATGACTGTGACGCTCAAAACATTGCTCTCCAAAAGACAGGTTGAAAGTTCAAACGTTGTTACGTCATGATTTTCTGTTTCATTTTCATCGAAAACATTTATAATTTCAGATAAAAGAGGTTCTTCGAATTTGGACCGCCATAAATGGAGAAGGTTTTCCAAGTCATCCTTAATTGATAGTTACAATGTAGGTACTGAAAATGCTTTTAGATTCACTCAAACATGTAACCACTGTGTTTATGCTGAGCAGTGTTTGCTGTGAAGAAATGAATAAAAACGTCACGTGATTACTCAAAAAAATTTGTCATGTGCAAGTATGCTGCATGTTCACCTTTTTCCCAAGAGAACTAAAAATGACCGAAAAGTAATCGGGTAAAAGATTAGTAGTGTGTATAGCGTAACGTTGTAGAATTCCCGCAATTCCTTGTAAAAGCAAACGCGTAATCAAGAAGTCATTTAGAGGGAGGCATTTCCGGCAGAATAGAATAAATGAACATGAAAAACCGGTTTTCGCCGTCTTCGAGGTCCATTTTTTAATCAATTTCAGCCGCAAAGTTTACCGAAAAAATCTTTACTGTATCAGAAGCCTATAGATTCCCAAACAGGATTCAAAAAGCGCCTGCAATACCCGAGATGCAGTTCTTGTAAGTTGTAACTCTCTCTCAGGGAGGATTCCCTGCCTGCCCCTCTTTGCTAAGCTTTCGTGTGGAAGAAGTTTCTCGATTTTCACAAAAAAACGTAATTTTAAGTCGAATTAATATTCTTCTCTGCAGATTTTTAAGGACTTGGACTGTGTGTCTGGATCTACTAGACGACGCTTGCAGTTAAGACGAGGAGCCTCAGCAGAATCAGCGCTATCTCCCCCCAAAATTAGAGCAAGTGGTCTTCGTGGACCCATTTTCGAACGTCAAAGAACTAACACGATTGATTGTGGCGCTATTTCGCGAAGATCTCCATTAATGGTGAAGCGTCATTGTCAAGGTAAGATTTTTAGCAAAATGTTGAGAAATGCGTTTCGCTCCAAGTTTCTCCGCAGCGGAAAAGCGCACCTCTTAACCAGGTGGTTTAGAAAAGAAACAAATACTGTACGTACCAACAAGCAGTGATGGTTACCTTTGTAGTGATCATTCTTCTATCCCTCAACCCCCCGCAAAAAATCAAATCAAACGTTCCTGATTTTAGTACAGATTGTTGGCTAACAAACTCACGTGCTCATCACTCGCATAAAAAGTGTTCGATTCTCAGTTAAACTAGTCCAGCAATTTTACGAGATGATTACAGCTTCTATTACTGTCAAGAAAAAATAAAAAGCATTACGTCACAGATTAAATTTGTTTCCGATCATCAAAAAAAAAAACATTTCGATTAACATTCTCCGCCTTCAAAAAATCAAAATTATTGCCTAGAGCATGTAAAAAGCTCGTATGTTTTGATCTTTTCAAATTCCAATGAAAAATTGTGTTGATGATGGCCAGAAATTTGGAAAGGGGCGTAGGACAATTCAGAATCTTAAGGACTGAAACGGCATGCCATTTCTGGACCCTTATTTAAGTTTTTTAATTGGATAATGTTTAAAGGCTTAGAGCTGATGAATACCATCACTTCAAACTAATTATCAAAATGTTCCAATTTCAGCGATGTAGATGTTTTATTCCTTTTTCGATCTAAGACAGGTTATCAGAATGACGAGTTAATTGTCAAATTCATGTAAGACGATCTGTTACTTGCAAACAGTATTAGCAAAAAAAAAACAACACACGAATTAAGTTTGGTTAGAGCTGGCCTTTCTAGCCTATACCGTTTCGATGCAATCCAAAAAGCATTTCAGCATGCTCTTCAATATTACGGAGATGTTAAATGACGTATATTTTCAATGATGTATGCGGTGAAGTTTAATTAGCTTGTAGAAAGAGTGACAAAATATACTCGAATGCGCGTACATGCAGAGCATGGCAAGGAAAGGAATGGAAAATGGAATGGAACGGAAATTTCAGTATGAAACATGGAGAATGCCATAATGGAATGGAATGGAATGAAAGACAATCTTTTGTACTTCCATGCTAATTCCAAACTAGATTTTGTGCATGGTATTTACAAAAAATATATGCGGATATACATACGCAGTATAAGAGTGTTTTACAGGTAACCATCTGTTGGCAAACAGTGGAAATTTGGTCGTGCGTATTCGCAAACAGTGTAAGTGTTGCATCATAGCATACAGCGTGTTCATAGCAGAGTTGTAAACGGGCTGACCAGTTTAGGGCTTAACCCGGCCCGAACCCGAAAATATAAGCCCGAACCCGGCAGGAACCCGAAAACTAATTTGAAGCCCAAATCATGCCTGAAAAAAACCCGAAAGTTAAGATAGGCCTGAAAAATTTGGCAATGTTGCCAAGTTATTTTAATTGTATTTTTGTGCACCTAAAACAAAAAGTACGTCTCAGGCCCGAACTAAGCCCGAAATTTTTGTCAACTTTAGGCCCGAACCCGACCCGAAAAGCCCAGGCCGACTTACAACTCTGGTTCATAGCAATTAACAGACTTGCTGCTGACATCTGATTGGCTTAATTTTTATTTCAAGATTGACATATTTCTGAATTTGCCAAGTGATAAAACTTTTCTTCCATGGTAAAAAAGATTCGTATTTATTTTTCTATCCTCGGTTGAACTTAACTTTTCATTTCGTGTTTATGCTCATTTTTTTTGAGGGGGGGTGCTAAAAGTTTGGTACTTTTCTGAACTGCTTTTGTGGAAGTTTGGTTATGCCAAATTATGTAATTGAAGTGATTACAAAATTGCAATCCATCATCTATCGATTAACTGGTTGATATTTTGATGCGGAGCGCATTTTCTTTGGTAGGTCGTTGTGATAGAGCTTCCAGTATTGGATGAGATGCGTTGTTGTGATCAGCTTGCTGTTATGATTTATCAATTGTCTCAAGCATAACCTATATATTTTAAAAAAATAGAAACTTTAGTTTTATTTCATTTTAAACTCTAGTTTTTCAACCGCGAAGCCTACAATATATTTGAATATAACGTAGCGTACATAGTTAAAATGCCTGCTCAATTGGAAAAGGCTTTTAAAACACAATCGTAGCTAATTAATTGCTTTTTGAATGGTCTGAACTCTGAAAGGTAAGTTTGGACCGGAGGCAGCTTTCCTTCAAGAACGACCCCTCGTTGAGGTAGGCTGTGAAAGTACCTTAACGAGTACGCTTTGCTTCCGGTCTTAACGGACTTTTACTATGGAATAGAATATGGAAGAAAATTTTAGTATGGAAAGGAAGATTTTTAGTATGGAATGGATATGGACTAGAAAAAACCTGCCAGTATGGAATATGGAAAAATCGTCTTCCATTCCATCCTATACCATGCCCTGCCTACAGAAGCGTGGTCAGCGGAGTTGATTCTTAGTTCGTACAGAGAGTTATTCTTCGAGTCTTCCCGGAATGCTTGTTGGATTGCGTTGACCAACTACCATTAGCCAGCCAGTTGGTCAAGCGGTAACGCATTTTTCTTTGTAACGGGTGGTCTCAGTTTCAAACCTCAAATCGAAGAAAGTTTTCCCATAGGCTTGCCACCGTTGCGACGTTTCTTCAAAAGGAGTTTTGTTGCCCGGGAGCTCTGACGTGGAGATGAGCTACGTCATCTCGTTACACTTACAGATTTGATTAATATTTTTTATTTGACTTTTATTATGAAAAGTGCTACGCGTAGACTGGTACGGTAGACATTCTCGGACATTAAACCATACATGTGGATTTAACCTTGGAAAAATTTCTGCGTAAATTCGACAACCCTCATGGTAGTAGTTTTATCAACCTCAGTGAAACGAATTAGTTCAAATCTACAAGAGTTTACACCTGTCTGTCTTAGTTGCGCTTTTGTTCTATCTTGTATTGTTTTTCACTTGTGCCTTTATGCCCCTGTTCTATACGTTGTCATGTTTCATCACTAAATTGCCAAAATCTTATGTGCTGCTGTGATGGACAAATTAGGCAAGCTCCTCCTGTGGAGGGGAAATGTCATGCAAGAAATTTATTAAAAATAAAAGCAATCACGACGCAAAAATAACACACGCGAAAGAAATATTACAATATGGCAAGAAATCAGGTTATTTCAAGTAGAGCGTCAAAAAACTCCGCCAGCGTCCATTGTGGCGATGCAGTAACATTACTACTTTCTCATCATCGCAGGGTATTCTCTTCTTACCCGACTAATTCTACCTGGTCGGGGGAAGAGCTTGGGAGCAGAATCGGATTGAGCAGGGTTATAAAGGGTTCGAGGTGCTTCAAGATCGAACGCTTCAACGGCAGAAGTTGTTCCCTGCAAATAATGTAAAAATTTAAGTTTTCGATTAAGGCCTGCTTACACTTGGCGCATGGCTGTGAGCGTGAAAGCGTATTCTTTTTCGAAACAAAATTTCAGTACGCCCCCTTATCATCGTAAAATAAGCTGAACTAAACTCTGGGCACCCTTGTGCGCTTAAAATTATATAGCTAATGCTAAACGTGAATAGCTCATTGAAAAGCTAAAAAAAGTTTATGTCAAATTTGAAGCTGTTTTTCTACAAATTTTGAGGATTTCTCCGGATTTGGATTTGTTTTTCTACCGAATTTTTAGGTTTTCATCGGGTTTAGACTTGTTTATCAATGTTTAGGTAAAGGCCAAAAAAGGTTTTCACCCCTATTTGACTTTTCACCGGAGATCCGATCCTCCACGCTTTGTTTTCTTGTCTAAGATCAATATTCAAACCGTTGGGCTCCCCAAAATTGCCTGACCTAAGTTCTTCATACCCCAGTACCTTCTCTTTCAAAGTAGTTGAGAGTATAAATTACAGTAAATAGCCGATGTAGTTTTTCATAAATGTAGCTGTTGTTCCAGAAATCCGTAATTTTTTCCAGCAGTGGGGTTAAGAGCTGAAAGATCGTCCAATTCACATTTCGGTGGGAGTAGCGGGCTTTGACGCGCGGTTGTGCTATTTACGGTTCCACAATTACAAAGCGTTGAGCCGCTATATACTCGTAGTCCTTACTTTACCACTGTGTTTCGAGTTGGCAATATCCATACCAAGACGATTGGGCATATCTAGAGCTTTCAAGGAGCTTCGCGTGCAGGAGCGAGTGTTTCTGCTGACTCGATGGCAGAGCTGTTTTTAGACCTTGAAACTCAAATCCTATAGTTTTGCTTAATCTTCTTAGTCTGTGGTTTGTTGAAACCCAAAACCAACAACACCAATCGTAGAGCGTTAACATATTTGTCTCTGGAGCGGGAGGTCTGAGGCTCAAATCTCGGGCCGGTCAAATCAGACTCAGTGTTGCCAACGGCTCGCCGCCGCTGCGACATTTCTTTGATAGAAGCTGTTTTGCCCGGGCGGAATTAAGCGGAGATGGACCCCGCAAACTCGTCACACGCTTTGGCGTAGCACAGCGAGTATAATGAAAGGTTTTATTTAATAAAACCAATTTAAGACCTTAAAATTGGTATTCATCTATTCCTTAATAACTTGGTGCTCAGCATTCAAAGGGGCTGAGAAAAACCTTCACCGTTTGGGATAGACAAGATAGACTTGTAGGAGGAGGCCGCTTGAAGCGAATATCGGAACTTCACTATCTCCTAACGAAAGCAACTTAGTAATAAAGACTTAATTGAAGTTGCTCGCCAAGCTTCGGAATAGGAGTGTAGTAGCGGTAGGCGGTTGGTAGATTAAGTATATCGGGTCCTGCAGTAAAGCATCCAACCTTGGTTTGAAACTAAGCAGCAGCAGAACGTGGTCCAGTTGAAACTTTAGGAAACGAGCAATAGGCAAAAACATATGAAACTCATGGATTTTTAAATAACACCTCAATAATTATTATTGGCAACACTAGAATACTCACTCTCATGTAAGCATCATCGGGCACTCGGGCATCATTAACTTTCGCTTTCTGTTGGTCTTTTGAGCCAAACACTTCACCGAGCCAGTCCCCGCAACCCGTGTCCTCCTTCAGCAAAAAGTAGTGAGATTAGGGCTGCTTCCAATACAAACTAAAAGTCGCTTACCACTTGCAAAGGGTTTTTGGAGGATTGCTCAACAAAAAGACACCAACAAAAGAACACTTCTTTCGTGTCCAAAATATAAAAAAAAGCGTTTATTTACAAGTATGACAGCTGATTGCAACAGCTCCATCCTTCGTACTTACGTCGGCTCTGATACGAACCAATTTACAACTGACCCATTGGCCCAACTCTAAACATTAAGCGCAAATATTTGAAACACGTTAGAAATGTAGATTCGGGCTCTGGGAATTAACAACTCAAAGAGATTAAAAAATATTGTAGTTTAGTACATTTACTGTGATTCCCGGTCAGGTCATTCAAAAAAATATAAAGATGATATTGATAGCATGAAGTTTAACACTAAAAAAATACAGTTTGGGAACCTCCATCTGTGCCGTAGACTAATGGAAAGTGTACTCGAAGGGAAGATTACTTCAAAAAGTTGATGGTTGGAACAGAACTGAGAATTACTTCAATCAAAATGTTTATTTTTTCGAAGCAGCTTTTTGTCAGACACTTGTCAAAAAAATCATTTCTCTTCGCTCTCCATTCTGATGATTATTCTTAATGACAAATGTCAAATGAAAAGTTGCTTCGAAGAAATGAGCATTTTATTGATTAAAGATTATTTCTCTGTCTTCGAGCCAAACTGATTTGGTTTTTAATTTTTAGTGGTGTATTTAAGTCTGGTTTACAAAAATTAGCAGGAAAACGTAGCTGAGAGAATATTTTCTTTTGCTTTATTATAACTTCACTTCACTTTGCTTTACTTTATAGTTATGAAACAAAAAAAGTATTTGTACTCAGCTTCATCTCGTTGCAAGTTTGTGTAAATAAGCTTCTACATATGCTATTTTTGCCGAGTCATCATTCCAAAGTTACTCACTTTTTCATCATTTATTGATTTCTTTTTGCTCTGACCACTTTTCTTACTTTGTCTGGATCGTTCGGATATCGTGCTCGAGCGACTACTCCACGATGGTTTCCACTTGGATGAAAAAAACGAGGTGCGACTTTGCGTCTTAGCAACCAAATCAACTGGCTAAAAACACAAACAAAATGACGTCATATTGTCTACGTTGGGCTAAAAATACCACCAAAGATGACGTCATATTGCATACGCAGGCTAAAAACACAACTGAAATGACGTCATTGCATACGCCAGGCTAAAACCACGGCCAAATGACGTCATGTTGCATACGCCAGTCTAAAAGCAGAACTAAATAAATGACGTCATATTGCATACCCCATAGGCTAGTAAAAACACAACCAAAACGACGTCATGTTGCATACGAAAGGCTAAAAACACAACCAAAATGACATAATATGGCATACTCGCCGCATGGTCAGTGGTGGTCGTTAGCATAGGCAAGCTGGACAGTTGCCCAGGCCCCCCCTACTTGATTTCGCGCGCTACAGAGACCCCCAAAAAAAGATACGCAACATATGTCCCCAAATTTTTGTAGCACATTTACGCCTACTGTAGAACCTTTATTTGTACCGGCATTAAGGTTGAGGCATCAGAGGCCCTTTGTGGAGGGCCCCATTGGATGCTCCTTTTGGGGGCCTTTACTGAGGGTCCTTATTGGAAGGACAATTTTGGAAGGGCCCTTATATGTACATTTCTGTACAAATAAGGCACCCTTTTGTGGAGGGCCTGTTATGAGAACTGGGAAGCACATACAGAGGGCCCATTTGTGTGGACCCTATGAAGAAGGCCCCTTTTCGGGAGTCTTATGAAGAGGGCTTATTTGAGATTATGAGAGAGAGCCCTTTTTGGATTGTCTCATTGCAAAAGGCTCTTTTCGGCTGTGGAAGAGGCTCTATGCAGGGAGCCTTCTTGAGGAAGGCCCCTTTGCAGAGGACCCTGTTTGGATGGTTTTATTACAAAGAGCTCCTTAGACTATAGAAAGACCCCATTTTGCAAAGGGCTCTTTTGTGGGGGCTTTTTGCAGAGGGCTGTTTGCTCTGGGGCACTTTGCAAAGGATGACTTTTTAAGTGTCCAAAAACGCCTATCCCAAAGCATTTGCAGGTTACCGGTACCGGATATCCGTTCACGAACATGGTTTAAGCCGTAGGTCGGTCGAGCAAATGATCAAGAGTAAACGGTTTGTCAGCAGCAAAGGTAAACAGTACCAAGTTACTTTTTCCGTATCGGTACCGCCGGTACTTTTTAAAATATGTACCGGTACCAAGTTACTTTGATTTTGCTAAATCGGTACTTTTATTTTGGATTCGATCAGTATTTTTTTTATTTTTTTGGAGGGTAATAAAAATTTTGGCGCGAAAATGCAGTCACATCACATAAAAAGTTCTATGCGTTTAAACAAAGTCGAAGTTTAGTCTCCTGTATTTCAGTTGGCAGGCGTTAGAATTGTTAGCAATAGCCAGTCATGTTGTTTAATAGTGATTTATCTAGATTTTGTGTAGGACCGGCGGGCAGAGTAAAAAATTGCCGTCTATGGTTTAGGGAATATTAACTTAACTGTCACTCTTTTATATTGGGATTCATCAACAACTTTGGGTCTCTTTCAGTGTTTTGTACTGTATAAGCAAAGTGAAAGCCGAAATAACATTTTGTGTTAGTGCGATTTGTTCAAAAATTAATGATAGACGCAAATTCACTTGGTTTGCGATTTACATGCTACCGTTATATTGATTGTGCTATCAGTTACCTATTCTCGTCTAAATTTCTAGTTCGGTGCCAAGTAGACTCCAGTAGAAAGACCACGTTTCCGTTAAACAGAGCTGAGAGCATACGGTAGTTTTATACAAGCAACAATTTAATATTAATCGGAAGATATAGATATCGATATTATAGTGGCAACTGCTGGTAAAAAAAAACTCAAGTTTTTATGCAGAGCCGGATTTACAAAGCACGGGCCCTGGAGCTCCGGGAGAAATTGATCTCCAAAATAGCAATGGTATCATACGGTTGTAGCGGCGCGAACTACGATGGGATGTGGAATGTGGTCGGCCTTCTGTTCATTAAAACTTATGTTCGTTCTTTTAGGAAAAAAATCTTTTGACGTACTTTTAAAAAAATTTTAATATACCGGTACCGAGTACCGGAGAAGTAATTAATTCGGTACTTTTGCGAGTACCGGTACCGAATTACTTTTGAAGGCAAATACCGAGTACCGGTTCCAAATTACTCTTGAAGTACCGGTGCCCACCTTCGTGCATAACACATAAAAATTTTGCTTAAAGTTCTATGATTTGTGATGAATCAATTTGGTGTATCAATGCTTGATAGTACACCAAAACCACAAAAATCTGAAATATCGAGAGTTGGAAGTCCATCATACGTTGAACTCATTAATGTTATGACACTACTAGATAATAAGATATGTCAGGTATCTGCCATGGTTCATTGTTTCAGTGAATATGAGCAGTTGACTACCGATAATGTTCAGTTTTACTTTTTCAGATCCTGATCTGCTGGTTGTGAAGTTTTTAGTTGTGCTCACCCTCAGATTTACTAAAACTGATCAGGCTACATCGGTTAAGTAAAAATCTTTTTTGGGGGAATGGGCTTCTACTAAGTACCAACCCGGCAGCGCTGATTCTACACGATTTCAGTAGCATTTGGTGTTGCTTAAGAGGGCCCCATTTTTCGTCTCCTTGCCCTGGGCCCCCCAAATCAATGACCACCACTGCGCATGGTGTAGGGGTTAATTGATGATTCTTGCTAATTGTACCATCGGTGTTTACCAGAAAAGACACATGCTGTGAAATTCAAAGAGCAATGACTTTGCCCATACTCGGAATTGAATCCAGGTTACTGATTCAGATACAGACGCACTAACCACTATAGGGCAACCGATAAGAGTGATTCTCACCATTCCCTGCTGAATTTGTGTTGGTTGGCAGAAAGATTGCGCCGGGTTCATGGAAGGAGGTCCACGTAAGTCATGTTGAAGTGGAATAGGCTTCTCGAATACTGGTTCAAAACGTTGAACGCCAGCTGGTACTACCAAAAAAAATACAAAAAAAAGCATT
Source organism: Trididemnum nubilum (assembly GCA_963965965.1). NCBI lineage: Eukaryota > Metazoa > Chordata > Ascidiacea > Aplousobranchia > Didemnidae > Trididemnum > Trididemnum nubilum. The sequence goes on from OZ014476.1 coordinate 38,470,690, forward strand.
AAAATTTATGATTTAACTGCGGAACAAATCTTTCATTATACTCGCTGTATTACGCCGAAGCGTATAACAAGTACAGTTAATATAATCTATACATATAAACAATCTAAAAAGCAATTGACTACACTTGAATCTAAAACAATCTGTATTGGGTCAAATGCATTTAGGCTAATAAAACTCTTTTTTCCACTAGTTTAGCCGTTAAGAAAAAATGTGGCATAGTAGAAACTGTTTTAAGAAAACAAAAGTAGACCGTGGTGGCAAACTGGTAATTCTTGGTAAATAAAAGCACTAGGTCTTTACAGGTAAGCAGTGAGCAATGATTTCGCAATAAAATTACAAAATATTTCATAAAACTAGGGACAGGATTCAATATCCTTGGTCCGCCCATTGTTTGGGCAGGAGGTCTGCAGGTGGGAAGAGCTGGGGGTGGCATCGCATTGTTTGTTGTAGAAGTGGGTGAACTAAAGGCGATGTTGTACGCTTACCGCTTGCCTGGAAAACTTTTAAGGCCCGGTCCATACTGGGTGAGAATCGTGGGCGTACGATCCTCGGTTTATTTTAACCAACTAGCAACTTGTACGCTAGTAAAGCGGTACACTGGGAGTACCTAATTTTGGTTCAAAACAAGCAAAAAAGAATCGGCCAGTTGGTCGAGCGGTAACGCGTTCGCCTCTGGAGCGGGAGGTCTGAGATTCAAATCTCGGGCCGGTCAAATCTGACACAGTATTGCCAACGGCTCGCCACCGCTGCGACATTTCTTCGAAAGGAGTTGTGTTGCCCGGGCGCAACGACGCGGAGATGGGCCCCGTCAACTCGTTACACACTTCGGCGTAATCCAGCGAGTATAATGAAAGATTTGATTTGATTTGAACAAGAAAAAAAGCGTTTATGCACGAGCAATTTTGTGCATACAAATAACGCAGTAAATACGCAAAATATTTCTGTAATTACCAGTGGCCGGAGTCAAGATCCTAGGTCCGCCCATTGTTTGGACAGGAGGTCCACTGGCGGGAAAAAGTGGGGGCGGCATCATATTCCTTGAAACAGTGGTGGACGAGCTAAACTCGTTTTGGTACATTGGCGGCTTGCCTGAAAAAAAAAAAAAAATTCAAAAGACCGGATATGCACCGGGCGAAAATTCGTGAGCGCAGAGCGTATCATTGTTTATTTCAACCAATTGGCCGCTCGCACGGGCTGGACGTAACGGTACCAACTGTAATTTTTTTTAAAATAAGCTCAAATAAACGCTCCTACCGGAACAATTTTGTGGATATAAATTACGCAATAAATCTGCAAAATATTTCTGTAATTACCATTAGCAGGAGTCAAGATCATAGGTCCGCCCATTGTTTGGGCAGGAGGCCCACCGGCGGGAAAAACCGGGGGTGGAAACACGTTGCTTGTAGCAGTGGTAGACGAGCTAAACTCGTTTTGGTGCATAGGCGGCTTGCCTGAAACAACAAAAAACAAACTTCAAGGCCGGCATAAACTGGGCGTAAACTAGTGAGCCCAGAACGCATCATTGTTTATTTTAACCAACTAGTCGCTCGTACGGTAGTAGGCTTAAGGTGGTAGGCTCGGCGTACCGGTAACTAATTTCTGTTTAAAATAAGTAACAAATAAACGCTCATACCTGAGCAATTTTGTGCATATAAATTACGCAATAAATATGCAAAATATTTCAATAATTACCAGTGGCGGGAGTCAAGATCGTAGGTCCGCCCATTGTTTGTGCAGAAGGTCCACCGGCGGGGAAAACTGGAGGTGGAAACACATTGTTTATGGCAGTGTTGGGCGAGCTAAACTCGTTTTGGTGCATTGGCGGCTTGCCTGAAAAAACAAATAAAATGAAATACTGCACGTCCGAACAAAAAGAAAACTTCAAGGGTTTGTCTACACTGGGTATAAAACCATGAACGTAGAGCGGATCCTTGCTTTTTTGCACCAACTGGCCGCTCGTGCGGTAATAAGCTTAAGGTGGTAGGCTGGGCGTATACCGGTACCTACTACAATTTCTGTTTAAAATAAGCTTGAATAAACGCTCCTACCTGAGCAATTTTGTGCAGGTAAATTACGCATTAAATATGCAAAATATTTCTACAATTACCAGTGGCGGGAGTCATAATCCTAGGTCCGCCCATTGTTTGGGCTGGAGTTCCACCGGGGAAAACCGGGGGCGGCATCACATTCCTTGTAGCAGTGGTGGACGAGCTTAACTCGTCATGGTACATCGGCGGCTTGCCTGAAAAAAACAAATTGAGATATTGCACACTGTAGAAGAAAAACTTCAAGACTTTGTTTAAGCTGAGCTTTTAATCGTGAGGGTAGGAATGTATCCGTATTGTATTTTGAAGGGGCGTTCAAGTCAACTTTTTCACTGTTGACCAAAATCTTTGGAAAAACCCAAACTGAATTTACACCAAATTCGAACTTTCTACGTTTGCTGTTTTTTGTTTTTTTTGATCATCGTTGCACATCTCGTTGCCCATTTCATTGAATAAATTACACATACGCACTGCATGATAGTCTAAGTTTATAGGTGGCTGCTGGACTCAATGACAGAGAGGTCCCTTCGTAGCTCCCCGTCACAATTCAACTTACTTTTTTTTTGTGTTGTGTGTTGTTTTGTGCTAAATGAACATGACTTCGACTAGACATTGCAGTTCAAAATTAACCATTTTCTTTTTACTTCAGTGCTGTCATTTTGCCAGAATATTGTGTCAAAAAAAAAACTGTTGAAAAGTTGGCATACATTTACTTGAAAAGCAGCTAATTTACAATTTCGACCCTTTGCTTTGTTTTAACAACAGCACTGCCGAAAACACGTATTGAGAGTTCCAAGCATGCAGTCACTTTTTAAATTTTGTTTGCAGTTGGCAACTCTGGCAAAAAATTTTAAGAGAAAAAGTTTTTTTTAAAGGGAAAATCTAAATTGTCATATCTTGGGAATGTAGGGTCCGTAGAACGCGCAAACTTACATATCTGTCAAAATTTTTTAAGAGAAAACCGAGTAAAAATTTTTTTGACCGTAATGCCCTTTCAACCAACTGTGGCAGATTGTGCGGTAGTAAGCTTAAGGCAGTACGCTGGGCCAGAGTAGTAAATCTGGTCTGGTTTTTCGGGCCGGGTTTGGGTTCGGATTCGGGCTTAATATGGACATACTTTCGGACCTAATACCTGACCTGCTTTGTGTTTTAGGTGCCAATGAAAAACATAATCAAAATAACTTTGCAATACTGAATGAAGAAGACTTCATTCAAAGTGACCCTAAACGAAAGCAAAAAATAAAATTAGCTCTTTAGTTCAATCTGCAGTTAATGCGGTTTCTAAGCAACACACATGACCTTATTCACACATTAGTTCCTTTTTTCGCAGTGGGTTTAGTTCTTGCTTAAAATTATCAATTTAGTGTTTTAGCAAAAGTCGAAATTACTCCGCTATTTTTCTGCAAATAAGCCCCTAATACAAAGCAAACTTGATTTAACTCTATTTTACACGTCATCATCGACAACTTGCGAAAGATGCAACCGGTAGCAATCTTCGCGAGCGGTTTCTTAACTTCACTTAGACAAAATTGTAGTGGAATGGTTGGCTTATTTTGAGAAAGTGACGTAAGCGACCACTCGCGAAGGTTTCCAACCTTCGCTTCATGGCCAGTGTAAACGCGCCTTTAGTCACAGCATACAAACAGTCACGTAAAGAAAAGGGTTAATTAACCGCATTAAACCTAATTTAGCTTTCGGGCTTTTTCGAAGAGTTCGGACCGGGTTCAGGCTTATATTTTTGGGTTTCGGCCGGTTTGGGACCCGAACTAGTCGGCCCATTTACAATTCTGTCTGAGCGTATCTACAGTGCTGTTCATATTTCAGAGACACCCCTGCGAAAATTGGCATGTTTGATGTTTGCCGCCAGTTTTTTGCTACCCATGTTGGTTAAAGGTGGGAAAGTTATATATCAATGTAAAGGGTATCTCTTCAGCATATCATCAGGAATACATTTTTGAAAAAAAAAGTTAAATTGGGCGGATGTTACCGCTTGAAACGCCACCTAGTGCTAGTTTTACAAAATTAACTTCTACCATGAATAACAATATTACAAATTATTTTCTCATTCAAACTGGCATTTTTAAAAAATAGTGTCGCTACTCATGCCCAATGTTATAATGTGTGGTCACACCACGATCACGCCACCATTGTGCTATTGTGACGTCATAAACATAGCAGTTTCTCCGGACCCTGTTAGAAGAGGATCATCCTCATTTTCTTCAGACATTATGGGGTTTAAAGCAATATGTGCAGAGAAAAGAGGGATAATAATTTATCTCCACAAGCAAGGAAAGTCTATTAAGTTTATTGCAAAGGAATGTGGATTATCTCGAACAGGTGTAAGAGGTGTGTTGAAACGCTGGAAGGAGACAGGAGAGTCGAAATGCAAACCTCGGCCAGGGAGAACTCGTAAGTCCACCACAAGAACGGACAGAACTCTCGTCAGGCTTTCATTGTCAAACAGGAAGTTGACATCCAGCGAACTATCCAGGGACCTAAGGGAAAGCATTGGTACAAAATTATCTGCTCCAACAGTAAGAAGAAGGCTTTTAGAAAATGGTCTTAGAGGTTGCAAGGCTATATGTAAGCCGTTGCTCTCAGATAAACAAAGAAAGCGCCGTTTGGAGTGGGCTCGCTCTCATGTTCACTGGCCTGTGGAAAAATGGCATAGGGTATTGTTTAGTGACGAGTCCACTTTTACGGTAAATAATCATGCTGGGAACAACTATGTGAGGAGACGGCCCAAAGAGCAATATCGCCCATATTGCATCTCTCCAACCATCAAACATCCACAGTCCATCATGGTGTGGGGATGCATGGCTGCAAATGGTGTCGGGAGGCTTGAGGTAGTGTCTGGTATGATGAATGGCACAAAATATATTGATGTGCTAGAAAGAAAAATGTTACCAAGTGCCCGCTCGTTATTTTCCGACAATCAGTGGATCTTTCAAGATGATAATGCGCCATGCCATCGTGCTAAGAAGGTCCAGAAGTGGTATGAATCCCATCAGGTGGAGAGAATGGAATGGCCGGCCCAATCACCAGACTTGAATCCAATTGAAAATTTGTGGTACAGGATAAGTTGCATTATTTCCAAAAACAAACCCAAAACAAAGAGGGAGCTAATTGAACAAGTTATTGCAGCTTGGTTTAGAGTAATTTCTCCTGAAGAATTGACAAAACTTGTAGATTCACTCCCCCGAAGATGCAAGATGGTGATTGAAAATAAAGGATGGCCAACAAAATATTAAAGATACTTGTGTGTTTTGTATTCCGCAACATAAACGGCCTTTTTCAAGGCCACCCACGTTTGAAAAAGAGTTACTAAAGTGATATCTCATATCACTAATGTTTTCAGTAAGGCTACAAACATTCATTCTGAATCGTAATTGGATAGCTAGTAATAAGGTCCACGATGTGTATAAGGGTTGCGATGTGGCAACCCTGCATTAAACTTTGCAGAAAGTGAGTTTTACAAACAACTAGAGTTTTTTTGCATAAATCTTACCCTTTGGGGCGTTAGGACGTAAAAGTATTTAATTAATAGCATTTTTTTGGCTTAAAGACCCAATAATTTCAAGACCCTACTAAATTCACGGAAAATTGATGTATTTGTGACGTCACAATGACCGAACGAAAGCGACATAGTAGCATGATCCCAAATTATAACATTGGGCATGAGTAGCGACACTATTTTTTAAAAATGCCAGTTTGAATGAGAAAATAATTTGTAATATTGTTATTCATGGTAGAAGTTAATTTTGTAAAACTAGCACTAGGTGGCGTTTCAAGCGGTAACATCCGCCCAATTTAACTTTTTTTTTCAAAAATGTATTCCTGATGATATGCTGAAGAGATACCCTTTGCATTGATATATAACTTTCCCACCTTTAACCAACATAGGTAGCAAAAAACTGGCGGCAAACATCAAACATACCAATTATCACAGGGGTGTCTCTGAAATATGAACAGCACTGTATAAATTTCTGTTTAAAATAAGCTAAAAAACGTTTGTACGTGAGTAATGTTGTGCATGTATGTAAATTACGCGACAATTATAGAAAACATTTCTATAATTACCTTGGGCGGGAGTCAAGATCATAGGCCTGCCAACTTTTTGAGCAGGAGGTCCACCGGCGGGGAGAACCGGGGGTGGCATTACATTCTTTTTAGCGGTGTTTGAGGAGCGAAACGGGTTCTTGAACATTGACCGCTTGCCTGAAAAAACCAAATTTAAGGAAAAATCACAAGACTCGGTTGATACTTAGCGTTCGAATGAACTCTTGGTATATTTTAATCAGCTGGCAGCTTTTGCAGTGGTAGGCTTAAGGCAGTGAGCTGGGCAGTGGCGCAACCAGAGGGGATAAAAGGGGCGTCAGCCCTCCTCTTAGGCAAGGTTCTGAGAAAATTTAACCCCAAAATGCAAGCGTTTAAACGTGCTCTTTGGACTTGTCCGGTGAGTAAGGGAGGACTGAAAGGAGCTGGGCAATTATAATTATTCAACCGGCTTCCGAATCTTAGCAGCTCAGTTTTTTAAAATGACCCCAAAAAAAGGTGCGAAATTCCATCCGAAAAGCATAAATGGCTATTTTTCCGAAGAATCACAAAATTTGTCCACGCTTCCCAATGGAGACATTGTATCTATTTTCTGCTTAATTACAATTTGCACTCAGAACTCTTTCGAAGTCGAACGAAGGCTTTTGGCTAGATACAAACAACATATATTTGTAGTATGGTTGAATACAAATAACATTATTCTTTACAACTCAATTGGCAAGCACAACAACATGGAGACATTCACCTGCTTTCTTGCATGGTACTTCACTGCAAGTCTGTAATCCCGGATCTGAAAATAGTAGAGTTGGTCAGTAATAGCATCTAACGATTCGATCACCAAAATAAAAAAAATAAAAAAGTCATCAAAAATAGCAGTTTCCATTTTAACCATATTCCATGCTTTAGCCCATAACTTGTTCGCATATGTTTGTTGATATGCTTATTGCTCATACCAAAAAATATTTTCCTTAAAACCTTTCAAAAGTCCGCAGTAGACATATCGAAAACGTCATTGGCTAAGTTGTTTGCAAAAAAAAAAAACTTCTAATGCAATACGATTGAAATGCTTCAAAAAATAGTGGCTAAAAGCGATTGGATTCCTGCTAAAATGAAGGGTGGTGGCTAACAAGGAGAATAACACGTAAACGTGCTCTTATATTCAGCGCAAAACTACGTTTGAAAAGTGGTTCAGCGCCAGTCTTGTGTTGAAAGGCAGCTGCATTTTCGAAACCAGGATATGTATGTCACTAGTTGTTAGGGCGTAGGTTCGAATTTCGTCCGCAGTCATTTTTTTTTGTTTTTTTGACAACATAAGGCAGATATAGCTTATGTTGCGACTTGTAATCGTCTTCTACTTTCAGGAATGCCATGTTTTGAGTAGCATTTAACCCAACTGCGTCTCATCAACATTTTCAACATAGACTTTTACCAGGCGGGGCCTACGACGTAGTGGGGTTAGCTACAGAAACAGTCTTTGAAGGAGGCACGGAGGGTGCTTGTTTCTTACCTTCTGGCGCATTGGTGCCCACCCATTGTTTCAGGTTAGGGTCCAACTTCATCTGAAATAACACCATTTGTAAAATTATTAAAAAGTTGATGTTTAGACAACGCATTTTCGGTTTTAGTCAAGGCTAAGAAAATGGTAAATACGTGTTCGATTCCTGGCGTGGCCAAACCATAATCACTACATATTACAAAAATTGTGATATTTAGTGGCTATCACTGTGGGATACTTTTACTTAGAACGGGAAAATGTGTCAACGTGAGTTTGCATCAGCACAAAAAGAAACTTTGTGAAAAACACTTAAAACGCAACACAAATTTTATTAGCAAATACTATGACTCTTTTGAAATTCTGTTCGAACAGTGATTTTGGGATAGGGAGTTTGCTACTACAATGGTGGACTTTGGCTCGATTTCCTGTAAGGTCAGACCAAAAAATCTCAAAATAATATTCACCGATAACGTGTTTAACGTTCAGCACTGAAAGGATGCAGTTGGTAACCTCCACTCTGTTCCGTAGACTTATGGAATGTGTACTCATAGACAGGGCAAGGTATGGAATAGAATGGAAAATGGAATGGAACGGAAATTTCGGTATGGAATATGGAAGATGCCAGAATGGAATGGAATCGAAGATTTCAAGAATGGAATGGAAGACAAATCTTCCATACATCCATACCAATTCCATACTCGATTTCGTGCATTGTATTTACAGAAAAATGCTTACCGATGTCGAATGATGATAACTAATATTGTCACAGAAGCAATCAACTTCAATATCTACGCATATCATTTTTCGACAAATCGCGGTACTTTGGTTGTGTACATTGCACAAACAGGGTACGAATTGCACCATTGTAAGTAAATTGCAGTTTAATTGTAGGATTGATGTTACAGTTGACGATCTTTATAGATATGACTTGTTGTTTTTTTTATTTTGAGGCTGCTGACAAATTGCCCAGTCGTAAATTTTGTTTTCTTATATCGTCACAAAAACTCGTATTTGCTATTTCATCCCCGTTTCAGCTTAATTTTATTTATATTTTCTTGGTGTTAAAGTTTGATATTCCTATTACGGTAAATGTTCTAGTTGATGTGAGGGCAAACTTGTACGGTAATCACCAAACCATAGGCATAGCCAGAAGGACCGGGCCCTCTGCCTTCCCCCAACTAAAAAGCTACCAATGATAAAAATGATGATACAAAGCCTATTTATTCAGTTTCTTTTAGCATTTTTGGGGTGCAACAATACATGCGTACGACGGCAATTAGCAATAACTTAATATTAATATTGACGACCAGGGGGCCCATACCCTCTCAATTTAAATTTTTACCAACCAATTTAAATATACAAGCCGGGAAAAATTCAGTGTTTTTGTTCTAAAAGGTGCAATCTCAGGCAATTATCTAACTTGTTTATGCAATAATATGTTTTAGGCCCCCAGCTAACATAACATGATTAGTAACCATTTATGGCATCTAATGCACCAACTTTAAATAACTTTAAATTACTTACTTTAAATAACAATCCATCTCCATCTCGTCAGTTTTCACGCGACAAAATGCTTTTGAAAATACCTAGTTAGGGGAAATGCTTATTGAACAAATTATTGAATTTGAATCGAGGGTGCCTGGGCCCCTGGTCGTACATATATTCCTAAAACTGGTTATTTCATGGCAAAACAAATAACTTCGAAGGCAAATCTTCGAGTGCATTATTTAATGTTAAAAATGTTGCAGAAGGCAATGTAACTTGATTTCCCTGACGGGCCAAGTCATAAAATTTATCCCAAAATGCAAGATTTTAAACGTGTTTTGGACTTGACCTGAAGTAAAGGGAGTGATTTTTTCAACGGGCTTGCAAACATCAAAAATTTTGTTGTTTCAAATGGCTCTGAAAACGTGCGAAATGTGATCCAAATCGCATTAAAATAACCAGTTTTTTCCAAAAAATTACAAAAAATCGCCCAGTGGCTGGGGGCTCTGCCCCCATGCTCCGTCTGTGACATGTTTGAGTTGCACTAATTTGCTCTCCACGTCTCCCAATTTTGATAGGATTGAAAAAACTTTAACTTGCGGTTCTAGTCCTTCCTCTGTAGCAAATCCAGGTTACGAGCACGCCCAGCTTATGATTTTTCATTCTTTGTCCAATAAATAGCCCCTCTTTTCAAAACTTCTGATGACGTCATTGCATGTGATATTCGGTTTAGCCCTCCCCCAATTCAAAATCCAGGCTACGCCTATGCAATAAACCATGAGTAACATGCATACCAGATACCGGTCGTTGCATTTTGGTATTGTTGGCGCACCTTCACGAGCGGTTGCTTGCGACATTGCAAAGGTGCAAAGCAACAAAATACATGTTGCATTGCTTCCAGTCTAAAAGTTCTTTGGTATGGAAGTATGGAATGGAATATGGAAGAAAATTTTAGTATGGAATGGAATATGGAAGAAAATTTTAGTATGGAATGGAATATGGAATGGAAGATTTTTGGTATGGAATGGAAATGGAATGGAAGAAAATTGCCAGTATGGAATATGGAAAAATCGTCTTCCATTCCATTCCATACCATGACCTGCTCATAGACAACAAAATCTTTTCCCTGTCTTCGAACCTAACAAGTTTGGAATAATGTACTTAAATCTGATATACAAGAAGCTTTCATGATTCCAAAGTGACTCACTTTTTCTTCATCATTTTTCTTTGATTTCTTCTTGCTCTTAGCACTTTTTTTACTTTGTCTGGATCTTTCGGATATTATGCTTGAGCGGCTACTCCACGATCGGTTCCACTCGAATGATAACAACGACTTGTGCTCTTGCGTCTCGTGGACCAAATCAACTGGCTAAGAACACATCCAAAAATGACGTCATATTGCATACGCTGCATGATGTAGTGGTTAAGTGACAAGATTCTTGCCAAAAGCACCATCTGTATTTACCATAAACCTGCTGTTGAATTTCGAAGAGCTGCAGTATTTCAGAGTAAAGGGTTAGACAAACATATAACTACGTGAAAAAAGGGCCCATTTCTTGGAAAATCCTTATCACATGATTTTCGCTTTGTTAAAAGTCTTAGAAACCTTCTTTGGTGATTAAGGATCGAGCTTGATACAACCTAAATTATGTTTGGTTAGACATGCTAAAAACGTATTTGACCGAAATGGGATTTGAACCAAGGTTTACTGATTCAGTCGCAGACGCTATAAGACAACTGATTCTGCAGTACTAACGAGATTAAGACTGATTTTTACCATTTCCTGTTGAACATCAAATGTTGGTTGGCAGAAAGTTTGCGCCGGGTTCACGGGAGGAGGTCCACCAAAGTCATATTGGAGTGGAATAGGCTTCTCGAATACTGGTTCCAGACTTAGAGGGCCACTTGGTAGTACTAAAAGCATACAAAAATGGTAAACCTAATCGCGGAAAAATGCACAAAGGAATTGTATTTCAGCGGATTTGTAGAACCCTACGGCTCGAGGTGATACTTAATTAAACTTTCGACTTGTAATCCACCACCAAATGCAGAAAACTGTGTACTCTTATAATATTTCGACATCAAGTATATTTCTTTCAAAAAAAGCTGTGTTGCCCGGAAGCAATGATGCTGAGATTTTTTCAAACTCGCGACACACTTCGCCGAGTTTAATAAATATTTGATCTTATACCAGCTATAATCATTACACATGAAACATAACAAATAAACTGAACACATTTAAAATACAAAACTACCACAGACAGATATAATTATTTGACGATCTGTTCCGAATGCAAAGTTTTATACTCGTCAAGTTTTTCTAGTCGTTTAACAGTCAAGAAGGCTCTTGGAGTCTGTTCTATTAAACCAAAAGTCGAAGCTTGAATTAAAGTACAGCTCAATACAGGGACCAGTGATCACGATAGTGCGTATTGATTCTGCATTTAGAGTGCAAAACATTTTTATAATTACCCTGGGCGGGAGTCAAGATCATAGGTTCGCCCATTATTAGGGCAGGAGGACCACCTGAGGGGATAATTGGGGGTGGCACCACATTGTTTTTGGCAATGTTGGACGAGCTAAACTCGTTTTGGTATATTGGCGGCTTGCCTGAAAACAAAAACAAAAAAATTAAGTTCCTGCACTCCGTTCAAGAAAAACCTCGAGACCGGGTTCACACTGGTCGTAATATTGTGAGCGTACGAACGTATCCTTGGTTATTTCAACCAACTGGCTGGTTGTGGACTAGTAAAGAGTATAACTCTGAGCCTATCAAAATTTTGTCTAAAATAAACCAAAAAACGCTGGTATACATGAGCAATTTCGTGTAGGTAAATTACGCAATACATAAATATGCAAAAAATTTCCATTAATTACCAGGGGCGGGAGTCAAGATCGTAGGTCCGCCCATTGTTTGGACAGGAGGTCCACCTGCGGGGAAAACCGGAACAGTCATCGCATTGTTTGTGGCAGTGCTGGACGAGCTAAACTCGCTTTGATAAATTGGCGGCTTGTCTGAAAAAAAAAAGGAAAATTCAGTTCCTGCGCACCGTAAAAGGAAAACCTCGAGGCCCGGTTTACACTGGTCGTAGTATCGTGAGCGTCGAACGTTTCCTTGGTTTATTTCCACCAGCTGGCAGCTTGTGGACTAGTAAGGGGTATTACCCTGGTTGTATCAAGTTTTTGTCAAAAATAAACTAAAAAAACGCTCGTACGTGAGCATTGTTGTTCAGGGAAATTACGCAATAAATATACAAAATATTTCCATAATTACCAGGGGCGGGAGTCAAGATCATAGGTCCGCCCATTGTTTGGGCAGGAGGTCCAGCTGTGGGGAAAACCGGAACAGCAGTCATCACATTGTTTGTGGCAGTGGTGGATGAGCTAAAGCCGTTCTTGTACATTGGTTGATTTCCTGATAAAAGGAAAGTACATATAACCCGTCACTATAAAAAATACCTCTAAACGTACCAGTTTCTTAAGACTTGAGTTGGAATTAGCCAGGCACGTAGCCAGACCGTAGTTTTGGGAGTGCTTGCGCAAAAGTTGGGAGGGCAATGTTTTCTCACCTAAGTCGATCTCCCAAAACAAAAAGATCTTCAGTCATGAAAGCCACCATTTTCGACGATTTTTGTGGTGATCTCAAAAAAAAAAGGTTTTCTGGTCGGAAAACCACAACAAAACTTCTCAAATTTGAAAGAACAAGCTAGCATAGTAGGCTTGTCAGTAAAATTATACAGCCATTTTTCTTTCCATCTCAAAATTTAATCGCTCAACTGAAATTCATTTGGGGGGCAAACTAAAAATTTAGGGGGTAAAATGTCCCCCTGTTCTCCCCTGGCTATGTTCCTGGAATTACAGGTACTTTTTTGGAGTTGAGGGTAAAATGCGCAGAAATACAATAAACTGGGAAGAGAAAAGTAACCGTTTTGACGCTGATCAAAGTGTAGCGTAAGAGACATAACCAAAAATCACATTTACAAAGTTGATTGTCAAATTGCAGATGCTGTAACAACGGCAACGTTCTGGACAATTAGCAAAATAAAGATGATTCTAAACCTCTTTAGAAAAAGTTCATGTTGGTTCAGAGAAATGGTGGTGGGCTATTTTTGCTCTCTGTCAACTAAATTCAAATTAATTTTGTCGACAAAAATATTACACTTCGTGATATAAGCCAATTGACTATCACAAAATGGAGACACTTGATTGCTTAAAGCATTAAAGTAAAATTTATTGCGAGTCTTAGCTCCGGATCTGAATAAAGAAGAATCGTCAGTGATGATGAACAATTGATGTATCGACAAAAAGTCATAATAAGAGATTTCCAATTGTCCCTGATTTCTTGCTTTAACCCAAAATTTGTTTGTAGATGCTGGATATACCGGTACTTGATTAATCGTTGCTTGGTCATGGATTCGAATCCCGCCTGCAATCAATCTTTTTTGAATTGAGTTTCCATTTGCGTTGCATTTAACCCAATTGCACTGCTGTAGACTTTCATTAACATTTTCTACATGGACTTTTACCAGGCGGGGCCTGTGACGTAGTAGGTTCAGCAGCAGATACAGTCATTGGTGGAGGCACGGTTGGTGCTTGTTGCTTTTCCTCTGGCGTATTACTGTCCATCCATTGTTTCAGGTTTGGGTCACATTTCATCTGAAATGACAAAACTTGTAAAAATAATGAAAACTCCATTCTTGGTCGAGTCATTCTCCGTTTAGGTCAAGACTACGAAAACGGAAAATTCGTATTTGATTTCTGGTTTGGTCAAACAATATTGTCAATAAATATTGTACTAAAATTGTAATATTTGGTGGCTAACCTTGTCGGGTACTTTGCACGGGAGAACGTAGAACCTACAGTACACCGTCTAACCGGAGTTCAAAACTCAGTTATGACAGACCATGGTTAAGTTTAGCACAAACCATTCTTTTGAAAACCCTTATAACGTGATTTTCAGTTTGCTGAAAATCTTTGGAACCTTCTTCTGTGATTAAGGATCAAGTTAGATACAACTCTAAATAATGGAAATATATTTGGTTGGACGTGCTAAAAACCAGTTTGACTGAACTGGGACTTGAACCAACGTTTACTGATTCAGTGGCAGACACACTATAGGACAACTGATTCTGCTAACGAGATTAAGACTGAGTTTTACCAATTCCTGTTGAACATCAGGTGTTGGTTGGTGGAAAGATTGCGCCGGGTTCACGGGAGGAGGTCCACCAAAGTCATGCTGGAGTGGCATGGGCTTCTCGAATACTGGTTCCAGGCTTAGAGAACCATCTGGTACTGCTAAAAACATACAAAAATATCAGTAAACCTAATCTCAGAAAACTACACAAAAGAATCATGTTTCAGCGAACTTTGAGAACCTCATGGCTCGAAATGAAACTAAATTAAACTTTGGACTCGTAAATCCACTGTTAAATGCAGAATTGTGTTATCGAAAGTGTTGTAGGCTTTTGTACTCTTATATATTTCGACAGCAGGAATCTTTCTCTGAAAAGAGCTGTGTTGCCAGGATGTGGAGATATTTCGAAGCTCGTAATTCGCTTCGGCGAGTTTAACAAAGATTTGATTTGATTTTTAAGTACAACATACCAGCTACATTATTAAATGCACATGAAACATGACAAAAACAATTGACTACATTCATATAAAACATGTGAATTTGTTCTTTGAAAACAAAATTCGAAAGTTGGATTAAAGTACAGCTCTTTACAGGGACCAGTGATCACAATAGTGCGTATTGATTTTGTATTTAAAGTGTAAAGTATTTTTATAATTACCCTGGGCGGGAGTCAAGATCATAGGTCCGCCCATTGTTTTGGCAGGAGGTCCACCTGCGGGGAGAACCGCGGGTGGCATCACATTGTTTGTGGCAGTCATTGGAGAAGGCACTGGGGATGTTTGTTTCTTTTCTTCCGGTGCATTGATAGCCAATTTCATCTGAAATGACAAAACTTGTACAATTAATGAAAACTCCATTCTTGGCCAAGTCATTTTCCGTTCAGTGTAAGACTACGAAAACGGAAAATTCGTATTTGATATCTGGTTTGTTCAAAAAACGATATTGTTAGTAAATATTAGAAAAATTTAATATTTAGTGCTAACCTTATTGGATACTTTGCACGGGAAAATGTAGAACCTACACCGTCCAACCTGAGTTCGAAACTCAGTTATGACAGACCATGGTTAAGTTCAGCACTGACCATTCCTTTGAAAACCCTTATCACGTGATTTTCAGTTAGTTGAAAATCTTTGGAACCTTCTTCCGTGATTAAGGATCAAGTTAGATACAACTTTAATTGGAAATATATTTGGTTGACGTGTTAAAAATCAGATTGATAGAAATGGGACTTGAAACAAGGTCTACTGACTCAGTGGCATACTCACTATAGGACAACTGATTCTGCTAACGAGATTAAGACTGAGTTTTACCAATTCCTGTTGAACATCAGGTGTTGGTTGGTGGAAAGATTGCGCCGGTTTAACGGGAGGAGGTCCACCAAAGTCATATTGGAGTGGAATGGGCTTCTCGAATACTGGTTCCAGACTTAGAGGGCCATCTGGTAGTACTAAAAGCATATAAAAGTACATTAATATTTGTGACGTAATTGCGGAAAAATACAAAAAAGAATTGTATTTCAACAAACTTCGACAACTCGTGGCTCAAGGTAGAACTTAGCTAAACTTCCAATTGGTCAATCCACCGTTATATGTAGAATAATGTGTTAAAAGTGTCGGCTCTTGTAATTTTTGGTAGGATTTTTCGTCAGCTAGAATATTTTTTCAAAGCGAGTTGTGTTGTCCTGGCGTAATGATGCGTTGGTAGGTCCCGCGAGATTCATGGTTTGAACACAGATCATAGATCGACGCATTTTTGGGGCTCGAGGTCCACCGATGCGGAAAACCTGGATTTGGTATGGCATTGTTTGTGGCAGTGTAAATGATCATCGACCGATTGTCCGAAAAAAGTAAATTAAGTACCTGCACTGTAGGCTGCACAGTGCACACTCTACTGCACAGAGCGCACTGTAAAAAACGAACTTCAAGGCCCAGATGCATTAGACGTATAATTGTGAGCGTACGAACGTATTCTTAGTATATTTTCGCCAACTGGGAGCTTTTGCGCAGTATAAGGGCACTGGGCTCAGCTGTGGCGCAACTATAGGTTTGAGCCAAGAGGGAAAGCTTCACGTCCAAGAGGGAAAGAAGGGGGCCCCCATCAGATGAGGCAAATGCCACACCTCCGCCCCTCGTAAGTAATGCCTGAGCCTATATGCGTACCTAATTAATGTTTAAAGCAAACTAAGAAAACGTTTAAACTTGGTCAATTTGTGCATGTAAATTTCGCGACGAATATGCAAAAGATTTCCATAATTACCTGGGGCGGGAGTAAATAGCTCAGTTCCGCCCACGGATGAAGCAGGAGGTCCACCAGCGGGAAGAAACGGGGGTGGCATTACATTTTTTGCAGCAGTGGTGGAGGAACTAAACGCGTTCTTGTACTTAGACAGCTTGCCTGAAAATAATAAACAAAGATATAACTGAACTTACTATAAATAAAAAACTCAAAACTAAACAGTAAACAGTGATCTTAAGATTTGCTAGTTGGATTTAATAGGCACTTTTGAAGTACGCAGAAAAGAGTAGCCTAGACATCACCCAAAAACCAATTACGTTTGCAAAAGACGGTGTTAATGGTCTAATAACATTACGTTATAGCAGCGGCAACATTCTCGGCAATAATGCAACTGAATTTTAATCAAATCATTTTAAAATAGGCAAGCGGTTGCAAATAAATGGTGTTGATTATTATTTATTTACTCTGCCTACGAAATTCAAACATTTTTGTCGACAAATTACACTTTGTAAAATAAAAGTCAATTCAGAAACACAACACGGAAACACTCACTTGAACTCTTAAGTGAAAATTTATTGCGAGTCTGTGTTTCGGCACCTGAAAACAGTAAAATTGGTCAGTGACAGCACCTAACGATTCTTGCACCAAAAAAAAAGATAAAAAATCTATTTCCCATTGTCGCTGGTTCCTTGCTGCTGCATTTTTGAAACCAGATGATGTATGTCATTAATTGTTTGGGCTTGGGTTTGAATCCCGTTCGCGGTCAATTTTTTGACAACATGTATTGTAATACCGAGTCAGTCTATGTTGTAATGGCATAACATAAATGTTTACTTAGCGGTGTCTGCGACGTTGTGGGGTTAGCTGCAAGGATGTCCATTGGAGGAGGTTCGGGAGGTGCTTGTTCCTCTTCTTTTGGTGCATTTGTGTCCACCCATCGTTTCAGTTTCGGGTCCCACTTTATCTGAAATGACGCAACTTATAAAATTAACAAAAACTTGTTTCTTGGCCAAAGCATTTTCCGTTTAGGTGCCGGTTCCGAAAACGGTAAATTCGTGCTCGGTTACTGGTCTGGTCAAACCATAGTCACTAAATATTACAAATTTCATAATAGCTAGTGGCTGTGGTCAAGTCATAATACTTTCAATTTGGCAATCCCTTTCTCCTTGGCAGATGCTTAGTACGGGAAACCATGCAACCTCCACCGTGTGTGTAGTAGACAGGTGGGCATGGGGCAGGAACCAGCTAGACTAGAAAATCAATTAAAGTCACAGACTCGAATGATTCAGCAAAGGCAACTTGGTAAAAATAATAAAGATGTAATTATAACCACTCGCAATTGTTCAATAAAAGTGTAACTGGGAATGGGCGGTCTGGTGTAGAGGGTTGGATGAATCACTTATCCGCTACTTTGAGCATCCAACTTGAGTTCGAATCTCAGCTATGACAGACTTCAATGGAGTTTAGCACAAAAAGAAACAAGTGTTTTGTAGAAAACGCCTAAAACTCCATCATTTTCAAAAAAGTCTTGAATATTTATTAGCAATGCTATGGTTCGTACTTTTTTTTCCGAGTCGTCGGGCAAGTGGACGCGAAAAGCTTTCTCTGTATTACTTGAGCCAAACACTCTTCGCACGTATCCGAGCGCAGTGTCCTTCATCTGCAAAAATTTGTACCAAAATTAGTCTATTCTAGATACGAGCGAGTATCCAGCTGTTACTACCATCACTAGTCTTTCCAGAAGCCCTTATTGAAATCGCGTTGTATCTTCTCCTTTCACACCCATATTGTGGAAGGTATTCTATTTTCAGAGCGTTTACATAGGGCCGTTGATAGGGTAGACAAAGGGAGGACGGAGTATCGAAGCCTGGGATTTATGTGGAGGGCCGTGCTAATTAAAGATTGAGCTGAAGCAAAGGTCATATAATTTTGAGGTGCAAATCACACCTTAAATTTGAGGAAAAAACGGGCCCAATTTCAATGAAAACCTTTTGTTTTGAACTTCACCTTAAGTTCAAAGAATAAAATAGTTGTTTTGTTGAGAAGTGCTTCTATTTGTTTTGGATCTGACCCTCGAACCCGGAATCCCTCTCAACATCCTGATGTCTACACTAATACAGTTTGATACCAATGCATAAACAATAAGACTAATAACACATTGACCTGAGCATTGGGCGTGTATATAAAGTTAAAGCCAAGAGTTCCCCAAGCAGGGCTAGTGAGAGAAATTCTGGGAGCGAAGAATAAAAAAAGATTTTCGCCAGTTTTTGTATCTTATTTTCTCACAAATTTAAGGTGACGAAGACCGCAAAACGGTCTTCACCGATTGGCTTGGAGTTATACCTGAGTTCCGCTTTTCAACACTGGTAAGTATTTGCTTGAGCTCAACATTAAAACCGTTCGGGGCCCAATAAACTGGGCGAGCTCCATAGGCGTAGCCAGGGGGGGGGGGCCCCAATCAAAATACCACTAACGAAAAAAAGTTATGACAATATAGCCTGGCGATGTTTAGTTGCAGTTTTTTTTCAGTAATTACGCACATAACAGTAATTAACAATAATATTAATGACAACAAGTGAGTCCCGGGGCCCCCAACTAACAACCAGGGGGCCCTTACTAACAACTAGGGGGGCCTGGAATCCTTAACCGACAACTAGGGGGTCCGGGACCCCTAACTGAAAACCAGGGGGCCCATAACTGACGACCAGGGGCCCCAGGGCCCCTAACTAACAACCAAGGGACCCTAACCAACAACCAGGGGGCCCCTTAACTGACAACCAGGGGGGCCCAGGCCCCTAACCGACAACCAGGGGCCCCTAAACGACAACCAGGGGGCTCCAGGGCTCCTAACCAACAACCAGGGGGTCCTGGAGTGCCTAACTGACGACCAGGGGCCCCCGGGGCCCCTAACTCACAACCAGGGAGCCCAGGGCCCTAACTAACAACCAGGGGGCCCCTAACCAACAACCAGGAGGCCAGGAGCCCCCTAACCGACAACGAGGGGCCCCGGGGCCCTCCTAATTGACGACCAGGGGGCCCCAGGCCCCCTGACCAACAACCAAGGGGTCCTGGAGTCCCTAACCGACGACCAGGGGGCCCCGGTGCCCCTAACTCACGACCAGGGAGTCCCAGGGCCCCTAATTAACAACCAGGGGGCCTGGGCTCCTAACCGACAAGCAATGGGCTACGGGGCCTCTAACTGGCAACCAGGGAGCCCAAGGGCCCCTGACTGACGACCAAGGTTCCCGGGCACCTTAATGAAAATTTTTAACAATTTATATGCAAAACGTGTGAGAAATCTAAGAGTTTTGACCTAAAAGTTGCCACGCCAGGCCCTCGTATAACGTTATTATAAACTTAATTAATTACTGCTAAAGTATTGCAGGAGGCAATGTTCGTTACTTCCCCCTATAGACCAAATCACTTACAATTAAAATTTTACACCATAATGCAAGATTCTAAGCGTGTTTTGGGATTTAATTGCAAAAAGAGGATTGAACAACTAAATTTTTTCGATTGGCTTTGAAATGTTAAAAATCTAGTTCTTTGAAATGGTTCTGAACTCGTGCGAAATGTGATCCAATGGATTTTAAATAGTTTTTTTTCCAAAAACTTACAAAAATCGCCCAGCGGCTGGGGGCTTTGCCCCCAGACCCCCATAGCCATCGGCGGCTGGGGGCTCTGCCCCCAGACCCCCGTCTCTGATACGTTTGAGTACACTAGCTTACTCAACACGTCTTCCAAGTTAGACTTTTACACTTTTCAACAATTAGTTTTTGCCCTCTCCCTTTACCAAAATCCTGGCAAAATGCCATCGGGCTATGGCTTCAGATCTTCCATTCTACGATATCTTTGCCCCACAAAAAATTACTTTTTCGAAAATTTCTGATGACGTCATTGCGTGTGATTTGTGGTTTGGGCCCCCCCCAATCAAAAATCCTGGCTACGCCTATGGCGAGCTCCCACGAAATTTCTGGGCTTGGGTATTTTAACATCCCTAACTCCTTCTCACGGCTCTGGGTGTTGCTAACCTATAGTTCAAAACAGCGCTGCCCAATGTCCAGTTCTGCTGACTTAGTTACTTTTTTCTGATCACTCACTTTCTGTAGCCTACTCTTCTTCTCCGACTTTTTTCCCTCTTGGTTCTTGGCTGCGCTAGTCGCCGTGCTTGCTTGAGATCGTTCTGACATTGCATTTGATCGGCAACTTTGTTTCGACCATCGTGAATAACGCGAACCCAATGACGTCTGTGACGTAGTGCGTCCTCGTGACTTTGCGTCCAAATCAAGCGGCTGAAAGATAACCATTATGAGTATGGTTGCCATATTTTTGATGCAGAAAAACAGGATAGAATTGAAAAATCGCAATTTTCGCGTATTTAAGATGAAGACCCTAAAATTTTCATAATAAAGGTTTTCATCTCAGAAAAACCGCACTTTTCTGCGAATTACTTGAAGATGAGTACCAAAAAAGTTGATAAAATGTAGGAAAACCCAGACCAATAAAAAAATTCTGGGACAAAATGGTTAACCAGGCAGACCCCAGGTCAAGGTATC
Organism: Trididemnum nubilum; assembly: GCA_963965965.1. Lineage (NCBI taxonomy): Eukaryota > Metazoa > Chordata > Ascidiacea > Aplousobranchia > Didemnidae > Trididemnum > Trididemnum nubilum. The sequence continues at coordinate 38,491,696 of OZ014476.1, forward strand.
AGAAGTGAGACTGTCCTTAGCAAAAATGAGACGAAATTCAACTCCAATAATAAGTTCGTAACTTGTAAAACTAAATTTAATTATCACAAAAGCTCCTGTTTTTCCTGGCTAGCGTTCAGGCATTGTGCTTCAAAACACTAGAACACTATTCCTATTCGGATCAAACTAAAGACCCTAAAATTTGGCAATCGCACATTTCACGTTCAGCATAAAAGGGACAACGTGAAGCCTTAATCGTGTTTGGAAGACAGGTGTTAGCATGGATGAAAGAGTGGCGAGGTGTGATCGAATGCTTTCAACATTATGTGCTAAAAGAATCAAATCTTTTACTATACTCGCTGTACTACGCCAAAGCATGTTACGAGTTGGCGGGACTCATCTCCACGTCATTGCGCCCGGGCAACACTGCTTCTTTCGAAGAAATGTCGCAGCGCTTACTAGCCTGCTGGCAACACTGTGTCTGATTTGACAGACCCCAGATTTGAACCTCAGAACTGCCGTTCCAGAGACGAACGCGCTACCGCTCGACCAGCTGGCCTGTGACATTATCTGCCATTAAAAACATTCAATCTCAACTTGAAATTCTGTTGTCGCAAACCGTTTCAAGTTTAACTCTTAAAAGAAACAAACGAAAATTAAATTTCTCCATTAATTTCAATAAACTTCTTTTATCGACAACGCCATAGTACTCACCCCAATGTTCGAGTTATTGGGCAAATGGGCGTTTTGAGCATTCGGTTTCTCTAAATGATTCCATCCCCAAAAAAATTCACTTAGCCTTGCTCCCAAGCCCTTCATGGCCTAAAATGAAATATATCAATTCGAAGCTGCTTCTAATATCAGTTAAATGATGTTCGTAAATTAGTAAAAATCGCTAAAGGATGGCTGTGGTTTCAAAACCCAGACGAATGCCTATGTTGATGTGGAAACTGGTTGCAAGTTGTTATGGTTGAGTTGGAGCGGTTGAAAAATATTTGCGACCCGGGAGCAAGAAAATGCGAACAAGCCCAAAGTAGAGAAATTTCGGAACCGAAGAAAAAAAGATTCTTCTTCGCTCGCAAAATCAAGCCTTTCTGCAAGTTTAAGGTTAAGACCAAAAAAAGATCTTCGCCGGAATTGGAGCTACTTTTCTTGCCGAGTTATGTCAAGACATGCGGAGTTATGTGAAGATCTAAAGTTTCACCGGGGCTTCACTCTGCTGCTATAGTGTTTAATTGAGCTTAAAATTCAAGCCATTCGGAGCCCCAAAATCTGGGTGCACCCAAAATTTCTGGGCCCGGGTATTTCATCCCTTTTTGCCCCGATCTTAACGGCCCTGGTTCGAGTTTCGTTCGTAGTCATTTTTGCTGATGACCGGAGAAAGAATCAGCTTCGAAATAAATGAGTTTTCCCTGTATTGTAATTAATGCTTTCATTAAAAATTGAAACAAGCGACCAAACTCGTTTATCCAGTTTGGTCAAAATTTAAATATTTGTGCTTGCTTTTTAGGATTTTCAAAATTGAAAAAATATCGTTTTAATTCAAGTCTTATCCGAAGATGAAAAATTTGGTCATGGCTAACATTTGCAATATTTTCAAAAATTGACAATTAATATTATTGAACAATTTTATCAATTTTCAACTTTTTGTGAAAATTTGGACAATTTATCCATATTTACCATTATTTTTCAAAAAATAATATCAACTTAACTTGAATTTTATTTTATTTAACTTGACTATAATTATTAACTTTATGATTTTTGCCATTTGAAAATTTGCCTACGGTTATTATCCTTACAATTTTTTTCAATGATTGACAAAATAATCTTATTCGCCATTTTATCAAACTTTTAAAAATTTATCCTATCAGAAGCAAAGTTTTTTAAAAATTTACCCTTTTTTCAAAGTTGTCAAAAAATCATCCTAACTGTATTTGCTTTGGCGATCATTGAATTTGGCTACCAATTTACCTTTGTGATACTTTTGGCAGTTATCCCTGATGATTCCAATTACAAGTGAAACAGACTGTAGGATTTTAAATTTTTGACTTGTACTGTATTATGATAATTTGATTTCCAATACATTTTCAAAATTTAAATATCATTTAACTTTGGCATTTTTGAAATTGGTCTTGCGTTTTATTTTTACATAATGCTGACAATTTCATTGAGAATTGACAAACTTTGCCTTAATTTGATTTGCATTATGGTTGCTGAAATGTGAAATCTTGAGTTGCATATACCACGGACATGGTATATGCCAATTAATAAAAGTTACCTACAAAGATTATTATCTGAACTTAAGATCGACCAGACCAGTTGCTAGCTATTTTGTAACCATGAAAAATTTTTTGAAGATTAACAAATTATTATGTTTATTTAACCATGGGCAAATGTTGAAATTTTGACCATAACTTCAAAATTTAAAGAAATGGCGAACTTCAAACTTCGGCCGAAAATTCAAAATCGAGTTGCATTAATTTCTTGTAAATTTTTGGAAAAATGGTCAAATTTATAACTTAATTGGAAAATTTTGGCCAAAATATTTAAGTCGAACAAAGTTGATTTTCTGTCAATTTTTGAAAAATGGCAAGGTTGACCATAGGTAAATTTTGGACAAAAATTGAAAGCCAAGTAAAGTTTGATATCGTCAATTTTTAACAAAAATGGCAAGGTTGAAAGACCTTGAAACGAAAGAGTCAAAGATTGTTCAATTTTGGTGAAAATGAAACAAAATTAGGACACACACAAACAATATAATTTTTTGTTACAGCGGCTGTGAATCAAGATGACTGAATCGTACCGCAACCCATTGAAATCACTACATACTTCGACGCTAAATTTAGTTGGTTGAACCTGGAATCTAGCAACTATTCTGGCTCTGAACGTTTCCTGTATCTACACTGAGTTTGGCAACTTTCAATGAATTGTTTGACAAAAAGTTTAAATTTAAAATGAAGGAATAAGTTTTTAATTGGGAGTCAAATTTCAAGAAAAAATTTGCACAAACAGTGGAAAAAGACTACCAAGATATGGAAGTCATGAACTTTCCAAACTTAAAGATATGACGGTTAAGAGTCGAAATCAAAGACAGACAAACTATTTAAGTTTTAGTATTAAGTTTTTTGTATTTAATTGTGTTACCCTTACTTAAGGATTACCCTTACCTTAAGGATGCCCAAACGTTTTTCTAGGGGAGCCATAGTGGATAACGGGAAAACGTTCGCGGGACAAGAGATGTTTAATGAAACCATTTTGCGGTTCCGAATTTTAGGCTTAGTGCAACCTAACTAGGCAATGTGCGTTGTGCAAAGCGGACAGAAAAAAAAGGAAGATAAAAAAAGGTCTTTGACTTGTTTTCTGGGTCGATTTAGTCGAGAAATCAGAGAAACCAGAAAAGCGTATGAAGGTCTTCGACATATTTGCTGGATGAATTCCGTTAAAAAAATGACCTCGTGCGCGGCGTATAAAACTTCATCTCCAGCCGAATTTGGACACTCTGATCTAGTAGCATATTATGTTTCGTGTGATTTTATCCTTCAAAATTTTTGCGGGATGTTGTAGTTATTTAAAGCGTTCATGGCTTGGGGTTTGTAGAAGCACCTAGAGGAAAAGCCCTGGCGAGTGGGCAGTACTTGTCCCTTGTTTAGGCTACTTTATATTAGGGTAAATTTTGACTGAATTTTTGACGTTTAAACAAAATGACGCCATTTTTTATAATGACGTTTAGACATGTCATTGAGCGAATATTTTTGAGCTATCTCGAAAATGAGAGAATTAATAATTGCATAAAAATGGCCGGAGGGGAGATTTCTATTTGGTTTCAATGCATTGCAATACGGTAACTGCTCCTAAAAAAAAACGAGTTATCTTAAAGCATGTTTTGGCCATTTTTAACAAAACTTTTAAAATCTTCCAACTTTTCCAACATTAAACGTTTCTAAAAAGCTTATCTAACAGAAATTAGTGTGTACATTTTTTGCAGTAAAAAGTAGCGCAAAGATTAGAAGAGGTCTTCATTTTAGGGAGCTGTTGTTTAGACTCAAAGTTGGGTTTAGGCGAATGGTGGTAATTTGCATTTGTATCCTACTTTCCGAAAAGCTGTTTTTTAGGGTGGAAACTATTTCCAAAGTGTGGTGAGACTTAAAGTTGGGTTTAGGCCTAGGGTGGTAATCTAAATACAAATGCATACTTCCCAAAAAGTTGTTCTTTAGGGAGGAAACTGGAAATACTGTGCGGTGAACACCAAAAAAGTCTTTTTTTAAACCACAGCATTTTTTTTTAAACAAACGTTAATTAAAAAAGGAACACAACTTAAGACCGGTTCAGTCCACCAAGAGCTGCCCACATGCGGTATGCAAAAGGGAGGGGGGAGCGAGGTTGATTTATAATGTTGTTTTAAGCAGAAAATGGAGTTGCATATACGCTAATGATTTCAGAGGTATTGCTGTCTCTTATATCACTTAATTGCGTTGGTTAAGTTAAAAATTTTCATCCAAAATAGCCTAAAACATGTTTCTATGTCATTTTTCTTTTCTATTGCAGTTTTTGCATTGCTGAAGGCGGATAGAAAGCTGAACAGTGACCAGGGTATTTCATTTTTGAAATTAATTATACTTTGGGCTTAATCCATAGGTGGGCAAGTTAATGCAACACGCTAGCTTCGTTTACGTCTAGTCCGTTAAAAAAACTTCATACCTCCGTTAAGCTAATTCGTTATTTTTAGCTTTAATTCACGGTAGTTAATGAAGTCCGTTAATTCGTTAACATTTTAAGTGCAACTTTTTTTTTATTCGCTTATTTCTACAACACGTAATGACACTGTTGAGCTGATTGTAAGGAAAATTTATTGCTATTGTGGTCTTTTTGTGTTTTGGTTACATTTTACAGTCGAATCTAATTTCAAGATAAAAATAGGTTCAAATACACTGACGAAACTGCGATCGGAAAATCTTTGAAAGCTGCGAGCGGCAATAACCCATTAGGCTACAGTTCAACTCATCTAAGATCTAACCCACTTTATTTGCATGATCAAAATAATATTTCTCATCGCGCCTGCTCATTTGATCCAGCGCTTGCTCTTTCTATCCTGCAGCTCCGTTCTTCGCTTTTTTTCTATAAAACTTCTACAAATACGCAACAAGAGTTATTACTGCAAACTGATTTGTATTGGTACGAAGAATAAATGGTGCAAGAAATTAACGATGAAAACCTTATTAACTTTTAACGGGCATTTTAACGGAAATTAATTTAGTCCGTTAACATAAAAAAAACTTTTTAACGAATTAACTAGTAAATGAAAAAGTTAGCTTCGTTATTAACGAATTAGTGCACACCTATGGTTTAATCAGATTGGCTTTTGCCAATGATTCCAATTGTATAATTTTTCCGAATCCGGCGAAAGTCGAAGGGTTTTCCGCCCCTTTGTAATATTGCCTCTCGAGGCCAACAGATATTTCAACTATGTCTCGTTAACAAAAGTAGAAAGAAGTTATGCAATAGTTTAACCTACGCCTAATCGCTGGTTTTCTAACTGCCTTAAATACATTTAGGTATCTTAGCTGCACCAAAAAATAATTACTAGCATTTCGGAAAATCGAGTTTTGTTTAGTCCTATTTTACACAGGCGATTTGACCTTTTTACAAGGGGGTGTTTAAAAATGCCCCTTCATTAAAAAAAACTACTTTGGTGTTGATGACGTAGTGACGTCGCCGCCACATTTTGGAAAAATGACATCATAAATGGCTCAAATTTTGCCCATAGGTTTGTTACCTGAAAATAAATCATAAAATGCCTGAGTCAAGGTGAGTTAAATTGGGCCCAAAAGTGCTCAAGTGATTTCGGCAAATCTCAGAATAATATTAAGAAACTTTTCCTTATCTTACCACTTTTAAATTCTAGGGATTATTTGTCTTTTCAAGAAAACGAGAGGGGGCATTTTTGACTCTTTGCCAGTGCAAGGAAGGTAAAATATTCTGATCTGAATAAATTTCACTTTTACAAAACTAGAACTACGTCGGATTAAAAAAAACACGTATTGGCAACAAAAATCCAATCTTACAAAACCTAGCTTTAACGCTTTTGCAGAGGAAACATGAAACCAGAGAAGGAGGGAGCCCACTCCAGTTGAACACTGAAAAAGAATATGCGCCAAACTTTGAAGTCGTGGAAAAGGAATGTGCCCGAACACGTAGGGTGTACCAAATTTAATAGTTGGTTCAAAAACGGAAAATTGTACATGCATCAAAAAAAGACCTCTAAGAATAGAAGGTTAATGCTTCTTCATACGATATTTATGATAATTACAGATGCAACCTCAAGCATAACCCGAGGATCGCTTATAAATACAACCGTACTGCTTTAAGACCGCTAAACAAATCACTAAACCTGTCCTGCTAAAACTTTTTCGAAAGTTCGCTGAACTCTCTCCTCGCATACAGAACAGTAATTCGTGTTCTCTCAACCTTATCTATTGGCATTAAATAACACAGCAGTCTCCGCTACTACACACCACACATTGCACTTCGATATTCACAAAGCAGCTACTTGAAAATGCGACAACCGGCCCAGAAAGTGTTGATTTTTTGACCACTTTCAAATCAAAATGCCGGCTGGTATGTGACGGGTAATGGCATGCGGTATAAACTGCTCCGAGCTATTTCATTTTGAAGTAGTCGGCTTTCGAAGTTGAAAAGTCGGTATCTCCCCAAAATAATACAAGCAATCAAGCTGCATTAGGCACCTCAAATTAACATAGTGCAGAAAGCAAATGTCAGCTTGAATTATCACAAACACGACAAATTTAAATTAAATTCAAATCACAAATTAAAACATCTTGACACTAAATTTGTCAAATTAAGTAGAGTGGTTTCAGAGATATGGCCAAATTGGGGATTTGTCGTCCCTGAAAATTTCAAACGCTGCGACCAACTACCTCAATATAACGTCACAATAACAAAATTTTGCACTTCCAAACATCTCCGGTAAGGACTCCCGGCAATTTGAAATTCAAAAGAGGCAAAAAATGAAACAACATCGTGCGTTTTCTGGGCCCTTTATCGAGTTTTCTAATTAAGACGAATTTAAAAAGACATAACTGATGAAAGCATTCATTATAATAAATTACCAATGTTCAATTCCGACGACAGATTTTTTTTAAATAATATTTTGGTCGCCAAAAATAGGTAATTTAGTAAGAATTATTTTGTCAAACGCTTTAAACAAATATTTTCCTAGCCCAGAAATTCAGCCATGCGGTTAGAGGAGTGTTTGTTGTTTTGAAAAAATGCAAAACATACAGTTCTAATATTGGGGCATGTGGTATAATATCGCATGTATGGACTTCTTTTAACAAGGAAAAAGTTAAAGCTACTAGATATGTCAACTCAATAAAACTTTTTAAACGAAATACCCTAAAATATGTATCATCTGGCGTTCCGGCTAAATAGCAATTACAACGTAACAATAGACAACAACAGAACACCAATCGATCGAAAGAACTATGTACAATATTGCAACGATATAATGATTTAATCGAGCGATGTGCGGAGATCATGCCACGAAACCCAAATCTCACCCCCGCGACCTTCGAAGTCATAGCAGGTCAGACAGGAATGGGGTGTTACAGCGTTATGTACACTCAACAAACTTGCTTCACTGAGAATAAGTAAGGCCAAAACGGTGATATGTTTTATTCTCTAGAATATCCGTATCAGCGTTTTGGCTCCAGTGAAGTTACCCCGAAAGTCCGATTCTTATGTTCTACTATAGTTTGGCAAAGCAGATTTTGGTCGGATTTCTTCATGAAGAGCGTCGAAAAACTCGATCAGTGGCCATTGTGACGATGTGATGACGGCATTATTTTCCTACCGTAGGGTAACCTCTTCTTTTAGTGGGTGCAGTGGGTTGGGCAAACAAGTTGGAACCAGCCCCAAATTGGGCAGGGTTAAAAAAACGAGGTGGTCCTCCGGAAGGGGGAGCTTCATTGACAGAAGTTGCTCTCTGCTAATAATAAGCTATACACTATACACAGCATAGACACTAGACAAAGGGACAACCGAAACTATGATTAACAACGGTGTCGCAATCGACTTCCGTCTTATATCTCTAGTCGGTACTAATCATAAAAAATTGGCTTAATTTCTTAATGTGTGAAAACGAGTTGCATTGCTTCCCCTCAATTGGTCTTTTTAGCTCAATTCATTTGTACGTAAGTATAATGAATCGTTCAGCTTTTATTTTAAATAACGCAATACTTTTATATTAATCGTTAAAGTATATATTGGACAATCACCTAATGTCGCTTTTGTACACAAAAACAAGCTAATCTGTACACTTCAAAACGTTTGATCGTTTTCAGGACTTTTCTGTGCCTGAAAGCAACAAACAGTAATTGCTGCAAACAGCGCAAAAGTTCATAAAGCCCACAGGCATGAAAATGATACAAGGGAAAAACTCTGGTTCAAAACTCTGCTAGGATGCAAAACAAATCAAAAAGCAACAGTTTTCAAATTTTCTCTCAACTATTCCGCCAAATGCGTTTTACCATGCGTGTCTAATACTTTTTATGCGTTAAATGCTTAAACCAAGTCTTTTTTGCAAACCACCACCACCTCCTCCTCCTCCACCACTTTAACGAGGAGTTTTATCGAGCACTTAAATGGGCCCGGCAGGCCCACTTGCTCGTCCGAGGGAATTAGCGTTTAAGTTTCGTTCCAAAGGACACCACGACGCATAGTCAGGGTAGCGAGTCGAACCCTGGAATTAGCAACCTTTCAATTACCAAGTAACCTACTCACATTGCTAACCCGACACTCCAACCAACTGAGCTATCGTCGCCGCTGCCAAAGTGATAAGTTTTTTCCATTTTATAGCAAGAGTTACTTTACATATCTAAAAACAACGCAGTAGGATATTTCAGCCACTTTACATGGATTAAATATAAAATTGAAAATTCCCAAAGCAAGTATTATGAGTTCGATTCCAATATAGGCAGTACCGTATTTTTTGTTGCTTATGACAGCGTTATGTAGGTGAAAATTTTTACGGATTTTTTTTTTTAATGATAAATTATGGACCTCTAGTTTCAATAATTATTTCCTCAAAATTTGTAAGGAATCAAAAAATCAATCTTTATTACACTCGTTGTATCACGCCGAAGCGTGAAAATGATTTAAACTTCAGGTCTCTTGCTTCAGAAACCAACGAGTTTCCCACTCGTATAGTTTTTACATAAATGTCACTTTTGACATATTTTGAAACTGTGATGCCTTTGTACAAAATTAAACAAAAATGTAAACAAATGGTTTACTCGAAATTTCATTTACTGCGCTGCTATGCTGTTTTCAATACAAGACCCCCGCAAATTTTCGAGCCCGCTAAAAAATTACAACGTTACCATATTATAGTCATCAAAAACTAAGCGGTGAACAATGTGCGCCTATGCTAACAGTGTATATTTAATAAGTAAAATTAAAGTACTACAGCCGTAGAAGGTTTTGAAACAAATATGGTAATTGATTTGGTAAATACGCTACGTCGAAATTTTAGAAGTTCCGCGTAATTTAAAGCAAAATCGGGACTTAATACAACATGCAGTCGTCCCAAAATGATTCAATTCTGAAAGGTTGCTTGAACAGTTGATCAATGGTCATTTACGCCAAAAAATCGCCTTTTACTGCGGTTAAAAAGACACAGAAAAATTTTCCCAAAACAAAGATTTCAATCGAACGTTTTGAAGTGTAGAAATGAGCAAAATCATTGTCTAGGAAAAAGTAACATGGGGTACTTGTCCAATATTTTTTAAATCGGTAGTGAATATCGAAGTTTGACCGGAACTTATTTTTCTGCGAAGTTCCCTAAAAATTCGACATGGACGGAGGACAAACTGGACATCTTACCTACTCTATCCACTTAGCAATTAAGAAACGCAGCAAAATAATAGATATTTTACCCAAGCGAAATGATCAAAGACCGTGAAGTGTGGCGGCTTAATCTCGAGCTGCTGCCCCCGCAACATTCACGGAAAAGCGGGCAATGAAGAAAAAATAATTATTATATGCTTATTGCTTAGTTTACTTACTGGTACAGCATTTTGAGTAGCTGGGGGAGCCTGGGGTTGAGGGGGTCCCGGCACAAACCTCGCAGGTGGAGGCTGCGACATAGATTGCGACGTATTGAATGGCGGCTGTGACGCAACAGCAGGAACATTATTCGGAATTGACGCGGCGTTTTCTTGATAGTGTTGTGAATATTGATGCTAGAAAATCAAAGTCATTAAGGATTCTTCCCTACAAACTTCATCACGAAATTGTGTTGCTGTATTTGTCGCTTTGTTGCAATGACGATAGCGTGAGATTAGCGAATTGTGACCGAAAGGATCCAGGTTCGATTCCTGCGCTGGCAATGCGCCGTTGCGTTTTTGAGAACGACATTTCACAAATATTTTCCATTGGGACTAAGCAGTCAACCCGTTGTGGCGGACAAGCTTGACAAAAGACCTGCAAACAGAACCAAAAAAAATACCCTGCATTTATGTGACAGGCACTGCGTGCTTGGTCTTTACGCATGGATAAATAAATGCCCCTTTCATTTGTTTGAACGCTTATAATAATCTACGTCTTTTCTGAAAGACGTTTGGAACAAATCGTTGCTTTCTCACTGCAAACAAATCTCAAAATTGTAAGTGAACCTTTATTTACCAAGCTGCCTAAGCCACAAGACAACGAAGGGACCTTGAGGTCTTCCGAGTCAAGCAGCCACCTGTCCACAACACATGGTGGAGGCTTCGCAGTCCACATTGCCCTTTTTAGTTTTTATATAAAATCAAGCCGGGAATCTGTGAACATCAACTTTTCTAATCTTTGGTTTGATCCAATGGGAATCGAACCCAAGTCAAAGTAACTTGGCATTGAACCTAGGTTTATTGATTCAATGGCAGAAACGCTAACCACTAAGTTAACGGATAGTAAAAGTGAGATTAAGAGTGATTCTTACCATTCCTTGTTGAGTTGGTGTTTGTTGGTAGAAAGATGGCGCCGGGTTCATGGGAACAGGTTCGCTGGGGGCAAATTGGGGTTGAGTGGGCGCTGCTTCTACTGGTTCTCCACTTTGAGGGTTAGCTGGTACTATCAAAAACATGCAAAATGCAATTATTTCTTATGACTAAACAATTGCAGAATAAATGTACGAGCAAGATTTGTATTTTTAGTGGACCATCTGAAGAAAAAGGCCTTATTTGTGGGCCTGCGCGACCTGACCCTCGGGATGGGTCAGATAGTAGCATCACCATAAAATGGGTTCATGGCAAATCTTAAACCTTCAACTGAACTTGTACCCACTCAAATCTTAATAATATATTAGCAGTATAACGCCGAAGTTTGTAACAAGTTGGTGGGGGCCATCTTCGCGTAATTGCGCCTGCGGGAAACACATCTGCTTTCGAAGAAATGTGGCAGCCGTTGATAAAACTGTGTTCGATTTGACCAAATTTGAACTTTAGACTTAGCGCTTCAGAGACGAATGCGTAACCGCTGGACCTATACTGGTCAGTTCAACTTGTGCATTTAGCGTTGCAAGGTGTAGGGAGTGCTGGACCGCTGGCATCCGCTTCCTTTATTTTTTAATGATACCAGCTTTAATCTACGAGGAAGAAACTTTTTAAAAAACAATTGAATACACTTAAATGAAGACCTGACGATCTGTTTCTAGTCAAAAACTTATGAACGTAAATAAAACTTTTTTCCTACTGGTTTAGCAGTTAAGAAAAATTGTTGCTCTTTTCAATGGAAATTAAATTTGACTGTGGTGATGATTCCAAGCTACAAGGTAGAATAAAAGTGTGGTTCAGAGATGAGTAATTTAGCGCATGTGAACTCCGCAATAAAGATGTAAAATATTAAAATTACCAGAAGCTGGAGTAAAGATCATAGTTCCGCCCGCTGGTGAGGCAGCAGGAGGTCCACCGGCTGGGAGAACCGGGGGTGGTACCACCTTGTTTGTAGCTGTGGTGGACGAGCTAAATGCGTTCTTGTACATTGACCGATTGTCTGAAAAAAAAAAGATGCTGCACAAACTGTAGAAAAAATTGCAAAATTTACAAATTACCTTAACTGATTGATTGTGATTATCTGGCACTTTTCTCTGGAGAAAAGTTCACAGAAAAGTTATTACCCGGGAAAGAAAAGTGACCATTTTTACGCCAATCAAAGAGAAAACAAAACTGGAACCACGCGGCCGCTACCGATTTGTATTGGGCAAGCTGCTCCCTTATTCTGGCCCTGAGAAGTAAACCAAATAACCAAACATCTTAGCTGAAGGCGGTGGTAGTGGTCAAGATACAGAAAGCCTCATGCATTGGCGGAAACCTTCTTTCTCATGTAATAAGCATGTGAAAGTGAGGAAGCTGATGCAGATAAATAGATTCGAACTTATCCCCCGCTTACAAGAAAGGGACGAGTGCGCTTCTATTTTGGACGAATCGGAACCGTATTTAAGCTTCCGACTGATGTTTGACTTCTTGCCACGTAAATTTGCTGCTTGTTCGAAGCCACCAAGCAGAGATAATCATCGTAAAGCGTCTTATCCAAGGACGCATCAACGTGACCAGGGTGCGGGTTGAACCCAGATTATGTGACCAGGGTCGTTGTAAAACGACGCCTTTACACTTTCGGCAAAGCTGCGAACAAATAAACAGGAACTGCTTGTTTTCTCTGCCGACTACATTCATATTAATTCATACCGCCGAGGACACTGCACCATGTATTCAAGCCGATCGACTAACACCTCACACAGGCACTCACTTAAATTCTTGAGTGAAAATTTGTTGCGGGTTAGTGTGCCCTGACCTAAAAACATAAAAAGTTTAAAGCTTACGAAAGCAATAAATAATTGAATATCTCTGGTTGTTGCGGCTAGTTAGTCGGTCGAGCTGTAACGTGTTCGTCTCTAGAGCGGGAGGTCTGAGGTTCAAACCTAGGGCCGGTCAAATGGGACATAATTTTGCTAACGGTTCGCCACCACTGCGACATTTCTTCAAAAGGAGCAGTTTTGCCTGCAAATGCAGTGACACGGAGATGGCCCCGTCAACACGCTTCAACCCAACAGCGAGTATAACGAAAGATTTGATTTGAATGCTGCGGCATGGGTTCGGATCCCATCCACAGAAATCATTATTCTCTAACGACCTGAAGCTGGTCCAGCTATATCGGAACGTCTTGTGCTCTAGGGAATACCGCACTTTACATTGCATTGCCAAAGATTCGCATTTGCATTACCAACATATTACCAGGAGGAGCTTGTGATGTAGCAGAGATGGGATTAGCTTCAGCAGCGTCCATTGGTGGAGGTTCTGGGGGAGCCTGTTCCTCTTCTTCTGGCGCATTTTTGTCTATCCATCGCTTCAGCTTCTCGTTCCATTCGATCTAAAATGACGCAACTTGTAAAAATTCATTTTCAAATCTAAACCGGGCTAAACAAACGAGTAGGCTAGGGTTTGATTTCCGGTCGGTTCAAACGGAAAACCTTGAATCGGTACTTAAAAGCTTTTCTGCTTGACGTTCAGCACTAAAAACGACAGCACTAAGCCTCAATGAATGCGGTGTGCAGGTGGCAGCTGGACACAAAGACCGCAGTCTCCTTTGCAATCTTTCGGCAAAGATAAGTTAATAATAAACGTGCATACTGCATATGCTTTTACAAACAAAGCTTCAATACAAGTATGGTGGGAATGTGCAGTCGAGTAATTGTAATTACATTTTATTCACCAAGTTTCCTTGGCCAGGAGACAGCGAAGAGACCTTTCGGTCTTCGAGTCAAGCGGCCACCTGCCCACCTGTCTACCACACACGATGGAGGCTTCACACTGTCCCTTTAATTGCTGATCGTCAAGCAGAGAAGCTGTGAATACCAATTTTTATAGTCTTTGGTTTGACCCGACCGGGAATCGAACCAAAGTCTACCGCTCAGCAGCAGACATTCTATCCACTCGACCACTGATCGGTTATATCCAGTCGAGTGTTGAGACGTATTACATATCGCGCTGCTTAGAGCAGCCAACCTCAGTTCAACCATGACAAACCAAGGTTGAGACCAACATAAAATCAAGCAATGGATGAAACACATGAGCATGATTTCAAAACATCACTTCAATATTATTCTTTGGAGTAACGCAATAATACTCACCCCCTTGTTCGAATCATCAGGCAAGTGAGCGCGATGAACTATTGGTTTGTCTTTTGAGCCAAAAAATCCACCCAACCAACCAGCCCAAGTTCTATTCTTCTATAATATAATGGAGCAAAATTACGGCCGATTAGAAATAAAAGATAGACACCGGTAGATACTTTCTATTGTGCCACGAAAGTGCGTAAACATTTGGGGAAAAGTTTGGACAAATGGCCAAAATGATTACGCAATTCAAGGATAACTTATCTGAACGTGCAAATTCAGTTAGATTGATACTTTTTATTGTGCTACGAAAGTGGGCTTCTTTGACAATAATTACTTCACAATCAACGACAGGTGAAAAAATATACAAATTAGCGATCAGGAGCCTGGAAGTGACTTTACAGTTTTTGGGTCAGCAAACTATTTAAAGTCGACACTAAACAAGCTTACTAGTCGTTACACTTCATATAGCGGGATTTATGGTATTTTCCCTTGTTTCTATCAGTCGTGTAGACAGTGAAGTAGATTATTTCGGCTTCAAACTTCGGAGCGTATGCACCAACGTAAATTAAGTTTGATTGGCGAGTTGACAGAACCTTTGCAAAAAGTTTGGAGAAACGATCGGGCAAATCGCTGAAATGATTATCTAATTCAAGGATAACTTCTCTGAACACGCGAATTCAGTTCATTTTAAGGTAATAAGTTCCGATGGGGTAGAACTGATGATTCGCAGTTCAAAATAAATGACCCTAAACTATGTGGTAAGGACTAGCAATCCGAAATAGCACTGTCTCGTAGAGTTTGTACTCATCTACATTTCCTTACCTGTTGTATACCGATATCATCCTTTACCGATTTCTTGTCCGTCTCGGCACTTGTGCTACGGGACCTGCTTTGCCGGGATCGTTCCGATACCGTGCGCGCGCGACGGCCCGTTGATCGTTTCGACATTCGTGAACGTCGCGATCCAAAGGACGTCTGCGATTCAGTGCGCACTCGCGACTGGGCAATCAAATCAACTGGCTACAAACACAAAATGACGTCATACTGTAGCTGCTGTAGAACAAAGGTTCAGTGATTGGTATGTGAATCGTACTAACTGTGAGACGGATTTGATTCTTGTGAAAAGCATCGTTAATATTTGCCAGGAGAGGCATTTGAGAATTAAAAAGCATGTTCTTTAAGAAACCGGCCAGTTAATCGAGTGGCAACGTGTTTGGCTCTGGAGTCGGAGGTCTGACGTTCAAATCTCGAGCTAATAAAATCAGATTCAGGGTTGCCAACGGCTCACCACCACAGCAACATTTTCTTCCAAAGGAGCAATGTTACCTCCAGGCGCAATGATGGGGAAAAGGGCGCTTCCAACTTGCTACAGGCCTCGGTGCAATACAGCCAGTATAATGATAGATAAGATTTGAATTTCTTAAAGAAGGCTAGCGGCGGTTAACTGAATGTTTGGACATACCGTGCTGAAAGCAAATGTACGCTTTCGGTTTGAAATGCGAAGCCAACGAATCATAATTACCAACTTGTACGTCACAATCGACTTAAAAATGCAGATTTCACCTTTGCAATATGATCGTAGAAGTCCGATCTTGGTTCCTCAGGAGAAGTGGGAAGTTGCGGCGGTACGAGAGGGACCATCGAATTGTTAGGAGTCGAGTGAAGCTGAGATGGAGGTTGGAATATCGCAGGGGGCTGCTGTGAGGAATGCGTCGATAAGAGCGACGGCATACTTGCTTGTGACAGTTTCTGATCAATCTGTATAGAGTGTAGGTGCGATGAGCACTTGAGCGGTTATTAACTAGTTAGCGTTCTGTTTTCAAAATCACAATTCCTCCATTCATTCATGTAAAAACGCACTCTGCATTATACCAACGCTAAGCAGTAAGCAACTTTTTTGGAACTGTTTTGCTTTTGGCAGTGACCATTTTTACAGGACAGTACAGACTACAGAGCCTAAGAACTATTTTTTAAGACAGCGCTGCTCTAACGCTGCCTACCTAAACTTAAACTGCCAAGTCCTGTGAAAATAGCCACTTTATTTCCAATTGCTAATCTGGTTGATATCTAGCAATCGTTTGGTGTTAAACTGAAATTGTCAGGACTTCTAAGCCAAACTATGGCAAAACTTTTCGCTAGTTCTATCCAGCTAAAGTATCATTAAAACTAAATACCGTGGTTTAAACACATAAGAATACGCCCCGCGTACAATAATATGCAACACTGCTTTTCAGAGTATAGCAGAGAAGACCAAAAACCAGGAAAAATTGGACGGTTTGGACCAACTGGTGTGTCAAAAATAGTTTCTAGGATGTTATCTACGTTTCGTTGTGGCCCGAGTTGCTGGGATAGAGGATTGACCTGCTATACTAAACAAAGATTGGTTCAAACCACTAACCTGGAACATAGGGGGTGGTTGACTAGCCTGCGGTGGTGCCTCCTGGGTGAGATGGGGGGCTGCTTGGGGCTCTTGAGGTGGGTGAGAATAAGTCGGTTGATAACTCGATACAGCATTAGAAGCTGCGAAAAATAAGATTTTTATGCTTAATTTTTGAAATAGCGTGCACTGCAAGTTACTAGAACAGTAAAATACTAACGAGCTTGACTATTCACTATTCAGTATTAATTTTAACTACTTAATCGTAATTACATTTTTATTCATAAGTTGCCACGGCATTGCCTTGTCTGTCTGGCTTGGTGATAGCGAAGGTATTCGAGTCAAGTTACCACCTGCCCAACAGTCTACAGCAAACGGAAGTTTCACAATACGTGTGGTAGACACTCCACAGGTAGGCAACTGACAGCTTGACTCGAAGACCGAAAGGTTTCATAGTGAATGTGAAACAAGGAAGTTGCGAAAACCAATTTTTAAAGTCTTCGTTTTAGCAGCAAACGCTATATCAATCCACCCTGATCGGAATTATTCGTTCGCTTCAACCAGTTAAGTTTCTTTGTTTCCACTTCTATAAATCGATAAATAATTCCTAATAACGACTGAATTCCGTAGTAAAATCGATTTCCTTTTACAAAACCTTAAATTAATTGGCGAAACTTAAATTTATTGCTCAAATTTCGATCAATTTGCGCTAGAAAATAAAATTTTCGAATTCTCTGGTGCGCAGATTGTGAAATAATTGGAACGACCGACGCTCGCGTCGCGTGTTCCTTTGTTTTTACTCGGCCATTTTCTAACTAATGAGTGCGAGATTTCAGACTTTTGCTTATAACTCGAGAACCGTTTGGTCTAACTACATGAAATTTTGACAGCAGTTTGAGATTAATGAGTTTTATGTTTGTACCAAATTTCGAGGCAATCGGTCACGTGACTTCGGGTTTATGACCCGAAAACCGCCCCGAAAGTTTGGCGTAAAAAGCGGTCTAAGTCAAAAACGGCTTAAGTACGGCAAAAAATATTTCTCATGGTTATATGTCTTAAGATATCCTTTCATCCCTACCCACCCACTTTCGGCCGCGATGAGGTTTTTTTCTTATTTTTTTCCTTTTTTTTCTTTTTTTTTCCTTTTTTTTCTTCCTAAATCTTGTACGCTCGAGTTCTCCTAAACCACAAAACATAGAAATCTAATTTTTGTGTGAAGTTGTTGAGGTACATACGCAATTGTGTCTCCTGAAATTTTTTTGGGGCAACTCCCCCGGGAACCCCCCAAAAAATCAATTTTTTGAACGGCTCAAGCTAGGGTGCCAGTTTTTTTTGATATCAGTAGATATTTGAGAGACAAATACTTTGACATAATTTGGGGGTACCACTCCCCCGGGGACCCCCCCAAAAACAAATTTTTTTAACCATATAACCTAGGGTGCCATTTTTTTTGATATCAGTAGATATTTAAGAGAGAAATATTTAGACATGATTTGGGGGTACCACCCCCCCGGAAACCCCCCAAAATGGGGCCCCAAAAAATCAAATTTTTGAACGGCTCAAGCTAGGGTGCCAGTTTTTTTGGATATCAGTAGATATTTGAGAGACAAATATTTTGACATAATTTGGGGGTACCACCCCCCCGGGGACCCCCCCAAATGGACCCCCCAAAAACAAATTTTTTAACCATTTAACCTAGGGTGCCATTTTTCTTTGATATCAGTAGATATTTAAGAGAGAAATATTTTGACATGGTTTGGGGGTACCACCCCCCCGGGAACCCCCCCAAAAAATCAAATTTTTGAACGGCTCAACCTAGGGTGCCAGTTTTTTTGGATATCAGTAGATATTTGAGAGACAAATATTTTGACATAATTTGGGGGTACCACCCCTTTGGGGACCCCCCCAAAAATAAATTTTTTAACGATTTAACCTAGGGTGCCATTTTTTTTTGATATCAGTAGATATTTAAGAGAAAAATATTTTGACATGATTTGGGGGTACCACCCCCCCGGGGACCCCCCCAAAATGGGGCCCCAAAAAATCAAATTTTTGAACGGCTAAAGCTAGGGTGCCAGTTTTTTCTTGTTATCAGTAGATATTTAAGAGACAAATATTTTAACATAATTTGGGGGTACCACCCCTTCGGGAACCCCCCAAAAATAAATTTTTTTAACGATTTAACCTAGGGCGCCAGTTTTTTTTGATATCAGTAGATATTTAAGAGATAAATATTTTGACATGTTTGGGGTACCACCCCCTCGAGAACCCCCCAAAATGGGGCCCCAAAAATCAATTGTTTGAACGGCTCAACTTAGAGTGCCAGCTAGTGTTTTATGATATCAGTAGATATTTAACAGACAAATATTTTGACATAGTTTGGGGGTGCCACCCCCCCGGGGACCCCCCAAAAATCAATTTTTTGAACGGCTCAACTTAGAGTGCCAGTGTTTTATGATATTAGCAGATATTCAACAGACAAATATTTTGACATAGTTTGGGGGTGCCACCCCCCTGGGGACCCCCAAATGGACCCCCAAAAATGAATTGTTTGAAAAGCTCAACTTGGGTGCCAGTCTGTTTTGATATCAGCAGATATTCAACAGACAAATATTTTGACATAGTTTGGGGGTGCCACCCCCCCCCCCCAGGGACCCCCCAAATGGACCCCAAAAATCAATTTTTGAACGGCTCAAGCTAGGGTGACAGTGTTTTATGATTTCAGGAGATATTTAACTGACAAATCTTTTGACTCAACTTTTCTGGAGGTTCCATAATCAGATATTTTTGAATAATTGCTGATTTTACGGTAGACAAAAAGTACTTTTGAGCGTCAGAGCATTAGCTGTGCGTCGGTCGTTCACTGGGTTTGCTGGCAAACTCCCATCTAGTTCAATTTTGGAGCTAGAAATATTAACTCAAGTACAGCAAATTGAAGCTTATTCAAACAGTTTCACGACTTAAATTATCCAAATAACTAAATAGCATTTACTGGTGAAGAACAAATACAATAAGAGAAAAGTTATGATAGAATAGAGTCTATCAAGAACCCAAAATAATTAACGTAATACAAACTGATTTACCAAGCTGTGAGGATGGTTGAGGCTGGTTGTATGGTTGCTGAGCGTATGGTGGTTGCCGGTTAATGGGTACTTGCTGGTTGTATGGTGGTTGCTGGCTGAATGGTTGTTGCTGGTTAATTGGTGGTTGCTGGCTAACAGGGGGTTGCTGGATAAATGGTTGTTGCTGGTTGATTGGTAGTTGCTGGTTGTATGGTTGTTGCTGGTTGATTGGTGGTTGCTGGTTGTATGGCTGTTGCTGAGCATAGTTTGGATCTACCCATTTTTGCTCTTTTGATGGTGGCTGCTGGTGCCAGGGCTGGTTGTGGTCGTATTTATCCAAATGGTCCACATCCGTAACGTCAGAATGATCGTCCTAAAATCACAGATCAACACTGTGAAGCAAAAGGTTTTACCTGGGCCACGATTGCGGAATTGAGAAGGAATTATAAGGTAATTCTTTCAGAAAAAACACATTAAATCAAAAATGGGAAAGTTCAGACGGGCACTTTTGCGCAACAGTGGTACGTACTCAGCACCAACTAAGGGCTATTCAATTTATTTATAATTTTTTTCAAAACTTTCTTTAAAATAAACAGTAGGAAGTCACCGCTTCGCGGAAACCGAACGTGAACCAACGTAACCTATTGTTGATTTTTTGCTTGTTTAAATTTTCGACCAATAGGGGTGGAGCCAAATAACGGATAAAAAAAACGAATGCTTATATACAAGCACGCTTGTGTTCTTATATGAAAAAAAGAATAGACTTGATTTTCAGTCGAGTTTTACAAAAAATTAAAATTATTCAAACTTGTGTTAGGAATGAGATTAATTCTTTGAGCTAGTTTATCATCTGTCTTATAAAATACCTTCCTTTGGGTCTATATTATACAGCATACACATCAAACCTACCTCGCAGCTTCCGACGTGCCGATGGGACTCCGACAGCACTTCTGATGACGCAACATCCGACAACGAGCTCGATCGCGCGTATGTTGTCGTTGATGGAACGATTGAACCGGCCTGAACAAGAATCGATCCGTTAGAAAAAAAACACGCTAACACTAATTCACTTCCTGGATTCTCTTCGTTAGCTTCGAACAACATTGAACGCCCGAAGAGAATCTTAGCGGTAAGACCAAAGCCAGTGTTATAAGATACCTAACGTGTAATGATTCTAGGCTGACTGGGGCTACCTAAACCTTTCCGAATCATGAGGACAAGTTGAGATTCGGCTGAGACTTAACAGCCGGTCCAAAGCCCAAGGTTGAACCGCAGACAAAAACGAAAAAGGACCACAAATTGCCTCCCGCGAGGAGTTTACAAGCATTTGACGAGAGAATGAGGCCAGCGCGCTACATCAAGCGTTTTCTGTCCCTTAATTGACAAATGAAACGGCAACAATTGTACCACAGACTGCTTAGCTAAGCTAACCATTATTGAAGAAATTCACTAAGTTTAAAATGCTCTAAATTAGGGATGTCCTTAGTCTGGCACTTACCCTGTAGTCTTCACCTTTTTCCGACCGAAATTATCTTGCATTAAGTGACTGAATCAGCACAGAAAGCACAACCAACTTTTTTGGAAGTCTCCACCTCGCCACCACCCAAAACCCGGCCGAAAATCTTTTTGGGGGGCATTGTTTTGTTTTCACGTTTTTACAACCCTTATTTTCATTTCCATTGGCCATTGGCCTAGGCCCATGACCTGGCTCGCGGATATCTCGGCGAAGTCTGATATGAAACTTCTTTAAAAAGTGTGGACAGTTATGAACAGTTTGGACACACCCAGCTCTAGATCAAATGTTTACATTTAAGTTTAAGGGCTCAAATGTTCTGGAATTACCAAATCTTAGTAATACGAAGATTTCAAAGCATTTGAGGGTTAAACATTTTTTCAAAAAAAGCTGTGTTGTCTGCAAGTGTAGTGACGCGGAGATGGGCCCGCTAACTCGCTACACGCTTCGGCGTAATACAGCAAGTATAATAAAAGATTTGATTTGACTCATAATAAAAGAAAAACTAATCCCAAACCTATCCTAACTAAAATCCTAATCTTAAACCTAAAACAATAAATGCAGTCTCACCATCATTTTTTCCAATGTGCTGCGAAGAGCTTCAGTAAATTGAGTGCCAGAGTCCCTCAAAGTTCCAGCCTGCACACGGGTGTCATGCAAGTGAAGTTGTTCCATGAAGGTGGGCAGGTGTCTCACCAAGGTACGGGAGTAGGAAGACGGAGCTTGCAAAACCGCTTTGGCGATGTTTTCGAAGTACTGATTAGCCTGGAAATTAGTTATATGACATCATCAAAATTGTTCGGAATTATATGACATCATCAAAAATGTCATTAAGCAAACACACCAAATTTATTCGACTGCTCTATGAAGATATGGCAAGTGGTGGTACCTAATATTGAGTAAATATTTAGCCCGTGGACCAGCAGATACAAAAAATGTTTTGAGATCCTCTTGTATGGCTCCAGTTTTTCCTACCTGCAACTACGGTGAGACAGGAGACGAGAGAGTTACTTTTAAATGGGAGAAGTCTTCAGTTGCGCTAATTTATACTCCTTGAAGGGTGACAAGTTAAGATTTAGGAAGAGACTATTTTACCGTAAACTTTTATCTTCTTTTTCATTAATTCTAACCCAAACTCAATTCCTTACTCTAAAACTAATCCCAAACCTATCCTAACTAAAATCCCAATCTTAAACCTAAAACAAGAAATCAAATTGCGCGGATATTTTACACTTTCGTTTGTTCTCTTTAACTTTAAAGTTTTCGGTGAAATAGTCATTCCTTAACAGTTATTTGTAACACGTGGTAATAGCAATGCCCTGAAAGATATATTTGAAAAAAGAATCTTTCTTGAAAATAATACCTTCAAAAAAACAACTTTTTAACAACGCTGGCTTCCACAGACAGCAAACGACCAAGCAAAGCTACGCGGAACAACTTCTTTTTTTTCAATCTCACTTTAAAACACCGGCGTTATATCATAGCAACGCACCTTTTCAACCATGCCGTATTCCAGCAAGCGGCAGGCATATATGAACTTGTATACTTGAAGGGACGGAAATTGGACAAAAGCTTGGTTCGATTGACGGTTGGAGTAAGACAACGAGATCGCGTACTCATACGTCTCCGTGCGTTGGATCGCTTCCATCGTCATGAATTCATCGAATTTGCGCCTGAAGCGAAACAAAAAACTAACTAAACGTCTTTCCCAAATTTCAATTCCACACCGGCAATACGAATGACATTTCAAACCAAACACAAAGGCCGAAAAATAAAGGATACCAAAACTAGTATGGAATGACCGGGGTAAAGCCATATTATCGGCAGAGGTGTCAGCGGACACGTTTCGACACATCGGCCCCTTTTCCACAGGGATTGGATCTTTATAAGGATTGGGTCAAAAAAAGGATAAATCCTCGATGGGTCCGAGAATTCGGTAACCTTCACCTCGTCTCTAGGCCAGCTAATCGGCAATAATTTAGTCGACACACTTACTTGTGGCTCGAACCAATTAGAACAAGTTTATGCGTTTTATTCACATAAAATCCAAGTGGCACTGAGGCCATCAGGTAGCAAAAGTGTGCGGCGTCTAACAGCCCCCTTGTCGCCAGAGTGTCTCCCATGGTGAGGAAGAGCTTGGCGTCTAACGAAGCATTTTCAGTAGAGTTGGACAGCATCATTGCCAGATGAGGGCGCCAGTCGCCCCAGCCCTCGTCGACTATGCTCTGGAATAACAAAACATAGTTGATTTAAGTAGGAACAGAAAGATACAGTTGCAGTGATAAAGCATTAAAAGACCCGCAAATTAACATCACTAGTCTATTTCAAGGCAAAACATGGCAAGGCAACTCATTTCAAGGTACGTGTCCAGTGGAGAGATCGTCTGCTTCTGAAACGGTAGACTCGGGTTCGATTCCCGGTAACGTCAAACCAAAGATAAGTATATAATATTGATATTCACAGCCTCCCTGCTTGACGCTCAGCAATTAAAGGGACAGTATGAAACCTCTATCCGTGTGTGGTAGACAGGTGGCAGCTTGATTCAAAGACCGAAAGGTCCCTTCGCTGTCTCCTGATCAAGGCAACTTGGTGAAGGAAATGTAATTACAATTACAACCAGCGCCGTTTCCACTTTCCAGTAACTGCCTTTCGAACAAAGATTGCATTTTCCTAGTAGCACGGTGTGTGTAACAAGTCAAGCGCATGTCATTACTAGGCTTTTCTACAAGATTGCAGTACTTAAAAATTACAAATGTTCTTTCTTGTAAATACAAGTGGTGAGCTGTGCTTATGGTTGGAACTGAACCCGGTTTTACTTCGACAAAGATTAAAAATATAATTTTAGTTTGAAAACAAAACAGCTTGAACTTAGTTTTTATTCTAAACGTTTTAAACTAACTCAATTCATCACCAGTCAAGTAATCTCTATTAAAATAAGATCATCTTAATATCATTCAAACAGATTGAAAATTCTATTAGAATAAAAGTACTGATGGTGAACTGAGCTAATTCAAAACGTTAAAAAGGAAAATTAATTTTAAAGCTGTTTTGTTTTCAACAAAAAAATCTGAATATATAACCACTACACCACAAAAAAAACAGAAATTTTAGTTTAATGAATGAAAAGTGGTTGTACTCACAGTAACAGCGGCTGGTTGTCTGTTCGACATGAGCTGGTACATAGTTTGTAGCGGATCATTAATAGGGAGGGAATTGGCGAACTGAAGCATCACTTTTGCATGGGTACGAACGTCGGTCTTGCTGGCCAAAAGAAGAGCGTGGCCCCAAAGATTCGATTTCATTGCCCATTCTAACGCGTCCTGAACAGTGAATTAACTACAGTTTGGTATGAATATAAACATTTAGCTAGCTTTAAAACCTCAAAAGTAAAATATACTTTGAACATTGCAATATGGTTCAAATCAACCTTTTTTTTTCAAGAGGAAAAGACATGTCGAAATCTGTAAGCGATATTTTTGTTGTAGGCTCTTTTTTGGACACCAACAAACTGGAATAAGTTTGTCCTGCGTCGTTTTTTTGCCATAATAATGATTTTGATGTGTTGTTATGAGAAAACGCCACATAAAACTCTATTGCATCTACTACTTGCTTTCATATGTGCAACACTGCGTTCAAGCTTCCGGCAGAACACTCGTTTACTTTTTTACGGAAAAAGTACGGGAAAGGGATCACAATGATTAATCTTCCCGGTCTATAATGATATACTTCAAAAACTCGTTTTTGCAAAATCCACAGATATCCAAAAGTACCTTAGCACTCAACAGCAGCACAAACGTGCAGTAGTTGAATTAAGGTTATTTTCTCACCTTCTTTCTTCCATAAAGTAACAGCTCACGAAATCTGGCTGTGGGGGTCATTTCGGGCGCGGCTTCAGGCTCAACGATATCTGGCACAACGTTATCTTGTGCAACGTTATCTGGCTCAACGTTATCTGACGCTTCACCTTCTTGAGGTGCCGCTCCTAAAACAGTAGACTGCCCAATGTCCATGTTGAAACAATTTGAAAGTCCAAGACGACCACGATAATCGACAAGACTTTTTTAGTTTTGATTTTCGGGGTCACGCACGGAGGGAGCCCTTGTATAAAGGAGAGCTCGTAGCTTTCACTTGTCCTTTTGTGAAGTAGAAAAATCGATTATTCGCTGTAACACCTCGGCCGCTGTGCAATCCATTAGGGTTTTCCCAGTTTGGCCGAAAAGTGATTAGGGAATACTCTTGCTTTAGATGTACTGAAGGCTGCTGATGAGAGCTAAAAACTCAAAACCGCGTTGTCCAGCTACGTGAGAGAATGTCTGCTGCTGAAACGGTAGACTCGAGAGTCTATTCCTAGTCAGGTGAAACCAAGGACTAGAAAAATTGGTATTCACAGCTTTCTAGCTCGAAGTTCAGCATTGAAAGGGACAGTGTGACTAGTGTGGTAGACAGGTGGCAGCTCGACTTGAAGATCGAAAGGCCCCTTCGCTGCTACCTGGCCAAGGTAACTTTGTGAATAAAATATAATTACAATTACCGAGGTAGTGTAGTGCTACGTTAGAGAAAAAAGTATTAAATTGCTGAAGCCATGACCATGACTTCACCTGGGTCGCAATTCTCAGGCAGTCAAATCGGCAGGTGCTGCTAACTTCTGGCCACCATTGCGACATTTCTTCTTTCGAAGCTGTGTTGTCCAGGCGCTAACGACGAGGACGTAGATTCGTTACACTCTTCAGAATGTTACAATGAGTAAAAATTTTGTATTTTTTGCAACCCCGAATTAGCAGAAAGTGCCAATCAGGAAGCAAAATACTTGATAATCGCGAGTTCTTAAGCTAGGATGCCTCTCTGTCTCTATTCACCATGCAAAGAGTGTTAGGCCATCATTCAAATTTGTTGCGATAAAATCTCCAATCGCAAGCCAATTACGCTCGTACATCAGCAGCAAATCTTGCTGCAAACTTGAAAGAATGAGTAGCAGATATGGCAGTTACATTCGAACACTGAAAAAAGTCACTTCTCTGTATAGGGTTAAGAGAAAATTGCAAAAGAATTTACTTTGATTCTGGCTAATTGCAAGTCGCTCCCGAGTCTCGTTGGGAGAGGCGAGTAAACCAAAGTCTCCGGTATGGTCACGCATGAGTAATTCCGCGATGTCGCTTCCCAACACCGCCTGTCAAGTTACGTATAGGTTATGAATGATGATGAAGCAATAGCAACGAAAAGTGCCACAATTCAAGTCAACTAAAGGTGCCACAATTCATGTCAACCAAAGGTGCCACAATTCATGTCGACCAAAAGTGCTGCAACTCAAGTCGACCAAAAATGCCACGATTCAAGTCAGCAAAAGTGCCACAATTCCAGTCAAGAAAAGTGTCACAATCCAAGTTAACCAAAAGTGCCACAATTCAAGTCAGCAAATGTGCCACAACTCAAGTCAATCAAATCAACTTTAAGTGCCACAATTCAAGACAAACAAAAGCCAAGCAATCCAAATTAAAGGTTCAGTGCTGCAAAGTACTAAAACTTGCAGAAGCATGGCAAGATTGATCATTTAACAATATCGAAAAAGTTAGATTGGATTTGAAAAAATATTCAATTGCAACAATGCAAATCCATTACTAACTAAACTTTTAAGAGATAGAAATATGTGAAGCACAAAACAAAAGTTTATACAAAAAACTTAAAAAGTGCTCTCTAACGGAAATATGATTTGAATCATCAACAGTTTGCATTCAAAGCCTTAAAAATGCAATAGTTGGCATATGAGGACAAAGATAGGTTGAATTAAAAAGGGTCACTCCATTGACAGAAAAAAGAACTGATTTGAAACGGAAAACAAGTACCGTACTACAACACCCATAACACGTCATTTTTTATGCTGATTTCAAAACGGTATTGGTGGTTACCAAAAGCGATAACTCAAAATGGGAAGGATCTATGGCAGCATATCAAAAATCATATTCTTACCCCATTTTGTCTGACCATGAGACCTAGAAAGTCCCACACCAGTTGAGAGGATCTCCTGTCAATCAAGGAGGTGTCACGTTCGCATTTGCGTGACTGATCCTGTATAAACCGAACCACGTCCCTCTTATGCGTTTCATTTCTGCAAAGTTCGAACTGTTGTAAAGAAAATCTCTATGCCGGTATTTCCAATTTTGCTTCTTTATTTTGGGTTTTATTGTAATACTAAACAAACTGTCTCACTTGGTAGATCCAATTTGTTCACCATTAAAAATTGGAAAAGTTGATAGCTTTTACTAAAACACAGTTACCACAACGGGGAACCAATAGCCACACTTACGTAATAATACAACTATGATATCATTCGAAAGACCGAGCGTTTAATTCATTAGTTGGTACACGTCATTCCATGTTCAAATCAACTCCATGGACAGTGCATTTGTGATCCTAAAACTCTGAGAGGCCCAACGAAGTCGACCGCAAGACCTTTCGAAATAATCTTTGATACGTCTATTTGCTCGTTGGCGAAACTACTGCCATCTTTAACGGCACCTGTAAGCAATCACTAGTCGAGTGCCTAGAGCGTCTGCTACTGACGCGGTAGACTCGGGTTCGATTCCTGGTCGGGTCAAACCAAAGATCATTTACAGCTTACCTGTTTGGCGTTCCGCCATAAAAGGGACAGTGTGAAGCCACTGACGTGTATGGTAGGTAGACAGGTGGCGGCTGGACTCGAAGACTGAAAGGTTTCCTTTGCTGTCTTCTGGCCGAGGCAAATTGGAGAATAAACAAGTAACTACAATTACAATCTACCAAGGCAACACTTACTTTGAAAGAGGTCCTGGAAATTTCTTCATTTCTTCGGCTTCTTTCTGGTTTTGTAAGAGTGTCTGCAATTTTAATGTTTAGTCCAACTTTGTGTGTCTACTGTGGAAAAAGTGCTTTCAGTTTTGAAGCAGAGTAGAAAGCGACTAGTAACATAAATTTCATATATTATGATGTTTAATTACACTTTCATCGTTTCATTGAAAACGTAATAACGCATGAAAGACACTCCATAGCAGTAATTTAAACACTAAATCGTGTAACCTCAACTTATACAATTTGCGGGCAGACATCGCAGGTCAGCTTGCTTGGAGGATTTTCTTGTGTTTTTACCTCAAAAACGGGTAGTGGCAACCAAAACAGGTTTTGCAAAAGGTTTCTGTTACCTATGTTGTGACTCTGGTGATCTTGCAATAACTTCACATTTCAATAATGTCTTACTTACATGGATCGTCTACGCTTTTCAATTTTTTTGTATTCTGTACTTTATATTTACAGTTGCTTCCTAAAGAGCCTATTACGGAGAAACATCCGATTGGGGTCTTATTTACTTCATGAAACCATAGGTGTTTTTATTGTTTTTAGCATTTGAATTTCCATTGTTTATATTAACTTTTAGTAGCAACTCTACACGAGTAACTAACTGACTATAAGTGGCTTTTCTTCTTACCTCCACGCTGTGGATTTGCACGGATGACGAATTCCCATCAGCCGATGGCTGGGGCATGACCGTAATTAACTGGCCATTAGGTCCAAATCGAACCATTGGATGGGGGCAGTTAAATTTAGGAGGAGTCATATGTACCGATGGGGCTGTCACCGCTGGACGCGCTGGAACTACAGCTGTTTCACGAGCTGGAGCTGCAATGTAAATACGCAAGATCCATGATTAGTAAACAAAAATTGCAAAACCTGCTTTACCGAGAAATTCATCAAAAATAATGAGAAATATTCATCAGCACTACTGGCAAGTTGGTTGAGCGGTAACGCGTCCGTTTCTGGAGTAGGAGGTCAGAGGTTCAAATCTCAAGTGAGCTATATCGAAGACAATGTTGCCAACGGCTCGCCACCGCTGTGGCATTTCTTCGAAAAAAGCGGCGTTCCATGCGGGCGCAATAACGCGAAGATGGGCCCCGCAAACTCGTTATACGCATTGGCGTCAAACAGCAGTATAATAAATGATTTGATTTTGATATGATATTCATTCGCACTTTTCAGTAATATATATCTGATAACGTACATCTTATAGGATAACGTTAATGAAAGTTAAGATAATTGACGAAAAAGTGTATAATGAAAATAGAAATTTTATGTATCGACCGCAGCGTCTAAAAATCAAACATACCAAAATAACATTATGATTGATAAAGAATTTACGTTGAGTCAAAGTGAGGTTATAAAAAATGCAAGAAAAACTTCAGCAAAATTTTAAAAATACTTTTTTACAAAGCTAAGCTATGATAGCAACAAGCTAGCAGGCTAAGATGGTCTTCAGAAGGCAAACAACAACGCAATTGAGCAAACAAACTAGATCCGTATTGTATCAATTATCCAATAAAAAGGCAGCGGCGTGGTCAAGAGTTTCAAGCGTCGTCTTTGCGATCGTGATCGCACGATCTGGGTTCAACTCGCGCCTCGGTCACATTGTTGCACCTTTTGATAAAGCGTTTACGGCAATTTGACTAACGACTTGCAAACATCAGCCAAAAAGCAAAAACAAAGAGACAGGCTCCTACGCATGAACGACAATTATCTTTGTTCACTTGCTCCGTTCACAAATCAAGAATCAAGTTGGAATTAACTGGGTGGAACTCAAGAATCAAGAAAACTTGGAAGTCGCAAATTCCTAAGCGGGTTCGTTTATATCAAGATGCTTTCCTGGATCAAAAGATCAACATGGATCAGCTAAACAAAGCGAAAATATAATTTAATGACTCTTTTGAATAAATTTTGTTCATCTCCAAAATTCATGAATTAAACTACAAATCCCATCCCAGTCCAGCCTAACTAACCTTACACACTTACAGTATAACTTACCTTCAAGAGGACGTTGTTGGCCGTCGTTGAGTTGGCTCAAGTAATGAGAGTCATTGGAAGGCTGCTCCTCTGGGTAGCTTTGGGTTAAGTTAGCGTCTTGATAGCTGAAAAATCACTGAGCTGTGATATAGTGTTAAAGGGGCTGTTCTAATTAGACGTAGTATATAACGATAAATATTGCACTAAATAAGCATGGTATGGCGTAGTAGACATACTGTAGTACGCCAACCCTAACGCTAACTATAAACCTAAATGTAACCAAAGCCGTAACTAACTATATTTAAAACAACCGGTGTTAAAGCAGCCACAACCGCGTTGAGAAAAAGTGGTAACCCGCACCCATTACAAGTAAATCGATGCAAAAACCTTATAACCAGCTATCAACAGACATTGAATTTAAACGTTCAACTTCTTTTATTTAACCGTTTGGCTACGATACACAGTTATCACAGAATTAAATCTTAAACTACAGTCTGTTGCACTCATAAATGGCGAGATATAACACAGAAATATGATACATTTACCTGCTTTTATCGATTATAATGCAGGCAAGCTAACAGTAAAAAAATAACGCTTTTGCTCGACTTAACAACTGTGTTTTAAATCTGTTTACATTTGCAGTAGGCACAAAACTGTAATTGCATTCAATCCACCAAGTTGTCTTGGTAAGAAGACAGCGAAGGGACTTTTCGGTCTTTAAGTCAAGCTGCCAATGGTCTACCACACACGCTGGAGGCTTCACTCAACCCTCTTCAATGCTGAACATCAAGCAGGAAAGCTGTGAATCCAACCTTTATAGTCTTTAATTTAAACCGACCGAGAATCGAACTCAACTTTACGCGTTCAGTAGCAAACAATCTATACACTACACAACTGATACTACATGCCTAAAGTATAAAAAAAGACCAACCTGCTATTGTGTGTATCATCGTATCGTTGATGAGCCGATCTCTCGCTATAGACACTGCGTCTGTCCTCATCTCCATCGTGATAGCCTCTACTGCGGTAGCCAGGAGGGTAGTACATTTCCCATGGGTCTCTGGAAGAAAGCAAAAGTTAAGATGCTGCTCAGACATACCGAGTCTCAAACAAACGATCAGTGGTCGAGTATCTGCCACTGAAACGGTAGAATCAGGTTTGATTCCCGTTCGGATCAAATCAAAGACTATAAAAACTGGTATTCACAGCTTCCTTATTTGACGTTCAGCATTATACTGAAGAGTAAAGCCTCCAATACGCGTGATTAACAGTTGGGCAAGTGGCAACTTCACTCGAAAGTGTTGTCTCCTGCCCAAGAAAACTTGATGAATTAAGATGTAATTACAATTACAATACTGCAGGATAAAAGACCGGGAGTTTTGGCAATTAATGTGCTTGCTCGATGGTCAAAATGCACTTATTTTCGATGGCTTTGAAAAATTATCGGAACTATAAATTTAAGCGAGGACTAAAGGCAAAATCAATGGAGGGTTTTTAAAGTTAGGGAAATCGTATGATTAGATTGGCGTTGACTTCATCCTTCTTGACGCAGCTGTTTCAGAGATATTGTACCTCAAACACAACGTAGGGTCCTCCTTAATTATAATTTTTATTAACAAATCAAACGTTAAAAACATCGACGATGCCATCTTAGTTTAATCCTAAGACAATGCCGCTATTAGGCTAAGCTACAGAGGTCTTTTAACCTATATAATGTATTTATAGGTTAATATAGACCTCTGTGGACTAAGCCAGTGCTCCGCAACTGATGTGTCGCGACACATTGGTGTATCGCAAGACCATATCAGGTGTGCCGCAGGGTATTCGTAACTTTTCTAGCAAATCAACAAACATGCTTTTTATCTTTTTGTAAATCTGAACGTTTCTCTGTCTACAATTTGAGAGAAGCCACGGGTGATTTCCGGCCTGAAGCTCCCCCCTCCTTTTTTTGAGATCATATCTATAACAGCAGAAATCGATGGTTTCCGACTTAAAGATCGTTTTTTATTTTTGAGATCACCTTTTGTCACTGACATTGTCAGTTGCGGTGTGCCGCGAAGGTTAAAAAAGGTTGCGAAGCACTGGACTAGGCTACTGCATTGGAACGTCAGGGTTGCCAACAAAAATTATAATTAGGGAGTGTGTGAAGTAGAATATCTCTGGAACAGCTGGGTCAAGAAGGATGAAGTCAAAGCCAATCTAATATAATACGATTGCTCTACATTTAGATAGCCCCATTAATTTAGCCTTCAGTCCTCTTTTTAATGCACTTTTTCCACATTAAACGACCAACATTCCCAACAAATTTCCCAACCGAAGTTCTTCTAGTCTGACGGACCGGGTTATTACAAGAACGACCAAACGTCTGCACATTCCAAAGAGATCTCATCTTTGTGTAATGTATAAAACATTTACAAATGAAGCAATGGCATAGAAATGAAGAAATTAAAACTATCATTAAAAAGTGCTATCTTGCTTACTTCTAAGACTACCAAACTTAAAACTTTCAATGTAATAGTGCTATTTACGGCGCAACCTCAAGCCTAACACATTCGGTCCAATTGTGTCTAAAAATACTGCTTTTACCTCTAATCGATTCGTTTCTATGTAGGCTTATTGTCTTACCTGCATCGCCTGCCGTATTCATCATAATACCGATATCCGTCGTAATAGTCAGCATATCCTCGTTGTTGGCGATAATAGGGATCGTAACCTGCGAAACAGTAAAAAACATTGCAATACAATATTTGCGCTAAAATGTGAGATTGTTTTGCTAGTATATTCATAAGCATAGACATGGAATAATAAGCGTTTGTCACCAAACTTCTACTCCCTTACGCTTGCTAGCAAATATTTTTTTCGCTCTTCTGATAATAATTAAACAAAACTTATGGCCATTATTTCCTCCATAAAAAATGCCTAGTATGAGCTTGAGTACTATCCAAAGCCCATGCGACTAAAAATCAACTTTGGTTACACTACAAACGACGAGCAACCGCAACCCCTTACACAGTACTCACCCCGATAGTTACCGCGCTGGCCGTATCCGTAACCCCCGTATGAGCGATTTCTGTAGTACGAATCATAGTTATGTTGGTCATGTGACCAACGGTGCTGGTAGTGGTAAGGGTCTCGCGAATACCTGAACCAAAATGCTCGATATAAGCAGAATCTACAACTAGGTTAAGGTCAAACTTCGGGGTTCGTGTCAAAGCGTCTTGGAAAAAATCGAGCGTGCGTTAGAACTTTTCACAGTAAAACCGGCGGCGTTAAAAGCCTCGCACAAACTGGTCACGTCGAAAAGTCACGCACCTCAGTAATCCATGGTCGAAATAGTAAATGGGTAAGCGAAAGAACTACGTAGAAACTTTTCAAGATGGAGAACCTAGTTTGCTCGACAGCTGATCGCTCAGGCGATGCAATGATGTGGTGGATTAATCACCTTTCGTGGGTAGGGTACAACTGCATTATAATGGCAAAAGATTTAAGTAACGGTTAAGACGGTTTACGATATCCCACCAATGTAGTGTGCTTCTGAACAAATCACAATTTACACGCATTTCAAAAATTTTGTAGTATCTTCAACACAAATAGAAAAGACGTTCGGTAGGAGACATTAATACACTGTTCGGCCATACAAGGGCCATTTCGTGTCAAATTTCAGACACTGTTAAGTCACCCTCTACTCTTCTATAACTTCTTTTGATATTTTGCCATGCACCATGACTTTGACCGTCAGCTGAATTTGAACAAAAACAAGCAAGAAACAAGGAGGACTTATGGCCATGTTTAAAGCCCAATAACTACAACATTCTACACGGAATGATGCAGTTTGACAAATATACAAAACAAAAAACAAGTTTATTGCACAAATAGCGACAATCTAGTGGCTAATGACACACGAAAAGTTTTTCGTAACTAACTCACCTCTCGTCCCTTTGTCTTCCATAATTATCGCTTCTATTATGCCAGTTTTCCCTTTCTCTATACGCTGGATAGCCAGGCTCGGCACCACTCATACTAGAATGAGGACGAGAAGGAACCCTCAAGTTAAAAAAGGCAAAATCAATCTTAATTTTATTGTAAAATTAGTCTGTGGTTGATATCAAGGTTTCAAAACTTAGTGCTTAATGACGATGAGTTACAGCAAATATCACACAACAGTACCACTGTGCTAAAACAAGAAGACATAAATTTAAAAAAAACGAAACAGTTTGTGTTTACTGTAAATAGGATCAATAAGGGCATATTTTATTCGAATAGAATACATCACTGATGGACCCATTTAAGGGTGAAACAGATTATAAGGTTTTATTAAAGTTTGTTTTAATACAGTGGTTAATTTGCTGCGATATTGCAAAATTATTCAGTTTTTCTTAAACTTTAGAAAGTGGGGTCAATGGCTAATTATCCAAGTTCTATTTCACAAGCTACTGAAATCGTAAGCGCGATACGATCGCCAACCTGCACAGGCTGCTCAAGGTTAGTACTTACTAGTAGGCTCAGCTACTGTCGAAAAAGAACAGTTTTTGAAATGAACCAATTTTATACTACCGGTATTTCAACAAAAATAATCCAATTTCTTTTTCAAGTAACCAATTTTTTGTATTTTATTGGAAAATATATCCAAATATATCGTTTTAAAGAGTCATTTTCTACTACAACTTTATTAGAAAGTGTACATAAAACCACATACAATACGCAAAAAATAGTACAATTCCATTTTATTATTGTTCGGGTCAATAAATTTTCCATTTCCGTGAAATTTCTCAGCTAATTCTGTAATTTCCTAGCTTAGCGTTAAAGCATGTAATTAGCAGCAAAACAATTAATTATTTTGACGTCACAGAACAACAGTACCTCTGTGTTTCATTCCTTCTATCCCACTGTGGTTGAGCATTTCTTTGCATGTTAGGATCTGAACTGGGCTGGGGAAAAGCTGCAAACAAGGTTGAACTATGAACTTGTGAGGCCAACAAGGTTGTAAGCACTCCATTCTTCTGAGCAAATTTAAGTAAAACTCATCTAGTTAAGGATATTTATTAAAAGGGCTGAAGCATCCAGCCAAATCCGGTAGTTTACAATAGCCAAAATCGAAATATAA
Source organism: Trididemnum nubilum (assembly GCA_963965965.1). Lineage (NCBI taxonomy): Eukaryota > Metazoa > Chordata > Ascidiacea > Aplousobranchia > Didemnidae > Trididemnum > Trididemnum nubilum. The sequence continues at coordinate 38,526,703 of OZ014476.1, forward strand.
TTTTTGAAATGTTTTGTTCTCATTTTGGAGCTGCGGTTACAAAGATATTCAACAAATACAAACAGATATCACCCTAAAAAAGTTTTTGGAAACCCTGAATCTGTTTTCTCAGCCCGAAATTCCAGGAAAAAAAGAGACACTAATAAATATTTACCTTCCAGTAACATCACATGACTAGATCCGATTTTAGTAAAACCCTCCCTTTTTCTGGAAATTCCAGCTGGGAGAACTCAGGGTTTCCACAAACTTTTCTAGGGGAATATCTTTTTGTATTTGTTGTATATCTTTGTAACCGCAACCCCAAAATGTGAACAAAAATTTCAAAAATTATATTTCAATTTTAACTATTGCAAACTACCGGAATGGGCTGGATGCTTTACCCCCTTTAAAAGGAATTTACAACAAATCTTCACCAAATATAAGCATGCTAAGACATATCATTTCTGATATATTCCATTTCAAAGTCTAAGAGATCTCTCAACAGTGTTGCCGGTTAAAATGTCATTTTTTCTAAAATAATGTTTGAGATGTCTTTCGCAAATGATTTGAAAGCACCTGAATGCAAGGCTTTAGCATGGATTAGTGTTACAACAGAACTACTTCTACAGTAGGTAGAATATCCCAATTCCTAGAAATTAAATTGTAAGCGGCAACACTGTTGGGGAGATCTTGTAAACTTTGAAATGAAATATTTCAGAAACGCTAAGTTGTAGCATCCGCAAATTTGGTGAAGATATGTTTTAGGAGTTTCTTTATCTTTTGCACATATTCCTAGCTGGATACTTCAGCCACTTTAACTCTTGAACTAGATATGCTTTTAGGCTTGACAAAAGTTTTTATTCTTAAAATTATGTAGAAGCTCTGGCTCCTATGTTTTTTATTAACATTCCAGTTAAGGAGCTTATGGTTTTAGTGAAGCCCTTCTGCACTTACACGAAGATGGTCTGTTTTGGTCTGGATACTGATTGCTTGATTGTGGAGGTTGAAATGCTTGCTCAGGTGGATGGTATGGAGCCTGAAAATGAAACAGGGTTGAGAGGATATTATTAAAATTACTAACTCTAGAGCTGCTGCGTATAGAATGACCATTAGGTTCCATTTTGAAGCGTAAAGTACTCAAAAATAATGGTTTTGTTCAAACACTTCAACAACGTCTCCTATGAAACCTAGTTCCATCGAAATCCAACGAAAACTATTGGAACAAAATTGTAATTACATTTTATTCACCAAGTTGCTTTGACCAGAAGACAGCAAAGGGACCTTTCATTCTTCGCACCAGGCTGCCACCTGCCCACCTGTCTACCACTAGCGGTGAAGGCATCGCATTGTCCTTTTAATGTTGAACGTCAAGCACGGACGCTGTAATTATCAATTTTAATAATCTTTAGTTTGACCCGATCGGGAATCGCACTCGAGTCAAATATTTAAGTTGAATTTATTTAAGTCAAGTCAACCACTGATCGGCTTAACATTATTTAAGCAACCACTCCACTATATTTTTTATTACATTTGTATTTTGAAGTCAATGCTCAGTTGCAATGGTACTAACTTTGAAGAATAAACCCGTTTCAAAAATCTTATGAAGAAATACGGATAAATTATAAAATTGAAAACAAAGTATAATGAAAGCAAAAGTTGCCAAAGTTGTTCTTACCTGTCGTTGTGTTGTTGGTGGTTGTTGATATTCCACTGCTTGGCCTTGGGGCGCATCAGAAGCTTGAGGTGCTTGATTGTAGTATGAATCTTGCGGAGCATGGGGAGCAGAATCGGGGGCGTGATGAATGGGGGGAGCAGTGGAATTATTTGGATGACTGGGGTAGCCTGGGTTGGGTCGACTAGATTGTATTTGATGATATGACGAGTGGGGCTCAGCAGTTGTGGCAGAGGCAGGAGCAGCAATGGTGGGGGCGCTTGTAGGAGGGATGGAAGCATAAGGGGTAGTAGTAGGTGGGGGAGCAAACGTAGAAACAGGGGTAATAGTTGATGGTGTATCTAAGGTTACAGGGACAGCAGCTGACTGGGGAATCACTTGGGCATATGGGTTAGAAGGGGCTGAAGGAGGTACATGCTCAAGTTTTCCAGGGGGGTGTAGTGGGGCGTTACTGTCCTCTCCTACAACCATCTGGCTGCGAAGACCACCTGAGGGTGAAGGTTGCTCTAGCGCTTGTGATGCCACAATCGGGGGTGGTGCAGACGTAGGAGCAGTGGTAACTGGATGAGAGTGGATAGTAGTTGGGGGAGCAACTGGGGGCTGAAAGCTCACGTATGAAGAATGCATCGAATGAGTATCTGAAACCAAACTTATTACCAAAAATGTGATTTCAAAAAGAGACTACAGGCAAAATTAATGTTTCTAGTGTTAGTGCACCAGCATTAGATTAGACAGATGTTGAGTGTTGACTCCAGCCCTTTTGATGCTATCGTTTCAGAGATATTCCGCTTTTAACACACCGCCGTGTTGCCAATTAATTGCGTGCTTAGAAACCCCATTAATCTTGTTCGCTGTCCCCAGTTAACCCTGCCATTTGGTAAAGCTAAACCGATGTTAATGTGTGCTTAGAAAACCCACTGATCTTGCTTGCTGTCCCTCTTTAATCCTGTCATTTCATAAGGATAAATTACTGAAGAAGTCAAAAACCAGAAGGAACCACCCAATGAGGTACCTATTTTTTGTACCATAAGCCGCACTTAAAATTTGAAGTCACGTCATGCACCCAGATGCACCTTATAAATGGTTCGGGTTATGCTCTCTTTCCTTTCACAATTTAATTCAGTAATTGAAAGCTTTATTTTTAGAGCTTGATAAGTTACATTACGAAGCACCATATATTTTAACGCAACGTATGTAAGGAAGTAAAAGTAATTAATGGCCATTTACTGATACTGCGTTGTATACTCCAATGCACTTTTTAACCCGAAAAATATGGCCACTACAAGTCTATCGTAATACAAACTTAATGCTAAATACTCACCAATAAAAGGAACTTCAGAATGAGGAGGAACAGGAATTGACTGAGACAAAGGAGGTGCAGAAATCGAACTAGGGGCACTGTCTCCTTGGTGCAATTCTGCTGGCTCGGCCGAGTATGTTTCTACAGGATTTTGTATCGACATGGGTTCTCGCACCAGACCATCACCCATACCTGGGTGTGCTTGGGTCTTAGTGACGTCACTTAAAACTGGAGGTTTTATTTCATTTTCATTCTGCTCTTGAGAAGAGATAGCCAATTCATGGGGCTCAAGATCAGGTTTTTGGCTACTTGTAGGGGTTTCAACCGGGAGAACATGTAGGGGGTGCTCATGAAGAGAGGAGGGGCAAGTAGCAACCACAGCAAAAGGAGCATCGCCGTCTCCAGAAGCAGGTGGCTGGGAAACAGCAACTTGCATAGACACTCCAGTTTCATCTGTTAAAATAAATTTCAGAATTACCATAGCAAAATAAAACGTTAAAGTGAAATGCACTATCGAAGATTAAAATAATCCAGGAGATCAGAAGATGTCGGAATAAACTGAATTGAATGCATAAGTTAGGAAAGGTAATTTACAAGAATTATTTTCTATTCATGGCAAATTACCAGGCCATTTGTCCTACATTTACCCTAAAATTCTGTTAATCTAAAGCTAATTCATGTTTGATCTTAAGTTTTCAGATAATCACACAAACGAACATACTCATTGTTCATAAACATTTCTCCCAAGAATCTGTCAATAAAAATAAAAATATAACAGTTCTAACATGGCCCCTCTTCAACAAGGTGATAAGAAGCAGAAAATTAAAGCTATTGCTTCATTAAAACCATGTATCAACAACGCTAGGCATCTGCTAAGCAACTAAAACTAGAAAAACTTAAATGAAATCATTGCAACCTACCCATAGGAGAATGTAATGTGGATGTTACGTGAACAGGAAGATCTGATGACGTCACCACTTCGGACTGAGATACCTGAAACCAAGGTAACTGCCATAAATTGTGCTCTCAATAACTAAGAAAAACTTCCACAAACAAACCAACAGCCAGTAAATTTACTTAATAACTTTATTTAAGATGTTAAACAAAATAATAACTAAACTAGTGATTATTTATCAGATCGCATTGGTTTTAATATCAAATGTTTGAAGTTTTTTATTTGATAAGTATCATCTAAATATTGTGCACCAAAGTTGCCCTTCACCAAAAAGACTGTACGATTGCAGGTATCAGTTCAGTTATTTTAAAATTAACAGTTAAATTACCATAAACTCTTGCATTCCTACATCAATCTTCTCAGCCACCAATAATTTCTCCTCAAAAGCATCTTCATCCTCAGCATCGCTGTTTGTCGAAGAGCTGAGCGTGTCATCAAAATTCGCCTCAATGTTCAAATCAGCAAGCTGGAACATTAATTTGCGTAGAACTTAAACCATTTTCACATCTTTTTTCACAATCTATATAAATTCTGCACTTAGAAATCGGTTTCGAGTGACACACTGCTAAAACAGATGTAACAGTTGGAAGGGCTTTAAAATTGTGTCAATACGTAAGATGTACAGAGTTTCTAACTTGGACTTTTGTGTCAGAACATTTTCCAGTCATTTACCTTCCAACTTAATCATCGAGTCTTTAAATTTTTCAAAAGCCTACAGCGAAAATGGATCTTCAGCCAAGCCTGGAGCTAAACACTAGTCATAAGTTGAAAGCCAATAGATTTGTACCAACCTGCACCGGCGGATTGTCTGATACAGCAAGGTTGTTCATTGCTTGTTCGATGGAAGGCTGCTCCAAGGCCTCTGCCTCATCAGGGGGTTTGGGAGGCTCATCACTCACAACAGGCGGAGAGCCTAAAATGATAACATTCAACATCGATCATTACTTAAATACTGTAGTGATAAAAACGAGATTAACAATTGCAATTTGAAACCAACATCAAAGGCTGTCATCATGCTGCTCGAATACATAAAAAATTCAAGCATGCATATTGCATAACCATTATGAACAATTCTTCTATATCCAAGACATAACAAAGCAATGTAGAACGAGTACTTGAGTGTATTCAAATAAGATTACCAAATTTGGTATTATTTTGAAACTGAAAATAGCAGCTTGTTTAGTCTGAACTCACTGGCTACTTGTAGACTTGGTTGATGCGATGGATAATCAGAAGCTGATGCTGCGTAATTCTGCGACGGCCAGGAGCCCTGGAAACAAAAAAATAATAATCAGCAAATGAGGCAAAACACGAAATAATATTTTTCGGTCAGGGCTTAAGATCAGACACGACACCCAAAAAAAGGTCTTCACTCAAAGTACTCAAAACTAAAGTTTTTCTAAACTTATTTTCAAAGTTTGAATGTTATTTACGGCATAACACTAGTTGAGAGCAATAATCAATTTTGATTTAATAATAGTTTGCTTCTTGCCTGTGAATGCAGAATGTCTTCAGCGTTTCTGCGACTTCTGTCTTCTGATAAATCCTGGTGTAACCCAGAAGTAAAAGATGGTCCAGGATGAATCGGGAAAGCACTCCCGCTGTGAACTTCACTATGTTCTGATCGAATATTCAGAACATTATTGTCAATGGCTTGAGGTTCTTCCACTTGAGCCTGTGAATGAGGCACTAGTATGTTTTCTTGAGGTATTGGTGGGGTAAACTGCTGATCCATATTATTAGCAATATTCATGTACGTTCCCATTGGTCTACTGGTAGATGGGCCTTCATTCTGTTGAAATATTTAACAGCACGGTTTATATTTTGCTCGAAATTTTCAGTCAATGTCCGAATTTAAACATATTAGTTTTCGGCCATTTTAGAATTTGTTCTAGTCATTTTCACCAGTAGGTCGAGCGGTATAGCATTCGTCTCTGGAGCAGGAGGTCTGAGGTTTCAATCTCAGGTCGGTCAAATCGGACACAAATTTCTTTGAAAGGAGCTGTGTTGCCCAGGAGCAATGACATAGAGATGAGCCCCACCAACTCATTACATGCGTTGATGTAATATAGCAAGTATAATAAAAAATTTGATTTTAGCTCTTGAATGCAAAATTTGACATATTTTTTTGGTCATTTTGATCAAATCAGCTAATTCATTACAATAAACTCCTATGCGGTAAGGATTCGTCCCATGAAAGCACCACTGTCGCTTTCCCATAGTAGAGGATAAATATAGATCGATTATTCATCTTCGATCACTCACCAAAAATTTAGCTCAATGACCCAAAAAAACTCAATTACAAGCATAAGCATATTGACCTTACAGTGCACTAGTAATCTAAATGACATCATAGCACAGTACTGTTAACTATGTAAGAATTAAAAGCCTTACAACCACTGCTACCAAGTACCTTTTTGAATCAGCTGAATCCAATTATATATAAAATCACAATAAAAATATCAGTAGTGCTCATTACGCTCCTTAGTATGATTCAACCCAATCTAATTTGCCTCGTCTGAGTTTTAAAACACAGCCCTAGAGTGAATCCTGGAGTAAACTCAAATAATACGCGCAAAAAAATTTTTTTTTAATTTTATTGGAAAAAGCCTGGTTTCAAAATCACCTAAACTGAAATTGCAATCACCAAATTTCCGTGCAAAAGCTGATGCTCTAAAAGCAAAAAAATGTTACATGATGTTACTTCAACCTTATATTGGACAACCTTAAATAATCACTTTCTACTTAAATAAAACACTTTGTTTGCTAGCTGCTGCAGCTGCTTGAAGAACCGATAATCTGCTTGGAGGTGGTTTAAGTTGCTTGTAAACTATAAATATTTTGTTTTCCTAATAATGCTCTGTTGGTTTTGTTAAAACCAAGAGCAAAACTATCAATGCTATGTTTCACTACTTTTCCTCTTGTGCTGCTGTTGTAGTCTCATATTTATCCTCTTGTCACTAAACAGCATCAATGGCTAATTATTGAGCGATCCGTACACTTTTCATTAAGTAAATTACTTTGTGCTTGGAAGAAAATACTTGTTGTTGCGATTATTCATTCAAGCAAAACCACTTGAAGATGTAAAGTGAATTGTTTATTCATTACATTTTTTTTTCTAGCATGTGTATTTTTTGACATAGACTCTGTGAGACGAAAGCTCAAATTAAAAACAAAAATTTCATACCATCTGAATAGCTGGAGGATTAGATGATGAAGGGTTAAAGATCTGGGCTGCTTCAGGAAGCGATTGCTCCGAGGAGCCAGCCAGTTGGTTATTAGGTGGTCCACTAGGTGGAAAGATGACAGGTGGAACAAACGAAAGTGGAATAAGACTTGGTTGTGGAAACCCTAAATCAATGTAAATAATCTTTGAAAAAAATTGCATTCACAATGAGAATCTTTATTACTATTTGGCTACTAATAATAATGCTTCTGGCAGCATCTCTGAACATGATCTTTAATTCCTTTTTTTGGTTTTTGGTTTAAGTGCCAGCAGTGTTCCCACTAAGCCAATTTTTTTCAGCGAATCGGCGATTTGTTAGAGCAAGGGCAAATAATTTTTGGCAATATAGTAAATATAGCTTTAGAAAATTCGACTAATTTGTGGAAATATGACATTTAGTATACTTAAATACTAGATTGGTGTTAAATTTAGGGCACATAAACGTCTTTTTATTAGCTATAAAGTTAGAGGGAACACAGAGAGCCAGAACCATGAACCAGTGGATTTGCAGAAAAGCTAACAATGCATTCAGAAACAAGCCTTTGATTTAACTGGCACCAGTATTTAGCACACAATACAGAATTGGTGTTGAATAATGCAATGTTGCTCAACCACCAGATACAGTAATTCATACAGATGAAAACTAGGCTATTGACTGGTGATCAAGTTAATGTACTTACAGCAATACCATTGTCATAAACACAAAATCTGGAAAAAATAAAAAACAAATGATAAATAGAATACTGTCTTACCCAAAGGGTGGCCACCCCCATTTAAATGTTGAAAAGGAGCAGGGTTTTTCACTGAATCATTTGTAGTGCTAACCATATTGTTCTCATATTGGTGCAATGGACCAGGAAGATGGTTAGAAGAATGTGCTTCCAAGTTCTGCATCACAGCTTCAGGGGGAGGAAATCTATGGTACAAATAACATACAGAACAGTTAAAAATGGTTTGTGTTGAGGTACGATATTCTCTTTCATAGATTAAGTTGCTAAACATTCATGTTTGGTAAAGTGGAAGGAAAACATGAGCACCACAATTTACTCCCACCGTACATGATACAGATTTTATCAAAAGGGTAAAGCTCTGAGAAACGTAAAGACAAGATAAGTTTGTAACAACAAGTTTTTCAACACAACTCAGAACTAGTAACATATATGATTATTAAAAGACTAATAGCTTGATTTATGCTTAATCTTTAGTTTAATTCCAACTAGAGCTCGACCGATATATCGGTCAGCCGATATATATCAGCCGATATCAGGGTCAAGCCGATATATCGTATCGGTGTTTACCACCGATAAAATTTCGGCTTAGAACAATTACCTTAAACTGTTTATTTTTGAGAGCAAGCACAACCGCTCTTGCCTATGATTGCCAAATCGTTGTATTTTTTGTTTGTTTTTTCATTGAATAATACTGGAGTGTGGCTTGTGTGTGCTATAGTCTTTCTTTGGATGGGGATTAGTGAAGCTTTTAGTGTCAAATTAGTTGAAAAATAGTGACAAAGCTTCGTAGCTAACAAGTTAATATATCGGTTATCGATATCGGCCTAAAAATTTCCAAAATATCGATATCGGTATCGGCCTGAAAAAGTCATATCGGTCAAGCTCTAATTCCAACACACCTCATTTTGGGTTTAATTTTTTATTGAATGAAAATAAATTAAGAAAAATCCCTGGTTTGCATTACTTAAGCACGATTATAGCTGAATAAAAACTCAGCAATGCATAATTGCATATGCTTACAAAGGCAATCACATTTTGAAGGCCGATAACTTATCTTACACAAATAATGCTAACATTCATCCATGAGCACAAGCCATGCACTTTAAGTCTGTTTAAACATTTCCATCTGCAGAGCACCATTTCTTGGGTTAAGCTCGCAAGACTTTTGTCAGATGACTGGGCTACAAGATGTTCATAGATTATCTAGAATCCCTGTCCCTGGTGGCAAGCGCATTTCTCAGTCCTCTTTATCACAACATGCAAACATACAATAAAGCAAATAGGTTTAGCAGGCTGTTTTAAAAGGGTATAATGTGCATAGTACATGACACCATATTGCTATAAGCAGGCACAGTAGCATTTGTACGTAACACATATGCCAACCCCAACCTTAACCCTACTATGCCTATTCAGAACAAACACAGGAGTTGATCTAAATAGGCATAGTATGCCAACTCTAACCCATACCCAAATACCACCCCTAACCCTAAATCTAACCTACTATTAGAACTAACTTTTAAAACAGCCTATTTTTTCTGCTAATGTACTGGTACTTGACTAGATTTATTTATTTTTGCTCATTTAATGGTGATTGCCTTAAATTTTCAGCAAACGACCAAAAAAGTTTAGACAATTCAGTCAAAAATATCTGAAATATTTTGCATGCTTTTGCACATATGCTCTAAAATAACACCTATAATTGCAAAAATGATCAAAAAAATTTCTAAATGACGAAAAACTTATTTTCGTATTTGGGCACATATTGGACCAATCATTCTAGAAAAAAAAAACACACCCAGTTTTTGATGATTTCATATTATTTAGAACCTGTCATTAAATCCTAGTTAATTGTATTTTTACCTGATCGGGTTACATGGCTGTGATTCTCCTAACGGCAAATGTGGCCCTGAAAAATAAGCCAAATTGAAACCTACATGTTGACAAAATTATGCAAAAAATTTAAAATGTGAACTAATGGTGCTGTCCCAATTTCCTTTGCTTTAAGGCATGATTTTTTTGTCAAACTACCTCAAACATCATTGAACATTGGTCAAATATTATTGTGGTTTTTGCCTGTTTTCACTATGTTGAAGGTCACAAATAATGTAAAACTTTCACCAAAGAACAAAATCTAGTCTAAAGAAATAATAAAAATTTTCAACAGTTTAGGTTGCAAAAATACAAAACAATGAAATTCAACTGTGCTATTTTATTTTATTTTTTTTGTCTTGTAAATCTACACTTTCTTAACTACCTTGAATTAAAGTCTTTATGTATTGCAATTTTAAAATTAGCAACTACCAGACAAATGATAAAAAAATGTCACCTAAACAAACAAAACACGCTTATGAACAAAACTTTTTTCTTTTTCCTGAATTGCGTATTATCAAGTTGCAAAAAGGCACAATTAATTGGTTATATAGTTGTTTGTTCTTTGTTAATTTTCAAAACTAATTTTTGTAAGAAATAAGTGATCTATGACCACGTTTTACAACTTTTGAAAAGTTACACAAAGATAATTTTGTATTCAGCAATTATTGAGGGAATAAAACTGAAAAATTAACCAAAACAAACAAGCAAAAACGCATATATCAAATATTTCTTTGTACTTGTTGAATTGTATTGCAACAAATTATCACCAGTGAGACAGCACCATAACAATTTTTTTAAAACTGTAAATATATACCAAAACAAACAAAAGGATTTGATACTACACACTGGAAGTTATAACTAATATCATAGATGTAATACTGCAATGCTATGTAAAAATGTGTTTTCAGTAGGCTATAGGTCCTACTTCATAGCTATAAACCAATAGTACATTAGTAGTATATAAGTTTCACAAAATCAGTCAATAAACTAATAAAATTAACTGTATTTTACTACAAAATAAAATTTCAAATAGTAGTAAAATTGATTTCAGTGTTAAAAAATCATTATCTGTCTCGGAAAGAAAAAATAACCAAGTTAAAAAATTAAAAACAGGAAAAAAAGAAAAAACTACAACTCAGTGCTATAAATTTCAGTGTGAAGATGATGTCGAACTGCTGAAGATTTTGTGTGGTAATGCAAATTGTCCAATCAAAAGTTTTAAGCTTTTGGGTACTTTCTTATCATGGATCATTAAATCTAGCCCTCCCAAAACAAATTTAAACATCACTGCCCAGTCTTCCATTGCTCCTCATTAAACAATTAAAGAATCATACCATCAAAATAGCTTTCTTTTTCTTCAGAAGACATAGTACAATAAAAAATTTAATTTCCTACACTAATAACCTTTACGGATTAACATCAATAAATATTCACAATACTTCACTTAAATTTTCATTACAATTTGCATGATTTCAGTTTTCCTACATAGTAGGAAACAGTAATCTAAAAAATTAAAACCAAAGTTAATTTCATAAGGCTGTTACTGAGTACCATTTCTCACAATAACATTTAACACCAGCAAAGCTAACGTAGGATTTTGGCCTATCAGCCTATGGAATAATACCGGTATATAACATAGGACTGGTAAGCAGTGTTCCCTATAAGCGCAAAAAAGTGCGAAAAGTGCAAAATTTTTTCCGGCATTTTCGCTCTGAAATTTTGCGAATTTCGGCGTTTTTTCTCCTGCCAAAAACCGGCGTTTTTGTTTCCCGCCAAAAACCGTAGACAGCTGCGGTTCACGGCACCTCGCTGTGGTATGTCGCAGAAATCGCAGAGAAAAGTTGCAGAACTTAGACGAAGGACCTTTTTTTTTTTAATTTTTTTGGAGATCAACATAAAATCGGAGAAAAAGATGCCTCCATCGGCGTGATGACCTTTTTTTTTTTTTTTTGGAGATCACATTTAAACCGGACAAAAATGATGAGAAAATTTTCGGCATTTTCACATTGAATTTAGAACGTTCAAACTATTTCCAGCATTTTCGCAGAAGGGGAAAACTTAGAGGGAACACTGCTGGTAAACCTCACAACACTGGAACACTGGTACCATACGTTACCAGTAACTAATTAATGTAGAATCAAGGCAATTTCTGATTTTAGTTGTGATTGTAATCATTATATATATAAGCCTATTGGTTTACACCACGGGCCAAAGGACCAAAAGATTTTTTTACAGTATTTGCCTTTAATGTTGTACAATACCGGTATCACTAGGATTGCTCTTAAAGTGTAGACATATCTTTAATCAGAGTGTTTTCTTTTGAAAGAAGGAAAAAATTTTGGTTTAACAATTTTTTAATTTTAATTTTTGCTTTATTTCTAGTGGGTGTTTTTGCTTTTGTTAGTTCATGCTAGCACAGCCTTGTCACTAGGCTAGGCCTACTCCTTTCACTTGTGTTGCATAACAAGTTCTGCTTGCTTAAGCTATTTTTGTTTGTTGTTGCTCTTCAGTAGCCCAATGCTTCACATTGTTTTGCTGGTTACCAGTGATCTTGTCACAAAGTGATTTCGTCACAGTGATTTCGCCACAAAGTGAGGGTTAGGGCAAGATAGCTCTGGGGATAGTAGATTTGTTTAATGACTGCTGTTCTCAGTCAATGCTTTAAATTCAATAATGCAATAGTACAATGGGGTTGGCAGATAGGCCCATAAGGCCTGTTCCGTCTTTAGAATGCCGTTTGTAACGTAATCACCTTGTGACAAAATCACTGCGACGAAATCACTGGTAATCGTTTTGCTTTACTCAACAAATTAATGGTATAAATAATATGGTTATTGGTTAAATTGGTATCTATATTTATGTGACTGGTTTGTTCTGCATGCTGTGCTGTGTTTGCACTTAAATTTCACTCTCTCTCTCTCTCTCTCATTTATACTGTGCCACTTCGGCAGATATGCTGGTGACTTTTTCGAGCTTTATGCTTGGGGGTTAACAAATAGCCTACCATATTATCATTGTTAGCAGGTTAGGTTATACAGGTAGGTCTTTTGGGAAGCATGAGGGGACTGTGCCTATTTATTGGGCCTGGTTGTTGTTGTTGTAGCACATATTTATCCTCCTGTCACCAGACAGCACCAGATGCTAACTTCTTAGACAATCCGCACACTTTTCATTGCACTGATTACTTTGTGACTGGAAGAATCCACACCTACTTAGGAGTTTCCAATGATTCAATGTTCCTGTGGATTTCTTTGAATTCTTGTCCATCTTGTCCACTAAATTTGCTGCTTGTTCAACGCAACCAACAGACCAAGCAGAGATAATCATTGTAAAGCGTCTTATCCAAGGATGCAACAGCGTGACCAGAGTGCAAGTTGAACCCAGATCATTTGATCAGGGTCGTCGTAAAAACGATGCCTTTGCCCTCTCGGCCATGCTGCTGACTACCAGTAAGTCTGTTAACAGTTAACTTATAAATATAAGTAGGCTATAACAGTTAGTCAGTCAACAGTTCCAGTACAGAGTAGCCTACAGTAATTGGCTGCTCGTGCACCGTCATTTGTCAATAGTCAATGTTAGTTAGTGACTTCCTGTTGAGGATGTTTTAGGCTAGCTTAGTCAAAATTTCAAGGCTATTTTATTGAAGAGTAGCCTAATAGGCTAGCCTACACTATGCATTGACCAAAAAAGTTCAATTTTTATCCAAAACAGTGTCTTAATTCAAAACTTCAATATAATTTTCAAATTACAAGTAATATTAGGTACTGGTAGGCTAGTACAGTACATTGTACACACAGTAGCACTAGGCAGCAAGGCTAGGCCTACAGTCTGACAGTGTAACAACAACTAGAGCATGCTGAGCTGTCAGGCTGTACAGTTTTGCTTTGTTTTTTTTATTTTTACTCTTACTCTATTACATGCCTGATACTTTACCTAGCCTACTTATTTTAGCTGCTAACGAGTTTGACAGACGGCAGGTGGTAACCATCAAGGTAGGCCTAGGCCTACTGTAGAGTAATTAGAACCCAGAAGTATCTCAAAGGTAAACTGCCAAAACACGTCATTAACTCCAAACTACTCAGTAATACAAACTAACACGGAGTAAAGATCTCCGTCCTGTAAAAAGTAAACTAGTAGAGATGGTAGCCGCGCAGCGTACGCGGTAGACCAACAGCGCCGCGCAGCGTGAAAAATTCCAGTAGTTTTGCAGTGCAGTGCAGCTGCAGCGTGGAGGATGAGACCACTTTTTAGGATTAGGTTAGGAATCAGCCACTCTATCTCAGTTGCTAAATTTAGTCTCAATGTAGCCTGTTACGTACGATGTACCGGTAGCCTAGGTGTAACCTTCAATTCATAGGCCTACCGAGCGTATCTACAGTCTAACGCCCTACTGGTAATAGTAATGCAGCTTGTACCGGTAAGCTCTGAGTTGGGCTGGATAGGCTGGTGCACTAGTCATTAATTCTGTACCGGTACCTATGGTAATACTCTAGGCCATTGCACACTGGTATAGGCTATACTGCGTAACACCAGACACTAACAGATAAGGTGATATTACTATTACAGTATTTGGCACAAGTCTATACTTACAAGTACTAAATATCGGTACCTGCATAGAGTTTGACAAGTAATAATAGTCAAACTGTAGGCAGGTACCGACAGGCCTACTTACCAGTACTACTTGCAAGTACCGGTACACAACTTGTACCAATACTGTAACCTGATACTGGTATCATATGTGGTGCTGGTTGGCCTAATGAAATACCAGTACAGAGTTGCTTACTGATGACTCCGGGACTAGGCTACTGTGTACTAGTAGTCTGGTACGGTAAGTCTACTTTAGCTTTTTCACGTGTAGCCTAGTAAAGTTGAGTTTGTTGCATAAATGCCAGTGTATCACAATTCCAAGGCTAGCAGGCTAGTGGCTAGGCTATTTCTATAAACTAAAGGTTCCATTACATTGAAAATTAAAGTTTATCATTGAAGCATTAGTATTTAGTGGTAGGCTACTGAGAGCATGACAAAATTTTATTGACTGCTTGAATCTACAGTACCAGAGTATTGTAGTGTGAGCAGTGAGTTAGGAATTTCAGATTGATAGTTTGACATTTTTTTGTGTGATTGTAGGTAGTATCACTATCAGTCACCCAACCCCACTTGCCAACCTATTCCTGTACTGTACAGCGTAAAGTAGCCTCAGATTTCACTGTTTCAAGAGGAGCCATATTGAGATGTCAGCGTATCTTTTTGTCTCCATTCGAAATCAACAACAGATATAGATATAGTTAGTAATAATTGCTTGTATTATGGTTCCAAATTCAACATGTCGATGCTCGTTGACTGATTGTGCAGAAGCACAAAGTGCTTAACGTTAAACCACCTTTTTCCATAGGTGGGCAAGTTAATGCAAAACGTTAGCTTCGTTAACCACTAGTCCGTTAACAAACTTCACACCTCCGTTAACGTTAATCCGTTATTTTCAGCTTTAATTAACGGAAGTTAATAAAGTCCGTTAATCCGTTAACATTTTGCGTGTAATTTACATTTGGTTTTATTCACTCGCTTCTAGAACACGTATTGACGCTGTTGAGCTGATTGTAAGAAAATATTTATTGCTATGATGGTCTTTATGTGTTTTGAAAGTTATATTTTACAGTCTAATCTAATTTCAAGATAAAAACAAGTTCAAATGCACAACGAAGCTGCAAGATATTAACGATAAAAACCTTAACGTAAGTTAACAGAACTTAACGGAAGTTACTTTAGTCCGTTAACAGCACTTAACGGAAGTTAATTTAGTCCGTTAACATGAAAAAACTTTTTAACGGATTAACGAGTAAGTGAAAAAGTTAGCTTCGTTATTAACGGATTAACGATTAACGGACTTGTGCCCACCTATGCCTTTTTCATTTATACTTATTAGTATTCCCATAGCATATGTGATACCGTTTACAAAAAATAAGATGGAATGGTTCACCTTAAACTTAAGAAACTTCACCTTAAGCTTAAGAAACTTTGAGCAGTACATTGTATCTTACCATATCAAACATGACCATGACTTACTCTGGCAAGCCTAGTAATAATGTCAGATGTGACTGTGCTTTCAGTGCTAATGTTTGCATGAATGCAACCATCAAACTTTGGCAGTTGGAACTTCTAAAGTGGAAGTGCTGATATATTCAGTATTCCAAACATACCGGTAATGTCCATGGTTTGATTCATGATTGGGATATTTTTTTATTAGTTAAAATTGAACTGAGACCTATCATCAAGGGTTGGGTTAATTGGCTTGTTAAGTTAAGTAACAGTTTAGACCAAACCATTATCTGAATCTATTGTTTAACTAGCATCAGGTGGACCATGGGGTGCCTACCTGTTTGGTTTGTAATTTTGCATGCAGTAAGATACAGTATTGGTGTTAGGCAATACTGTTAACCATTATATTTTGGCTTGCGGTAGGATTTGCAGTGCGGTGTATTAAGCTCACAAACTTTTTGCGGTGCAGTGCGATATGCGGATAGAATTGAACGGTGCGGTGCAGTTTGCGGACAAGAATTTTGTGCACCGCACCATCTCTATAGTAGAGTATTCGGTCTTCAGCAGAGTTGGAGTCCTCGAGGACGTCCTTATACTCCTCAAGGAGACATTTTGAAGTCCATGGCCTCGAAGGTCAAGTTCTTGGCCTCGTCTTCGAAGCCTCAAGTCCTCGAAAATTGCCCTGTCCTCGGCTTGAGTACAATACTATGTTTTGAACCGATGATATTTTGTTCGAAAACGCGAGAAACATCGCGGAAAATTTGCGAAGACCTTTTCTTGTTTTCCTCAATTGGAGATTGCCTGAAAAAATTTTTAGAAGACCTTTTTTCGGAGAACACTTGCGCCTGTGTTCTTGGTCCTTGATCTTGGCCTCAAGCATTCCTGTCCTTGGCCTCGAGAGGGCCTGTCCTCGGAAAAGCTGTCCTTGGCCTCGACTTTTTTTTGTGTCCTTGGCCTTGAGCCTTTCGTCCTAGGCAACACGTCTGGTCTTCAGCAATGCCATTAATGTCACAGTAAGCTTCGTTTTTCTCCATGTTGTCCTAATAGCCCTTTTGATTTTCGCGGTTCAAAGTCCTTGTGATTCTTGTGGTCTTTTCGGTCCTGTATATTTTAGTAAGACTACGGAAATATTAACACATTAGGCCCCGAGATGCCGCCGTAAAAAAAGTATAGTATGGTATAGTATAGGTTATTTTTGTTTAGAAAGGAAGCAACGT
The DNA here is from genome assembly GCA_963965965.1 of Trididemnum nubilum. NCBI lineage: Eukaryota > Metazoa > Chordata > Ascidiacea > Aplousobranchia > Didemnidae > Trididemnum > Trididemnum nubilum. The sequence goes on from OZ014476.1 coordinate 38,543,691, forward strand.
AAAAAAAAAGTCGGTAGATTGTGGAAGCTTCGTTGTAAGAGGGGATAAGCTAACTAGACTTGGATCAAAATCTTCATTGGTGATCAAAATCAACCAAAGGATTGGTAAAAATTGCAACAAAAGTCACCATTGCTGGCAAAAGTCGAAAACTTGGCTGGTTTTTGGCTAAGATGAAGAAAAAGATGTATATGCTAAGATGAAAAAAAGTTTTTGCTCAAAAAATGACCGTCTCACCTTTGCCACTTGCTGATTCCTCTTCCTCGACTCTTTCCTCTCCACTACCTAACTGACCAGGCCCTCCTCTCACCTTCTCAATACCTGGCTCCAACAATTCCTCACACCATTGAGAGGAATCACAAAATTTTTCAAGCGACATTTCAAGAAATCATTGTTACTGCTGGCAATATGACATTGACAGTAAATAATCTGAAAGAATGTAATTGAATATTACTTCAATTGCTCATGAATTACGATTACCGGTAATGATTGTATGAAACGGATGGAAGGCTTTGAGTCTGACTTCTGGCAGGTCAGATTGTCCGTCTCAATGATACCAATGGCCACCCCGGGGACTTAAAACCCAATGCAACTTTTTGAATTCTCTTTGTGAGAATTAGTGTACCGAAACCTACGCAATATCGCTGAATAGAAGCTCTTTTTTAGGGATATTGAAAATGAAGTTCGATCGTCAACTAATTCATTGTTACGCACGTCTCAAGGTAAAAGGGTATGGCTTTTAGAAATAAAATGCTTATTTGACATTACTTCCTAATAGTTATTCAATACCGGCACTAAAAAATGAGGTGTTAAAATATTTCAGGCATTTATACCTATAATTTTAAATTGCTTTGTATAGCATTAGCTAACTTTGATGTTGTTGGGTGTTTGATAATTTAATTTTCACTCTGGATATTTGTTACTGACCAACTTATTGCGAATGCTGCTAAATGAAACTTATGTTTCCTCCATACTGGACTGATTTGGGTTTCATTGTTGATGGAATATATTTGGTATGATGATATTATACATTTGGTATGATGGATGATTTTATTATTTTAATTTTACCGAGGCACGATTGTGCTGGACCGGTACATTATTACAAAAAAATTAGTAAAAAATCATTATGACGTCTCAATATTGCCTCGATCACTCTAACTCATTATGAAATTATCTACAACGAAAACCTTGATGTCTAGTAAATTACCCATATATGATCAATTGATCAACAAATACATTTTCATTAAAACTACGTAAATTAAGTTTTCAAGTTAATGACGCCATTTTGACGTCACACTTAAACTCCCGACTATACGTTCGAGCCCATTTAATACTTTCAGGTTTGTTTCGTAAATTGATTCAATTTATAAATGCTGTTCACCATCAAGCATCATATGGTAAATGAAGAAAATAAACAAATTACTACATTATGACATTACAGAAACATTTGGCGGGCATGTCAACTCGCTTGCATACTTTCAGCTGCAACAAAGTTTTTCAATCTTGCTAAAATTTTTAATTGATAATCGTTCTAAAATTACATAAACTTGGCAAATTTTTCTCATCATTATGACGTCATATCATGACTCGCGACTACTTCGAGTCCGTTTTCTATTTTTAAGTTTAATTGTAATTTCACCTGTTCCCCAGCTAGCAATATATATGCTTGCAAAAATAAAGGAACTACAAATGCATTATGACATCACAACTGCGTCTCGACTACTTAGTCTGGCTCCATATGAAACTTTCAATCTTATAAATCTTGGCGTAATTTATGATTGTAATTGCTCGAGAATCGGCTGAAATAAGCAAGTTTGTAACGCCGTTATGACATCATAGTAGAATCCCGAATACTTTAAATCGATCTATACCACTTTCCGATTTGCTACCGAACTTGATTTATTCAATACCAGCCTTCAAAAATTATTCTACAGCATGCATTAACATTAAAATAAAGGTAATACAAATAAATTGTTACGTCACACCAGCGTTTCAACCACTTCGACTCTATAAAACTTTCAGCCGCAAAGAAATCAGAACTTGCATTAATTTATTTTAGTTGCAGCTAAACTGCTTAAATTAGCAAACTCTTGTAACATCATTATTACGTCATAATAGAATCCCGACTACTTCAACCTCATTTACCACTTAAGTTCTACAATACATTATATGTACTTGCCCAAAATTGTCTAAAGTAAATAGCTGCAATAAACATATACAAAATACTCCATAAAAATAGCCTACTTTAGCGCTGCTGGTGTTAAGATAATTTCTTGTTTTGTTTAAATTGAAGGGACTATATTTAGAATTCCCTTAAACTTCATTCGGACATTTTAGACAAGGAAGAGTTAAATTGCGTAGTTGAGGACACCAAAAAAAGTAAAGTTTTTATAAAAATCAATTTGATCACGTGATTACGAAATACGTCAAAAATACTTTAGCGCCGCAAGTGTTAAGATGGTTTTATGTTTTGTTTAAAATTTTAGGGGCTGTACTCAACCCCTTTAAACTTTTTTGGACTTTTTAGACAAGGAAAATAAAAATAAAATCACTTTGATCACGTGATCAAGGATACGCGAAAAATACTTTAGCGCCGCTAGTGTTAAATAGTTTCATGTTTTGTTTAAACTGTTGGGACCATATTTAACTCCCCTAAACCAAATTTGAACATTTTGGACTAGAAAATGGGGCTCATAAAAGTTGATTTGATCACGTGATTTCGGAAATGTGGACGAAAATATTATTCAATTTAGTAACACCTTTTTCCTATGCCTAAAATAGGTACGGTACCAAAATATTATTCTGCATGCCAAGTACGCATTCATTTGTGACGTAACAATTTCAATAAAATTTTGGATGAAAAAATTGTGAATTTTTGATTAGATATAATATTATTTACATCAAAATTACATAAATATTCATGTTTATTTTTCTCCAAATCCAATCTATCTATTTACAGTTCTTGTAGTGCTGAACATTATCTCAGTTTTTCGTCATTAATCGATGAAATAAACTAATATTTTCACCAGTTTAACACGAATTCGCATTGATCCTAATACACATATAGGTAACGGAAATTAACTGTGGTAATTATCGCAAATTCGAAACAATTTGATAAAAATTCAGAAAAAATTGACTCGCAATATTAATGCACTACAAGCAATACAAAAGACACTATATTTGATAAAGAAATTTGGAAAATTAAAATCTTTTCACCAGCTTTATATTTAGCGTGCACTTACCTCAGAAAAATTTTCCTAATAAAAATTTTTTTTTTTTATTGTAATCCTCAACTGCTATTACGTCATAAAAAATACTTTACTTTGATCATATATTTTGCTTTCTCGTAGATTAGCTCGCAGCAGAAAGCGAACCCAGGATCAATTTAAGACATGACCAACTGGCCGGTAGTTTCTTACATTGTGAGATTGAAATCTCGGCTGATCAAATCAGACACAATTATGTTAACCGCTTGCCACCGCTCTGAATTTCTTCGGAAGAAGTTCTGTTGCCTTGGTCCAATGACGGGTTCCCGCAAACTTGTTATATGCTTCGGCAGTTTAGCGCATTACATCGAGTGTAGCATAATCTGTGAATCAAGCCCCAGTCCACCCTAACGAAAAAAAAATCGTAGGCGAATCTTATTGCTTTGTTTTAATCAGCTTCAATTTGTACGCAGCGGAGTCGGCACGTTCTCTGCACCAAATATTTGTTTAAGGCCTGGTCTACACAGCAGTATTTGAGCTTACGAATAAGCACGTTTTCTCTGCTCACTCACTACCATAACTGAGTGGAGCACAACGAGCATGTGCCCCCATATATGAGCCTTCTAGTTAGATATAGGCTACCCAGGTACAACAAATATATGAAAAACAGTAACGGAAAAAGTCTTTTCTAAAACCGGCGGAAAAACTACTGGATATTTGGTGATTTTTTTTTGGCTACGGAAAATACATGATTTTTGCTGATTTCACCTAAATACGAAAAAGCAAAATTTTGAGTGAAGACCTTTTTTGCTCTTCACGTAAAATTCGTCGAATTGTGGAATGTGGACTCAGAAACTTGCCCCCAAAGCACTAACCAATGTAACCATTAGTTACGACGCGTTACACCACTGTTTCCACCCCTTCTTACCCTATGGCCTCTTTTTTTGATTGTAGCGCTGTTTACATTTCAGGGCTTCGAACTCGATCGTTTTTAATTCGAGTTTCCTGAAATTTAGTTTTTTCGAATTCAAGTTCCAGAAAGTAACAGGGTTTTTTCCAGTTCGCAGCTCTGGTGCTAACGTATAATAACAAAAATTTTGCACAAAGATTTCGATTCGAATCTTGTGTCACCCAAAATTATTTTTTTGCAGTATAATCAGCTACTTGACTGATTCGCAAACTACAAAAATATTCTCAATACCTTATTTCTTACGTCAGGAATCTTTTCAACCACACACTCATTTCTCAATTGCTAACTTTCTTGTCAACAACGAAGCTCGCTGATTTGTTCCAACTAATTAAGTGACTTTTTAGAAACTGGAAAGTAGAGACAATTAACTTACCGCCTGTTAACGCAATAAATGTGTAGTTTTCGCTACGATACCAATTTCTTCATCACGTAAATTTACTCGAGAGAATGAACGATGCAATCACTCTCTCTTTGTTAGTATTGGCTAACTTAATTTTTTGTCACTTGAAGAGAACGTTGCATCGCTTTTCCTCTAATCCTCTTTTAATCGCTCTGATTTTGAACTGTATTAGGAATACTTGCGCTGTTTTTCTAGGTCGCCAAGCAGTGAAGGATATGCGCTTACGCAGCTGTTACGAAAAACGCAGTCTCAATTTACACGGCTTGATCAACAGCAAATATTTTTTCCGACTTTTTAATCTTGAAATTTTTTATTGAACTCGAACAATTTTATTCGAGTTAGGGAAAATTATTTTTTCAAGTTCGGCAAAATAACCGAGGGTTTTCGAGTTCGCAGCCATGGTACACCGAACTGCAATTTACGTACCGATAGAGGTATTATTGGGCTTAAAATCGAACACACTTTTCTAGACTGCTAATTCAAAAAACTTTACAACTATATTTGATCTGTCGAAGTTACAACGATCAATTCCTGATTTTAATGCTATTGGTACTAATATTAATCCTTTTCTTGTTTTTCATGTTTAAGATCATCCTAAGCAATTTGAAGTTTCAGTTAAATTTTTGTGATAAAATACTGCCTCATCAGGATCAAGCATGACAATAACACAACCAGATATAACTTAATTACATGATTTTAATAGCAGCCATATTAGAAAAACGCCTCTTCTGCTTTAGAAGGGCAGTCGTATTTGGCGTGCCCCTTCTCTCCACACAAGCGACACTGTGGAATAAATTTAGGTTGGCAATTGTGAACAGGAAGCGCGCATCTTTTGCATTTTTTGCAATGATTTAAACCTGAAAAAAAAGAGCTTTAAAGGCTTTTATTTTCAGGGAATGAGGAATGTAAAACTTTGGCCTGCTTCAACTGATATAATAGTTGATACATACGTACTTAGCATGACACAGTTAAAACATTTTAAAAAATGATTACAACTCCGGTCTTTCGCATCTCTTCGTTACTGTGCGCTTTTTGCTTCTTTTACCTTCTTATATACCGCGCAAGAAATGTGACAATAAAACATATAACTAAAAACCTAACGGTTTGTTTCATCCTTTGCGGAATCTTCTGAAGTTATGCAAAGTTTTCATTACCAAGTTTACCAACAAAGTTGGTATCACGAATACCGGAACTATACCGCACATCAAACATACCTGGTCTAACGCAAGTTTGACATAATTTGCAGTGTCGATAAGTCTTCCCATTCTAAAAAGTTGTTGAAACCATTATGATCATTATTTCCTATATTCATTCGTTTCGTATCTACGTAAAGCAAGCATACTAAAGCTTCACAACCAAATTGGATTAAGAGAGATGGTGCAAATGTTCAAATGCTCAAGAGACACAGATAAGATTTAAAAACTGTAGCAGCTCGTTGAGCTCAAACTCGTTAAAACCACGCGTGTTTTTTTCCAAGGCAGAATAGTGAAGCCACACCGAACCAGCGGGTCGGAAGAGGCGGTTAATCACCGGCAACTGCCTGTCTGGTGATAAGATGCCGCTCTTTGAGAGGTGTGGAAGGGTTCTTTAGCAAAACTTGAGTTTCGTAGGGTAGCATTTGCGCTACATCTTTCAAACTCTCATCCACTGGAAAGAGCAGGTAAACCCCAACCGACTACATTGTACGAAATATTAACTTTTTCCCACTTTCAAAAGCTGCAAATATGAGTAAGACTTAGGTAGTTTAAAAGTAACCAGCTAATTAAGTACATTATCACTACCGATATATTGTTGGCCAATATTGAACTAAGAACTTTTCTCTACAGAATTTGTTCATGGTGACTAGAGCGAAACGTTGTCATTTTCAATGCGATGCGTTAAGTTCAACACCACACTGGCAACTACAAAATAATTTTACTAACTTACCAGAGAAGGACAGGTTTTACAGAACTTGCAATGCCGATTAGTCTTGAGAACGTATCGCCGACAAACCGTACAAAATCTATAAAGCACAAAGTTTTCAGAATCAAATGTTCAACTTCGAGCAGTTGACCTCTTAAAAATTTACATGTGAAACGAAATAGCACTTATCCAAAATTCTAACAGCGTTTTTAATTAGTGACCGGACTAAGATACAGCTGCTTGTATTTAGTAGTATTGGATATTTGAAAAATGATCCACAATTAGCGTAAAATCGTTAATCTTACTGTCGTATCTTTTGTTTCTTTAAACTACATGAGGCTTACAACTGGTATACTGCCTCACCAGAGTCGCCGAAACCTTTCAAAAGATTTAAGGGTGGGCTTTTCTCACCCTAAAAAGCCTGATGCCCACTTTCTTTTAGACAGAACGTTCTATTATTTCCTCTTTCCATCAAAAAAATCTCACCAAGCCTTATACTGAGCAATTATCCCTGACAGTGTAGTCCAGTCGTAGGTATGTCTTGGCAAGCACGAAAGTTCTGCAAGATTCGAAAAAAAACTGAGAAGAGACGCATATTTCTCGGGAGGCGGGTAGCAACGAATTTGCAATAGGGGATCTAAAGACTAACGCCACGCGTTTTTTGAGATTTTTCGCACAAGAACTCTATTTTAGACCACCCAATAAATAATCACCTGTATAAATCTTTGCTCAGTGGAATTTTTTCGTTCGGAACATTAGTGAAAACTCGTACAGGAGAAGGGCTGTTTGGTTTCTTGTTGTCGTAGCCAACCATGTAATCCAACATCGCCAGTTGCGGAAAGAAGTTGGTGATGTTTCGCTGCTGAAAGAATGGGAACATCCAGAAGATCTTCACCTGTCCCTTCGGTCCACCAACATTAATAAGCTGATCTGCTTGATCAAGAATCCAACGCACACCTGAACATAAAAAGCACAATGAGCAATTTTTGGATTCAAAACCGTCTACATCGATATCATCATATTACGAAGAAAAAATCTTCAAAATAATAGTTCACACTTTTCGACTCACTTCTACCCACTGTAGTGACCAGGCCGCCGAAAGGTGGGTCAAGCACAATGGCCAGTTTTATTTTCTTCTTGCAATCTCCGATAAATCCCTTGAGATTTTCTTCCCCGTGCTCATCAAAGAAAAATCGGTTAAACATGTTGAAACGAGCGAACTTCTCTTTCGGCCAGAACATTAACTACAGAGAAACAAAGATTTAAAACGTTCAGAGGTCAACAGTGTCTGCTATTGAAGCGTTACTTAGGTTTGATATTCAGTCGGGTCAAATGTTAGGCAATAAAAATTGTTATTCACAGCTTTCTGGTTTGACGTTAGAGTTAAAAGTATATGTGTAGCTTCGGCACTGTGTGGACTGGTAGACAGGTGGCAGCTTGACTTGAAGACCAAAAGGTTTCTCATTGCTCTAAGCCAAAAAAACAAAAAATATCTTAATACAGAAAAAAAAAAGTAGAGTATATTAATTAAAATAATTTTAATCGTAGGTTGTCGCTTTCCATGGTGAAAAAAACTTCCCATTCTCGCACATTCAAAATGCAAGATGATTGGACGCGGAGCCTTAAATGACACATATCTTCTTTTTGCGCTGTTCCAGTTTGATAATACTTGGCATAAAATCAAAACAGCTGACAATGAGCAATTTGTTTGTCGAGATTTTCTTCAGTCAAATGTCGGAACAACAGAACAATTGAAATATATTCCTTGAAGAGCATATTTTGCTATCATCGGTACATCCTATCGCGATATTCAAAATTCCAAACTTACATATCTTGAATCGATGTCGAGTAGAAAGCTTTTCATCGAATTTTGGTGTCCAATTCCTCTGAAGTGTATGTGTTCGTGTAATCGCGGCATTCCGATACACAACACATGGCTCACTCCAAGATTCTGAAGGGTGGTGTAGAAGAAAGATGTCGAATCGTCACTCAAAAAATATTGCTAAAAAACAAGTGTTTCTCAATGCTTAGCTTAACCTCATCCAGTTCTTTGAAGCAAATTTCACAATAACATCTTCATAATAAAAACGGTTGTGGAAACATCTCAAAAACCTAGTCAGACTCTACATCAAGCATTTTCTGTAGACTAACAAGACCTTTTCCGCCACCGTTTGGTAAAGATAAATTACGGTATTCTCAAAGTCAAAAACAAATGGACTAACCCATCTAATAAGATTGAATGTTAACTGGGTTGCTATGGCCCTGATGATTGTTACAAAGTACTGAAATGTAACGTAGGGCAGTCATTTGCAAGTTGATACCTAGGCCAACCTAGCTAGCCTAACTAAGTGGTGACATACCTCAAAACAGAAGCTGCATTAGGCAACTATTTTTCAAGAACTACATAAAACCACCAAGGAAACCACACGGGTACCATAGATGTCACACCTCCGGACGGGGAACCACAGCGATTCAAACGAAAAAGAGAAAACAACGTCGGTCAACAAGCATGTCGACGATCACAACGCGTCGCTGCATTGCTTAATTTGGTTTTCTCGTTGATGCCCTTGGCTGGTTTGTTCTTCCGCCTGATGAGTCCCTTGAGTGAGGATGAAACCGGTTGCAGATGCTCATTTGTGCAAATCCTGTGGTGTTGTGATCGTAGACATGCTTGTTGACCGACGTTGTTTTCTCTTTTTCTTTTGCAACTATTTTTGTGGGTAGGCTGATACGAGGTGTAAGTCATGGGGTGCTTCATCAAACATTTGGCATAACGTTTGGCAAACAAACAAAATGTTTGGTGTAAAGTTTCTTCAGTTGAATCTGGTTTTTAATGCACTTCCAGCAGAGAGAAAATTATCGGTAAATTTTTTTTCAAGTTTGTGAAATAAATCTATGGCTTCATGTGAAGCAAACACACAGTATCCAAATACAGAGTTTAAAAACACTGAAACTTACAGATGATGACTTCTTGTCCCTCATTGCAGTGAGGTAGAGCGACGAAGGTTGAAGCATTTTCGATTCTTCAATATTTTCTCGCAGTTCATGTGACATGTGGCCTTGTTTCTCTGATAAAAACTAACAAAATACAACATGAATATTAATAGTGCTTTGACCCAATTTCTTTTTTTTTTTTTTTTTTTTTTTTTTTTTTTTTTGAAACTATACCTTTTGACAATCCATGCAAAACACTCTTTTTGAAGCAGGCAATGCCACAATTTCATCATATAGCATTGAATCAAGCTGAGGTGCTTCAATCTTTTGAAAATGTTTCTGCAAAATTAAACCAAGATTAACAACTTAAGACTACGAAAATTAATTTGGTCAGAATGTGCATTGTGGATATTATCAGAATTATTTATGCTCGAAAATGTAGTGGTCAAGAAATGACATATATAGAGCTAAAGAATTTTTTAATCAATGGCCTATTTTTTGGAAATAAACTCACAACAAGTTTAATCAGTTTGATTAAAACAAACATAAGACAATTGAAAAAATTTTGCATAAAAAAATTCCAAGACAAATGAAAAAATCTTGCATAAAAGAAATCCATACCGGCCAGTTGGTCGAGCGGTAACGCGTTTGTCTCAGGAGTGGGAGGTCAGAGGTTCAAATCTCGGGCTGGTCAAATTGGACACAGTGTTGCCAACGGCTCGCCACCGCTGCAACATTTCTTCGAAAGGAGCTGTGTTGCCCGCGCGCAATGACGCGGAGATGGGCCCCGCAAACTCGTTACATGCTTTGGCGTACTTCAGCGAGTATAATGAAAGAAGAGAAGAAAAAAATTCCATTCTAGCTCACAATTATATCTGCAATCAGTAAATGTCACGAATTCTTTTAACATTCTAAAACAGTGCAAATCATGAATTTCATGCCAAAAACATGAAACTCTATTCACCAAACAAGATCGACGGAGTTTAAATAGACAATCACATGCAGAAATCTCATCCTACCTGTTTGTGCTTTTCATTTTTCTCAATATAAGCCGTACAGCTTTTTCTATCTCTGCTAGCAGCACAGGCATAGAATGACTTCACCTTCTTAAACTGTGAATATCTTTCAAACAGTAACATTGGCCCTAAAGAAAGATAAAACATACTGATACTAGCATTGATTTATAATTAGTCCTAAAACTGTAGCACTGCAATGATAAGGACAGTGCTTCTTTGATTCTAAATTGCTGATTACCTTGGTATTCACAGAAGTCGTCTTCAGAAACTGGTAGGTCCTGGCCTAATTCAATTGGTCAAACTTTACAAACTGTTCATCAATTTTTGCTTACCATGGTGACACCGAGGATTGCTCTCAAACCATTCATCCTCAAAAATAACTTCATATCCAGATCCACTTTTTACAGCAATCAATTCTAGTTTATCAAGTTTTCGTTTCATAATTAAATTTTGAATTCTATGCTAGTGCAGTAAGCCTAATTAGCACACATACCGGTGTGAATCTATCTACAACAAAAGAATAAAGAATCTATAAGTCACAACTAGGTCTATCTGCCAACTCTTGTTCAATACTAAAGACTATCACATTGTACACCAAGGGAGTAGGCCATTGGCCTATTAGTCTGTGGTAGTGGTACCAACTAGAAACTAGCCTACTGATACAGTTAGTCGACAGAGTGACCAAAAGGGTAAAGGCATTGTTTTTACAACAATCCTAATCGCATGATTTGGGTTCAACCCGCACCTTGGTCACGTTGTTTTGTCCTTGGATAAGACACTTTACGATGATTATCTCTGCTTGGTGGCTTTGAACAAGCAGCAAATTCAGTGGACAAGAATTCAAAGAAATCCACAGGAACATTGGATCACTGGAAACTCCTAAGCAGGTGCGGATTCCTTCAACCACAAAGTAGTCAATACAAAGAATCAGCATCTACGATTCGATAAGTCAGCACTAACTAACTAAGCATATAGACCTTCAACCACAAAGTACCACAAAGAATCAGCATCTACGATTCGATAAGTCAGCACTAACTAAGCATGTTTTTGACAACGAACATTCCATGGATAGGGCCAACGCTAAAATTTTAGATTTCGAACTTGACTTCGCAAAACGCCGGTTTATCGAGTCATATTTTATTAACCAAATCCCTAACACTATGAATGATAAGCAAAATGACAAATTTCCTAGCATTTATTTGGCTACTCTACTTCAAACCACATGAAATAATATTATTGTTTTTCACGCTCCGCCAATTTGTCAGTTTTTCGCTTCCAATTTGTTATAATTTTTGTGTGAATGGATGATTCATTTGTGATGTAATTTTCGCATCTATCATATGCTTGTTTTTAACTTTTCATTCTAGCCCTGACGAAGATAGGTAGTACATGCCATGAGCATAGCCTAGGCACGCGCATATCGCGTCGCTGTCTGGCAATTTTTTGGTCGCCATTGCTGAACGTGTTTTTTACGGCACTTTTCACAAGCGATTTATTTTAAACTTGCTAAAAAGTATCTAAAAGTGGTTTAATTTCTACGAAAATTGGTACCGGTGCTTAGGTAGATGAATATCTGCTCTGTCTGACGCTGTTTTTATTTTTAGAATTTGTTCCTAAAAAGTGTAATTTTATTGAGTTTAAAAATAAGCAAAATGTTTACCTTTGAAATAGTTTATGAAGATGCTTAAGGACGATCTTCAAACTGCCACGGACTCGTAGAATATTCACTCAACTACGTTTCAGCCAAATTTAAATAAAAAATAACAATGCGCACTATGTTAAATTTTACCCGCACGAAACCCACTTTTACAATTTCAACTTCAAACTTTACCCGTAATCACGCTCCGTAACGACGCGCCAAACCGATAATACATAATTCACTAAAGCGCGTTTGCACTAAGTTTTTTTTACGGTCGAGCGCACTGAAGTTTGAAGCGTGGTTTCGTCATTCTGACACCGCAGTCAGGGACAGTGCCTAATTCTTGGACTGGTTTTAAATTCAATGAGTCGTATGCACTACGAGGATTATACTTGTCTTGCCGCATTACGAAAACTGTCGCTTTGCATTGACTTCAATGGTAAAGCTTGGACCAAAATTATTGATCGTGTTTTGGCCATAACTTTTTTGTTTCTTAATAATTTTTTTAAATTTTTGCGTTGTAGAGTTTCTCTTTAAAAGTTCTTTCCAAAGAAGTTAAAATTAAGATATTTGGACAAAAATAAAAATTTATTGTCACGTATCGAAACGTATCCTATCGAAACGTCGGCAAAAAAGTTTTCTGCCCCTCCAGTTGAACTAATAAACTTGATTTAATATAGGTATCAGGTTAGGCCCCTATACAGCAACATTTCCTTGATTTGAAAACTGAGAATACTAGATCAGAGTGGGTACCTGGATTCATTTTGATCAGTGATAGTTTTTACTATACCTGGTGCAGGTAGCAGAGGCTGTTGTTAGTCTTACCCAGTACCGATAGATCTGGGAAAGAATAGGCAAACCTAAAAAAATCAATATCCTGAAACAGTGATTCTCAAATTGGGGTCCACAAAACAATTTTCTGGGACCACAAAGCACATTTCAAAAAAATCAAAATGATGATCCTGAAGAAACAAATTTTGCATAAAATATGATCTTTAGGCAACTTGTCTTGCCAAACCAAACTTAACAAACACAATTTGCTACTGTACAAAACCTTACAGGCTACATACACATCTACCATATGATCTGTGATAACAGTAACACAATAAGATCTATGATGTCATTTAAGTACTGGGTCTTTTTGCATGAAGTCTGCAAGTGAAGGAGAATGTTTAATAACAAAAAGTATCATTTGTTTTACAGATGGCTCAAAAGTAAAAACCCGGTGGGTGGTCGCAGCAGAGTTGGTTTCAAAGAAAGTTACGGTAGCCTAATGTGTGATTTTAGTCTAATAAATTGTTCACTCTGCTTGAATACGTTTGCAGAATCTATAAATTACCCGTAGTAAATAAATCCAAAAGTATGTGGAGCTATGGTAATTCTAAATTACAAACAAACACTTTGCTCCCTTTCCGCATCTAATTCTTTTCTTGATGAGAATGAACTTGATGTCAACGAAAGTGTTTTCAAACCACCGTCATTCTGGCAGAATAACAAGCGTCATTCTGGCAGAAAGTGTTGCCGCACTAAAAAAGGCAAAAACAACACTACGTCACAAATATTTGGCTGTGTTGCCAACCGCCAAAAGTCAAAAAAGCCATTACGTCATAATTGAAAACATAATCATGAAACACAATCATATGAAAAAAAACCGATGTTGCCAAAAAAAAAAAAAATATCAACTAAAATAACAATCTCGTTAAGTTAAACTGCAAAAGAAAACAATACAAAAAACAAAAAAACAATTAAGCTAATTCAACTACAAAATACTCAGCACATTTCGTCATTACTTCAAACCCAAGTTCAAAGTCAACCCAAACCTGGGGGCCCCAGCAGAATGGTTTAAAGGAGGCCATCAATTTTTGGCGAAAAACGGCGTTTTGGGGGGAAATTTTCAATTTTTTCCCATTTAACTTTCCGCAACGCCCCGAGCTCCGGGTTTGGGTGCATTCGGTAGCCCTCGGGCCCCTCTACCGGACCCAAGTCTAAAATAGGGTACGTTCTCAACGGGGGCCCCAGCAGAATGGTTTAAAGGAGGCCATCAATTTTTGGCGAAAAACGGCGTTTTGGGGGGAAATTTTCAATTTTTTCCCATTTAACTTTCCGCAACGCCCCGAGCTCCGGGTTTGGGTGCATTCGGTAGCCGACGGGTTTCTGCTTTTTGCATTGATTTTGCAGTCACGTTTTCTTTAATTTCCTTTTTTTCATTCAAAATGCTAAGTTCAACGTTCGTTTCAGATGCTGGTAGTTTTTGCCCCCCATTGTTGTGTTGTATGTTTACCTAATTTAAGTTGTTTGTGTTTCAGTAATTTTAGGTTTGTGTTGTTTGATTTGGATAATTTCGAATTTTGCAATTGCATCATTAAATCAATCTGAAACTGCTTGATTTTGCTGTTGTTTCTAGCTTATACATCTTGTGTAATTTTTGGAACGACGGACGCTTGCGTCGCGTGTTTTTCTTGTTTTTACTCGGCCATTTTCCAACTAACGAGTGCGAAAATTCAGGCTTTTGCTTATAACTCGAGAACGGTTTGGTGTAGTTACATGAAAGTTTGACAGCAGGTTGAGATTAATGAGTTACACGTTTATACCAAATTTGGAGGCAATAGGTCACGTGATTTTGGTTTTAGAACCCGAAAACCGCTTTGCAAGTTTGGCGTAAAAAGCGGTCTCAGTCAAAATCATTTTAAGTAGGGCAAGAAATAATTCATATGGTTGCATATCTTAAGATACCTTTTCATCCCAGCCAATCCACTTTTGGTTGATACCCTTTTTTCGAGTGGATAGAGCGTTTGCTGTTGAAGCTGTAGACTCAGGTTCGATTCCCGTTCGGGTTAAACCAAAGATGATAAAAATTGGTAATCACAGGTTCTCTGCTTGACTTCCGCAATTACGAGACAGTGTGAAACCTCCACCGTGTTTGGTAGACGAGTGGGCAGGTGGCAGGTTGACTTGAAGACCGAAAGGTCCCTTTGGTGTCTCCTGGCCAAGGAAACTTGGTCTATAAAATCTAATTAGAATTACAGTTTCTGTTCTTTACTTAACAAAACATTGTCCATTAATTCATATTAGTAACGGTCAAATGTTAGTTGAAAAGTCACTATTGAAAGCTTAGAATTAAATAGAAACTTAACAGAAAAACACTAAAGATATAATTATATTGCAATTTGATTTATTTTATAATGGAAATGAAAGTTTTAATCGATTTAAATAATTGATCAGATTCTGAGGGGGTTAAAGTAAAGTTTACAAATGAAGCCAAATTCAACAACGAAACGAAAAAAAATTCAGTTAAATGATCAAATGAAAAAGATGGCGGTATGGTGAAGGGTTGCCAGTGATTTCGTCACAAAGAGATTTCGTCACAGTGATTTCGTCACAAATGATTACGTGACAGACGCCATTTTGAACACAGAAAAGACAGAATAGGCCTATCTGCTAACCGTTTTGTACTACCATTGTATTAAAATTAAAGCATTGACTAAGAACAGCAGTCATTGAACTATTCTACTATCCCCAGAGCTGTCTTGCCCTAACCTTCACTTTGTGGCGAAATCACTGTGACGAAATCACTGTGTGACGAGATCACTGGTAACCTGGTGAAGCAGGCGGTCAGTTGGTCAAATTTTTGGAGCTGGCGTGCAAGCTGGCTATCGATCTGGCGTATAATCTGATAGTTTTCGTTTTGACGTCCAAAATTTGGCTTTCAAATACAATCGCCAATCTCGAAAACAGTAGTTGTTCAAATACAGCACAGTGTTTCAAATCAGTTGACACCACCGAAGTCAAAAATAATAAGAGTACAAAAGGTCAAGCGTTGGCTTGTATAGTATTACGTCATTCGAGCAGAAACGCAAAAAAACGTTGACAAAACACAACACTGCATAATCTGGCAGACTTCGAAAAACGGACAAAAAACTGAAAACCCGAGTTCGAACTGCGCTATTTATCGTTTTGGTTTTATACTTTAAATCCTGTTACATTGTTTCTTGTTTTATTGGCCAAGTTTTTTTTCTACAATGTTCCTAACTTATTGTAAAATTTAGTATAATATTTTGAGTCGAAGTTATCAAAGGTGTTGATTTTCCTTTTTGACAAAATTTGCATACCTTTTGAACTTATAATTTTGGGGACTGGGAATTCTTTTTTTTTGCAGTGATTTGGCAAAAGGAGACATTTTTAATTTTAGCGTTTTGAGTCTATTCAGTTTTTTTGTATTATTCTTTCTTCAACAAACATATAAAATATAAAAATCGAAGGATTTTCTTTAAAAATATAAATATAAAAATATAAATATAAATACAAATATAAAAAATAAAATGTAAAAAATATATAAATAAAATAATATATAAATATAAATATAAAAATCAAGGGCGAGTTAAATTTTTTCTCGTCGTGGTCAAGTTTAATTTATAAACGCAGCTTATTTTGCTGTATTTATTGTAAATACAAGTATATTCAAGCGATGATTTCATTACATTAATCTGAATTTGCTAGGTTAAGGTACACAACAAAACCGAAGACATTTTAACGCGCTATTTCACTTAACAAGGTCAATGAAGAGGATCTTTTTTGCCTTGTAAAATGCCAAAAAAATAATGTGAAAAACAAAATTATGAAAATAAACTAATGTTTTTGATGGAATTTTCAAATAAGTTGAACAAGCTTTTGAGCAGAAGATGAGTAGTAGCTCCGAAATAATGAAACTTTTAGTGACTTTTTCTAAAAAACATCTGTATTTCGATTTTGATGATGCTAGGAAAAACTGTTGGGCACTTCAAACAACTTGGTAAAAGCAGGGAGCTTTAATAAAACTAAAACTGATTTTTTTGCAAATGCAGTATTTGTGAAAAAAGTTTAAGGTACTATCCATTAAAAGTATCCATACTAAATTAGTCGCAAATTTGATTTTAACAACGCTCAATATCTTTGATAAACTTGAACATAGGCGTAGTCAGGATTTTTGATTGGGGGACCCGTATTGCAAATCACATGTAATGACGCCACCAGAAATTTTCGAAAAAAACTTTTTTGAGTCAAAGATTTCGTAAAATTGGGATCAGAAGCCGTTGCTTATGTTGGCGCGTAACCGGGATTTTGCTGAGGAGGTTCAGGATTCAGGAATCGAATAGGTTGAATTCAAATTCAACTCATCATAACACTATATTCAATTTTCGGTAGTGATTGAACGGCAGTTTTATTTTATTTGATTTAAAATAGTAAAGCCGTATCTAAAATAGTAAAATTTCTATACCTTTTGGACTTTAGAAATTTTACTGGTTTAAATAAGACTTTAATACTTTTTATCATATTAAATTTTAGCCCCCTGGAGAGCCAACCGGCGAAACAAACTGTTGAGGCATGAATGCAAGATAAATAATTGTGGTAATCTGGAACTAGCTTATACACTAATATTTCGCAATGATTTGTAATCGAGCACTTTATCTGCTTTGCCGACCCCAATGCTAAGACTAGTTTGTATATTGTATTTTTTCTTTTTACACATCCTTTATCTTCTTTCTTCTTCTTTCTTCATTGCCCGCTTTTCCGTGAGGGTTGCGGGGGCAGCAGCTCGAGATTAAGCCGCCACACCTCACGGTCTTCCATCACCTCTATCGTTTCGTTTGGGTAAAATCCCAAGCGGTTTCATCCATGATCCTCAATGTAATCAGTCCATCTAGTTCTAGGTCGTCCGACTGGTCTTCTCCATTTGCTTTGGCAAGTAAAGCTTGTTTGGGGAGTCTTTCCTGAGGCATTCTGCTTACATGGCCAAACCATCTAAGCTGAGATCTTTTAATTCGGAGAAGTAACGGTTCGATGTTGAGAGATCTTCGAATTTCAGAGCTACGCACCTTGTTAAACAGTGTAACTCCTTCGATTTTTTGTAAAAACCTCATTTTGGACGCTTGCGCTTGTGATCGCACTCTTTTGGTCATTTGCCTACCCAAGATTCATGACCCATAAGTGAGAATGGGGACAAAGACTGCTTTGAAAATTGAGAGCTTTGCCTTTTTCGACAATTCTCGTTTCATGACAACCGAGCAGGGCCTGCGAGAGGGGGGTACATCGTACCCGAGCCCGGGCCTAGGGGGGCCCGGGCTCAAGGGGCCCGGAAGAGTTCAGGTTTACGCGTTAAGTTTTGGTATTGCACCATAACACCGTAACCAAACTTGCCTGCAGCAAAAACATCAGTCAGCCTATTCAGTATTGGTAATTGGTTACTATTTTTGCTACACAGCTTTCAAGGCATCTAGTAGTGGCCGATTTGATAAAAAAAGCGTAAAATGTATCAAAAGCCATACACTTGCACCTAAATTAACGTTTTGTTACTTTTCTCTGACTTATGAGCCCTAATTCTACAGTATAACAATGTACGAGGGCCCACATTTCCAGAGATCCAAAAGCATTTCAACCTCAGAGAGCGGAGTCAAAGTTGATATACTATACTACTATCATTAAGTAACTCACTCTCTCTGTATGAGTTTAATAGGTATTTGGGTCTGTGAAGTTTATGATTGCAGATGACTTCTTAAAACTTTTATCAGTAAAATATTTCGATTTGCAGTATTAAAGTCATTATATTGTATTATATCGTGTCAATGTCATCATTCCCACTTCACATACTTTCTTCCATGTATATCACTTTTCTGCTTGTCAATTTAAGGAACTTTGGTGCTGGGATGTTGATCAAATGCTGTCGTTTATCCTCGAGAAACATAAAAAGTGCTAAAGCTTCCTGGGCTCCGCCCGAGACCCCGCTGGGGGAGCTCACATCGCTCCCCCAAACCCACTAGTTGGATTTAAACCAATTTTATGTCTAGTTGTGGTTTTCATAGGTCCTAACTGTATGCGAATATGGTTATTCCCTCACCTTTAAATGAAGATCTACACCCATCCGACAAAAAATGATTTAACGGCATGGGGCCCAATAAGGCTTGGGGACCCAAAAAGATTTGGGGGCCTGGTATCGACCTCCGTACCCCCTGAAAAATTTTCTCTTTGAGGCCCTGCAACCGAGTTGTGCAAAGCTCGCATTACTGCACTATCCTTGCCTATTCGGGTATCCAGTTCTTCGTCTTGCCTTCCGTTACTCGTAAATGCAACCCCACGATACTTGAGCTTCTCTACCTGCTTCAGTGTCGCTCCATTCACTTATAATACGCACTGATCAGGGTTTCTTAAAAGATAAAGTATCTCAGTTTTGGTGGTGCTTATTTTCATTCCGGCCGTGTTGCATGCATCTGCAAAGCTTTTTAATGCGCGCTGGAGGCCAGATTCTGTGAAAGAAAGCAGAACCAAATCATCAGCGAATAGCCGACGACTGATTTTGCAATTTCCAATCGTGGCACACTGATCAGCTTGGCTGCATTTGTCGATCCAATTCATGTAAACAATGAAAAGGAGAGGTGACAAAACGCACCCTTGCCGGAGTCCAACGCCCACATGTAACGGCTTTGATTGCTTACCATTTACTCAAACACAAACCTCCGGTCTGCAGTAGAATGACTTAATGGCGCGCAACAATTGACCATTAACGCCATACTCCTGCAAAACCTTCCAAAGTTTATCCCGAGGAACTCGGTCATATGCTTTTTCAAGATCGACAAAGCATGCAAAGAGATCTTTGCCATACTCCCAAGATTTCTCGAAGATTTGCTTCAGAGTGAAGATTTGGTCCGTGGTGCTGGTACAAGGATGAAAACCGAACTGACCATCTTCCAGTTTTGATTCCACTATTTCTCGGCATTTCCTTTCAAGTCATTTGGCATATAGTTTCCCTGGCAAACTAAGGAGTGATATCCCTCTGTAGTTTGTACATTGCTCGCGATCTCCTTTCTTGAATATCGGAATAATCACACCTGTTTGCCAATCTCTGGGAGTTTTGCCAAACTTCTACGCAACTTGACACACTCGCGTTAACCAGAGAATTCCTTCTCCAGTCAGCGCTATCAACATCTCGGGTCTGATTTCATCTTCACCAGCAACTTTTCCGGATTTTATCTCTTTAATTTCCGTTGCCACTTCTGCCGCAGTGGAAACTTGGTCCTCCCCTAGATGTGTCACTTTGTGTGTGTCACGAGTAGATGCCTTTACAGGATTCAAAAGATCTTCAAAGTATTCTCTCCATCGTGAAAGGATTTCATTCTCATCCGTTAGAATGTTTCCTGCAGAATCCTTAATGAAGTACGTGACACTCGATCTTTTGCCATGTAAACGGCGGATGGTCTGCCAAAATACTTTGCTTGCCGAAAAATAGTTGGAATCCAACCGACGACCAAACTCTTCCTATGACTTCTCCTTGGATTTCTTTACTGCCGAAGTTGCCGCTTTTCGCGCCTCAGTGTACCGGGATTGCAAATCAGATTACGATCTGTCCTGTAGCCAGGCCTTGAACGCATCTTTCTTTGATCGAATAGCTTCTTTAACTCTTGGTTCCACCAAGGTGTACTTTTCTCACTATCGCCCGCCACTCTAAGCCGTTTTGTGCCCACAACTGTCAGCAGCTGATGAAGTGATTGCTGATCTTAACCGCAGCCATTCCTTCTCGATGTCCTCGGATACATCAGGAAGTTGTCTGAACTTAGATGATATACTGGATGCAAACTGTTTCCTTACTTCTTTGTCCTCCAAAGCCTCCCATTTAATTCGGTAGGTTACAGACGATCTGTTGGATCTCCTGTTTGGCCAAGGTTTCGAAAGTCGTAAGGAACATACTACCAGATGGTGATCAGTTGACAATTCAGCACCTCGCTTCACTCGAACGTCCAGCACATCAGAAAACAAATCTGACAAAACTATGCAAAAATCTATGAAAGATTTTTGAGCCATCCATACTTTGTAACCGCAGCCACAAAATAAATAGGTCGATACCATGTATACTAGACCTGTCCAAAAAAAGGGGAGTTTTGAAATGTGAGGAGGTCCGCACGTTTTCCTATTTCATTACATCTAAAACCACCACATACCAATTTTCAGTCGGATTCATCAACGTTTACAGGTCGCACAAAGCGATTTTTTATTTTCAGGATTTATGAACTAATTTTAGCAACCGCTAGATGGCGCAACAGGTAACAAGAGTCGAAAATGATATTTATACGCGTTTTAAGTCAAAGAACGTGATGTTTGTATTACTTGGCTTGGTTATATAGCAACTGAGGCACATCAATCAACATAACGACACTAACAATAGCAAATAGCGTACAGTACACGAATATATTAGCTGTGGTGAATACGGAGTCCTGCCAGGCAAAATACTAAAGAGATGAAAACTTTTACAAAACGTATGGTAGCTGTAGAATAGAAGTTGATAAAAATGGCGGCTGTCTAGGTAGGATTGATTACCGTACTAATTAATAGGGAAAACTGGAAACAGCGGTACACTTGTGCCATAAATGAAGTTTATTCTATTTTGTATTACAAAGATAAACATCTTAAAGTGATATGTTTATACCAGCTACTATTCAGTGAAAACACTGACGGCCTATCACGAAAGAATATTGGTTGGTTTAACCTTTGTTCGTAGAGTTTCAGTGATTTTGATTTGCTTTCTAATTTATCAAGTATTCGTATTTTAATCAGTGAAAATTATGTCCCGCATTCCATTCGCCAGTGGCACTTCAAGAAAGACTATAGTTAAACGGACTAGAAATAAAACCAATCTTTTCTTGACTGGATATCCAAGCAAATCTATTACGGGCTGCAAGTTGCCCACTCTTAGGCAGGTTTTTAAAGTGCTCTTGCACGAAAAAAATGTACCAAAGAAAAATAGGAGTACAGCATGGTCTCAAGCTGAATATATAGTGGATCGCCTCCCTTCTCTGATTTAAATTTCAAGTTATCTCTGAACTAAAAGAAAAACTTCTAAAGCCACAGAAACACACTCCGTGATTGCTCGTGGAGACTGCAAACAATGTCCCGAAAATACTTTGGCTCTGCTTGGAAAAAAGGAATATTACCACCCTCACAGACCAGGAGCTGCGCATAGCGCCAGATGGATGGGGCAACTTCTCCACATTCAAAAAATGTTCTTGCTGTCTGATTAGTTACCTTTTACTACGGAAATAATGCCTCAAATGACTAGAATGACTCAATTTCGTGTTTTCTTTTACACTACCAGTTGCCTAAAGACAAGTCTTGGCGCTGATGCCCCGTACCATGACCTCAAATTTATTTATCAGATGATGGACTACCGAGCCATGGATAATGAGATCGCGGAAGCTGCTTTGCAAAAAATCTTAAAAAATCGCTGGTATTTAACATCAGAATTGGTCGTTTTTGCGATGTTCAGTAGCAACCAAAATATTTCGGTTGAAACCAATGAAGAAATGGCTAAAACACTATTACAAACAACTCAATCAGAAGTTTTCAGAACCGGCAAGCCAGTGTTTGTTCATATTGATCGATCAACAAAGTTGTTTGACCTAATTGGACCGGAGTCTTGTTTTTGTTTACGGCATTAAATATCAGCCATGACTAGCTCTCACTGCCATGCCGAGAGTGGGAAACGTCAGGTGATTTTTGTTACGCTCGAGACTTTGTGCGAACAGTGAAAGTTGTAAACGATGCAGCGGAGCGGGGTGCAAAGCAGAGATGGAAACCGGTCGGGTCGACCGGCACCAGTCGGGTTGACCTGCCGGCCGGGTCTAGGTTCTTCGACCGGCCGGTCAAGCCGGTTGAAACACCGGCCAAATTCTCCTTTCTTGCACCTAAAAGACATCTAAGCACCAACCGAAATATATTTATTTGCTTTGTCATAAATAAAACTTTTTATAAAAAAACAGTATTATTAACAAACCACACCTTTTAAAAACACTTGTTGAATGGTTTCAAGCTGTGAATAATATGCTGTCACCATTTTAAAAGACATGCACATTTAGGGGCGTATTTAGGGGGGGCATTGTGCCATGACTTCCCCCCCTGTGAAACACGGCACAAAGAAAAAAAGTGCAAAATATACGTTAAAATCGCGTAATCATATTCTAATAAAGCATGCATATGGAAGAGGCTTGCGCTACCTGGCATTTTAGCATCATTTTAATCAGCTTAAAAGTAGAAGTGGAGCAGAGTTCAGACTTTTTAGAAAATGCTATAATCTTGCCGCTTTGAAAAGCTTTTTTCAACTCAAATTTACCACACTCTACACTGGGCAAGAAAGACATAGCTCTTATTTTTTTATATCAAACTAGTCGTGGCTTGTTCTGAAGTAGCATTTCTACAAACTGCTGGGCACGAATGTTTTCTAGCCAATGTCATAACAGTATAGTGTTCGCTGTACGGCAAATTGCAAATAATCTGTCACCAACAACCAGAGGTGGAGTCGAGGACACAAGACTCGAGGCCAAGGCCAAGGATACAAAAAAAATCCGAGGCCAAGGACAGCCTTTCCGAGGACAGACCCTTTCGAGGCCAAGGACAGATGCTCTGGGGGTCTGGGAGCGAAACCCCCAGCTGTTGGGCGATTTTTTGTAATTTTTTGAAAAAAAAGCTATTTTAATGCCATTGAATTACATTGCGCACATGTTTAGAGCCATTTGAAAGCACTAGATTTTTGACATTTGAAAACCAATTAAAAAAATTTAATTGTTTAATCCTCCTTCTAGTTGCAATTTAAGTCCAAAACACGTTTAACATCTTGCATTTTGGAGTTAAAGTTTAATTGTACGTGATTTGGTCCAGGTAGGGGAAAGAAAGGTGCATTGTCTCGTGAAACATTTTAGCAGTAATGAAAACCCACTCGAAGATTTTCCTTAGAGATTTTTGTTTTTTCATGAAAATAACCAGTTATAGAAGTGCATGTTAGGCCAGGGGGCTCAGGCCCCCTCAATTGAAGTTCAACGATTTGTTCAATCAGCATCTTCAATGGCTAATTTTTTTCAAGTATTTTGTGCATAAAAACTGGCGAGATGGAGGTGAATTAATGAATTGTTATTGAAAAATAGTACAATAGATGGTTACGCTTACTAACCATGTTATTGTCGGGCCTAATTTACATCGCGCTGGGCCCCTGGCACTTTGGAGATTTTCGCAACATCTTTCTGCCAAATGTAGGTGAAGCCCATAAAAAGTCTTAAGATTTGAGCGCAGGACCCTTAGCTGGTACTGCGCCATATTGTGGTAAATCTGGCCTTGGTTAATGCATTACGTTCATAAAAAGGCTAAATGTGATCCTGAGATAGCAACTTTTAGGAAAAAAACTATCCATTTCCTCCAGGTTTACGTTTAAATTGGCTGGCGAAAATTGATTTGAGGGGGTTCCGGGGCCCCTGGTCTTCAATATTGTTGTTCGCTACTGGTGTAAGCGAAAAACGCTAAAAAGATACTGATACTGAAGAAACAATAGGCTTTTTTGTCACATTTTTGTCATTGGTGAAATTCAATTGGGGGGGAGACCCGCTTGGCTACGCCTATGCTCCAATTGCGAAAACAAAAAATTTTCCGTGAGGTTTCTGGCGTTTTCCAACAAGATTTCAACAGTTCAAAAAATAGTGCTGTCCTCGATCCGAAAACAGGCTAATTTTCGAGGACCTAAGGCTGCGAGGCCAAGGCCAAGGACTTGAGGCTTCGAGGCCAAGGCCCAGGACTTCAAAATGTGTCCTCGAGGACGTCCTCGAGGCCAAGGACGTCCTCGAGGACTCCACCTCTGCCAATAACTAAAAAATTTTAACTGCTTTTTTGGCCTTTCGCATAAGATCATTAGAAAGAAGTCTAATAATTTAGCTTGTGCCTTCCAGTTCTTTTTATGCTTATTTTGTGCAAACAAAAACTTTCTGTAAAAAAACCGGTCAACCGGCGTAGATTTTGAAATTTACCGGTCGGGTCGGGTCGAGAAAATCCTGACCGGATCCATCTCCGGTGTGAAGCTCAATATTGACTGTGCCGCTACAATTACTGATGATGTTCAGCAAAAACACTATCTATAGCAAGTCATAGAAGCTCATCGAGAACAGTTTCCAAATTTCGCAAAAGCAACTCTTGAAAAAACTTTCAGTTAAAATGTTGTCAGTAATTTGTGAAATAATAGGTTATGATTGATTGACTGAGCAATTTGCATAGTGATTGTAGAGAAACAAACGATCACAATTTTTTGTTCGGCAATACGGTTCTCCTACACAATTTTTGAAATTTTCTTTATGCAAACGCCTGCATGGTGTGTTTAAATGATACCTTTGTAAATATTTTTTAGTGTTTGAACGCCTTATGTTTCACAGCTTCATCTGGCTGGGTGCCAAAAATGTCTGTGCCTCTTGCAGAGCTCTTTTAAGTGTTTGGACCTGCTAAGGTACCATTTTAGCAAAAACTAATGCTACTCTTGGTCTCATTCCGTTGATTGATGTGCCTCAGTTGCTAAATAATTGACCCAAGTAACATTAAATCACATTCCTTGATTTAAAATGAGTCTAAACACCGTTTTAAAGTTTTCCTACCTGTTGCGCCATTTAGCGGTTGCTAAAAATTAGTTCATAAATCCTGAAAATAAAAAATCGTTTTGCGCGACCAGTAAACGTTGATGAATCCGACTGAAAATTGATATGTGATGGTTTTAGAGGTAATGCAACGGGAAAACGTGCGGACCTCCTCACATTTCAAAACTACCCTTTTTTTGAACAGGTCTAATGTATACTTGTGAACCTCTCTGTGCTGGAAAAAGGTATTCATGATGCGGAATCCGTTGCTGCAACAGAGCTGCAATAAATACCTTGCGTTCTCATTCAGTCCAGTGACTCCATGTTTTCCGATCACACCCTTTCACGTATCTGTCTCTGTTCCAACATGTGCGTTAAATTCTCCCATAAGGGCTGTAGATTCAGTAGGTGATACTCGTAGAAGAGCATAATTTACTTCATCCACAAAAGCCTGAAATTCACTCGTGGCATTGGGGGCATATGCCGGCAATAGGCACAATGACCGATCCAATACTTTGATATTCAACATACAGACCCGTGATCCCAAAGGAATCCAATCTGACACACAATCTGACAAACGGTGGCTTGCGAGAATCCCCACACCCGCTTGAGCAGACATACTAGGATCAGCACCAGAATAGAAGAGTTATCCGTTATAATTAAATAATTCAATATCGTTGGTTTCGAGTATAAACTTGCATTAAAAAGTATAATACTAAACCAAATTCGAACCGACATACAAGAGTTGTTTTGGTGTTCACACTTGAACAAGATATTGTTGGAAAGTTG
This sequence comes from Trididemnum nubilum, assembly GCA_963965965.1. Classification (NCBI taxonomy): domain Eukaryota; kingdom Metazoa; phylum Chordata; class Ascidiacea; order Aplousobranchia; family Didemnidae; genus Trididemnum; species Trididemnum nubilum. Next base: position 38,569,947 of record OZ014476.1, read on the forward strand.
AAAAAATTCCTTCACAAAAAAAAATACTCTTCATTCAAAAATGCCGAAACAATTCCTTCCAAAAAGACGACAAACTGTTAATATAAGTGACTTGAAAAAAATGCACAAAGAAAGAAAGGAACTTCAAACAGAGGCGCCCCCAGAAATTTTTTCAGGGAGGGGCAAGCGACGTATCCATTATCTACCATATCAAATAAAACCTTACAGCTGCAATCAGGATTTTGGTAAGGGGCTTGGAACTAAAAGTTAAAATAATTGGGCGGCATGTTGAACAAACTGATGCAATTCAAGTGTATTATTCATGGGGGTCTGGGGGCAAAGCCCACAGTCGCTAGGCAATTTTCGCAATATCTTGAAAAAAATAACCATTTTACCGTCATTTGGATCACATTTCGAACGTTTTTTAGGCAATTGGAAAGAACAAAGTTGCTGAGATTAGGAATCTTCTTGAAATTTTTAAATTGCTCATCCCTTTCAGTCCTCTTTATTTCCACATCAAATTCAAACCACGTTTAAACGCTCCCATAATTATGTGAGTCAAGTTTTCCAAGTGACTTGGATAAGGAGAAGGGGAGGCTAGGCTTCCTTAGCTTCCTCGGTTGCTCCACTGACTGCAACCTGAATTTTGCTAAGGGGGTTGATGGGGCTTGATTTACCTAAAGATTGAGAGTTTTTGCTTCAAAAATGCCTCGAATTTGCTTCAAAAATGCCTTCAATATAGCAAACAGATGCAACTTAAGCATGTCACAAACCTGGGTCTGGTGGCAAAACCCTAGCTGATGGGCACCTTTTGTGATATTTCAGAAAAAAAAAATTGCCATTTTAATGTTATTCGAATCAAATGTCGCATTTTTTAGAGCCATTAAAAAAACTAAATAAATACAATTTAAAAGCCATTTAAAAGAATTAAATTGCTCAGCCCCTTCAAGCAACCTCCTACTTTACTCACAGGTCATCTCCAAAACTCGTGGTAATTAAATAAATTAAATGCTGAATAGCCCCCCCCCCCCTAAAGTCTTTTTTAGAAGCTTACGTTAAGCATTTTGCATATAGCAATCAATTTTGACTGCTTATTTTTAGCCATGTTTTGAAGTTTTTATCGATTAATTTGTAAGCGGTATTTTGGACGAATAAATTAATACCCCTCCCTCCCTAAAAAATAATAATGTTAATAAATGTTTCAAAAGTGGCTTTGAACCACTTTAGAGACCATATCACTGCAAAAACTGCATCTGAAGCGCAAAAGTTGTGGTATTTTCCTTATCGAGCACTTTGGTCTACAGGTCAATGCAAGGGGGCACAGCCCCCCTGGCTACGCTATTGATTACAAGTTTGGTTTTGATTTCGGTTTCTGAACAAAATTAATTTAATGGCGGAGTAATTATTATTTTAGTGTTTATATAAGCACAGCGTAAATTTGAAATATCATACTACATTGTATTTAGATCCTGATAAGAGCTCAATTACACGGGTGCGTAGCCAGAAATTCGCAATGGGGTCTGAGGGCTGAGCCCCCAGCGCTCAAAAATTTTGCATTTTTTTGCAAAATAACTTAATTTTAGGACTATTTTGATAGGAAAATAATGCTTTTAAAACGTGGCATAGAAATTGGCTGTGCAAAAATGATTAAACTTATTGCGAAGATGGGCCACATGGGAGGTGGCTAATGGTAAAATTTTAGTTCTCGTATTTAGATGCTGGTAAATTATAAAATCGTATAGTTCAATAAAACTCATACAGAACAATCTATTTCGTCTAGGTTTTATGTAGAAAAATAATTGGGGGAGACTAATGGAAAGAGATTTGAGAGAAGTGATTGGTAATTAACTGATACTGAATAGCCCCTACCCCTCCATTCCTGAGTTTACAGTATATTTGTTTATGAAGCCAACGTTCAGCATTTTTATATTAGCGATCAAATTTGATTGCTTATTTTGACCACTTTTCAAACTTTTCAGTAATTTGTGAGTTTTATTTTGGGTAAATTAGCCTTCCCGCCTGAATACATGTTTCAAATGATGCTTTAAATTATTTTGAGTCCGTTCCAGTGCAAAAGACTGTTTTAGAAGTGCTAAAAACGTGGTGTTTTCCTTATTCTGCATTTTGGTCGACAGGCCGATAGGACTATAGGAGGGTGGCTATAGCCCCCACCTCTTCTGGCAATACGCTATTGCAATGATAGATGGTGAAACGTTTGATATTGAATATATAATCTAACGATTTAATGCTTTATCCTAGGGTGTTGCTTACGCTCGTTTTCAAGAAAATTCTGTATGATAATTCAAGTAAAATGGCAATCCTGTTCCTTCTGCCCCCGCCCTCTGCACCAAGGCAAAAATGGTAAAAAAGCTCCACAAAGTGTTGTTTTCTTAGTTTAGATAGATGTATTTAGACTTATTTTTCAAATTTAAGCATAAAAAATACTTGATATCTCAATTTCCAGGGGGGGGCAAGTGCCCCTCTGCCCCCTGCGGGCGCCCTGACTTAAAATTTTTAATTTTTATAATAACGCAGATGAAGCAAAAACAAAAAACGATAACACTTTAAAAGACACAGTTTTTTGGAAAAATTATAATCCTTTTGAATCTCAAATTGTGGGCATAAAATTATTTTGTCCAGGGAATTTGACACAGTTGCTAAAAATTTCTAATTTTTGAGTGAAGAAGCAATTGAATAATCTCAATTCAAAATTTTTAAGCAAAAAAATAACGTCAAAAACTACCAGAATGCATCTGTCAAGAGATTTTCGCGCTTGGCAAATCGAATCCAGAATGGCAACATAAAAAAACACCAACCGTGTCACTCAGAAATACTTCACAAAAGTAACTACTGCATTTTAAATTTGGCTGAGGAGATAACTGATATTTTCAATTCTTTGTTTCGATTTTAGCATTGGACCTATTTGGGTTCTGAAATTTATAATTTTCTATTTACGATAAAAAGTTTATAGAGAAAAGACTAATACTTCCTCAAAAAAAGACAAATAAGACCCAACCAGAAAGAAATAAAAAAAGATAACTCTTAATCAATCAATCATATTTATTTTGTTCACAAAATTAAAACAATAATACACCGGATCATTTATCATGTATTTAAGTGTAGTGGACTAGGAGGGCTGCGAAGTGACCTGCCGGTCTTCGAGTCAAGCAGCCACCTAACTATTGTAGGATAAAGTTTGATAAAGTTTGTTAGATGATTTGATGTGCTTACGATAAAGTTTGACTCACGATAAAGCCGAACTTACGATAAAGTTTGTTAGGTGACTTGATGTTTAAAGTTTGTAAGGTGATGTCTAAAGTGGACAAATTGCTTTTTTACAGAAATGGCAATTACATCGCATCGCACGCCTTTTTTATTCCAAAAAATCGCATCGAAACCCACGAAAAATCTGCATCCGTTATCGCATCATAGAAGTTGGAAAATAAAAATCTGCAATTTTTACGATTAATCCGATTTTAGTCATTATTTGTGTTGATTTCTTCTGTTTCGTCACAAGCAACATTTTGGGCAGAAGTTTGAGATTGTTTTAGCATTTGTTGCGTTACAATCACAATACTTTATAATATAAAATTTTTCTCTGGCTGAGTTTCAATTTATAGAATATAGATCACAAACTTTAATTTTAAAATTAATTAAAAAAGCCGATAATCGCTAACTAGCTGCGATTTTGTCGCATCGAAAAAGCTGCATTTACCCGGGCGACTTTTAGCTGCGAGAATCGACATTTTGCCTTTTTTCTTTCTCAAATCGGGTAGGTCACTTACACGGTGCAACATTCATGCTAGATTTCGTCCGCGCGATATCGCCAGACACGCCCCCCCAAAAAATCAAATCGCAGCAGTCACTCACACGGGAGAGATTTTAACGCGATGCTCGCATACGATTGCAACTCGCAGAAGTCACTTACACGTTGAGACTGCGTGCCAGTGATTCTCGCAAAATCGAGTCGGCGGAAGAGTCGCTATCGCACTGGTTCACTTACACGATGCGAGATAGTTTCAAAGCGCGGCTTGCTGCTTTTGAATTTGCAAAAGCCAACTGCTGCAAAAGCACTTCAAATGCGCCGTTTGTCAGCTTTTGCATTTGAAACAATCACGATTCGGAATTTTGAAAACTAAATGTATGAAGCCAACGCAAGCGTTAAACGAAATAGAGAGAACACAATTAAGCAGCTAATTTCGTTAAAACTTAGATAAAGCAGCAAGGGCTGCGTGCTGCTCGTGCAAGATGTGTAATACGTAAAAGTTATTATCACTACTGTGTTTATTGATTTGGATTGCTGGATTTCAATGTTATCCAAAAGACAAAAATGATTGTAATGCAAACCCATGATTCAAAGTCTTATAATAAGCGTAACCTCAAAACTTTATGAAATCGAATACGAATTTCAAAACGAGAAGCACTAATCACAATGCAAAGTGATCGGCGCTTTGTTGAAAAACTTTTCACACGAAAACACTAAAAATTCATCAAAAATAACTAACTTTATAAAACAATAACATACAAGCAAAATTTATGTTTCTCTCAATTTTCTAATTTGCCTTTCGTCAGTTGAAATATCTTCGTAAGATGACGAAAAGATTCGAACAGTTTTTATACAAAGGGTAAGACTAGTAACCGTTTAATGAAAATGATTTCCTTCCTGGTTTCTTTACCCAATCAGCCAATCCTTGATCATCTCAAAAAAAAAAAAAAGGCTAAACTTTATGACTATTATACCTTTACTCAAATTAGCGTATTTTGGCGAAAATTTTCTCAGGGATCCAAGACAACAAGGGGATGCGAAAGCTTCTTTTACACTGGCGTTAGAAAAGCTAATAACGTGATTATAATTTATTTGCTTTTAAGCAATATTGTTAAAACACCTGTCTAGGGTGGGGCTAGGCTTCAATCAATGGATAAAAATACGCTTTTGGCAGAAATGATTTCGTGATTAAAAACACATCCTCATTCTGCAAAACGAAAAAGTACGAAAAACTAAAGACACTTCACTATGAATTACATGGAACCAAAAGCTATCTCAGTCACGCATACAACCGCTTGTCTGCATCTAAATCTGAACCACTCACCTACAACAGAGAATAGATAAGTCGTGCAAGATGCAGACCAAAGGTAACTACAGGCCAGCGGAGAAAAACGCAGTACAATTCAAAACAGCACTAAAACCGGGTAAGATTCCAAATTGACAGAGTTATTTGAATTTAAGCATAGAGGTGTTATTTATATTCAGTTTCGCGTTGATTTTGGTGATCCAAAAATTTTCACGAATGTTCAAGTGGCTCGGGTTGACTTTTTCTACAAATTGTACAGTATTGTAGCAATATGCAAGTCAGGTTTTGTAGCAATCCAGATTATTTTATGATGTTCATCGTAGTAGTGGTGGACCAGGGCAGGTTTGTCCTTCCGTTGTTGATTCTCATTGTTGAGGTAAGTTTGCCAGATGTGTCTGTGTTGTGTCCACCTCGAAGAAAAACTTGAAAATGCTTGTCCGACGTATTGCTATTTGCATACCGTACAAGAAGCGACGTCGATCCCAAATTAGTTGCAACTCAACGTTTATTTCCGTGCAATTTTTTGTCGTTGGTTATAATGACTGTATCACTAGTATTAACCAAGGACACACGCGTTTCTCTACGTCCACAAAGTGCGCATATTTTACAGGGTATCATCGATCCACCAGTTTGTTTTTCATTTTTGTTCAGTCCTTTTGCTGTAAACGATATTTGAGCAATAACCGGATTAATGGCAACTACTGGTGATAATCCGATTATTTCACAAATAAATTACAATTCCATTATTCAAAAGAAAGGAACAACAAATTTGTAGCATTAAGAAATCATTCAAGCTGAGTGGGTGCAGTAATCATGTATTAAACGAAAAAGAACACCATTTCAAAAGTACATCACGAAAGCTTAGCACTTGTAATGTTAAGCGTAAAATAAGCCTTTGCATCCCTTCGTTGTCTAAGTATTTCTGATTTTACTTCACTCAACGCAATTGCTCATATATACCGCACAAATAACTCAACACTCAAGCTGGTGAATGCGAAAAGTTAAAAAAAGTTGTCAAAAAAAATTGATGCAACATGACCAAAACTGACATTGAATACTTTTCCAAACCGCAATTTCGTTACTCAACTAAGATTGAGCAAAAAACGTAGTATTAACAAATACGAATAAAATATAAGTGAAAGAAGCAAAGCCAAAATATTGATAATACACTACCACCAATGAAAATAATACTGGCATTAGATAAAACTGTGTTGAAACAAAAGCAAACGCCAAAACAAAAAAATAATTATAACACAAAATGTATAAGCTAGAAACAACAGCAAAATCAAGCAGTTTCAGACTGATCCAATGACGCAATTGCAAAATTCGAAATTATCCAAATCAAACAACACAAACCTAAAATTACTGAAACACAAACAACTTAAATTAGGTAAACATACAACACAACAATGGGGGGCAAAAACTACCAGCATCTGAAACGAACGTTGAACTTAGCATTTTGAATGAAAAAAAGGAAATTAAAGAAAACGTGACTGCAAAATCAATGCAAAAAGCAGAAACCCGTCGGCTACCGAATGCACCCAAACCCGGAGCTCGGGGCGTTGCGGAAAGTTAAATGGGAAAAAATTGAAAATTTCCCCCCAAAACGCCGTTTTTCGCCAAAAATTGATGGCCTCCTTTAAACCATTCTGCTGGGGCCCCCGTTGAGAACGTACCCTATTTTAGACTTGGGTCCGGTAGAGGGGCCCGAGGGCTACCGAATGCACCCAAACCCGGAGCTCGGGGCGTTGCGGAAAGTTAAATGGGAAAAAATTGAAAATTTCCCCCCAAAACGCCGTTTTTCGCCAAAAATTGATGGCCTCCTTTAAACCATTCTGCTGGGGCCCCCGTTGAGAACGTACCCTATTTTAGACTTGGGTCCGGTAGAGGGGCCCGAGGGCTACCGAATGCACCCAAACCCGGAGCTCGGGGCGTTGCGGAAAGTTAAATGGGAAAAAATTGAAAATTTCCCCCCAAAACGCCGTTTTTCGCCAAAAATTGATGGCCTCCTTTAAACCATTCTGCTGGGGCCCCCGTTGAGAACGTACCCTATTTTAGACTTGGGTCCGGTAGAGGGGCCCGAGGGCTACCGAATGCACCCAAACCCGGAGCTCGGGGCGTTGCGGAAAGTTAAATGGGAAAAAATTGAAAATTTCCCCCCAAAACGCCGTTTTTCGCCAAAAATTGATGGCCTCCTTTAAACCATTCTGCTGGGGCCCCCGTTGAGAACGTACCCTATTTTAGACTTGGGTCCGGTAGAGGGGCCCGAGGGCTACCGAATGCACCCAAACCCGGAGCTCGGGGCGTTGCGGAAAGTTAAATGGGAAAAAATTGAAAATTTCCCCCCAAAACGCCGTTTTTCGCCAAAAATTGATGGCCTCCTTTAAACCATTCTGCTGGGGCCCCCGTTGAGAACGTACCCTATTTTAGACTTGGGTCCGGTAGAGGGGCCCGAGGGCTACCGAATGCACCCAAACCCGGAGCTCGGGGCGTTGCGGAAAGTTAAATGGGAAAAAATTGAAAATTTCCCCCCAAAACGCCGTTTTTCGCCAAAAATTGATGGCCTCCTTTAAACCATTCTGCTGGGGCCCCCGTTGAGAACGTACCCTATTTTAGACTTGGGTCCGGTAGAGGGGCCCGAGGGCTACCGAATGCACCCAAACCCGGAGCTCGGGGCGTTGCGGAAAGTTAAATGGGAAAAAATTGAAAATTTCCCCCCAAAACGCCGTTTTTCGCCAAAAATTGATGGCCTCCTTTAAACCATTCTGCTGGGGCCCCCGTTGAGAACGTACCCTATTTTAGACTTGGGTCCGGTAGAGGGGCCCGAGGGCTACCGAATGCACCCAAACCCGGAGCTCGGGGCGTTGCGGAAAGTTAAATGGGAAAAAATTGAAAATTTCCCCCCAAAACGCCGTTTTTCGCCAAAAATTGATGGCCTCCTTTAAACCATTCTGCTGGGGCCCCCGTTGAGAACGTACCCTATTTTAGACTTGGGTCCGGTAGAGGGGCCCGAGGGCTACCGAATGCACCCAAACCCGGAGCTCGGGGCGTTGCGGAAAGTTAAATGGGAAAAAATTGAAAATTTCCCCCCAAAACGCCGTTTTTCGCCAAAAATTGATGGCCTCCTTTAAACCATTCTGCTGGGGCCCCCGTTGAGAACGTACCCTATTTTAGACTTGGGTCCGGTAGAGGGGCCCGAGGGCTACCGAATGCACCCAAACCCGGAGCTCGGGGCGTTGCGGAAAGTTAAATGGGAAAAAATTGAAAATTTCCCCCCAAAACGCCGTTTTTCGCCAAAAATTGATGGCCTCCTTTAAACCATTCTGCTGGGGCCCCCGTTGAGAACGTACCCTATTTTAGACTTGGGTCCGGTAGAGGGGCCCGAGGGCTACCGAATGCACCCAAACCCGGAGCTCGGGGCGTTGCGGAAAGTTAAATGGGAAAAAATTGAAAATTTCCCCCCAAAACGCCGTTTTTCGCCAAAAATTGATGGCCTCCTTTAAACCATTCTGCTGGGGCCCCCGTTGAGAACGTACCCTATTTTAGACTTGGGTCCGGTAGAGGGGCCCGAGGGCTACCGAATGCACCCAAACCCGGAGCTCGGGGCGTTGCGGAAAGTTAAATGGGAAAAAATTGAAAATTTCCCCCCAAAACGCCGTTTTTCGCCAAAAATTGATGGCCTCCTTTAAACCATTCTGCTGGGGCCCCCGTTGAGAACGTACCCTATTTTAGACTTGGGTCCGGTAGAGGGGCCCGAGGGCTACCGAATGCACCCAAACCCGGAGCTCGGGGCGTTGCGGAAAGTTAAATGGGAAAAAATTGAAAATTTCCCCCCAAAACGCCGTTTTTCGCCAAAAATTGATGGCCTCCTTTAAACCATTCTGCTGGGGCCCCCGTTGAGAACGTACCCTATTTTAGACTTGGGTCCGGTAGAGGGGCCCGAGGGCTACCGAATGCACCCAAACCCGGAGCTCGGGGCGTTGCGGAAAGTTAAATGGGAAAAAATTGAAAATTTCCCCCCAAAACGCCGTTTTTCGCCAAAAATTGATGGCCTCCTTTAAACCATTCTGCTGGGGCCCCCAGGTTTGGGTTGATTTTGAACTTGGGTTTGAAGTAATGACAAAATGTGCTGAGTATTTTGTAGTTGAATTAGCTTAATTGTTTTTTTTGTTTTTTGTGTTGTTTTTTTTGCAGTTTAACTTAACGAGATTGTTATTTTAGTTAATAATTTTTTTTTTTTTGGCAACATTGGTTTTTTTTCATATGATTGTGTTTCATGATTATGTTTTCATTTATGACGTAATGGCTTTTTTGATTTTTGGCGGTTGGCAACACAGCTAAATGTTTGTGACGTAGTGTTGTTTCTGCATTTTTTAGTGCGGCAACACTTTCTGCCAGAATGACGCTTGTTATTCTGCCAGAATGACGGTGGTGTTTTCAAGTCTATCACTCGCCATATCTCCATTCTTGGTGAGGAAATTTGGCAGTATTTCCCTGACTCGAAAGATTTTTTAAAGTATTGACGTTTTGTAAACAACCAGTCTGGAACGAGTGTTCCAGATCTGCCTTTACACGATAATTTACATCAAGAACAGTTTATTGAGTTGATGAATGTTGGAAATGCAAGAAGCTTATTTAGTGAAAAGTCTTGCAGTGACTTTTACAGCACATTGAAATGGCCCAAAGCACCTTGACATTTTGAAAATGGCCTTGAAAGTACTAACTCTATTCCCAATATCATATGAGTGTGAATCTGCATTTTCGGCGCTACTTCACTCTTTCATTACTTGCCATCAAGCCAAGAGCTCGAAACCGGTTAGATGCGATTCACGATATGAGGGTTGTGTTGTCCAAAAATGGAACTAAACACAGCTCACTCTCAGAGCTAAACAGTCAACAAATAGCAAAGAACGAAGTGCACCCGTCACAATCGTCACATTGATACAATAAAAAATCAACCACCAATACTGTAGTTGTTTTGTGTATTTGTTAATTTTTTGAGGAGACCGTGAGCCATTTAAAAAATTGCTAGGGGACTGTTGCATACGGTAATTTAAGAAAAAAGCTTTGAGAACCACTGTCCTAGAATAACCCCACACTAGTCAACCTAACCTGTAACCCATACAATGATATATACCAGTAGCCTACAACAAACTTAACCTTAATCCTAACCCCAAACTCAAACGCTATTGACTATGGTACCGTACAGTACTCACTACTGGCAGCCTACTAGTAGGCTACTAGGCCAAGCCTATTTAGTATAGTATTAAAATAAAAAAGAACAAATGAGCTCCCACATACCATCAGACCATTCTTTGCTCACATACCGGTACCGGATACCGGCAGACTACAAGTATGGGTCAGTACAATCTGACAATAGCCTTCATTCTCTTGATGGGTACCGGTATAACTTGTTAAAACTGATATAGCCTTGCCTAACCATATGATAAGACGGTAATAACCTACCACTAGCCACAGCCCACTTGTGTGCTCAAAATAATTCGGTAATATCATACTGCAAACAAGCAAGTGAGTAGCCTAATGCAACCAAAAGACTTCTAAATAAAATCTGATTAAACTCAAACTGTGCAAACTACACTTAAGTAGGCTACCCTACCCGTCTAGGTCTACCAGTCCATTACCGTGTACCTGACTAGTGACTAAAATAGCCTAGTCTTGAGTCATTGCTATAGTGTACGGTAGCCTACTACTGGTAGGCTACTCCACCTCAGACCTCTAGCGCTAACCAACTCGCCCGCTTCGGACTGGTGGCAGTCTCCTGGCTTAGGCAACAGTTTTATTTTAAGAGGTAAAACTAATACTGTAGGCCTACTAGCACTAGCATGGTACTAGTACCAGACTTACAACGCGTTCGCTCTTCCTCCACCAACCTCAATGTTATATTGCTACCTGCGATGTAAGCAACACGATTAATCTTGCGTTGGTGAATAGTGATTGTTGACGTCACGCGTGACTTGCTCTCACGCCAGACGGATTGCATCAGGAAAAAATGAAAAGGACACCGGCCAGTTGGTCGAGGGGTAACGCGTTCGTCTCTGAAGCAGGAAGTCTGAGATTCAAATCTCGGGACGGTCAAATGGAAGACAGTGTTGGCAACGGTTTGCCACAGTTGCGATATTTCTTCGAAACGAGCTGTGTTGCGAGGGCGCAATGACACGGAGATGGTCCCTAGTCCCCACCGACTCGTTAAACGCTTCCGCGTATTACAGCTCGTACAATGAAAGATTTGCTTTAAGTAACGGACTTATGGATATTGGAATGTAGCGCCAGGCGCGCCAAGAAAACCTCAATTCATTTTTACTACAGCATGTTCCAGAGGTGGAGTCCTCGAGGACGTTTTTGGCCTCAAGGACATCCTCGACCACACATTTTGATGTCCTTGGCCTTGCTGGCCTCGAAGGTCAAGTCCTTGGCCTCGAGGCCTCAAGTCTTCGAAAATTTCCCTGTCCTTGGCTCGAGGACAGCACTTTTTTTTTGAATTGTTGAAATTTTGTAGAACGCCTGAAAAAAATTTTGGAAGACGTTTTGTACTGGAGAACGTACGTCTGAAAAAAATTTTTGAAGACCTTTTTTTTTGAGAACACCTGGGCTTGTGTCCTTGATCCTTGGCCTTGGCCTCGAGCATTCCTGTCTTTGGCCTCGAGAGGGTCTGTCCTCGGAAGGGCTGTCCTTGGCTTCGGATTTTTTTGTGTCGTGGTCCTTGGCCTCGAGTCTTGTGTCCTCGACTCCACCCCTGGCAAGTTCATTAAATTTATTACTAGAAATTTTTTAGAGATTCCTTTTTTTGTTTTAGCTTTAAAATTCTTATTCAGCAAATAAATTTTGACGTTGAAACAATTTCGAAGTCTAGTTACCAGCATGGGCGTCGGCAAGGGGAGGCAAGGGGGGCCATGCATTCCCCCTGGATTTTTACACACTCTCTCTTAAACCTCCCAAATTTGAAAAATTCTTCCATTTTTAGTACTTAATACTGGATGTATTCTCATTGCCCCTTTCCCCCCCTGAAAAATTTTCTGCCAACGCCCTTGCTAGTTAGCCTACTAAAATTATGGCAACTATTGAAATAAATTTCATCTCGTAAAAACTAAATCAAAATTTAGTAGAAGCAAAACGAAATCTGGTTTTAAAGCAAAACAAATGCCAAGTAGCCTACCAACTGGAGTGTACCCAACTTTTGTTGCTTGCGACTTAGTGTGCTATTTTTTCATATTGATTGATTGTTTTATTTTTGTATAGAAAGACACATACAACAAATAATATGCTTCAATATGAAGCTGCAGGCAATGTCTTTCTGGTGAGAAGCTGCGAAAAGACCATTGTCCAGATTCAGGAAACTGGCGCCATCGCCGAGTCTGCAGCCTGTCGTATATTGTTGAACTGAATTTTGCACTGTAAGTTTAAAGCATCTTTGATCTGCTACCAAGAATGCCGCTACGTCGGCAGGGCAAGAGAGGCAGCTTTTTCAAAGGGTTTTTTCAATACCGTACGTAGGGTCATTTAGGCTTACCAACATTGCTCTTTATTGCTGTTAAAACGTTTCAACAAAACCAGAGTACTGAGTAGTCTACGTCGCATAAACACTAAAAAATAGTAACAAACAAATAATCAATCAAGCATATGGGCGTAGGAGCACAAAAAGATTTGGGGGGGCACCAAACTTTTGCCCGAAAAATGACTTGAGTCATTGAATTTTGCCCGAAAAAGCGATTGGTTTTTCTGTCCTAATTAAGGTGACCTCCAAAAAAAAAAAAAAAAAAAAAAAAAAGGTTCACAGTGAAATTGAGACGTTTTATGAATATGACATTGCTCAAAATTTTGACGCAAACTTGCTCAAAAAATATGAAATTGCTTAAAATTTTGACGCAAAATTGCCCAAATAATATGAAATTGCCCAAATTTTTGACGCGCAATCGGCACTTTAAAACCAAACGGGGGGGCCAGTGCCCCCCGGCCCCCCACCTCCTACCCCAGTAGCGTAGCAAGAGAGGGGCGGGGGGGGGCTATAACCTTCCCATTGGCATGTCAACCAAAATGCAGAATAGGAAAAACACTACGTTTTTAGCACTTTAAAGACTGTTTTATGCACTGGAGTGGACTAAATAGTAATTTAAAACGTCTTTTGAAACGTATATTCAGGGGGGGGGGTAATTTGTCAAAAATAAAACTAACAAATAAATGAAAACTTTGAAAAATGATAAGAAATAAGCAATCAAATTTGATCGCAAGTGCAAAAATGCTAAACATAGGTATCATCAACAAATGTACTATAAACTAAAGAATAGGGTGGGGACTATTCAGTATGTTAATTACCAATCATTTCTCTCAAATCTATTAGCCCCCCCCCAATTATTTTTTTCTAAAAATTGTAAACAAAATAGATTACTATGTGTGAGTTAGTGAACTATTCGATTGTATAATTTACCAGCATCTAAACAAGAGAACTAACATTTTACCATTAGCCACCTCCCAAATAGCCCATTTATGCCACAAGTTTAATCATGTTTGCACTGCCAATTTCTAAGCCACGCTTTAAAAGCATCATTTTTTAATCATAATAGCCCTAAAATAAAGTTATTTTTGCAAAAAAATGCAAAAGTTTCGAGCGCTTGGGGCTCCGCCCCCAGACCCCCAAAACAGCCCCTAGCGTTCGGAGATTTTGCTGTTTTTCGCAAAAATAACTTGATTTTAGGCCTATTTTAGCAAATGTTTATGCTTTTAAAACGTGACATAGGAATTAGCAATGCAAAAACATAAATAAACTGATGGCTGCGCAAATGAGCTATGAGGGTGGCGGTTAATGATATAATTTCAGCCTTTCTATTACAAGCTGGTAAATCACGAAATAAAAACATCACAAGTTTTAACCAAATTCATCTGCATTTATAAAAAAAAAAGATAATTATGGAGATGTTCATTCCCACCCCCACCGAGTATTTTACAGTTAAGTCTGGACAAGAAATGAATCTTATTCCTGTTATTGAAGTGAATTTTGTGTGTTAGAAGTTTTTCTTATATTTCTCCGGTTTGAGCAGGGGGTCCGGACTCCTAAAATCCGCCACTGGTAACACCAGCGTCGATCGTTCTAACTAGGGCTACAAACAAAGTTAGAAACTTGAATGTCTTGAGAGAAATGCTTAGGCCTACAGACATATGATCCTTGAATTCTAAATTTGAAATTTTGTAGCTCCTTATCTTCCTAGAGTCAGTTTAAACTGACGGAACTAAGTCGGATGTCACATGCTGACCAAATACATTGTACAAGATTGCTCATTTATTTTACGTTATTTAGAAGTCATTTAACACACGCAATTTGTTAAGTAGTGACAATTTCACCGAAAATGTTCAAGTTAATCAGAACAAAGCAAAAATAAGAAATATTTATCAGCTCTTTTTTCATTTGCTTTTTTAAGGGTTAAAAGATTAAGATACGAGTTTTTAAGGATTATGTTTGGGGTTAGTTTTAGAGTAAAAATTTGAGTTGGGTTAGAATAAAAAAACAGATAAAAATTTCTGGTAAATAGTCTCTTTCAATTTGTAATTATTGATTTTAAGGAAATTTTAGCGCCACTTGGTGGGGAGTGTTTGTTTATAACAAAAAAAAATTTTTTTATAAATTAAAAAATGCAATGTAATTTGGAATTGACAAAAAACTTTTTACGTTTTATTTCTAGAAAGGGCTGTTTTGGTTCACAAAACACTAAACTTTAATCACTAGAATGTTTTGTTGTAGTTCCAGTTCTCTTTTGCCTGTCATCAGTTTAGTCGGGCAGTAATGCCCCTATTGCCCCTCCTGGGGAAAAGGCAGGGGGAAGCTGCCTCGCCTGCCCCCCGTTCGGGCACCACTGTTTGCTACCTTGCTGGAAACGGTGCTTTACAAAGGACTACGTTAATATCGTTATTAAAACAAATCAAACTGCGCACTTGAATAATGAATGATCTGTACAAAGCGCGCTTACTGCAACAAAACAAGAAAAAGTTTTAAAGCATGATTTTGATCTGTAGAAATTTACAAAAATATGAAATACCTGGTTTAAATCTAATTGAGAAGACGATGTATATATTATAGCCATAGGCTCTATGGCTGTTTAATGTAGGCCAAATAATTTTTTTTTAATCTATTTTCCTTAAGTAGCTTACTCTGATTTTCTGGCGTTTGTAATTTTAGTAGCTACGGTACGTCTCCTCCTTAACTGTTGACCCATTATAAAACTTAAATAATTCGGTATATAGCCTACTCTTCCAGAGTCCCTTTAAAAAGCGTTTGAAATTTGGTTTTATTTAATATTACTAAAGGTCTAAGCAGCAAATATTAAGCGATTATTACGGCACGTACGTTAAAGAAAGCATTATAGGTTAAAAGATTACATCTTGACCAATTTAGTCCTATTGTATCATGTTAAAAATATTTTGGCAACTTTGCTCGCCCTTTTGATTATACGTCCTTCTCGCCCACATCGACAACATGAGTGCTTTTACAGATGGCAATATCGTTAACTTATAGGCCTACTGTAGGTTACCTGTTTAACAGTCAACAGGGCCGCATTAAGAGGGAGGGGTCAATGGGAGCAAATGCTCTGGGCCGCTCGATAAAGAGCACACCCAAAAATGGTTAGCAATAAAACGGACTCCCAAAAAATTGACGGTCGTAATAAGATAGTCAAAGATCAAAAAATAATTTTCCAGCAAATTTTGCGGCAAGTTTGATCGGAAAAGTAGAAAAAAATTTTTTCAGCAAAAAGCAATTCCCAATATGCAGTTAAATTACAGGACTATTCGGGGTTGGAAAAATAACATTGCCAATATAACAGAAAAAAAAATCAGCAACTTCTGTCCCATGGCATTAGGCAACCGTACATTGCTCCCCGAAGTCGAGTCCGTTGCGGTAATGAATGATTCAACTTAATTACTGTACATCAGAGTTGTAAATGGGCCGACTAGTTCAGGCCCGAACCCGAAAATATAAGCCCGAACCCGGCCCGAACTCGAAAACTAATTTGAAGCCCAAATCATGCCAGAAAAAACCCGAAAGTTAAGTGAGGCCTGAAAAATTTAACAATGTTGCCTATTAATTTTGATTATATTTTTGTGCACCTAAAACAAAAAGTACGTCTCAGGTCCGAATTAAGTCCGAAATTTTTGTCAACTTGAGGCCCGAGCCCACCCGAAAACCCCGGCCCAACTTACAACTCTGCTGTACATTCCCCGTCAGCTTTCGGCTTCCTTCCCGATTGCTATCCATTCTGGCTCTCCGAGCAGCTTTAATCTAAGCTTCTAAGCCAGCCCTGTGTTTCATAGCAATTCATAAAAATTAAGCATAATTGGAGATGGGTGGATTTGAAATGCTTTTTTACTTACAATTTATAAACTGATATTGAGATTTTGAAATACGGTTAATCCTGTGATTTTGGTTTGCTGATGTGCAATAATTATTATAGTACATAATCTCTGATCCGAAAACCGGGGCATGGTATGGAATGGAAGACGATTTTTCCATATTCCATACAGGCAATTTTCTTCCATTCTATTTCCATTTAATACTAAAAATCTTCCATTCCATACTAAAATTTTCTTCCATATTCCATTCCATACTTCCACACCAAGGTAAGTTTAGACCGGAAGTTACACGCAATTTGTATTGTACTTTTGCAACGTTATACCTTTGCAAGTAGTCGCTCGAGAAGGTGAGCAGCATGGTATGATGCATCTCATGCCGTATTTGAAGCGCTATCGCAATGAGCTACCAAAAAAATTCACTCAGCATAAAAATATTAACCACTTAATCAACAGACAATAGACTAATGGCTATGCACTGGGTTTAATGATTTTGATGTCTACATAATTCAAAAAAATTTTTTTTTCCCAAATCAGTTCCCAAGCACAAATCAGTTTCTTTTTTCCCAATATTTAGTGCAAAGCTGGCAACACTGTTTGTGGTATTTTGTAAATGTTATTTAGAGTTCTTTCTTGTTAGTCAATGACGAGCTTAATTTAATGCCTGTAACTGTTAAGTATTGCTGAAAGGTGCAGTTTGACCTAGATGACCGCATGGTCTTTTCGCTGTTTCCTGCTTGCGGACTTTTAAGCGTATGGTGAAATAAACTTGACTTGACTTGATGTTTGTAAGCACGCAAACTATGAAATTTGGCCCAGTCAAACTGCCTAAAACATTCTACAAAAATACCGAAAAAAGTTTAAACGCAAAAAAAAACAACAACAAAGAATTAAGCTTATTCGAGGATAGAAACGTGAATACAAATTTTTGTTACAGTGGAAGAAAAAGTTTTGCCACTTGGCAAGTTCAATGCCATTGCTACGGGGGGCCATGGAGGCCGTACCCTCCATCTTGGGTTACTAAAATACGTTTTTTGGAACATCATGTAAGGTCTAAAAAACCGACAATGATGCAAAAAGTAATAATAACATTCAATCCTGTCTACTTGATTAAAGTTATCTACATTAGCAGTACATTAAAGTTTTTAAATACCGAAAGTATAGTTGTTCAAGTTTCAAACACGAAATTTAACATCCAAAGTTTACATCTTTGAACCTAGTCAGTAATAGGACGCTATTCATATCAATTTCAAAACCATGAATGTTTGCATCGTATTCAATTTAAAGTATTCTACGCCCGAAGCTAGTGTTTCTGAAACTATGAGTCGGGATGCACAACGGGCCGCTAAGTGTTTACGGATTTAGAGTCGGAACTACGAGGGCAAAGGGGGCTTCAGCCCTTCCCCATAGCCAAGTCACTCAAAAAATTCAACCCTAAAAAGCACGCGTTTAAACGTGTTTCTGAATTGACTTTCGGGTAAAGTATGGGCTGAATGGGCTAAGCAATTTAACTTTTCTACTGGCTTCTAAAAACGTGCGAAATATGATTCGAATGGCGTTGATATAGTTATTTTTTTTGAAAAATAAAAAATCGCCCAGAGACAGGAGCTTCGCCCCTAGACCTCCGTTTACAGGAGATAATTGAGTTGCAGCACCTTGCTCAGCTCGCCACCCAATAGAGGCATTTTCAAACAATAACTCTTAACTTCCAAGCCCCGTCGTTAAATAAAATCTAGGTTGCTCGCCTGTTTATGGGTGTGTCGTAAAGTAGAAATGCAGACCAACAAAATCGTTTGTTTCGTTTTTTAAAAGACCAGCTGTTTTTTTAGAGCACACTCAAGGTTGTTTGGGTCGCAGTCACGGTTGCAGATAAACTTTTCAAGCGATTATGAGCCGGAAACAAACGGAACTAAGAAACGCTACCGGACATACATGTCTCTTTTTTAGACATGATTACAGAATTTTCAAATCGCGCATAATTTGCAGGGGTACCACTACAAGATCAGTTTTAATACGCAAAAGTTCAAACTATTTTCGTGCCCCTCACTTCGTTTGCTCAGGCAACCGCACTGGACAAATTGTCATTCTCAACACAAAAATTTAGCCAGTCAGCATCAATGCAGCTACAAATAGCAATGAACATATTGTATGATCTGATGTTGCAATACCTACACTGTTTGCGCAATGTTCATGACCGAATTACCCTATTAATTTGTCGACAGATGATTAGCTCCTAAACGCTTCCTAATATTTGTAGTTATCACTATCCGTATATATTTTTCTGTAAATGCCATGAGCGAAATCTAGTATGGAATTGGTGTGGAAGTATGGAATGATTACAATCTCGAAATTTTCCAGTCTTCCATTCCATTCTCGAAATTTTCCATTCCATTCTGGCATCTTCCATATTCCATACCGAAATTTCCGTTCCATTCCATTTCATACCATGCCCTGCCGAAAACAGAGCAGTTGAATTAATAAATTTGCAGTAGGCTAAACGCAATTACTGTAACAGCAAAACAAAAACCCTTGCAAAGGTCGCATTTCTTCACAAGTGTGAAAAGAATAACGAACACACAAAGAGTCGATTATTAGACAGCATATTTATTTTGAAATAAACTTAGAAGAAAACTTGAAAACAAACCAACAAAAATTGGTAAACTTCAAGGCCTAGGAGGTTGTCATGAAGTAGCACAAAATCGGTTACCGTCCACTATATATGAGATAACACTAAAGAAACGTAACACAACGCTCAAGCATTCAACAGTTGTGGAGTCTCACCCTTACGAGAAGCCTGGCAAACAGAACCAAAACGTGCTTTGCAGTGATATGGTTAGGCAAGCGCAGAGTGCCCGGTTCGTGCGTACGACCACACGAACAAAAACTAAGAGGATAGGCTACTATAATCTTATAAAAGAATAAAGTCAAAAACAACGAGGAAAATAATCAAGTTTCCGTCAATTTGCTTTTGTTTGCCTTAATGAACTAATTTTCAGTCAAAAAAAACTTATGCGAAACCAATTCAGCATCTAAACCAAGAGAGTGTAAATCTCAAGTAGCATCTACGTCGAGCAGGAAACCAGGCAGACGTTTTAATAACCCTGTGCTGTGTCACCGATCAGTTTTATTTTACTTTTATGCGTTACTGTTTTCTCGGTTGTTTTGAGCTTGTGGCGCTCTCCATAAGGCGACTGGCGTTTTCGAGAAGCAGAGCCGATCGGAGAATTTCGAGGTGAACTTGGCTGACCTCGATGGGCGCTTTGCTGTCGCTCCTTTATTCTCAAAAGATCCGTGATCCTGGTGAATTGTTTTGCATCCGCTGGATGCTTAGCACTCCGTTCCACAACACGTCCGCCAATTAGCTTTTTGCCAAGTAACGGCGGCTCTGGCTTTTTTGGTTTGTCGGCAAGGTGGCGCAAGTGAGGTTGACTGACAAGTATAATTGGTTTGTCGTCGGATTTCGTGTTTAAATCCGTGTCAGGCCCACAGCGGATCGAATCCGTGCGAAAATGGTCAATCAGTCGACTGTTTGTTGTTCTTGTATAATAAGCACGCACACTTCCAGCTATGAACCGTTTAGTGGCACTTCCGCTGGGTGGCAGGTTTGGTCTTGCTTCTAGAGTGCCGCTTGACATTGTATTGAGAGCTTCTTTAAATTTATCCAGTTTTCGTTTCTGCTCCACACTTATTATTTGTTTTTTCTGTAAACTGTCAATCTCCGCCGCAAGCAAACTCTTCATTCGACTGTTCTTCTCCGTTTCGTATCGAGATCTGACGTCATCACAGTTGTCCGAATCCATAAATCCGTTTCTTTCTTCGTAATTATGACTAGGTCCGGTGATTTGACGGTTACGGAGTGAAATTTCTGGTTTAACCTGCAAGCAATTTTCTTCCAATTTCAATTCTTGTAAGCGTGCAATTGCATTATTTTGTTTGTCAGTTACATCATTGATGACGTCACTACTCTGCTGAAAAACTCGACCTTCATTGTTTCGCGTCGTCTTGTTTGTGACATCAAACTTGTTGTTGCTGCTGATTGATGTAACATTGACGTCATCAACTTGCGAGATTTCGGACAATGGGCTCTATTGTGAAACAACAAAACACAGAAATGTTACAATAATCGATACAACGTTCATTTGTTTGACTGTTCTGCCACAGCAAGGTTAATCCCAAAACCAAACACAAAGTAACAGCCTCCGCTGTACACCTGGCTTATACCTCTCATGGCAATATTTCTCATGATTTTGGCACTTCATACTCACTTCCTCTTGGCATCACTGAGTTGATGTTTTAATGTGCTTCAAATTGTGAAATCAACCCGATTACAATAAAATTTTGCAGTAATTTCATGTACTTCTGTTATTCTGTACACTTTAAACGTTCCGCAAATTGCACCTGGGGCTGCAGCATATCGCAAGAATTCAGGACATTGCAGCTTCTGCGATGCATTGCACAAGCAATGATCCACCCGGCCCTTTGCGTCTAAAAATCGCATTCTTGCACAACTTTTTGAAAGCAATTCCAGCTTTCTTTCACAAAATTTTCAAATGTTGCACATTGGCACCTTAGCAAAGGAACTTAACTGAAAAATGCCCAGGGCCTCGCGCTATTAGTGAACTTTTTGAGGCCTTTAAATGATTTCTGTTTCGGGGTGTCTACAGACCCAAAGCTGTTTTTTTTTTGCATCATGCTAACTTCGTCTTAACGGGTTCAAGCGATGAATAGATATCTGGTGCAATTTTTAATAAAAATTGATAATCTTGATAAATTTTTTACGATTAAGCTTGTAACTTTGCTATGCTGCTGTTAGCTAGTAACTAACAATCAAACGTGACATTGCTCAAAATAGCTAAGTTCAGTTTTTCAGCAAAAAAGTAATATTAGATAATAGTTGCAGTACAACTTTAATAAAATAACTAGAAACTTATATACCAGAGCCACCAGATATCGAAGGTAACTCAGGCACAAAAAATAATTTTCTACTGAAATTTGAAGTTTGCGAAAAGTTGCTACGCGTAAATAAAAAACTTCTGCAATACACTGGTTGCTAAACAATAACTAAAAAATTAGGGAAGTTACCTGGTTTTCGGTTGTCAAAGCAGCTTCGTCCCTCAAATCCGTTTGTGAGGCCGCTGATTTTTGCTCATAAGATCTCCAAATCTTTTTCAACTGATATTTTAACCTGACATCAAGACAGAAATTTAACGAGAAAATTTTGAAGTCAATTCATCCTATTATAATTCGTATGTTTAAGATAGGTCAATAACAAAATCTAACACTTCAAAGAGATTTTTTCATTTCTTTAAAGGAAAATGTTATACCTCACATTTTTGATATCCATGTCAAAAAAAAAGCTTAAAAAAAAGAATAATATACTAAAAATTGTTTTGCCGTTTCTCAGGAATAACCTCTTCTTAAACAACATAAAATTTGGACTTAAGAACAGTTTCACTGAGAATAAAAGAGCCAAAACCGTCCTATGCATTTTATTAGAGACGTTTCGATACCACTTGAGTCTATATCAATCCTTATTCAAATAAAACGATAAAAACTATTTCAAGCAAAATTGTTATTTCAGACCTGTCCGTTTTGGTAATTTGCAATTTTTGCAAAATTTAACTTTGTTAATTATTCCTTGTGGTGTACAAATTAAGTGAATGAATTGTAGAGTTACAAAGTGCTTGTACCTGGACGGACTTTCGGGGAGATAATTCCAGTTATCCGCGGAGGGGGCTTTCAAAGAGTAAGGGGGACGGAATGAAACGGGGGACAAGTACCCAGCATTTGTAGCAGGGTTTCCAGCCTAAGATATAAAACTAATCTTTACACTTCGCCTAAGTAAACACCATATGATGACGAAACGAAAAAGAAAAATTGCATAGCTGCGTTCATTTTTCTTGACAATATATTTTTTTAAAAGCTTTTTTATGTCTCTTTCTGCATGCTCGAGATTTTTTTGGGGGGTCTTCAATTTTTTGTTTTGTCTTTGTTTTTCAAACTTTACCCGCAAATGTAGCTAGATGAGTGAACATAAAAAAAGGCTGCAACTTTCTGCTCACAGTTCGATGAAGGCGGATTTAACAGTTTCCGTTTTTCGTTCGTTTTTATCCGTTTTTTACGTTTTTGCTTCTCCATGAAAAAGTACGCGCTTTTTCGTCCGCATTTTTATAAGTACATATTGATAAAAATTTTATTCAAAAATTTTGTGTATGAACGGCGAGAGCGATATTTCAAAATAGAGCCGAACCAC
Organism: Trididemnum nubilum; assembly: GCA_963965965.1. Classification (NCBI taxonomy): domain Eukaryota; kingdom Metazoa; phylum Chordata; class Ascidiacea; order Aplousobranchia; family Didemnidae; genus Trididemnum; species Trididemnum nubilum. Next base: position 38,592,603 of record OZ014476.1, read on the forward strand.
TTTACAAAAAAAGAAAAATTTCGGAAAACTTTTGTCCAGTATGTGGCAGTTTGGTTAGTGCGGATATGGACATATAAAAATAAGGTCGAAAAATAATACGCTTTTTTATGGAGAAGAAAAAACGTACAAAAAGGGACAAAAGCGAACGAATACGGCTAAACGCTTGTTTTCGTTGTTTGCCAATAAAGATAATACGAAACCTAAATCATTAGTAGAGTAATTTTACCCTCTCCAAATAAACGATTTGGACATAAAAGTATTTAGTTATTTAATCTCTATTAACGACCATTGTTGTTTATTAAGGACGCTCTGTGTAATTGGCGTCAAACAATTGTTGATTGTTACGAATGAATAGAACATAATGACTCACTCGCATTCCAGCTTGTTCTTCAGCAGTGACAGGTTCAAATCCTATTCCTCTTGCATTGTTCAGCAACCCCCCGCTGGCAACTTTAGTTCGGATACAATTTGTTGCTAAATCGAATTTAAAGGGAAAATTCATATCCCGAATCCCTTGCATTGACGTCATCTCGTGGTTGCCTAAAAATGGTTATTATGAAGCAACTATTACAGGCATATGAAGCTATTATTACCGACAATAAAGTTCGATAGTTTATTGCAACACACAAAGATTCAGATATATTATTGACGTTATACAATCAATAGCAAAATCACCCTTTCCAGAAGTCAACCAGCTTTCTATGCAACTCAGCTTATTTTTTCTATTTTTTACTTCCAACTCTAGTCATTTTATAGTGAAGCAACAAAATTGTTTTCTTTCTAAAAATTGTTATTTCATTAAGTGATCCTGAGTTATTTTATCTAAAGATTAGATTTTGGGATGTCCTGCCTCTTAATGCAAGCGATATTTTCGCTATCTAGGCGCCGACATGTTTACGATCTTCCAGCGGATTACCGCAGGAAAATGAAAAATTTGTTGGTGTAACGGGGAGGGAGCTCAAAATACTTTTTTGCCAATTCCAAGTCAATTAATAGGTTTGTAAATTTGCTTAAAGAGAAATAATGGTTTTCATATTTCAGAGAATATTAGAGAACGACAAAACCAAACCTTCAAAACAAACAGATAGTCTGTTAAAACCGGATAACGTCATTTCCAGATCATTCAGAGTATTTGTCTAATTATGACTACCTGGCTTGAAACCTCACTCTACTACTCCTTTACCAAGGCATGAAAACGTAAAGTTGGACTGGTTGCGAAAAAATGTTTCCACTTTTATTTTAATTTACAACGAACATGGGCAATAATGCTAACAGCAAGTAAATTTGCCATCTACAAGAATAAAATTATTTTGGAATTGGGCTTGAGCTGGGTGGGACTTTAACCAACGATGTGGATAACCGTGACGTGTGACAGTTCAATTTTGATCTCCGTTCTCCGTCTCAACCCCACATACGTAGCTAGAGAAGGGCCAAGCGGGGCTTAGGCCCATTAGAAACGCTTGAGTCCGCTTAAAAAATCTTCAAACAGTATTATTGTAGCTGTAACTAACATAACATCTACGAACACGCTGAGCGCCGCTTGATTTTGGTTGTAAGCCCCGCCTGTACTATGTGTCTGGCTTCGGCCTTGCCCTCACAGGATAGTAGGCAATGAAGAAGGTTTCCACTTTCTACTAATCAAACATTCAAACACATTTTTGAAGATCTTAAAAAAGGAATATTTCACGTGCAAACGACACTCTTTATCATACATGTACAAAACACAACCTGACCAGGGGAAGAATAATTCGAAATCCAACTGTGGTCAAGAGAAGCAGACCATGGACCACATCCTGTTGCGATGTCCTCTGGACCCACCCCACAACGATTCGGAACTAAGAGATGCAACAGAGGAAGCCCTGGCCAGGCTCCGCAATTGGTATGACAAGATATGATGGTAGACATGCATGCACAAATAGTACAAATTAAAACTTACATGTTGGGTAGTTGGAGCAATTCGAGCAAGGATTCTCACAGGTGTGGTTGACCCGGTATTGTTGTATGTATCTTGCAATGTCTGTGTAGTGGAAAAAGGTGTATGGGGGGCTCGTATCGCTACTCCGGTCGGAGGTTGGTGCATATTTTGAAGCATATAAATTGGTGTTGGGTTGGCTTAGTCGCTGTTTTCGTTCCTCCTTTAATTTCTGAATCGGCTTTTTGCTGTAAATTGTCTCCCATCCACAAAAAACGTCTAATTTTGCATCTCTTTTTATTTGCTGGTTAAATGATTGGTTTTTGGTGCGTGACGATAATTTGCTGGTTTTCGCTCGTTTATTCGCGACCAAATCAGCACCATTTTTGCTGGTGCGCCGCGAATCGCCACCGCACTTCCAGATCAGGTAGAAATCATCATCAGTTTGGATTCCATTTATGCGTGTCTCTTCCTCTTCGTCATAATCGATTAAGTGATCCAACAACCTCCTCTCTCTCGACTCGCTCCAAGCGTGATACCTTACAGTGTTCGGAATTGGAGGTTTTCGCGCTATTTCTACGTCAGTTTCTTCTTCCGAAGTCTCCGAAGAACTGCTGTCGTCAGACGAGTTTGGATCTTCAGTAGTTTGGATGGCGTTTTTATTGGTTGTTTTTGTAATACTAGGCATGGTCATTTTGAATGGTTTAAAGCTGTTCATGGAGTCTGTGACGCGATAAGGATTCGAAGTTGTTCGCGTTGTCGATAGCTCTTCCTCATCTTCACTAGATGAGCTGTCGTCACTATTGGACTCCTTGTCGGATGCTTTGAGAAAATGTTCACTCGGCGCTGTTCTTCTAACCTTTATTTGCAGGCATTTTCGGTACTGAAAAGCTTGCTTGGGCGCCCCTGGGCTTGCCATTTTATTGCCAGGGAGGTCGGCCAACAAAGTGGTGGTTAATTTCATCCCAGCTAGTGCAGTCATCCCTGACACCTCTACTAGCGACCCAGCCCTAGATTGAATGGAACAGGGTTTAAAGCTAAACTTGCATGGAGTCAACATATGACAACATAACAAACTATATGTTACATCTTCACGTGGCTTTAGTTTTCCTACTTAATGCCATTGCTGTTCTTTGCGCTGTTCACTGTATTACATTTTCTGCAATAATGTGCGAAAATTTCGGATACACTGCTACAGAAAGTGCTACACAGTGAATCAGTTTAGATCTTTGACATTCTTAAATTGCATGAATTTTCAAGTATTTTAAAGATATTAACCTCAAGCAATCAATTCCTCCTAACGATTGCTGTAATCAACTATAATTGCTGCTGACTGTTCTGATTAGCATCTAAGTTAAAACACTGTTCTCTTTCGTTTAAAACTCAAACGTCGTATTTATAACGCAGAAAAACGGTTATTACGGATACCGCTCAAAAGTTGGTTAGTGATTAGTTGATTACCCTTTTAGCTAGACTGACTGCCTGCTTTGTTTTTATTGCATGAATCTCAAGATATTGTTTCACTGAAAAAAAAAGAGGTCGAATAGGTTTAGCAAATTCCTCTGTTTGTTTCAACTCGCAACACGGCCGTAGCAACCGATGGGACCATTTGAGGAATTATAGTTTGTTTGATATTCGCTCTCACCGTATCGCAAAGCGAATAAAAGAAAGTAATCGAACGAGAAATGAAAGAGAAAAAGATGAGATTTCATTGACACTGGCTGCCGAGGGTAAATAAAACAAATTTTACTAGCTCGTTTATTGACATTTCTTTTAATAACGTAATATATGCTTCATTTTATAAATCATAATTCAGAAAAATGCATTTTGTCTCAGTCACTACTGCAAATCGACCTGAAATTATATCTTGTTCAATGTGTGTCATTTTGTAGCTGTCAGTTAATTAGCTCTCATATTACGTTTCCCACAACACAGTTCAGCCCACAAGTTAAGGGTTGAATTACATCAGCCATTTGATACTTTTTCCTTGGAACAAAGACCCAATGTTTAGGTTTCTGAAAGAAGCTTGTCACCAATTTCATAAACAAAATCTATCTATGTCTTTTACGGATTTATAAAATCTACAAGCAGCGGGTGTCCAAGTTTATTATGAAGACTTTCCTTTTTTTTCTCTTTAAAATCACAATCGAAAAAAGCATACTCGTAAGCACGTTTTTCGTTGACATTTTTAGTTACGGAAGTTTCAAAACTAAATCTAATTTTCCGGTAAAATATAAAGATTTCCTAAATATTGCTACTCGATACCAATATGAATTGCTGAGCGATCCGCACTAGCGTTTGTATATGCCATGTCCAACTATGATATCATCTCTGATGAGATTAAAAAGGGTCTCTTATTAAGTAAGTAAGTTTCTCGTTCAGCGCACATAAAGATGCACACTGTGGATGCAGCAGAAGAGCAGAGCTCACCGAGCTACTGCACCCACTTATACTTACAGAAAACACATGAACGCAATTTATACTTACAGAGAACACAAAAGTAGAATTATTTAACAGTAAAACGGTATCACAACACTAGTGAAGCAACTTAAGCAGAGACTGCTGAAAAAAAAATTTTTTTTACGCAACTAAGCACTTAAGGGCGTCCTTTGCAATTAAGGTTGCACTAGGATCCGCAGAAGTCATGAAATGAATTAATTTCAAAAGCAAACTTTGGGTTTTTTAGTCGCCAACTAATTCGTTTCTCCATTATGTCAATTTTTAAAGACGATTTATTTACTTATCATAATGTATCATACTGCAATTTTTGGCAAAAAGTTCTGCTGAAAATCTTATCGAATAAATAATCCTCTGAAAAACATTTCAACTATAGCAATTCTGAAATTAAAACTAAAAATTTTTATTATTATTTTAGTGACAGGGCAAAGGCTAATTCATACTAAACTGCAACTTCAAAAATCACTATTTCTGGTGATTTCGTTTACAAAATTTGCGCTAGCCAACTTTTCAAGTGTGGTATAAAGTGCTCAAGTGCACCCAAGCCTTTATTCAGCCAGCCAGCAAGCTTACAATCTCTTGAAAACGTCGAGTGTTTAGGTAGAGCACAAAGTTTCTGGTCTGGAGACATTGAATTTGAATTCAAAAGTTGAGTTCGATTCCGCGTTTGAGCGTGTAAGGTATTGCGTGTATGTTGGTTGCCTTTTTTTTACTAAAATCTATATAATCGTTTTAACGACTAAATTATCATCAAAAGGCATCAATTATTTTGAACTTTGTATGTGCTTTTTTAACTGTGACGAACTTTGGCTAATTGGATTAAAATCGCAACATAATTTCCTAAAAGTCATAAAAAAGGCTTTGTTGGTTTTTCTTTTCGCTTTCAAACTTTTCTCAAGTTTTGTTATAATACTGATGCTATTTTTTTGAAAAGGCATTCAAGTCGAGAATTTTTGTGCTCGGTTTTCCCTCAAAAACTTTTGACAGATCTGAAGACTAACTCCACTAAATTTGAACTTTCCATAACTTTCGGTTCCGGAGATATAGCGGTTTAGATTTCCCCTTAGAAAGACTTTTTCCTCCAAGAAATTTTGCAAGGGTTTCCAATTAAATCAGAAATAAAAGATCAAAAAGTTAGTATATGTTCTTAATTCTCATTAAGTTTTTTGCAGGAAAATTGTTGTCAAGACAAAGCAAAAGGTTAGAATCATATATTAGCTGCTTTTTTAAGCAAGTGTAAAACCAGCTTTTCAAATGTTATATCTTCCGCCACAAAACTGACAAAATGGAAACACTGATGTAAGAGGAAAATTGTTAATTTTGAAATGCAGTAACTTGAAAACGGCAAGACGTAGAAAGTTCAAATTAGGCGTTTAGACAAAGCAGATGTTTTTATCGATGCAATTTTTATTTCCAAATTTGGTAAATGCAGTTTATATCATTGCATGTTAAAATATGTGTTATTCTTTTGCCTGATGAGACCCTTGAGCAAGGTCGAAACGAGTCGCGATAGCTCATTCGCACTGTATATTGTAATAATAAATTGTATAGATGAGTAACTTATGCTTCTGAATGCTAGCCTTGAAGATGGCCTAAGTCAATGGTTGAAACATGAAAACCTATAGTTTTAGGTTGACAATTATTGAATAAAATTTTAATGATTTTGGATTGCTGCTAATTTTTAGTCAAGTGTTCATTCACTAAGCAATATGTCGTACATGCATTTAACTCGTGCTCTCCCTGTGATTTTTTTATGAACATGTCATAAGTTGTTTGACGTCATGAAAAAATTCGCATAGACAAAGCAGATGTGTTTAACAATGCAATTTTTATTTCCAAATTTGGTAAATACAGTTTATATTATTGCATGATAAAATATGTGGTATTCTTTCACCTGATGAGACTCTTGAGCAAGGTCGAAACGCGTCGCAATAGGTCATTCCCAATGTATATTATAATAATAAATCGTATAGATGAATAACTTATGCTTCTAAATGCTAGCTTTGAGGATGGCCTAAGTAAATGTTCGAAACACGAAAACCTACAGTTTTAGGTTGACAATCATTGAATAAAATTTTAATGATTTTGGATTGCTGTTAAGTTTTGGTGAGAATGCATCTTAGGTTTTTTCAACATCTTGGTCATCAGTGAAAAACTTGACTTGAATACCCTTTTAAAGAACACTAGAAAGACATGCTGTTTAGGTACCGGAACTATAATACCGGGCTTCATGCACCCGTACTTTTCTAATTTTTTAACTACTTTTGGATCTTAAAAATAATAGCCTTATTATTATTAGCACTAATTTCCGTTAAAAAAAAGCAATTAATTTTTTGCACAAGAATTAATTGTAAAAAAATGATTAGGAAACAATGGCAATTTTTGTTGCTAATACTTGGAAATATTTCTTATTGCTTCCAATACAGATATGTTTTCGTGATTCGCGGTAAATGCAACGAGACTAAACTTCAAGTGACTACTATATTTAACACTCTTCAAATCAACGAGTTAACGACTTTTAGTTGAATTGCCGCTTCTTGGAACATGGAGCGAAACCAACAAACGGAATCTAGAACGTGACATTTCAAGCGATATCTGGGGACTTCGCGGCATCATCCAACTTTTACTGAACTTTATTAAGCTTTTAACTAGTGATCCGATTGCTTTGAATGAAATTGTAAAAAATGTAGTCGTTGATAGTCCGACCAATAATTTAAATGCACTCGTTTCATATTTTGTTTTACTAACTTAAATCGTTTTGTGGTTATTCGAGTTTAAAATTTAAATCTCTCGAAGTTATCAAAAACAATTGAGTAACGTCAATCAAAAAGCTCGCATAACAGTTTGCAATCCGTCAAATCTGAGCACTTTTTATGAGTTTTAAAAAGTTTTTCACTCCATTTGAAACAATTTTTTAGGAGTTTGTTGAATTGTCACTTCGCAATGCAATTGTTAAAATTGCGATTACTAATAAAACTCTCGTTAAAACAAATACTTCGGCAGTAAACTTTTGCTCCGATTAAAAAAAAAAACAAAAAAACTTTTTGATCTGAAAATGCCGTGGTAACTTACATTACCTTGACCAGAAATTTGACACAGTATATCCTAAATATCAAATCTACACCCTCAACCAACCCACTGCAATATTTTTTCAGGAATAGTTTCATATAAGCACGTGTATGAACAGCATAGGTGTAGCCAGGATTTTTGATTGGGGGGAGCCCAAACCATAAATTAAATGCAATGACGTCATCAGAAATTTTCGAAAATGGACCTTTTTGTGGGACAAAGGTATCGTAGAATGGAAGACCAGAAGCGGTGGTCTGTGTGCGTACCAAAATTAAAAAGTGAAAATGTCTAAATCGGGAGAAGTGTATGAGTGAACTAGTGTAACTCAAATGTATCATAGACGGGGCCTGGGGGCGTAGCCTTCAGCCGCCGGGCGATTTTTTGAAAAACGACCTATTTTAAATGCACTAGATTGCATTTCGCACATGTTCCGAGCCATTTGAAAGAACTAAATTCTTAACATTTGAAAACCAATTGAAAAAACGTAAATTGTTCAATCCTCGTTTTACTAACAATCCAAAACACGTTTAAAATCTTGCATTTTGGGATTAAATTTTGTAAGTGATTTAGCCCAGGTAGGGGAAGTAAGTTACATTGCCTCCTTCAATATTTTAGCTGTAAATAAAAAAATAATCCATCTAAAGATATTTCTGTGAGATTTTTGTTTGATCATGAAAATAACTAGTTGTAGGAGTTCATGTACGGCAAGAGGGCCCGGGCTCATTCAATTTAAATTCAATAACTTTTTCAACGAGCATTTCCCTCTCTGATTTTTTTTCAGAAGTATATTGTCGCGTAAAACTTGGCTCGGTAAAGGTGAATTGTTATTGAAAAATGGCACAATAGATTCTTACGCTTACTAACCATGTTATTGACAGGGCCGGATTTATATTGCGTGGGGCCCCTGGTACTGTGGAAATTTTTGCAAAACCTTCCTGCCAAATATAGGTGAAAACCAAAAAAAGTCTTACCATCTAACAGCGGGACCTCTGGCACTGTGACATATGTTAAATCAGGCCCTGGTCATTGCATTACGTTCATAAAAAGGTTAAATGAGGGCCTGAGATAGCAACTTTTGGAGCAAAAACCCTCAATTTCACCCAGATTAGGAATATAAATTGGTGGGCAAAAATGAAATTGAGGGGGTCCTGGCCCCCTAGTCGTCAATACGATTGTTCATTACCGTTGTATGCGTGTATGTTATACGCGAAAAATGCGAAAAGAAACTGAAACCGAAGAAACAATAGGCTTTTTGTCACATTTTTGTCATTGGTGGCATTTCAGTTGGGGGGGAGGAACCGGGCTCCTTGCCCCAACCCCCTGGCTACGCCTATGATGAACAGTTGTACTGATTTTTCTCAAAATTGAAGAACTAAATCAAAACAGTGCCTGCCTTAGCAGTTAGCATGAAAAAAGATACCTACACAAACAAAAATTTGCTACAAAAATCAAATTCTTATAATTTAAATCACGTTTATTAGCTCAACCGGTGGGGCAGAAAACTTTTTTGCCAACGTTTCGATACGCAATGCTCATAACATGTATTACCTATCTTCGTCAGGGCTAGAATGCAAAGTTAAAAATAAGCTTACGTTAGATGCGAAAATTATGACACAAAATGAATCATACGTACAGGCATATGTTATAATTTTTGCGTTAACGTATGATTCATTTTGTGACGTAATTTTCGCATCTAACGTAAGCTTATTTTTAACTTTGCATTTTAGCCCTGACGAAGATAAAGAGTACATGCCATGAGCATAGCCTATCGAAACGTTGGCAAAAAAGTTTTCTGCGCCACCAGTTGAGCTTTTAAACTTGATTTGATTTATATTCCTGGAGACAACAATTGAGATGTACAAATTCTTATAAATTTACAATAAGTGATATTGCAGAGTCTAACTTTACGACTACTACACATTGAAAACTAAAATTAATTTACTCAGCTCTATGCTTTCCGAAACCCTAGATGTAATGTTTAAAGTCAAACAACTATTTACCAAAAATAATTATTGTTATTATTTTTTTTTTGGCACATTCCGCTCTTTTTAATTCATTTTAACAGCTTTGAGGTTATTCCCTCTCAAAGTTTAAAGTTTTCAAAAACTTGTCAAAATAATCAAGTAACGTCAATCAAGAAGCTTTTAGATGCTTTTACCAGCTTTTCACTGTATTATGAAATAATATACAGCGATCTTTAAAATTCCAGCGCCTACTGAGCAAAAAATATTATTGCATCAGACTTAACACTAACCACGGCCGGAAATATGCATGCACTTAACAATTCCAAAAACGTTGTTTAGCATTACGACCAAACAGCAAACGTATTGGATATTATTGCACTGTATATTTGTATTGCATCCATTACTCAGCTCGAAAGCTTTCTTAATATAATTGTTCAAAAACTTTAAAGAGCAAGTAGGATTTTTTCAACGTCACAGGTAGAGGTGGATTCCCCGAGGACGTCCTTGGCCTCGAGCACGTCCTCGAGGACACATTTTGAAGTCCTTGGTCTTGGCCTCGAAGGTCAAGTTCTTGGCCTTGGCCTCGAGGCCTCAAGTCCTCAAAAATTGCCCTGTCCTCGGCTCGAGGACAGCACTTTCTTTGAATTGTTGAAATTTTGTAGATCGCCTGAAAAAAATTTTAGAAAGCGTTTTTTACTAGAGAACGCCTGAAAAATTTTTTGAAGACTTTTTTTTTTTTGGAGAGCACTTGCGCTTGTGTCCTTGGTCCTTGGCCTTGGCATCAAGCATTCCTGTCGTTGGCCTCGAGAGGGTCTGTCCTCGAAAGAGCTGTCCTTGGCCTTGGCCTAGGATTTTTTTGTGTTCTTGGCCTCAATCCTTGTGTCCTCTACTCCACTTCTGGTCACAGGTGAAAGTTTAGTAAAAAAACTTGGCCATGCAGGTTAGATCTAACAAAGCCATTAAGCTCAAGTACTTCAACGTCTTAAATGTTGGTGTAATTTCATAAGTTTGACTCTTCAACTTTTCTGTGATACCAATTCATTGTGAGAATTCATCTTATGGTTTGAAGGTCTATTTAAGAACTAATTATTGTCCAACATGGCATTACCAAGTTTGGTATGTTTTATCTTTTTCTAATATTAGCCTGCAGGTACTCTTAAAATTTGATACAGTATGTCTAGTAGGAGTACTTCGTATTTAAGATTTAAAAATTTTAAGGACCCACATGGCATGGTCTCCTCAATGTGGCCCACCAAATTTTGTTATCTATCTTTCATTGATTGATATTAACCTAACCAATAGATTTAATTAGTTTGGATTTTGTAATTGCTGGGGGAGGTGTCAATATAATTGGACGACACCTGTAGCATGAAATACTCAGTATTTTTTCATGTTACATTTCTATCAATCTCGAAATTTTTATTTGTCTAGCTTGAGGAGTTAAAAATTTTGGAGTAACCGTTGGAGAAGGACTCTCCAATTGTGGCACCCAGTCATATTTTATTTACCTATTCTGATTTTATTGGAACGACTGACGCTCGCGTTGCGTGTTCCTCTGTTTTTACTCGGCCATTTTCCAACTAACGAGTGCGAAATTTCAGACTTTTGCTTATAACTCGAGAACGGTTGGATCTAGCAACATGAAATTCGGACAGAAGTTTGAGATTAATAAGTTGTATGTTTGTACGCAATTTCGAGGCAATAGGTCACGTGACTTCGGTTTTAGAACCCGAAAACCGCCCCGCAAGTTTGGCGTAAAAAGCGGTCTCAGTCAAAAACGGCTTAAGTACGGCAAAAAATATTTCATAGGGTTGTATGTCTCAAGATACCCTTTCATCCCAACCAACCCACTTTCGGCCTCAATGAGGTTTTTTTTTCCTTTTTTTTCCTTTTTTTTCTTCCTAATTTTTGTACGCTCTTCTTCTCCTAAACCACAACACATCAAAATCTAATTTTTGTGTAAAGTTGTTGAGAGGCAAATGCAATTTTTTCTCCCGAAATTTTTTGGGGCAACTCCACCGGGAACCCCCCCAAAATGGGGCCCCAAAAAATCAATTTTTTGAATTGCTCAAGCTAGGGTGCTAGTTCTTTTTGATATCAGCAGATATTTAACAGACAAATATTTTGACATAGTTTGGGGGTGCCACTTCCCTGGGGACCCCCCAAATGGACCCCCCAAAAATCGATTTTTTGAACGGCTCAAGCTAGGGTGCTAGTTCTTTTTGATATCAGCAGATATTTAACAGACAAATATTTTGACATAGTTTGGGGGTGCCACCCCCCCGGGGACCCCCCCAAACGGACTCCCCAAAAATCAATTTTTTGAATAGCTCAACTTGGGTGCCAGTCTGTTTTGATATCAGCAGATATTTAACAGAGAAATATTTTGACATAATTTGGGGGTGCCACCCCCCCGGGAACCCCCCAAATAGACCCTCAAAAATCAATTTTTGAACGGCTCAAGCTCGGGTGCCAGTGTTTCATAATATCAGGAGATATTTGATTGTATTTTGACTCTACTTTTCTGGAGGTTCCATAATCAGATATTTTTGAATAATTGCTGCTTTTACGGTAGACAAAAAGTACTTTTGAGCGTCACAGCATTAGATATGCGTCGGTCGTTCACTGGGTTTGCTGGCAAACTCCCATCTAGTTATTTTTATATTTAGCTATTCTGAAAGTTTCATATGTCTAACTTGAATGGTGGAAAAGTTTCAATTTTAAAGGACCCAATAAAGGGACCCTCAATTTTGGTGCCTCAAACTTTGTCAAATTTTATCTTTCCTTCATAGTTGCCTATGCTAAAAATTTGATGTGTATAGCTTAAGCAATTAAAAAGTTTGAATTTTGGTATCCTCGTTTGAGGGGGACTCCCATTGTGGTACCCCAAATTTTGTCAGATTTTATCTTTTCTTCATATTTACCTATTCTGAAAATGTCATCAGTCTAGTGTTAGTGGATAAAGTTGAATTTTAGCGTCTTTGTTTGTTGGGGAGTTTGAGGGGAATCCTTTCATTATGGTACCCTCGAGTTTTGTCAAATTTTTTTTTTTTCATACTTGCTTATCCTGAAAAGTTTATGCGTCATTCGTGATGGGTGAAAAGTTTAAGTTTTGACAGCCCAATTTGAGGGAGATCCCCTTATTTTGGTACTCCAAAATTTGATATCCCCAAATTTTGTCAAAGATCATCTTATCTTCTTAATTGTCATCCCCAAAAATTTCATGTTTTTAACGTGTTTGGTTACAAAGTTTGCATTTTAGTGAGCCCGTTTTGGGAAATCTCCCATTTTGGAACCCTCAAATTTTGACAAATCTTGTCTTTCGTTTATATTTATTTACCATAAAGTTCTCATGTGTCCAGCTTACAAGATTAAAAAATTTGAATTTTAAAAGGCCCCGATTGGGGGGAACTCTCCATTTTGGAACCTTCAATTTTTGTTAGATTTAGTTTATTTTTAAAATCTACCCATTGCAAAAATTTGATCCATCTAGCTCTAGCACTTTAAAAGTTTAAGATTTTGGCGCCTCATTTGAGGGTGACCTCCCATTTTGGTACCCTCAAATTTTTTCGAGTATTATCTTTTCTTCATATTTGAGTACCTTGAAAATTTCATGTGTCTAGCATGTATGGTCAAAAAGTTTGAATTTTGGCTGCCCAATTTGGGGGGACCCCCCATTTTGGTACCTTAATTGTTGCCGAACTTTATCTTTTCTTCATAATTGCCTACCCTGAAAACTTCATGAGACTTTAGTGAGAGAGGTTCAAAAGTTTGAAATTTTAAAAACTTTTTTTGGTACTCCGAATTTTTGTCTAATTTTATCTTTCCTTTGTGTTTAGTTACGTTAAAATTTTCATGTATGTGCCTAGCTTAAATGGTTAAAAAGTTTTAATTTTGGAAGGCTCGTTTGGGGGTAAAACCCCATCGTTGCACCCTTAATTTTTGTTAGGTTTAGTTTATTTTTAATATCTAACTATTCCGAAAATTTAAACTATCTAGCTATAATGGTTTAAAAGTTCAAAATTTTGGAAGGCCCGATTGAGGGGGATCCCTGCAACCTGGCACCCCCAATTTTATTCGGGCACTGGTTCTCCCTGAAATCTTCAATCGCTCAAGCTTTGAATACCATGCGTTCAGCCGCTTAAAACTAGAGAGCCGGAGAAGAATAAGCAAAAAGAAAAAAAAAGGTAAGAAAAAAGAAAAGAAAGAAGAAAAATGGTATTCAGGTAGGGGTAACAAACATAACCAAAAGAAAAGCGATTGATCGTGTGCTCAAAAATCACAAATCATTTTCCATCAAAATCGGTATTTACCTAGCTACATCGGTTTAAATTCGTTTATTTTCTGCCCATTTTCGGCCTGTAACATTTTGGACTCGTGACCAGGCACCACCAAACTTGGCTTGCATAAATCATTTGTAAGTACACCCACATTGTGTACAAATTTTAGCTTTACGCGCTAAGTGGTTTTTGAGTTATAAGCGAATTAATAAATTTTTAAGCCAAAAATGGCCATTTTTTATGTTTTTTTGTGTCTCAATTCACGATCACGAGACCTCGGATCCCCAAAATTGGCACACATGACGAATTTATTAAATATTATGCTAAGTCCAAATTTCAATGTTTTAGGTTTTACTGTTTGCTTGTTATGAGCAAATCAGTCCTCATCTACCAAGAATCTCGAACAAAATCAAAGGTACAACGCGCTCACGGAAAATCCCTATGGCAGTTAAGTTTTGCATCTCACTTCCCAACATCAGTAGGACAGAGATTAACTTTAATGAGATATTTCTGTCTATTTACTTAATTGCAATGAGTAAAATTTTTCTATAATCGTTTCAAAAAATGTGTTTGATAGCACGTTAAGCAGAGTTGTAAACAGGCTGACAAGTACATGCTCGAACCCGAAAAGTGATTTGAAGCGAAAACTAGTTCCGAAGCAGCCCAAAAGTTAAGTTAGGTCAGAAAAATGTGTACGGTTACTGCTCATACACCGTTAAAATAAAACTAGATACTGCCGAACAATTGCGACGCAATAATAATAATAATGGTGTTGCAATAATCCTATTGATGTTTGAACGAAGTCGTCATTTGCATTTGGTGGCGCAAAATTATTTTAATTACGTGTTTATAGCACCTAAAAGTTAGAACACTAGGTAAATACGAATATCAAGCCGACATTTTGTTTATCTTAATCCTGAATCCGACTCGGCTTACAACTCTGATGTGAAGCACCGTGTGTGATGAGAATAGAATAGCTAGAATATGACATCACAAGCGATATCCAGGGACTTCGCGAAAGTATTTAACTTTACTGAACTAAAGAACTTCACAATTGCGTTAAGCGTGTTTGTGGTTGTTAATAATCATATCTGAAATACATCGCTTTCGAATTTCATAATGTTCCATTAACTTAGTCAAGTTAACGGTTTTCCAAATTTCAATGTCTAGAAAAGGTATCTCTAAATATTTATCAGATCTCGTTTCAACTTTTAAGGAGTTTGTTGAATTTTCGCGTAGCAGCGCAATTGTTGAGATTGCGGTTACAAACAAAACCCTTGTTAAAACAAATATTTCGAAAATAACCTTTTGCTCCGATTGAAACACAGAAACAAAAACTTTTGATCTGAAAATGCCAATATGCATAGGTGGGCACAAGTTCATTAATCGTTAATCCGTTAATAACGAAGCTAACTTTTTCATTAACTCGTTAATCCGTTAAAAAGTTTTTTCATGTTAACGGACTAAATTAACTTCCGTTAAGTGCTGCTAACGGACTAAAGTAACTTCCGTTAAGTTCTGTTTACTTCCGTTAAGGTTTTTATCGTTAATATCTTGCAGCTTCGTTGTGCATTTGAACTTGTTTTTATCTTGAAATTAGATTAGACTGTAAAATGTAACTTTCAAAACACAAAAAGACCACTATAGCAATAAATATTTCCTTACAATCAGCTCAACAGCGTCAATACGTGTTCTAGAAACGAGTGAATAAAACGAAATGTAAATTACACGCAAAATGTTAACGGATTAACGGACTTTATTAACTTCCGTTAATTAAAGCTGAAAATAACGGATTAACGTTAACGGAGGTGTGAAGTTTGTTAACGAACTAGTGGTTAACGAAGCTAACGTTTTGCATTAACTTGCCCACCTATGCCAATATGATTTTTGGATTTTGCAACTTACATTATCTTGACGAGAAATTTGACACACTATCTTAAATACCAAATCTACACCCTAACTAGCCCACTGCAATATTTTTTAAGACGAGTTTTATACCAGCACATGTATGAACAGTTCGACAAATTTTTTCTCAAAATCTAAGAACTAAATTAAGCAATGTCTGCCTTAGCAATTAGCATGGAAAAAGATATGTACACAAACAAAATTTAGAAACCAAAAATCAAATTCTTATAAATTTTTAAGTGATATTACAGAGTCTAACTTTACGATGACTTCACATTGAAAACTTATAATAATTTACTCTTTGAAAACTTATAATAATTTACTCTAGCTTTTGTAGTTAATGGGGGAGGTGCCAACACAATTGGAGCACCCCTATAGTATGAAATGCTCACTTTTTTCAAATTATATTTTTACCGATTTTGAAAATCTTATTTGTCTAGCTTAATAGGTTAAAATTTTTGAAGAACCCGTTGGAAGAGGACTTTCCAACTGTGGCATTTCAAATTAGTGATATATTATTTGTCTATTTTGATTTTATTCTTCTTTTATATTTACCTATTCTGAAAGTTTCATATATCTAGCTTGAATGGTTGATAAGTTTGAAATCTGAATGACCCTCATTTTGCTGCCACAAACTTTTTGTCAAATTTTATCTTTCCTTCATATTTGCTTGTGTATCCTGAAATTGTGATGTGCCTAGCTTACGCAAGTAAAAAGTGTGAATTTTGGCGTCCGCATTTGAGGGAGACCCCCATTGTGGTACTACCAAGTTTTGTCAAACTTTATCTTTCCATATTTGCCTATTCTGAAAATTTTATCAGTCCAGGGTGAGTGGTTCAGTTTTGAATTTTGGCGTCCTTGTTTGAGGGGGATCCTGACATTTTGGTACCCCCAAATTTTGCCAAATTTTATTTTTTCTTAGCTTTTGCCTCTCCAGAAAATTTCATCAGTCCAGCGTAGGTGGTTAAATTTTGAGTCTTGGCGTCCTTGTTTGAAAAGGATTTCTTCACTTTGGTACCAAATTTCGTCAAAATTTATCTTTTCGTCATATTTGCATATCTTGAAAATTTCGTGTGTCTAGCATGAGTGGTTAAAAAGTTGGAATTTTGGAAGCTCTGTTTGAGGGATATCCCCCATTTCGCTATACCCATATTTTGTCAAATTTCATCTTTTCTTCATATTTGCCAACCCTAAAAACTTCATGTGTTTAGCATGTGCTGTTAGAAAATTTGATTTTTGGAAGCCCCATTTAAGGGGGACCCCCATTTTGGTACCCCGAATTGTTTCAAATTTTATGTTTCTTTCACATTTACTTATCTTAAAAACTTTGTGTGTCCAGCTTTAAAGGTTAAAAAGTTTGAATTATGGAGGGCCCCGTTTTGGGGTAACCCCCAATTTTGGAACTCATAATTTTTGTTTGGCTTAGCTTATTTTTGATATTTACCCACTCCGAAAATTTGATTTATTTAGCTTTAATGACTTAAAAGTTCAAAATTTTGGCGACCTCGTTTAAGGGGGGGATCCCCATTATGATAACCCCAAATTTTGTCAAATTTGATCTTTTTGTAATATTTGCCTACTCTGAAAATTTCATGTGTCTGGCATAAGTGGTTAAAAAGTTTGAATTTTTCGGCCCCGTTTGAGAGAGACCTCCCATTTTGGTACCCACAAATTTTGTCTAATTTTATCTTTTCTTTGTATTTACTTACCTTAAAGGTTTCATGTATCTAGCTTAAAAGGGTAAAAAGTTTGAATTTTAGAGGGTCGGTTTGAGGGGAATCCCCTATCGTGGCTCCCCAGTTTTTGTTAGGTTTGATTTATTTTTAATATCTACCTATTCCGAAAATTTGATTCATCTGGCTCCAACGCTTTAAAAGTTTAAAATTTTGGAAGGCCCGTTTGAGGGGGATCCCCCCTACCTGGCACCCCCAATTTCATTCAATCATTAGTTCTCCCTGATATCTTCAATTGCTCAAACTTTGAATACAGTGCGTTGAGCAGTTTAAAAGTAGATAGCCGGAAAACAATAAGCAAAACGAAAAAAAAGGTGAGAAAAAAGAAAAAAAAAAAAAATAGTATTCAAGTTGAGGTAAACGAACATAACCAAAAGACAGGCAGTTGAGAGTGTGCTCAAAAATCACAAATCATTTTCCATCAATATCGGTAATTACCGAGATATATCAGTTCAAAATTGTCCACTTTCGGTCCATTTTCGGCTTGTTAAATTTTTGGGCACGTGACCGGGCGCCCCCAAATTCAATTGGCATAAACATTCATAAGCATCCACATTGTGTCCGAATTTCAGTATTGCACGTCAAGTGGTTTTGGAATTATAAGCGATTTAATAATTTTTCAAGCCAAACATGGCCGTTTTTTTAGCTTTTTTTCTGTCTCAATTCACAATCACGTGACCTAGGATTCCCAAAATCGGCACTCAAGACGCTTTCATTAATTATTATGTTGAGTCAAAATTTTAACTTTCTGGGTTTTACCATTTGTTAGTTATGAGCAAATCAATTCTCATCTACCAAAATTCGCGAACTAAACCAATGGTACTACGCGCTCGCGCGAAGTCCAATTATCAGACTATTGAGCTTCAGGGGCGTACGCGGGATTTTTCAGTGGGGGGAGTTTTCAAAAGTGACATCAAAAATTTGTTCGCGATCTATACTTTCGTGAATAAATAGTTTAGTGCAATGTAACAAGATGGAATCAAAGTCACAACTGAGCGTAAAGCAAACTAAACTTTTTAATCAAAAAACAATTAAGCATACATCTATCGTTAACATCATACGGTTTGCAACTGAACGGTCAAGAAAAAATTACTCAAAACAAAAGCTACGAAAACCCATATAATTATACACATTGCAAAGTGTGGCAGGTGCGTGGTCAGAAATTCGAATTGAGGGGGCTGTTTTGGGGTCTGGGGGCAAAGCCCCCAGCCGCCGGAGGCACGGGAGTCTGGGGGCGGAGCTCTCAACGCTTGAAAATTTTGCATTTTTTTTTTTTCAAAAACAACTTAATTGTAGGGCTACATTGATAAAAAATAATGCTTTTAAAGCGTGGCATAGAAATTGGTAGTGCAAACCTGATTAAGCTGTTTGCATAAATGGGCTATGTTGAAGGTGGCTAATAGTAAAATTTTAGCACTCTTGTTTACATGCTGGTAAATCATAAAAATCGTATAGTTCAAGAAAACCCACACCGAGTAGACTATTTCGTCTATAGTTTATAGAGAAATATAAATGGGGGGGGGGGCTAATGAAAAAAATTTTGAGACAAGTGATTGGTAATTAGCTAATACTACGTAGCCCCCCCCTATTTCAAAGTTTATGATATATTTGTTGATAAAACCTATGTTTAGCATTTTTACGATAGCGATCAAATTTGATTGCTTGTTTTTGGCCATTTTTCTGAGTTTTTATTGATTTGTGGGTTTTATTTTTGACAAATTAGCCCCCCCCTAAATTTATGTTTCAAAAGATGTTTTAAATCACTTTTTAGTCCATTCCAGTGCAAAAACTTATCGCAGAAGTGCTAAAAACGTGTTATTTTTCTCATTCTGCATTTTGATTGACAAGCCAATGGGCGGTCTATACCCCCCCCCCCCCCGGCTACGCTACTGAAAGTTTCTCCGACTCGTAACACAACATTCCAGATTTTCAGTGTTACACTTAGTCCCTTACAATGTTGCATTAAATAACAAAAAATTATTTACTATAATTAATTATTTCGTGTTAATATGAGAGTAAAAAAGGAGCTTGTTTGTTTTGCGCAATTAGACGATATTTCGAGTGATATACGTTGGATCAATAGAGAGGATAATTTAAACCCCCACCCCGCTGTGTACGCCTTTGCGTATAAGTGAGCTATGTGTTTATGGCTAATGGTAACATTTCCAAGCTGCTAAATCATAAAATTTTAATTTCAAAAAACTCACAAGCAATTACATTCTGTAGTTTATAGAGTGAGACAGTTGGGGATTGGGGGGGGGGGGGGGGCGAATGGAACGAGATTTGAGTGGATTAATAATTAACTAATACTGAAACCCCATCTCCATATTTCTGATGAAGCCAATGCTAAGCATTTTTAGCGATTAAATTTGCTAACTTTGGCAATTTTTTGAAGTTGTTACTGATTTATAAGTTATATCTTTGACAAATTAACCCCCCCTAAGAAACTCTAAATGCTTCAAAAATTGCTTTAAATCATGTAGGAGTCCATGCCATTGCAAAAAAACAGGCTCAGACGTGCTAAAAACTTGATATTTTCTTTGTAGTGCATTTTAGTCGACAGACCAATGGGGGGGGGGGTTGAACCCCCAACCCTCCCCCCCTTCGTACGCTCTTGTTGAGCTTTATTACAATTTACAGTATTCAACTTAAAACTGGCAACAACATTGACAACTTAACAAACTCAAAAAAATAACGTTGGTAAATTAAACTAATTCAAAAGCAGTGCACTTCAATACTAACAAAGTAACAATAACAAAAAACGTGAGTCAAAAGATGAACGAAGTCGCGCTTTATGCAAATCAGCTGCAAACGCGCCCATTGCAACGACGTTATGACGTCATTAATCATTGCATTACACAACACTCTCATACAACATATTACGCTTATATCATAAGGTTTTGATCTACTGTATGTTTATTTATCTAATCAAAAGTTTCAGGTGTAGTATGCAAGAACTGATATTCATATTATTTTTGTGACAAGCGATAAGGTCGTAAATGAGCTGGATTTCGTTAGTTTGCGAGTTTGTTCTAAATGAACTTCTATCAACATTAACTAAAAACGAACATCTCTGTAACGAGTGTTGTTGTAAAAAAGGCAAGTTTCGGTTCTTAAGAAACTTAGTTACAAGTCATGCCTTCGATTTTTTTTTTGAACTACAACAAGAGAAAAAAAAATCGAAACCAAAGTCTTCAAGGTAATTTTTTTTCATGGGCTGCCAGGATAGGCTATGCGTGAATTCCAAAGCAGGCATGTGAGGGAAGGGCTATCTCACAGTTGTGAAAAACTTTATGTTCCAAATCTGCTGTGAAACTTCTGTAAAAATATTTTGAGTTATTTAAAATTTATTTGTTCCAAAGTCGGCATGATATTGCAATATTCGATTGCATTAAGAGTTTCGGTCGTATCAAGAGTTTTGGTTGCATCATTTAGAAGCGAGTGCAAAAAAAAGGCGTTTCAGGATAAATACGCAGCACGGCCACCTAAAAAATTGTAAACCTATTATTGTCCAGATATAGTTGTTGATGGTGTCAAAAGAAGAATATTTAGCATGGTTTTCAACTTTATCCTATTAAAATTTTGGCTTGTCTTCCAGGTTATTTTATGGAGCAAAACAGCCGCTGCAGAGCTACGAAAAATTGAAAATGATTCTCAGACCGAAAAGTCACTAACTTTAGGTATTACCTGTAATCTGTTATAAGTTACTTTTGCATTAATTTTGATTGCAATATTCCTTATTGGATTAGATGCAAGTCTACCACTCAATTAATATTACTTATTAGGAAGCATTAGAAAATAAGATTGTTGACTTTGTCATTGCATCCAGACCTCAAAATGGTAGCTGCGTTAAAAACCCTTTCAACTGCCTATAGTTACGTAATGCTGAGCTTAACCTGGTCAATTTGGTAACCGAATTGCTGAACTATACAGCAAGCCAAGATAATAGCCCTGTCATAGTTTTGCTGTTCAAACGTAGTGACATCACTACGCTCATGGAACACATTTCGAAACTCGATCGCTCAATAAAATGACAATTCGGACGAAAGCGTAAAATAATCGGAAAACTTTATTTGATCTGGAGGTTTAAAACTTTTTGAATTTTTCAGAGCTATTGAAAATATGATCCGACCAAAGTTTGTTCGTTTTTTTGAAGGTAAATAGTTGTACAACCAAAACTTGCTAAATTGAAAACTTTTTCGACCAAAAAGAGTAATAATAAAAATCACTAAAAACATTAAAATTGTCTTGAAATTTAAATTTTTTGAGTTTTTCGGAGCTATTGAAAATATGATCCTACCAAAGTTTTTTTTTTTTTTGGAAGAAAATAGCTGTTACATCTAAAACTTGCTAAATTGAAAACTTTTTTAGACCTAAAAGAATCACAATATAAAAACTAAAAAAAAAAATATCTTGAGATTAGGAATTTGGAGGTTTTTCGGAGCTATTGAAAATATGATCGTAGCAAAGTTTGTTTTTTTTTGGAGGAAAATAGTAGTATAACCAAAACTTGCTAAATTGAAAACTTTTTTTAGACCGAAACGAATCATAATAAGAAAAATTATCTTGAGATTTAAAATTTTTGAGGTTTTCGGAGCTATCGAAAATATGATCCTACCTAAGTTTTTTTGGAAAAAACAGCTGTACAACCACAACTTGCTAAATTGAAAACTTTTCTCAACCCAAAAGAATCATTATAAAAAAAAACTAAACAAAGAATTAGCCTCCTGCAACGCCATTGCAAATTACCAGCTGCCAAAAAAATCGACATTAATTTTATATTTTTAAGATTCAATGCGGAACAAATTTTCTGACTGTATGGGCTGTCGAGACGGAAGCGATGAAGACATTCAGAGTAACGGCACAATTCAATGTGGGTCATGCAAAGTGAAGCTACACAGATTAAGCAGTATATCTGAATGCCAAGACAGGGGTTTCCCCGAATGTGACACTACTACTTGCTACACTACTCCCTCCCTTGATTGTGCCCAGCAGCAATGCAATTTAACTGACGTCATATGCACGTCACATTGTGACGATGAGAACACATTATGTCGCCGAGCATTTCAATGTGCGGATGGAAACTTAATTCTTGCGTCACAATTTTGTGATGGCGTTACAGACTGTCTTGATAATAGTGACGAGTGGCGGAGTCGTCCTGGTTTCAAGTGTGCAGGATCTAATGACATATGCGTGTTGCCTCTAGCCAATCTCCATGATGATGTAGCGCAGTGCAGTGACAGCAGGGACTTGTGTAGGGGTGATTCATGTTTTGAATGCTTGGACAAGCAAGGACTGAAAATCAACAAAAGACAGCTTTGCGACGGCTATGTTGATTGTTACGATTTCTCTGATGAATGCTTGTGCGAGACAAATATGCCGAAAGAAAACTGTGACGTCATATTCACGTTAGATATCGACGCTGACACGACAATGTGCACCTATAACAAACTGTCAAACCGGCTCAATCATGAATTAATGAACAACAGCCCAATGCTGCTACATCTGGTGTCCCCCGAAAAATATCACACTAAACTTCAAGGCTTCTTTAATCCCATCAACAACGAGAGGTCTTGTGAGACCAAGAATGGGCGCACGGTCCCAACTCTTTGTGACGGAAGACCGGAGTGTCGGGACTATAGCGATGAATGTAACTGCGAAAATCGGCCTAGCTTCTGCAATAACCATTGTCTGAAGTCTGTCGAGATAGGAGATCGCCTCTGCGACGGAATAGAAGATGAAGTTTGGAAGCATATCAACAATTCAGAATGCCCACGAGGATTTGACGAGAAGGACTGTCCAAACAGGTTTTATTGCAAAGCAGGAGACAAAGTGAGCATTGATCAGTCACAGATCTGTGACGGAGTTGTCAATTGTGACGATGGCTCAGATGAACAAGCTTGGGCATGTGCCAGACTTTTCTCCTCAGCCACTGAAATGATTGATAGCAAATTCATTCGCGCAATCTATTGGATTGTCGGAATTTTGGTGGTTATTGGCAACTTCGTGGTGATCGCATCAACCACTAGAATGTTGCAAACCTCCAAGCTAACGAGCTCTCTCCAATGCCAACATCTCATTGTTCTCAATATCTCCGTTGCTGACTTCATCATGGGGATCTATTTGCTCACAATCGCCAGTTTCAGTGTCGTGTTCTCAGGTTACTACGGTGAAGTGGACCACGCTTGGAGGACTAGTTTGAGCTGTTCGGTAATCGGCAGTATGGCGATAGTCTCGAGCGAGGCGTCTTGTTTTTTGATGCTGATTCTTGCTGCGTTTCGGTTGTACAACGTCTACAAGCCTATAGCTGCTATTTCAGCCTCAACAAAAACTTGGAAGATATGGATTGCGTTGGTGTGGGTAATGGCCTTCATTCTGGGAACTCTTCCAATTCTTCCTCAAACCTCGTCGTATTTCATGCATAGCATTTCATTCCGGAGTCCGTTTAATCCGGATGGCTCTTGGATGAAAAGCTCACTTACCAAATTTGCATGCCGCTACGCCGCGCTAAGCAACCAAACAATCGAAAATGATGGGACAATGTGGGACTCGACTAGGCGATTTTTAAAAAAGAACTTTCCTCAAAACTTTGACCCCGTAAGAGAATTTGGTTACTACGCTGAAACCAGCGTTTGCATGCCGCGGTTTTACGTACCGCGTGGTGGAAAGTCTTGGGAATTTACGTTAATACTAATAACCTTTAACTTTTTGTCGTTCATTTTAATCGCAGTATGTTACGTCACAATGTTTTTCGAAACTCGTAAACGTAGCAGGATGCTGCAGAACAAAAACACGTCCATACTGAAAAGAGAAGCAACAATGCAAAAGCGAATTGCGAGAATTATCGCGACAGATTTCTTCAGCTGGGTTCCCATTTGTGTATTGGTATATGTTAGGATGAGCGGCATTGAGTTCTCAAGTTTGGCTTGCCAAATTAGTGCAGTGATAATTCTACCAATTAACAGTGCCCTCAATCCATTCCTCTATTCTGCCCTGCCCGAGAAATTGGTCCAAACGTTTACACGGAAAAGAACCGACAAACCTCGGTAGTTAATCCAAAACGTGTTTGTTTTAATCACAAATGTATGTTTTCAATTTGTTAAGCGAGATTGTAAAGTCGATTGAAAATCTGATAACAGAAAAAATTTGATTGAATTTTTTTTTTTGGTTAAAATAGCATGACTCCGAAAAAATTTCTTGCATTACTGTGAAAACATGAATTGGATGACTTATATAACTGCATCATGTAACTGCCGGAAGCACTTTACATGTCTCACCCAACGAAACTTAATCAGCATATTATTCATCGTGCTTGAACAACAATGTTTAATTCATATCTACTTCCTTTGTGTTTTTTATAAAGCCCTACTTAAAGTGGGCGTCAAGTCGTACGCGAACGAGCGTAACCTTTGTTTATTTCAAATTTATCGCAGGTATAGAGGTACCCCTGTAAGCCTACGGGCAAGACAAGACGAATTTTTATCTACTGTAAAGCATACTAAAGGTGCACTTACACTCGTACGCTCACGACTTCGAGTTAAGTGTAGACTGGGTCTAATTGCGTGTAATTAATTTGTCAAATAAACTGCATGATCGATGTCATGAAATACCGTTTTCATATCGCATTTTTCTTCATTGTGAAAAAAATCATCAATCAAAACTACCGAACGCTTTTTCGAGATCAGATTTATTTTTAGTAAGTCCAGGAAATTTCTGAATTATAATTCATTGCAACATAAATAAAGCGATTTGTTAAGTGCTTTCAAGAGTAAGACATACAGGACCCACTCGTACAGAAATAAAAGTCGATTTGGCATAAATAAAAAGTAGATTTTTTGAAAAAAAACAGGCCGAAAAACGCAAATAGAGACGTACAGAAAAAAAAGACATACAAAGATAGTTCAAAACAAAAACCGCTTAAAAACAAATATTGGCAATTGCACTTTTACCTCAACCTGAATAAGCTTTTAGATGCATTTAAAGCGGCAGTAAGCAATTATTGTAGACTATAGACGCTCGTAAAAATTTTGGAAACGATTCCACAAAAAATGCTTAAACTTTCTGAAGAGCCGCAACGACTCCAGGACCATCGAAAAACGTCTCACACCGGAAAAAGGTTACAGAACTAGTTGTATCGTGAAAGAGAAGCTGATAATTGCTGTGAATCCCTCCTTTTACAAGTGCAAAAGTTCAGCTTAGCATTGTTGACATTAAAGGTACAAACACAGACTTTCACCCACAAGCACAGACAATTGTCCACGACATCATATACGAAATCACGTGATTATTGCGAACCGTTGTGGAAATCAAGCCTAAAATGATTAAGAATTAATTAACTTACTTCAAAAGCAGCTCATTTTAATAAAGTTAATTAAAAAAACAAATTTACAAAAATTGGTAATAAAAACTGCAATAACCATGCAGTTAAACTATCAAAAAGAAAAAACAAGATTTGATTTTTGTCGCAATTTCAAAGAAAAAAAAAAAACTCCCGAGAAGTAGAACGAGATAGTTGATTATGGTTAATGACGGTAGCAAGTTTTGCACGCGTAGTTTTATCAAGTCGTGAGATATTCATTCAAGTTGCAATTAATGGTGGTAAATTGGAGTAATGGCGTAAGACTGAAACAGAAGACATTATCTTTCTTTCAAACTTTCCACATATCTATCATCTGGATTAATTATTTTTCATTTTAAGTAATTATCCTCATAGTTGGGTCGCAAAGCAGTACGCCTAATAGTGAAATCTTACCGGTTAAGTGGATCCACAACCGAACATATTTTCGACTGATTCCAAATTAAATTCATCTACCGAATCTGTAAAATAGAACATAAAAAGTTTTTTTAACAAAATTTGATTACAGAGAAATGTACTTGCTGATACAATTGAACTGCGAAATGTGCGTTTAGTACTATCATACTCACAAAAAAGCAACAAAGTTTGCAATAATGAATGAACTTGGATATTGATTCTGAACGTGGCTTGTGAATATTTTTATAAACTTTTGTCAAGAATGCCATGTTTTACTGCTTTACATAAACTCATTTTCAAAGATACAAGGCTAAAAATCACTCGTTAGTCATATTATTTCGAAAAACTAAATTTTTGAAACAAGTATGACGAAATGCAAACTTTTTGATAACATACCCAACATGCACTCTTTTTGTTTTAGAAGAACAATTTTATAAGACCACGAGGCGCATTTCTGCTTAAAATTTACGAGCAAATTAAGAACAATGCCAGCCTCAGCAACAAGGTTTAAGACGATGAAATATTAGTGATTTTCAAGCATTTACAAGCAAAATTGCAACGATTCTGAGACTATGAGTGCTGTTGTGCACTGCGCAGGCAACTAAGAATTTTTTTGGCTATCGTTCAAACCGAAAAAGCTCGCTTTTGTGTTTTTGCAATTTGACGATGCTGTAATAAGAACAGCAAAAAAAGTGTTTACTCAAGCAGACGAAGCATTCGGAATTTAACTGTTTTACACTTATGGCCGCTTTAATTGACATCGATGTTCTCAAAATTTAAGAACAAATTAAGTACTAATTAAGTACAAATCAGGCTGAAAATCGGCAAAAAATTAAACACAGCTAGACTCAACTCAAACTTTACTGATTCTTACGAAAAAAGAGAGCAATAGGATTAGCTATCACCGAAACCTCAAATATCTACCTTGACATGACGATATTTCTAATTTCTCAAGCGTGCGTAACGCCACCCTCACAACACTGGAGAGGTATCTTGCTGTTTCGGATGGATAGTTTGGAGAATTTGAGAGATTCTCAAAATCACATAAAGACGTCGAAGCTTTGAAAAACCATTGTTTGAAAAGTCGAAATGCTCTAAAAAAATATAGTAAAATCAATCAAAAAACATGTTACAAAATATTACTACATCATCATCTGCATATTTGCTCCATTGCAGAAGATAAGCCTTACCAGATTTCCTCTATTTCTCACAATGAAGGCTCTCGTCTTGAGTCCAATTCGATTTAAATTTAAATAGTTCATCACGCATTCTTATTTGCGTTTGGTTTTCCTGGGTTTCTGTTTTTCTCATATGACGTCGTTCGGTCGATCTTATGGTTATCTATCATCATTTGTCCGCATAATACGTCCAGCCCAGTTCTATTTTAACATTTTAAATTTAAGATTTCTTTTTTTTCTTCATGCATTAGCAATGCAGGATTTGCTTGATCCAATGGTGCTGCGTTGTAATTGCAGTGCATACTGTATAATTATGAAACTTAGCAAAGAAAATGTCTGTTAGTTTTTTTTTGTAAGCTATTGATTTGAAGATAATGGAAGCAATGGTTATATTTAATCTCCAGTTTTTTAGATTTATTCAATAATTTTCATTTGCTTCAACAAAAACAGGCTTTAACTGAAAAAACAAAACAATAAAACGGAAATAACGGCGACTGTCAGACTGAGTAGCTATAGTTCCTTACCCTACCAGTAGCTACCCGTACCAAGCACAAAGACATACAGTGCAAAGATTGAGAGCGAAATCCTCACCTGCAAATTTCCGTTCGGTTTCTTGCCCAGGTGTAATGATAATAAAACAGCTTTGCGCGTCTCAGGAGTCCCTGAAGGGTATCGGGTTGGCAACCTTCTAATTGAGTTGTCACTGGGTAAGGGAAAGGCAGATTAAGTCCGGCATGGAAGCAGAAAGCGTTAATTTCATTGCTAATTCGATTTCCAGTTTGCAAGGTCAGGTTGTGTAGAAGTGTAAGCATTGTCTAAAAGCACAAATGGATTGAAACCGCATCTAAAAACTAAATCTGAAAGTTTTTAACCATTCATTGAAATTCCAATACCTAAAGTCGGCAAGACCGATTTGCTTTTACAATTTGTAATAGGATTTACGTATAACAAGAATGTGAGATTCAGGATGCTAGTGTAAAAAGCCGGTCAAATCAAATCTTTCATTATACTCGCTGTATTACGCTGAAGCGTGTAACGAGTTTGCGGTGCCCATCTTCACGTCATTAAGCCTGCGGCTACACAATTTGTTTCGAAGAAATGTCGCAACGGTGGCGAGGCGTTGGCAACATTGTGTCCGATTTGATTGGCCAGAGGTTTGAACCTCAGACCTATCGCTCCAAAGACGAACGTGTTACTGCTCAACCAACTACATTATTATTTTTTCACCCACGACGTGCACTGAAAAATGTAGCTCTCAGGTTCGAAGAGCGATTGTCATGAAGAAATGAAACTCAATGAGACAAAGCATGCAAAATATTGTTTTGAAAACTTCTAGTAATTTGTCACCTACCCTCGAGTTAAACAGAGGCAGATTGAAACTATCCAATGTATTGCTCAGCCCTCCGATACGACATTGAGCCAGTTGGTTGCCAACACATTTGATGGCCTCGTTGATTTCATTCCTAAAACACAAAGCATTTTAATAAAAAACACAAATGAAAACAATACACCAAAACAATACAAAACTTTTCACACTGTCATAAGTAATAAAAACTAATGCACGGAACTTTGAAGAGCCATAATCGACGTTATGCCTACTGCTTCAAAATTGAATTAGCATTAGCCAACGTTTTACAGTCTTTTTAATTAATTTCGTTCATGCGTATTATAAACCTAATTGCATCAACACAGAGCGCCCTTTTTGATCTCTGTTTGCATGGCTGGGTCAGCTTAGCGAATGGACTGCTTGGCACCATTGGTGGGCAAATTAATGCAAAACGTTAGCTTCGTTAACTACTAGTTCGTTAACAAACTTCTCACCTCCGTTAACGTTAATCCGTTATTTTCAGCTTTAATTAACGGAAGTTAATAAAGTCCGTTAATTCGTTAACTTTTTGCGAGTAATTTACATTTCTTTTTATTCACTCGCTTCTAGAACACGGATAGATGCTGTTGAGCTGATTGTAAGGAATTATTTGTTGCTGTGGTGGTCTTTTTGTGTCTTGGAACTTGTATTTTACAGTCTAATCTAATTTCAAGATAAATATAAGTTCAAATGCACTAACGAAGCTGTGATCGGAAAATCTTTGGAATATGTGAACAGCGATAATTAATAGACCTATGAGGCTGCTGCTTATCGTTTGCCACAAAAAAGCGCTCCTTTTTCGCTTCAATAAAACTCGTGCTAATACGCAACAAGTGTTACCAGAGCAAACTGGTTTGTACAGGTATGATGAATAAATGGGGCAAGATATTAACGATAAATACCTTAACGGAAGTTAACAGAATTCAACGGAAGTTACTTTAGTCCGTAAACAGAAGTTAAGGGAAGTTAATTTAGTACGTAAACATGAAAAAACTTTTTAACGGATTAACGAGTTAATGAAAAACTTGGCTTCGTTATTAACGGATTAACGGACTTGTGCCCACCTATGCCTAGCACCAATAAGTGTCTTTCCTGAAGTCATAATGGTAAGGTCGAAAGTCAAGCCGGCATTCAACAACCTTTCGATCACTGATCCAATCCTCTACAATTGAGCTGTCGCAGCTGCGTCTTCCTAATCATTCATCTTTTTTTATTTTCAGTACGTAGAAACGCAGAGGTGGAGTCGAGAACACAAGGCTCGAGGCCAAGACCAAGGACACAAAAAAATCCGAGGCCAAGAACATCCCTTCCCAGGGCAGACCCTCTCGAGACCAAGGCCAAGGATCAAGGACACAAACACAAGTGTTCTCCAAAAAAAGGTCTATAAATTTTTTTTTCTGGCGATCTCCCAAAAAAACGAGGTTTTAAAACTTTTTTCAGATGATCTCAAAAAAAACGAGGCTTCGAGGCCAAGGGCTTCAAGATGTGTTCGCGAGGACTCCACCTCTGCAAAAACGTCACTCGTACCTGCAAGTTACAGCTCCTCTATAAATATTGGGAGAGGCAAAAATGTGCTGGCATCTAAAAATTGAGTTGACAGCGTGAGATACCGTGCAAGAGGGAAGGAACCGTTCATCGTCTGGGAAAACTAAAAGCAAAAATCCGAAAACTCTGCTTAAGTTACATTGTTTCCATCAAAAGCAGATCACTAAACAATTAAAATCTTTCAACAGCCTTTTCCAATATCGTTTGACCAAAAGTGTCTACAGCTGTACCTAATGTTTAGGCAAAGTAATCAATTGAATTTTTGCGGTTTTCTGCTCAGAAACAGTAACTGCTGACTGTTTCTCAACTGGAAAACGCAAAAATTCAAGTAATTTGACCATACCTGGTCAACATTGTTAAGAAATCTACGCAAACGTTATGTTGGTTTGAATTCAAAAATGATAAAGAAATCCCAACTTTTAATGTATAGACAATATAGTGAGTGGACAATCTGCACAAACGAAATTTGGTGAAGAACATTATTCTCTGCTGGTTTTCGCAGTAATACTATAGCAGATGTACATTAGTTTTTATTTAACACAGCTGTGGGTTTTGCATACCTGGTATACTCGTTGTTGATTGACCTGTGGTAGTTGGTACTGCTGTAGTTCGTATTGTTGATGGAGTTGCAGTTCGTGTAGTTGTTTGAATGGTTTGTATTGTTGCTGCTTGTGAAGTTCCTTCTGTACTTTGTGCAGTTGTTGCAATACGTGCACCTTGTGTCGATGACGTTGTTTGTGTTGTTTCTGATAATGTTGATTGTGTCGCAGTTTGCGTTGTTGGCTGCTCGGTTTCCATTATTGCCGATGACAGTGTTGTACGTTGTTCTGTTGTTGTAGGTGTAATTGATGTGGAAGGGAGCAAAGTATCCAACGTGGCACGAAGTGTGGATGTTACATTTGGTAATGGTTGGTTATTTTCTGATGTTGAAGCTTGCACTGTGGTTGAAGACCGTGTTGCTTCAGCTAATGTTGTAGAATGTGTAGTTGCAGCTACTCTGGTGGATTGTGTGACTTCAGCTACTGTTGTAGATTGTGAGGTTTCAGCTACGTTTGTAGATTGCGTAGTTTCCGGTACTGTTGTAGGTCGTGTAATTTCTGCCGTTCTTAAAGAATGCGTCGCTTCAGTTGTTGTTGAATGTTGTGTTGTTTCAGTGGTCGTAGAAGATTGCGTAGCTTCCACTAATGTGAAAATCATTGTAGTTTCTTCAGTTGTTGAAGATAGTGTAGTTTGTGATGTCGTAGAAGGTTGCATAAAACGTGTAGTTTCTTCTGTTGCTATTGACTGTGCGGTTTCCGTGGTTGTAGATCGTTGAGTCGTTTCTTCAGTCATAGACGATTGTGTGGTCTCTGTTGTAAACGATTGCACGGTTTCTGTTACTAAAGGTTGCACAGTTATTGACAAAGGTTGTGCAGTTTCAGTAGTGATCAATGATTCAACGATTTCTGCTGTTGGATTTACAGCTTGTGTACTTTGTAGCATTGTAATGGATGACAAATGCTCTTCCATTGTTGACAAGAGTGTGGATGTTGAAGGGACAGAAGCTAATGGAGTTGTTGTCAGATTAGTTTGAGTTGTTATTGGCTGCCTGGTTATTGCTGGTGTAAGCAATGTTGTGCTGGAATTCAGAGTCTCTAGGCTAGTTTGTGATTGTGATGCTGTGTCTTGTGTTGATTCAGGCATTGAAGTTGACGTTGGTAGTTGAGTTGTTGTAGATCGCATCGTATTTAATGCTGCTATTGCTTGGGTTGTTTCAGGTATTGGTCTTGATGTTTCTGTTGATTCCAAAAACTCTATCGTTGATGATTCAGTTGTAGATGTTGTTAACTGTGGTGATACAAAAGCTGTACTTGGTGTTCCAACTACTTCTGCTGTTGTTGGCAGAGTAAATTCTGAAGTTGTTGGGGCGGCTAGTGATTGTGTAGTTTGTCTTATCACTGGCCGTATGGTTTCTCTCATTGTCGTTATTAATGTTTCATTAGTTGTTGCCGGTTGTGAAGTTTGCGATATTACTAAACGAGCCGCTGTTGTTGGACTTGTTGCTTGTGTCGTTGAAGTTGATTGTGATATTGCGTGTGTTGTTGTTGCTTCACGCATTATTTCTGTTGATGATTGCAGAAATTCACTTGGTGTGGATATCGGCATTGTGATCGTTGCACTCTCAGTTAGCGTTTGAATTTGCTCGGTGGTCCTGGTTGTTGCTTGCGCAGTTGCAATAGTAGACCTTGTTGTAGCTTGTTCAGGACCACGGGTGGGAACTGAGAAGTTTGTAGATCTGGTTGTGGCTGTTGTTTCAGGAATTGTTCCTGTAGTTTGTGAGATTTCTAATGTTGCTGTTTGAAGAGTTTCTTCGGTAGTAGGTGTTGGCATTTGCTCTGCAGAATTTTCAAATACACGCTTTTCAAATACGTGATAACTTTAAAACACACCATTCATCCAAATACAATAAAAACGCTAAAAAAATAATCTAGCAGTGTTGTCTCAACAGAGTCAGCTGCAAACATTTTATAGTATATGATCACAATAACTTACAAGGATACAATTTGGAAAATAAGTGATATATTTCTAAAGATGATTGCACTAACGTTTACTGTACATGTTATATACCTCTGATAGTGGCTTCAAACCCTCTTCCTGATATTGAAGAGTCAGATGCAAACTGGATGTGAAGCGAACTGGTTGTGGAAACGTATGGTTCAGGGAGAGTTGAACCAGACAAACGAAAAACCTCTTGGTTGTTCTCTGAACCCTAAAAATTATACGCAATTAACGCATTAAACTAAGTTAATAACAAGTTGCATTATTTCAAAACCAACGGAAACCATTTCTTTAATTCGAGTTTGTAAACTGGCCATATCAGTTTAACAAAAGATCAAACTCGAACTGTTACTAAATAAGAAAAACAGAATTTAACCAAACAAAGAAAAATGAAAACTAAGACTACAGAAAAGTACAAGAACTGCTACAAAACACCTATAGTTGCATTGATTGAACTTCAGAGACCATTAAATACATCAGCAAGGATTAATCAATAGATTAATATTTTAACAATACTTACATTTATGAAATCGTAATTCGCTTCTGTTTCCATCAATATAAATTCGAGTACGAGGACGTATCCCGATGTGTTGGCATGAAATCTCCATTCACATATCTCATTTGTTTGATAAACATTTGGGTAGTTTGGAGATCGGATGGTGAGAGGAGTTTGAGTCACAGATGCATTATAACCGCAGAGTAGAGAGGAAGGTATAGTACTGACGGTAGAAGTTAGCTGTGAGCTTGACTGAGTTGGTTCTACGGTCGGTGAAGCGGGCATTTGCTCTATACATGGTTAACACAGAGTTCTGTTACACAATGTATGAAGATTACATAACAAAATTAGCTGATATGGGTTTGCTCACATTCCCATTGCCCATCTATACAAGTCATTCACTTTCAAAGAAATTTACATGCGACATATTTTGTGATACTGCTCAAAGTGCGTAATGCTAAAGAATGCATGGCAGCCACGTAAAAGTTAAATGGAACCAGCTTGGTTTTTTAATATGAGAGCAGAATTAAAATTTTGATATGCAGCTCTGATAGCTGATGCAAAAAGTTAAAAACCATATTTTCTAACCACTAGTTAAAAGTTATGGTTGTACAGTCAAACTGGTAGCTAGTGTTCTCTATGATAATTCTTGTATGATGCCATTGGCATGGCTTTGGATGCCCCCACTGATTTTGCCTTCAGTCCTTGTTTAAATTAGCCCACATTTATTTACGTGATTGACATTAATATTGATTGATTTTATTCATATTCGTGCGTGGTGATTTTTTTTAGAGGATGATAAGTTTTTAGAAATTGAACTCAAGTGAACAAATAAACTGAATTGAATTGTAATTTACCAAGTTGCCTTGACCAGGGGACATTGAAGGGACCTTTCGGGCACCTGACCACCTGTCTATCACTCAAGATGGAGGCTTCAAACTGGCCTTCAAAGCGTAGCCGAGATAACTTGAACGTCAATTTTATGACGATCATGAACACATGCTTCGAGTTCAAGCCGCATCCTAATCGCGTTGTTGCGTAGTTGGATAAATCGCTTACAGCATTTATTTCGGTTTGATGATTCCAATTGAGCAGCAAGATCAACTGAAATTAATATCCAAAAACAATTGGAAAACTTGTAATGTGGAATAACTCCCAAAAGAGTAGGATTTGCCCTAAGAAAAACCGCCACCATCGCTTCCTCGTAAGCGGAGGGTAGATATAGATTAATCAATCAATCAATTATTAAAAAACTACAAAATGCTAGAACTGTGGATGGGTATTGCGTAGGCATGCAAGCAAAAACAAATAACTGTTCGAAGCGCAGTCTGTCGTAAATTTAATACCTCTAACAGTTGCTTCAAATCCTCTTTTTGCAATGGTAGAATCCGAAGTGAATCTCACATACAGTAAACTTGTTAATGAAACGTAAGGATCAGGAATTGTCTGGCCAGAGTAGAGAAATACCACTTGATTGTCTTCCAAGCCCTAAAAAAGCAATTTCTGACCGTTACAATCAAATGTCAGCAATACATTTTTTATAGAAGTTTTTCGCTATATTTTTCACTTCCTTGCAATTATCTATTTCAACTATGCAAATTTATTTAAGCCTAGTTCATAAAATTAACAAAAAGTGCTTAAGAGTATTGTTATTTATTTGCATAATTAGTTATGAACTGAAAGAATAGTAATCAAAACAGGATCATTCGAACTCTGCTAGAGAATCATGGCAAACAAAATAGTCATTTTTTCCTTCTAACTAGCTCAGCAGAAACATCAAATTTATCATAAAGTCATTACAATTTCTCATTAATGTTTTCTTTCAAGAAAACTGAGGAGCGCTGCCACAACTTGAAACTTAACCAAGCGCTTCGTTCGAAATGAAAAATTACGTTTCAACTTTACAAATTCAAGAAAATTTATAGTCATTTTATAACTGCGTTGCTCATTGCTTTACAGGAATTGGAGCGGTCTGGTTGTGATGAAAAGTCCCTCAAACTTAAAAATTTGTGGTAATTGAAATTAAAAAACTTAACTGACTATACATCACTGTTTATTGCAGCCAGTTTGGCAGTTTCTAAAGATGTCTGCACGAAAGTGATGAGTTCCAATAGAGCGAAACGATTCATCTTGCGTTGACTAGTTACTTCGTAGCTTAATCAAAAAGAACTCACCGTAATAAAATCATAATTTTCTTCTATTTCAATTGAATTGAGTTCAAATATGAGCCTGTATCCTTGCGTGTTTGCGTGAATTACCCACACGCATTCCTCGTTCACTCCGTACCTATCCGGGTAATTCGGGGAGCGGAGTATTACCGGATCCCGAGTCACAGAAATATTTGATCCGCACGGAATTGAAGGAGATAATGTTGTTCGATTGAATGATACTACAAAACATTAAATCTATAATGCACAAGAAAAACATCGAAGGATGCAAAGTCCCTCGACTAATAGTTTAATAGTTATAACCATTCACCTATGAAAAATTCATTATCGTCAATTTCCATTCGACAATTTTTTTATTTGTGCCTGATCTTGTCGACTAAACTGAATTAACCTACTAACTGAAGAGCCTAAAACTGATAAAACATGCTATCACATCATGAAAAACATTTACTTTAAATCAAAATACCACAAGATCATCACTTTACTTCCAAAGTGTGTATCTTCCTTCTATTCCAGGAGCACAGCAGATTTTCCCCACTCGCAAGGGTCAGCCGGATTATGCAGCCTATGATCGCCGTCTTGCACAATCTTGTGCATCCAACCTTTGCAAACCTCTGGCAATCATGTCACCTTCAAGCACATCTTTCCATCTCTTTTTGTTTGGCCTTCCTTTTATGACCCATGAACGTATAAGTGTATGCCTTTACTGGGCCGCTTTCTTCATCCATCTCTCCACATGCACCAACCATCGCAACCTTCGTTCACTCATAAACACTTCCAATTTCTCCACGGCCGCCATTTCACAAATCAAAATATACCACAGAACTACCACAATTATCTTTCTTCACAGAGTATTGAATTTAAAGTGTCACGATTTGCAAAATATATCATTCATTTTACCTGGAGTAATTCCGCTTGGTTGTTCTGTTCCATTGACCACAAACGTGACATTGGGCGGTAAAACAGTAGTTATTGGTTGGCTGGTAGTTAAAGATTCAGGTGATACTTCTACAAATACACCGTGATTAATGCATTGTGGTTGTCGCAAAACGTTACTCTCAAGCATGTCACAATTAATGAGTTTCACATGAATTGAAAACACAGACAATAAAATAGTTCTAATATTTTGATACAAAAGGCAACCAAAAAACACCAAGGACATTACGACAAGAATGGCTTTTTTGAGTGGTTTTGCCTGGGAATTAAACAGTATATCTGTTGATTAAACGGAGTGGGTTGATAAAAGGGAATGGAGTGGAAGAAAATAGTAAAATAAAAGAATTGCTAAAAACAGATAGATAGCCTTGAACCGGGTAAATTGAAACTGGATGTAGTAGGATCCCACAAAACTCAACATTCATAAAATAGAATCGGAGTTTCGAGGCAAAAAGAGCTAAGAATATTCCTGTGATGAAACAATGACGATGAACTGGAGCTACGCACTGGTGCCATAGATGTTTGGGGGCTTTTCAATACAAATTTACCTCTTACAACGGCCCGAAACCCTGGGAAGGAAAGGCTGTTATCTGTCCGAAATCTAATCAGTAGTGATGATGTGTTGGAGATGAATGTGGAAGGAACGTTTCTTCCAGTATGTATTGCTGCTTGTCGTTCCCCTTCAAAAACCTAAACAGATAGTATGAACAATTGAACGCAGCATGAACAACTTGTCAACTTATCAGAGTCTAGTGACATAGTACATATTCGAGAGGTGCAAGCCATATTTCGGAAGTGTATACCTATCTTTTCGCACATCGATTTATCTGTCTAGCATGCTGGCATCGCTGCCCAAACTCTACTGCAAAATTCTGAAGAAAAGAAATAAAAGAACACAGTGCGATTTGAACCCAAGCGTGAGACTTATCAGTCACGTTTTAATCACAAGCCACAGAAATGATGTTGGTGAATTGATGAAATGCCGTATTTCACTCAAAATGAACATAAAAAAACGGTAGATTGCAACATCATGGGTACAATTCGCTCAAAATGCCTCCCAGTGTGATTTCCCAAAGTGGGAATGCGTCGCTTTTTCCTTGAAAAAGACAGCGTTTTTTTTCCATAGAAGTCGAGCAGTCTACTTGTTGTGGTCACCTAGCCCTACAAAGACCTTGCAAGCTAGAGTTGTAAGGCGGGCCGGGCTTTTCGGGTCCGGTTAGGGCCAGGTTCGGGCCTAAAGTTGACATAAATGTCGGGCCTAATTCGGGCCTGAGACGTTCTTTTTGTCTTAGGTTCACAAAAATAGAATCAAAATAACTTGGCAACATTGCTAAATTCTTCACACGTAACACAACTTTCGTTTTTTTCGCGCACGATTTGGGCTTCAAATTTGTTTTCGGGTTCGGGCCGAGTTTGGGCCTGAACTAGTCGGCCCGTGTAAAACTCTGTTTGAAGCTGAACCCAAAAAAGGTGCTTTGCGTTAGTGCGGATAAACAGACGCAAAGCTCGTGGTTGATACGCATGAATGAGTTCACAATAGAGTTTGGAACTTACGTCAACGTAATCAAAGGCATATTCGATGTTGAAATCTGTGAACACGAGTTCGACTCTATATCCGGGCGTGTTGGCTTGAATCCGCCACTCACAAAGCACATTGTCACTGTAAGCCCTAGGCCACCCCGGGGAGATGATCTCCATCAGGGTTGCGCCCACGGTCCGGTTAAAGCCACATTCTATAGCAAGAGGTTGAGTCGGGGTAGTCTCTGAAAAACATAATAATTGAAATCCTT
The DNA here is from genome assembly GCA_963965965.1 of Trididemnum nubilum. Taxonomy (NCBI): domain Eukaryota; kingdom Metazoa; phylum Chordata; class Ascidiacea; order Aplousobranchia; family Didemnidae; genus Trididemnum; species Trididemnum nubilum. Next base: position 38,630,692 of record OZ014476.1, read on the forward strand.
TGGCGTGAAAAAAAACTGATAAAAGATTTCAGGGATTTGGTTTAACTATACTGTTAATTTTTATCACCGGATTAATGAGACAGATCATAGTTGAGCCTAATAAAGTATTATAATATTTATTCGCGAGGAAGCGGGAGGACCACGACTTATATTATGGCTAAAAGATTTCCGAGTCTGCGTCTCTGGTATGACATACTACTGCTGCACTAGATAGCGCTTTCTCGCGATAAGCTATACTGTGTATGAGATCGCCCTTGTCAGCTCATGGTTGTTCATCAGTGTCAAAAATGATTTAAACCATTTCCTCCTAAGACAGCCTTACTACGCCAGTTTTGTTTAACCAATTGTTTGAGATTCAAACCTTCAATGCTCATAACTTGGCTCTCGCTCGCCACCTCGCGACATTACAACTAAATTGTTAGCTTTAAATTCGTTCAATTGCCAGCAAATTTTAATCAAAAACCATACCACTCCCACGATTAAACGTATGCAAGTTTTATTAATTCAAAGTTTAGCTTTCGATGCCTGACACAGTTTCTTTATTGCAACATTTTCTTTGTACCGAGTGGATAGAGTGTCTGCTACTGAAACGGTCGACTCGGTTTCAATTCCCGGTCGGGTCGAACCAAAGACTATAAAAATTAGTATTCACAGCTTCTTTGCTTGACCTTCAGCAATTAAAGGGACAGTGTGAAGCCTCCGCCATGTGTGGTAGACAGGTGGGCAGGTGGCAGCTTGACTCGAAGACAGAAAAGTCCCTTCGCTGTTTCCTGGCCAAGGCGACTTGGTGAATAAATTGTAATGACAATTTCAACTACAACATAAGAATATACCTTAACAGGTTTATGAAGCAATTTAAGTTCAATGTTTATAGTGGAGTAAATTCTTACCTGTGGTTGTTGTAGGGGCTTGAGTAGGTTTGATAATTTCTGTCAAAATGAATCAATTAACAAATATTAACTCAGCAGCAAACACGCCAAAAAAGCTACACAAATAAAGCTATTGTATTTTTGAATTTTGTCAGAAACTTTTGACGTTACGTTAAAAATACCAGCAAATTTCAGAAATTGTCTTCCGATCTCAATACAGTAGTGCATATTCACAGAAACGTAAGATTTACTAATTGATACAAACTCGCACAACCTGACATTTAACAATAAATAATATAGATTTACAATGCATTCTTAAGACCGAAAAAGTTTCAAATAAACACAAAACAATTGGAACTTTAGGTAACCTAAGAAACATATTGAGCCGAATTTGGACAGAAATATTAATGAATGTTTCAATGTACAATTTGTCACATTATCAGCAGTTAAACGGTCTGCATAGAAGTTGAAAAAATAGCTTTGATTTGGTCAAGTTATGGGAAGAACCAAAACTAGAAATTCGTGGAAACAGCACCACACAAAATCTAAAGCCATTTAAATTTGAAGTAAAACTTTAGGTCAATGCCAAATTTAAAACCAATCATGCTTCAAAACGGCGGCAAATTTAATTAAAAACCTTACCTCTGATACGTAGCTGGATTCCCTGCCTCTGGACGTTTGGGTCGGAAACAAATCTTAGGGCAATGGATGAGGAGCTGGAGATGAACGGAGTTGGAATGTTGTCACCGGAATATCGGAAAACCTCCCGATAGTCTTCAAATATCTGTGGAATCAATTTGTGATAACTGCTGTAGCCCTAGTTGGAGAAAAAAACTAAGAAAAAATCAATCGCAGTTATTAAATTTGACAATTTTTCCAATCGAAAATATGTCGGCTCTTATAATCTATATAGGAATAAATCAAATAAAACAGAAGCAAGAAGAATTTTTGCTCGATAAAAGCTATCTTACAATTATAACAATAAATTTTTGCTAAAATTGTTCAAAAAAATCATGTAAAAAAGTTTCAGGAATACTACCTCTCCCCTTCCAAAAATATCCATAATTAGTTATTCCAAAGAGATAATTTAAAGATTTTAAGAAGCAAAAGAAAGATAAAGCGTGAGAAAAAGAAAAAGTTAAAGAATTAAAAAAAAAGCTGGAGTATTAGCAACAATACGGAACGGTTGTTGCAAATGTTCTAATAATCTTTTTATACTGGTCTTTACGTATACCCTATGCGTATGCGTAAAGGTGTCAAATCCAAACTTTTTCGATGGAGTGCCAAATGCAATTTAGTGAAGGTGTAAATGTTGAATGCGAGTTAACCGGAAATTTTACAGATCACAAACAACGCATTAAAATGCCATCAATTTGTTAATTCTCAGAACATGTACCATTACCGCATAGCTAAAAGTCAAAACTCGATCTGTTAATAGTTATATAAATACCAGAGCTATTTTGGTTATTTTAGTTCAGCAAAATAATTACCACGCAATTTATAAATTACTCTACGCAAGCTACTTCAATTTTTAGCAAGAGCGGTTACTGGAATACAGGGTTCCATACAGGGTTCCAGGGTGATAAGCAAAAATAACTCCCAATTTAAAAACATTCACAATTCATTCAAGAGTTGAAATATGTTATGTTTTCCTTAAAATCGATAAATTTCTTTGAAATTGTTAATTTGTTAATCGTGTTAATTTGCGATGGTGGGTAAAGCGCAACTTTCGCAACCTCTGCAATTGCTGAAGTTGCGGATTAAAGTCTTAAAAATTTGTTACGCTTTAAATGCGCTGCGCTTTAATACAACCCAGAAAATTGTTGGGTAATACAGTAGGCGCTGCTAAATACAACCACCTTGGGACCAAACCATTTTGATCATAATATCCGAATGGTCATGAAAACCGAAGTCGCCATAACCGCGCCCGAATCGATGCCGTAAGCCACAAAAAGTCCAAATTCCGTCAAATTCATCGTTTAACCGAAGTAACAGTGTGACATCGGCAGCAAAACAAAGTACAGTACTGTAACAGCACAAGTGACGGTAAAACTAAGTACAGTATGTAACAATATGTGCAAGCGGTGATACAGCATAACAAAGTAAATAACAGTTCAAGTAACGTTTAATCAAATTAACATACCAAAGCACCGCCAAACAAATTCAAAATGTTACGCACATACGTAAGTTAGTTATAGGTGCAAAAACTCGGTAATGTTTCCGCTAAACAAGAGTATGGCGGTAAAAAATACTGTACTGTAATAAGAGAGATGGAGAAAATGTTGGTCATATTATCCAAATTTGGTCATATTAAACGGAAAATTTCAAATGGAGAAATTCCGGACCGTACCAAATCGGTCATAATAAGCGGCTGGTCGTATTGACCGTGGTCATAATAAGCGGCGCCTACTGCAGCGCAATTCACTTTGTGTTTTTAACTGAATCAAAAAGTTTATTGCGGAAGTTACGCTGCTATTCAGAAATAAAAAAAAAATTAAATTGCGAATTTTGCGCTGCGGTTTTACTGGTTGAAAATATCGTTGCGCTTTGTTGCGCTGCGCTTTTGATATAATGTTATTCATGCCCACCTCTGTTAATTTGCGTTAATGTTGATACGGTTTCCCGGTCGGCCTAAAAAGGTAATAAAGAATGCCGGTCGCGGTGGTCGTCTCACCGCATTCTAATCAATTTTAATGAAACTCCATGCAATACATTTTCTTCTCATGTTTATCATTTGTATAGGAATTCTAGTTTAGAAATAAATTACAATTATTTTAAAATAGGGAGCTACCTTTCTATCATCCTGTATTTGAAGCTGAAAATAGTAGCAATGCAATCGCTAGCGGAACCACATTCATATCAACACTCTACAATACTTACACTCAAATAGTCGAAAGTGCTTTCCGTGTGAAATGACTGAAACACCACTTCGAGTACGTGTCCAGAAGTGTTGCTGTGTAATTCCCACCCGCAACTCTCATAGTTTCTATAAGAAACAGGCCACCCAGGAGTCACGATTGTTACAGGTGACTCCGAAACTGTCCCGTTAAATCCGCATGGAAGATATCCAGGAGGGAGTGGAGGCAATGCTGCCAAAAAGAATTCATCATAATAAACTGAAACTGTGCTATATCACACAGCGTTAACGAAGTTAGATGTTCATTAAAAATTTATTGGTTTCAAAATACGTTTGACAGTTCACTAACGAAAACACTGGGAAGATCTCAAAAAGGAAAAACTAACCCACAATTACTGAAGTCAGTCAAAATGTCGCTAGGCAGTCACTTGAGTTAACATACTTTAGGATGACGGAGTGGTCGAGAGGTAGTTTTACTTGGAAGACCACCGCGTCCTTGGCACTTATCTGTATTTCTTTTAGAAAAAAAAAAAAACGGGTTTGAATCCAACTAGCAGTCTTTTTGCTCTCTACACGACAGACTGGACACTAGAGCTAATTTAATTTTGCTATCGAACCGAGTTTATCTCATTTATATTCATTAGTTGCCTTAGTTGGACTTCGAACTCACATTTAACATTATTATTCATGTAACATTTAAAAAAAGCGTTTTAGTCAGCAGCTGGCCCAATATTTTGCCTCGTTTCGCGCAAACTTTGAATGATTATTTTTTCACGTTTTTGCACGGCAGCTATTGGCTTATGAACCATGTCACAAGTTGGTTCAGTTTTTGATTTTTGACTACTTGGCAGTTGAACGTTTGTTTTATCAAGCAATGCCTTCGAGGTTATTCTGTTTTATTTCTGTTAATTTTGAAAACTTTTAGTTAATTTTTGCAGCGATGATTTTATTGTAAATCTACTCAACAAATTTTGATTAAGTTCTTTTTGTTGAGAAAGTAGTATAGCACTGTCGGAGCGGTGAAGACCTGGACATTCCTTCCAGGACACTTTCAACATCCAGCATCTAAGTTATAGCTAATTTTGTAACAAGTCGGTATGAAAAGGTCTTCTTTCATTGCTGCGGGTAACTAACGCTAAAAACCAAATAGCCACTTTCAGCCAAAATGTTGAAAAAAGCTTTCTTACTCGTTGGTTGTGACGTAGTAGTCCTGGTTGTCGTGGTAACAATCGATGACGGAATCACAGTGCAGGTGTTGTTGACGTCACAACAGCGTCGCGAACAACTTCCATCAACGCGAAGAAATTGGAGTCGAAAAGCAGGGTCAGACAAAAGTAGCCCCCGAACCCCATCGCAGGTTACTTGAGGGCAGAATGAAGGTGACAAACATGTCGTCACAATTAATATCCCTACATAAAAAATTAAATGATATTGACTACTTATCAATACGAAATTTGCGTCTTTAATCAAAAAATAGCTATTTTACTATACAAAAAAGTCTTCGAAAAAAAAGAAGCAAAAGAGAAAACATCCACTGGAGGAGACTAGCACCTATTCAAGGATTAATTTATTTTTTGCAACTTTATGGCTTTTCATCAAAAACAGTCCAAAAACAAAATAAAACTGACACAAACAAAAAACAAAAAAATGCAAGCAAATAGGGCAAAACGGCCTACAATAGGGCAACTGGACACGTTTTGTACTAGTTTTGACACGATTGAAATCATAATACCAAAACTTAACAAGTCGGTTTGGATCAGTTATACAGGAATACGCAGCAAGCAGAGCTCTATGCAAAATACCACACACTGTCTAGCATCACTTTGTTTGTGACATTATGAAGAGTGAAATGAGTTTATCTTCCGTTTCCTGTTCCAATTGTTCGTCCACGTCAAAGAATCTTCCAGATACATCTTACAATGACGTTATATTTGACTTTTAAGTTCATTTCTACTTACGATGGAACGAAAACTTAACGAAAAAGCACTTTACTGATGGAAGCGCAAATAGTTTATCTCCCCAATAGCGGTAAAGAGGTATAGCTAAATGATATCAGAACACCCACAGTTTATATTGCAAATTAATCAAAAGAGTAATAGCTGCATAAAGTTTTATCATTGGCATGTTTTCTGGCATTTAGGCTACCAGCGCCGAAACCTAAGAAAAAGCAACCAGAAGGGTGGCTATTGTTGGAGAAGCAATAGGAAAAAGCGATACAAAAAAGTTGTTCTACTACAGGATGTGACGTGATTAGACAAAAAAAATTGTCACCCACAGGAAGTGACGTATTGCAACTTTTTCGTATTGCTTGTTTAAGTAGTTGCCCTTGTGGTGACTCTTCCCAAGGCTTTAGCGCCGGAATTATGATATATTTCTGGTAGCTCTTCTCCTAGGCTTCAGCGCGGAATTAAAATATACGCCGGAATAGCGGCGGCGATAGCTCAGTAGTACAGCGCCGGGCTAGTGATCGAAAGGTTGCTGACCTCAGGTTTAATTCCCGAACTGTCAAAGCGTAGTTGTGTTCTTGGGAAAGACACTTTACGCTTATTTCCCATTGGGACCAAGCAGTCTACCCATTGTGGTGGTTAACCGGACAAAAAACTTGCAAATAGAACCCCAAAAAAGTGCTTTGCGTTGGTGTGGTTTGACAGACACAAAGTGTCTGGTACATACAAACAAACGAGCGCCGGAATTAAGCCTATAGGTCAGAAAGTACGTAAACAATTAAGTATTAAAACTCGGTCCCGCAAATGTTAGAAAGCAATGTAATTGAATTATTGAGGTTTTTGAGAAGCTATATTGAGTATGAAAAGATCCCAAAGGATTTAATCTATGCGGTAGCCCACATTTAATTGATTACTTCACTAATAAGCCTTGCTAATAAGTAAAAATTAATTCTTTCACAATAATATAGAGCAACATTTACAAGTGCAAGAGTAACATATAAAGCGCGTAGTTATATGAATCTTGAATAATTTGTTCACTAATAAAACATTTTCTGTTGCCATGTACTGGGTAAATCAAGGCTTATTTAAAACGATTTAAAATTATTTTACCTTCGTACACGTTCCCAGTTTGATTGAATAGAACAGTGCTGTTGAAGCTTGAACACAGCAGCTCATGTGAACAGGTCCCATCCACATGATAGAGATCGAAAGATCGACCTTCACTGTTGACCACTTCAGCACCAAGTCGACACGGAAACTCTGAAAAAAAAAAGAATTTTCGGGACCAAGAAATTTGATGTTTCTGTTTTTCCGAACTATAATACTGAGTGGACTGAATACAGAAGGTTTTGATAATTGAAAGGCATATTAAACCTACTGTATTTCAAAAATTTATTGAAAATGTTAAATATACTTGAGTGTTTGCAAGAACACCATAGTAACCTAGCACTTGGCAACATATGTCATAATATTTACAAGTTTATCGATATATCAATTTTTCTCGATCTTAAAAAAAGTTTTCGATTATTTATCTTCAAATCCTTTACAGTCAATTAAACACAAACAAATCTGTCCCAAACAACAAGCAGGCTTTAGAACATGTGTCATTCTTTCACCATGAAAATCAACTCACCTCTTGGAGGAGATGTGACTTCTGGTGTAGTGGTGGAGAAATGAGTGGCAACTTCTTCTGGAACCTCTGGAAAAATAATACGTAATGCGTCATGATGATTTATCTCTGTTTGGTGGCTTTAAACAAGCAACAAAATTGCATGGGAAGAAGTCAAAACTTCACTTAACTTGGAAAATGTTCAACTCCTAACAGGTGCAGATTCGTCCAAAGAATAGTGCTAAGGTCGCCATTTCGTGACAGCAGAAATCATTAAACTTGCATCAATCAATCAAGATAATTAATTCAAATTGGCGGAGACTTAATCTTAAAAGTTATCGAATTCGTTAATGGGACAATTATTCTGATTTTTATCGTTGATCAAGGGCTGTATTATGTAACGTTTTGTAAGAATTGCGACATTGTAAGTTTTGTTTGTTTTAAAAAATTTAAGACGTCGTAACTCTTACGATGCGGTGCATAATAACTTTCCAGTATGCCTATCTCCCATTTCCAATACGTTATCGAGCCTAAAACATCGGAAAATTTCCCATCGTTGCTCGTAGGTTACCTTCAACTGTTGCCTGGAATCCAACTCCTTCAATAGATCGGTCAGATTGGAATCGAACTATAACAAAGTCCGACGAAGAGAAGTATGGAGCTGGAGTGGATTCTCCGGAGTATATCTCACTCCGTTGGTTCAATTCTTCCAATATCTGCAGATAGCATTTTACTTTTGAGTTCATAATATCAAGTTATTTGTCTAGTACAAATCTTCATTTTTCCGTCAGCAGTGCAAATTTTCAATGCAAACTAAACAGCTGGAACATCTTTTAAATTTAACAATTATTGGTTTTTTATTTGAATTCTTATAAACAGAAAATTTAAATCTCAGAAAAAATTTCGAGAAGCCGTCACGGTAATGGAAGTATTTTATAACTAAATATCCTATGGTAATTACGGAACATTCAGTTCATGTCTATTTCAGCAAATGCCATAGAAGAACACATGCTTATTGCGCAGGTAGGAAACAGCAAAAAAACAAATTATTGGTCTCCAAAACTTGCTATATCTAGTCAGCATTATTACTTGACGTTTCAGAAGAAGGATACACTTGAATAACTAAAAATGACAGTGGTATTCCAGCTTTCAATTCAGAATATAATTGCTTCAAGTTCATGTGTAAAAGAGCTATAATTGAATACCATTATAAATTACAAAGATGTAAGCTGAGTTCTTCGGAGAATCTCTCCCAGATGATTCGGTGCCGAAACCAATTTCTTTTTATTTGTTTTTATTTTACTTATGGCTGATTATAAATTGAAGGGGGTGAAGCATCTAACTGGGATTATGTGCAAAAATTTAACAAATATCTAAAACAATGCGTCACTACATTTCAGCTTTCTACAATCTATCGTTTCTGAGATATTTTATTTGCAAGTCGGCAGATCTCCCCAACAGTGTTACCATATACGACCTAATTTTCTAGAAATCGAGATATACCATTTAAATAGTAAATGTATTTCTGTTGTAACACTAATTCATGCTTAAGCCATGCATTCAGGAGCTTTCAAACCAATGGGAAAGATAACATTAAACACCATTTTAGTAAAAAATGAAATTTTAACTGGCAGCACTGTTGGGGAGATCTCATAACTTAAAAGTAAAATATCTCAGAAATAATAAGTCATAAGCTGGTGAAATTTGTACAGATATGTTTCAGGTTATTTTTTTATCTTCTTCATATAATCCTAGCTGGATGCTTCACCTCCTTTAAATTTTACGTTCTTCAAATTATCAAGATCGGTTTGTTTTTACATTTTGGTGATCTTACATACCAAAATTTATGCAGTTAATTGTAGTATTAAAATGCCACTAAACTTTAACACTATCGGTGTCTGCATTGCGCAACCGGAACTCAATAATATAAAAAAAATGTATTGCTTCACACTAATATAAATGTGTAGCGTATTAAGCCTAATTCCATCCAAGTACGGACCAAAATTTCAACATCACTCTGCAATCTAAACATACGCGTAAGTAGTATCGAAAATTATTGAATACTGTATGACTAGTATTTTTCAGCTAACTTAAGATTCGTAAGTGCTCCTTACTTCAATTGTATCGTGTACCGGTTCGGTACTGACAAAACTGAAAGCGATTCGGATTCGGTATTCTTGCGTACTCGCTCGAAGTTGCCACTCACACAACTCGTTAGCTGGGTAAAGTCCCGGGAAGCCTGGGGATTGGATTGTTTGCGGATAACCGCTCAAAAATCCGTCAAAACCACAAGGAAGAACGTTAAGAAAAGATGTTTCTGCAATGCGAGAAACCAAATTAATACACACAATAAATTCAAGTTCAAGCAAGAAAAAAATTCGACAAGACAACTTTTATTTAGTCACTCAGTAACAATATAATGGCAGCAATAACAATTGATTAGAATTGCGACGGAAAAGTTGCGAAGGGACCTCATGGTCATCAACTCCAAGCAACCACCCTAAATGTCAAGAAAACTTTCAGATTTAGCTAGTAATATTGAGATTTGAAAAAAAAAGATATTTTTTGTGAAATGCATTGTTATTAGATTTTATTTAGTTACTAGCATGTTATCGGCCAAACCATTTAAGCATCCCGAAGAATCGAAAGATCCAGATAGTTATTGTGAGACGTGCAAGCGAACCTAATTGCTGCTGATTCAGCAGAAATTTTTAATACTGAATTTTAAATCTTTTGTAAGATAACACCCTAATTTCTTGAGGAATGAAATTCCAGACCTTGACTCCTTGATATTTAATGCACCTTTGCAATTTGTTAGTTCGATAGCGTAATTATTTGAAGGAGCGTCTGCTGCTGAATGATAGACTTGGGTTTGATTCACGGTCGGGTCAAACGAAAAACTATTAAAATTGATATTCACAGCTTCCCTGCTTGACGTTCAGCAAAAAAAAAAACGAAAATGGTGAAGTCTCCACGTTGTGTGGTAGACACGTGGGCGGGTGGCAGTCGGTAAAATAGATAAAGTACAAAATATATTCTTGTACTTTGCGGGAACAGGTCTCTCTCTTGGCAATTGTCTTGAAAGGCTAACACAATTTATGTTACCTGTGACGTCAGTTGTAGTCGTTGAAATTGGAGCCACAGACCCATCGGGTCTCCGAGTTTGGTTATAAAATGTGGTGTTTGCTCTTTCTAAAAATAATTAATAATAATCAAAATCAAAAAAAGTACAAAGCACAAAAATTGACGCCCATCACGTTAGTTTTAAGGTTAAGGGTTAAACAAACAAAGATTGAGTGTTGTGTTGAGAAATTCAAGCATTTATGTGACAAACAGAAAGATCTCATAAATGAATAGAAACGCTTATCTAAGCTTCAGTTAATAGCAACTGGTAACTGCAAATTTATAAAAAAAAAACCTGTTTAGGGCGACAACCTATACAAATAATGGACTTGATTGCAGTATGGTGCGATTGTAAAGCAGTCCGAAGTTCTGTTTCTGACAAAAATTGGCTGACCGTCTAGTTAGCATCCTATCTGACCATCACCACAAAACCACCTGTCATCTGGAAAGGTTGTGAACGCCTTAATTCAAATTTGGCTCGCAATTCAACACCATCGCTTAAAGCTGCTCAAAAAACTTCAATATGATTAAATAAAGTTTTGCTTAAAGCGGCAAAAATTAACATTTAATGTAGTTACAGCACATTCAAATCATAGTACCTGCGTGTTGTGACTTAGTTGTAGTGGGAATGGTTGTCGTGGCAACCGGTGACGTCGTACAAGTGTTGCTTGCGTCACAACAGCTTCTTGAACACACGTCATCAACGTGCATGAAGTTGGATGAAAGATGCAAGCCGACATAATCGAGTGACTGTGATCTTGCTTCCAGACAACTAACTGTCCGACAACGTTGAGGAGTGAAACAAGACCCCACGATCAAAATTCCTGGTAAATAAGTCCGTTAGATTAAGTTCGCTTCACACGTTCTCAATAGTTTTTTACTGACACACTTGCTTTCTGAGATGATAAAGCAGATGGGATGAGAGCATTTGTGATACAGCATGATGAACGTTTTCAATTAACGATGTATCTTCAGTCCAGATAACTATGTTGTTCATGGTTTCCTCTGGTACCTCATCGCAAGTGCAGACTTATACGTTTGTCTCCAAGGACAATTAAAATGGAATAAGTACTACAACCTTTTTCTACCCCCCCACCCCCCAAAAAAAAAACAGTCCAAAAACTTTAGCTAAAGGGCAACTTTTGTCGAGCCCATTCGAAATTTTGATCCATCCTACATTCAGGCATGGGACCGCAACACCACGATGAAGAGACAGGATTTCCCCCCTCGAAGTCCTGCTTCTGATCCTCTACTATTTTTGGCTCTTCTCTTTTTCTGTCTTTGGCCAGTAGTCCAGAACTTTGGGTGAGACTCAGCTGTTGGGTCTCCGTGAAGTTCCTACGCGGCCCCATCCCACGGAAGGTGTTGAGTAGTACCACCACCCGAAAAAACATCACCTTACCTGGATATCCAATCCCCGATACGTTGACTACAACACTGCTGTTGAAAGTGCCACAAACTTCACCAAAGGCACAAAACCCGTTCACACTCGACCTTTCCACATTAAACCCTGGAGGACCAATCACCTTGGTGCCAAAGTCGCATGGTGCTCCTGAAAAGATATTTGACCTTACCACAAAAGTATCAAAATCACTAGTTATGCATGTAAATAAAATCAGCCACAAAATAAAAGACTTTCTAATGAAAAATCATTTATACTCACTGCACTGGGTGCTTTGAAATTTGGGGCTTCCTTCCGCTGCTTACATAGAAATTAATTAGATATTCTTTGATAGTTTACTTTGAAGTTCATTAACGTAAGTTTTTACATAACCATTTTTCATTTTAATATTTTTTTTAGTGTTATGTCAAATGACCGAGTTAGTTAAACCCACATTGTTAGTGATTCAGGGAAAATTAGATGGATTGGCAAACCTAGGCAAAGCAGGGAATGCCGGAGCATTCTTAGCACTAATATGATCTTTATCTTCATCAAAGATTGAGTAGCCATCTGAAAAAATTGTTTTGAAAAACGTACAGGAAACTAAAGTGGTTTACCAAGTTATTCTCGTTGACCTGCGATTATTCGTGGTGCTCAGAAATCTTAGGAAAAATAAAGTTTGATTTTCCAACTTTTTCCAAGTTGAAAAAATTATACCCTTCAAGAATGCAGGCTATGAGGCAAACAGGTAAGGCCCCACAAAATATCATTGATTTGATGTAAGACTTGAAAAGCCTGCTCTAAATCTGCATAATTTAAATAATTTTATGATTTAGTTATGCTGTAGAGGGGCTCTCGTTTTGAAACACCCAGTATAACGCTGAAGGGTGTGAAGAGTCGACGGGGCTCAACTACGCAAAAACGATAACAGCATTTTAAACTGCGACCACATGTCGCCTGCGGGGCCGAAAAAGGAAGACGTTGTTTTTATGACGGCCCTGATTGCATAATCTGGGTTTAACTTGCACCCCGGTCACGTTTATAAGTTCTAGGATAAGGCGGTTAATGATGATTATCTCTGCTCAGTGGCTTGGAACAAGTAGCAAATTCAATGGACAAGAATTTAAAGAAATCCACACAGTACTATTGGATCACTGGAAACTTCTTTTGAAGCAGGTGCGGATTCCTCCAAACACGAAGTGCAGTGCTTAAAACATTGACCAGTAGTCAGAAAGACCAATCGCTATTATCCCTTAGTACTGTCCTGTGACAGAAAAATAAATATGCAGCAACATACCTAGAAATTCTCCCGATGACTCCAGAATTTCCTCCCCGGATCCAGGAAGCGAAAAATTGAAAATTTCAGAGAGATTGTATAACAAGGATTGGGAATGTGCAAAAACTTGAAGATGTGCAAATAATAAATATATAAATAAATTTCGTGTTTTGTTCATATTTACATTTTCTAATCGCGATCTACAAAACTTATACTGTACACACAAGAAAAAATTGAAAGGTGATTGCTGGAATACAGGTGTACTAATCACTATATTAGCAATAGAAAGGAGAGGATATTCGGCAAAATTTAAACATTAAAGATTCTACAAAAAATTGCTGACGTGTATATTTTGCAAACGGGCAATGATCAAAATTCCAACGCGAAAACATTTTAAAAATTTATGTTTTGGGTAAAATTAGTGACCTTATAGAGTAAGTTGCAAACCATCTCATAACTGTTGGGTCATAGAACGAGGCAAAAACATTTGCATTTGCGGTGAAACAAACGACCTTGGGTTCTTTGCGCCAAAATTAGTTGCTCACAAAATAAGCGTTAAATGTTACGAGGACACATCAAACATTGCCAGTTCGAGAATCGAACCGGTAACTTTTCGAACGCTAACCCAACGCTCTACCAATTGAGATATCGCCGCCCATAGAAACAGAACGTCTTATGTTAAGTTTCAGTTAATGACAAATTAGCTAGACGCTGTAACATAAATTTCGTATTAGGCCAGCAAATCTCAATATAAAATATCAAAAGTTTGATTGATTGACATGACATGCAAATACTAAATTAATTCAGTCCGCCTATTCGTTAAGCCAATTACATTTTTTGGCATTAATATTATCGAATATAGTTCAGCACATAAAATGATAAATTGCAACCTATGACGTTATGGATATTATTAGCAATGCTGTTTATATTTGCCACTGTATGATCTGATGTTTACTTTGCTCTGAATTACAAAATTACAGTTATATCTTGGGAGCATAAAAATTGGTCTTGAGAAACAGCCTCACTAAGAATAAAATAGCCAAAGCTGTGGAAAATATTTTCTTTAAATTGAGACGTTTCGACTAATTACTTACGTCATTATCAATCGTATTCAAATAGAATGCAAGCTAACAATGAGTCTATTAGAATAATTTAACTATTTGAATAAGATTGACAATGACTTAAGTAACATTATAAGTCGAAACGTCTCCTTTTTAAACAAAATGTTTACCACAGCTTTGGCTCCTTTATGTTTAGTGAAACTACAATTATATGATTTCGAAAAGTTAATCACCCTGAGACGCGAGTCTAAAACTATTCGATATCTAGCGCATCTTCATGAACGTGGGGTTGGATTTTGTAACCACAGCCTTTTTATTTGGTCACACGTTTGTCTCCATTTTTTGAATTCATTTTTTTTTTAAAGTTCAACATGAAGCGCCCATAATCGGCATCTATGCGCAAAACACTCAGTATGTTGTGCTTGCGCGTTGATGACAATTCACGGCGAAATAAAAACCTCCCTCGGCCTCATCCTCAACACTTCAAATTGACGTCATTCAGGTCTGTGATTCTTAAACTTTTTTCTTGTTGACGCTCTTTCAAAATCACCTTCAAGTTTTTGTGCCCCGTTCAATATCAAAAAATCAATTAAAAATTAAAATTACAATAAAAAATCAGCTTTTTTTGCAATAGCACTTAATAACAATAATACTTAAACCAAATACAGTAAATTGTGTTGAAGTTTAAAGCTGCTGATTTAGCTCGAATCCAATGTAATTTTGTCAAAACAATTTATTTTGACTTCAATTGGCAATAAGGTCACTACGCAAAAGACAAATAAATGCCTTGACTTTCGCGTTGTGACCTTGCAGCCAATTACCCTTGAGATAGAATGACGAAACAAAAAAAATATTGCTGAATTAGGCTATTCTCGGTTTGGCATTCTTGCAATTGCAGGCAAATTACTGAAGTTTGCCAAGCAGCAAGACATATTTCATGAAAATGAGCATTGTTTTGTCATTGACGGACGATACGAGAGCAATTTTTGTTCAAATGCAAGACTTTGAACGAAATTGAGAGTTTGCTTACTTGTGTCACGACTTGGCATTATGTACCAATTACTGCAGTACTATTTGTTGCAATGAGGGTTTCTGGGCTTCAGGCAGTTAATAGCGCTGGGAAATTAAGAAAGAATTGTGCAGAAACTAGTTTGCTAGTTTGATTTTATCAAAAACAATTCAGCCAAAATACTATATTGCAGTAGCGTAGCCAGGGACGGCTATAGCCCCCCCCCCCCATTGGCCTGTCAACCAAATTGCAGAATAAGATTTTTTTCATTTTTTTTATATGCTGTATATGAATCGCTTTCGCGGATACCATCGCGAAATATGAATGCATATAAAACAGCGGTCGGCAACCTTTTCTACACCATGAACCGATTAAAAACGGAAAATTTTGGGGGACCGGCTTTTAAAAACACAAATATTTAGCAATGAAATTGCAAGTCTGCAGCAATGGGACGAAAGCAAATTCAAACGTTCGCTGTTAATTGATGTTATTTTGCATTGTTGCTGCAACCAACCTAAATTATTGTCATACTTTCTGTAAACCGGAATTATTTCATCACAAGATGTAACAAATATATTCCAAAATATTTAAACTGGAAAAGCACACGGCCCGGCTACGAACTCTCCACGGACCGGTGGTTGTCGACTACTGACAAAAAAAAATCAAAACACAATGTTTCGTAACCTCATATCAGCACAGAATACTTTCAACTCCACCAAGTATGATTCTTAGTAGACAGTAGCAAGCACAGAGCCCAGATTTATAATTCTATTTATTGCTGACGTTTCGAAAATTTTCTTTACTCATTGTCAAAGCTGAGTATTGACTCTTTGCTTTCACTCGAGAATCATTCGGCTTTTCAACCACATTGTTCCAATCAAGGGTATTCCAATACTTTATCTGTACTACTTGTGCAAAAGTTCATCGTTATAAGTTTCGATTAAGCACAGGCCACAGCACTTCACCAAATCACCAAGACTCTTACTTCAGCGAATAATAAATTGACTTTAAATGAACACAATATTTATATTTTTACCAAAATCGTGACGTAATTGCCTCGTCCTTTAGTGGCAATAAGCGACCGTTTATTAACCCTACCAGACAGCATCGCATCAACAAATGTTCGGAACTTATTTCCATACAAATTCATCGACAAAATCATCCGATTTTGGACTCGGTTTCAAAAACCTTTTCTTTTCTTGTATATCGCAATATAATATTTCGCAAAAATATTTCTCAAACATTTTAACATTTACATCGACAGCGCTATTGATAACACAAATGGCAGTTTCTTAACCATTGCACGTAACTACAACCAAATGTATTAGACAGAAACAAAAATATAATACTTGGCAAAGACAATATTGAGCAGGCTGCAACGGGTAAACAATTTAAGAATTAAAATCTTTGTGCAAGCAATACAGCACGGAAAATAGGTGAAAGTAAACCTGCGCATTCAGAACTTGGCAATAAAAGCACTACAAACTCAAAATTTTTTTAAATAAATTGCCTTATTTCAAAACTTGCTGAAGACAACTTGGCGCTGATCTCTTCGTGGTTACTAATCTGCCCCAGTCTACTCGGCACAAGCAATTTGGAAGAGCTAACACAATTTTTTGCCAAAATTTAATGCGTCCGAAAAATAAACAAAATTTTTTTCATACCAATAATACACCAAAATTTTCTATAGCGTTCGCAATTGTACTCCAACTTCGTCCTAAACACAAACAATGTATCTTGCCCATTTGTACAGCATTTGGTATCTAGTTGATCGCCGAATTGTCTCTTCTTAAGCTAACTCAAACATAACTCCACAAAAGGGTTAGGTGCAGTATACACTGTGCGAGTATGTGCATAAAATCGTGAACGTACGAGCGTATACTAAGTTTATTGTAACCTACTGGCAGCTTGTATGCTGCTAAGGCGGTACACCGGGAGTACGTTAAACTAAAAGTACGCTCGTACGTTTACGATTTTACGCACAATCTAGATTGGGCCTAAGCCGTGATTCTAAAGTCTGGCTTCGATTCTTATGGCACCTTAATTGCCAAATTTGATAAGTTTGACCACTAAACTTTTTTTAAGTGATTTACAAAAAATCTTGCCTATTTTATTCGAAGCAATTCTCTCCGATGTATTTTTATTTAAGTTGACGTTTTGCTCCCCAGTCCGGGAAGCATCATCAAAGCAGTAACGCATTTCTTGTTTGTAAAAATGAAAATGAAACTAGTAAGAAAAATACCGGTAACCAGGAATAAACCCATTTCTTGTTTATTACGTCACTAGAGTTTATTCCTGGTCACCTGTATTTTTCTCACCAGTTACATTTTCATTTTTGCAAACAAGAAATGCGTTACAGTTCTGATGATGCTCCCCAAACTGGGGAGCGAAACGTCAACTTAAATAAAAACACATTTGAAAACGTTGTTTCAAATAAAATGTTTCACTCCGATGCACGAGGTCCTAGCTTCATTTTCAAACAAATCTTGCCTATTTACAACACTTTGAAAAAACATAATGCAACAAACTACTGTATGTGTTCAGTTGTTCCATCGTCTGTTGTGAAAAACGGCGTAATAATAATTATGTAACGATATTCTCAAAGAACAACCTTTTTGTAAACATCCTCTTCCTTCTGGTTGATACGGAATACGTTAGAAGGTGTCATTTAACCGCAAATTAAGTTTCATTGTAAACACATCAAGCTAATTTGCACCTTGTCACAACAAACGCTAATTAAATTGGTGAGTTTTGCTGGTTCTGAAGCGGTGAAAATTGTAGCAATTTGCAAACATATCTTTGAAACGAAATACCAAAAACAAAGCTTGCAAATAGTCTGACCATAGAATCTAGAAAACAAAGAAACCCCATATTTTACTACCAATTTGGATTTAGTTTATAATCTTGTTAAAAATAAAACAACTAGTCAAGTAAAACGTCTTCCAATGCGCTGCTATAAGAGTCTGCGAAGATCTGGCCAAAGTTGACAACAGTTTTCGAGACAAGGATTACGCATCAACTGCATAAGTTTTGTTTAAATATATGAACCCCATCTCTATCTTCAAGGCCCCACTGGCGTTTAAGGCTGCTTTTTTGGAGCAACAGATCCCCAGGGTCAAGCGAAGTGATTGTAGAGTATTAACGTAATGATTGCAAATAGGCTAATTTCGGTTAAAAACGAAATAACCGTAAAATAATTTTCATTCTAGACGTTTTGAATCAACTTAACTCATATAATCAGTAAACAAATTGATAAGTATTTTCAAATTACAGAACTTCACTGATGAACTATGTTAGTTTGCAACGTCCAAAATGAAAATTAATTTTAAGGGTGTTTTAACTCAAATTAGACGTAATTGCTGTCTGCTAACATGAATTCATATTCCATTCTCTACGTAGTCTCAAAATCGTTTAAGATCTGGTCTTCAATGCCTTATCGTAATTGTAATGGCTAACATTTTTTTTCCACCAACTTAATTTCTGCAGTTGCTGAGGCTTGTTGGGACAACCATTGGCGAATAATTGCCCTTGGCTTTTCAAAGTCGTTGGTATTTTACTCGAGCAAAAATTAAACTCTTGACAATCTTGCTTTATCAGCTCAAAACTCTACTCTAGTAATAAATTGTAAACTGCAGCAGCAATAAAATCAATCGTTAAAACTTTTCGACTATTGCAAACAGTACTCCAGCACACCCATAAGCGAAAGGTTTCGACGTGAAACTCGATCTAAAATACAGCTATTCTGGGCGCTTGCGAGCGTGTGAATTCTCTGTCTCAATTCTGTCACGATTATTTAGTCTCAAGCCCATTAGGCACTCATTGAGAAAAAGTTTGGAAGGAGTTTGTAATCGGAAAAACTTTCATGTCTGAAACAGTTTTGGAGAGCAGAAAAAACAAGTGGAGCCAAAAACGAAATTTTTCACCAACTTGCAATATACATGACGTATCGGTAAGCAAACTTTTTTTAATAACATGATATGACACGTCTTTGATTTGTAGCGAATATTTTTTTTCGTGTTACATTGTACTGGCCGGAACCCTGCCAATTAAAGGATATGATGAAGCGGTTCATTCATGTTTCGATATGTTTTGTTTTCTTTTAAAACAAAATGCGGTTTTAAAACTTGTTAGCATTAAATAATTACCGTTGCATATTTATCCTCCTGTCACCGGACAGCTAACTATTGGACGATCCCCACACTTTTCATAGTAATTAGTATACTTAGTGTTTGAAGGAATCCGCACCTGCTTAGAAGTTTTCAATGATCCAACTGTTTCTGTAGATTTCTTCGAATTTTTGTCCACTGAATTTGATGCTTGTTCGAAGCCACCAAGCAGAGATATGATCGATTGATAATAATCATCGTAAAGCGTCTTGTAGAAGGACGCAACAACGTGACCAGGGTGTGGGTTGAACCCAGATCACGCGATCTGCGTCGTCGTAAAGCCAACGTCTCTACCCTCTTGCCTGCCGACTTGTATAAAAGATCATAATCCACTTTCCTTTGCAACATTTGTGCAAAACTTTTGAAATTGAAAAAAAAACAACTTTACTTTAAAATTGCAAGTGAGCCTTCAGCAAAAACCAATCGACGCTTATAAAATAAACCAGAACTCGAAAAAATATCTTTCTTTTGATAACTAGGTAAAAATAACAATTCTGCCTTCCCCAACGTATTATACTTGCGAGTTTTATGTTTCATTTTTTTGTTGAGTATTTAATTTTGCAACTTGACGATAATTGTTAATAAATCAACAAGGCCCCGATTTTGCAATTAACTGAAAAAGACCTTACAACATTTACAAATTACTTTTAAACATAAAGGATAATGAGCACGATGATATTAAATATTACTATAAATAAACGACATATGAGAGTAAAAGATCCCAGAAATATTCTGAATTTTTGCACAATACTGTAATTTTCATTTAGCACTCTACAAAAACAACGCCAAAGCATCGTCTTCAACGCAATGCATTCATTAATCAAGAGTTAACCAAACCAATAATTCCAGCAAGCAAATATCAATTTTGAAATACCCGAACATCACATTTGAGCAAAGCTGTAACTGATTGATTAAAGTATACGTTCGCGCACATTATTTAAATAAATTATAAAGAAACGAAACTGCACCCATCTCCTGTGGGCAACTATATAGGTTGCTTTAGTTTTTCGCGCCCGGTTAAAATTTTCAACTAAAAGTAAGGAAAACGTTAGTCGTCATATGATACCGAAATCATTTAATAACATCACATGTACAGATGTACATTATCCTGATTGAACTAAAATAATTTCGAGAAAAATATAAACCATTGAGGATTATTTTTTAAATATTGTCTGAAAACATCATTTCCTTTAAGGTGTTGTCAAATGAAGTAGAATTATTAAACACAATGTCTCTGTGAACTATTAAATTAGTTCTGCCTATTTCACTTCAGGAATAATTTAACTTGTTAAATTATGATCATTTCCTTTGTATATAGAATTAGCAATGATACGCGTAGTGACAGCTATTTTTGAACTCCGCTTTTTTTGCCAAAACCTTCGAAATCTGCGTTTATTATTCGGTCAAACTTTTCCGTATTCAAATGTAGCAATTCTAACGGCCTTTAAAGTTTACGTTAATAAATGGCAAAAAACGAAAAAAATCAGACATAAAATTAGCCGCGATAGACATTTTGCCAAATGCAAATTGACTAAGATACGTAAATCACTCAAATGTCACATGAAAGTATTATAGAACTTTTGCATTTTTCTCAACTAGATCTCAAGCACATACTACAGAACCTCTGTCTTTTCATAGAAAATTATCAAACCATTTCGTTCAATTTTTTTTTTTTTTCGGTTCTAATCAGTAATCAACGAGAACTGGATAATATTCCAACATGTCACGGCTCATATAATTGTCCAAACTTATTTCGAAAATACTTGTCAAATTTAGGAGTTAGAGCAAACTCAAACAGTTCACCGCTTTAAAATTACTTTTCTCTATCAGCATTACCCATTAGCAGGGGTATTACGAGTTGCAAAATTTTTATACCAATTCTATCATAAATAATTTCTTCGTAACTTTTCTATATGTTGACTGAATTTTATGATAAAAAATATTAAACATCCTGTTTAGTCTAATATTATGCTGTTTTGCAAAAGTACAGTATTTTTTTTAACGATTATAAACCAGACTAAAATGAACATGTTTCTGGAAGCCGATGTTCTAAAAGATGGATTCGTACGATGCCTACATTTTTCTAATATTTGTCGGTATTACTTCCGGTGACATGAAGTGACGTGATAATTTGCAGACAATTACTCACAATCGAATACAAGCAAAACTAGTATAACCTAAATTTGCAAAAAAGATACAAAAACAATAAAAAAAAACAATTTACTCATAACAAAATTTTTTTCTGTTTCTCTAACATTACGTTTTTTAAATACAAGTTGTTTTTTTGTCCAAATCAATGCATTAAAATGGTTTTTTTAAAATGAATTCATATCAATAATGCGAAAATTATATCATTAAAAGTTTTCTTATAACTCCACAAGAGTAAAACTCCGTAGCTTTTCTCCTCCATCTGGCATCTAGCTTGTTCTTAACTGCTATCTTCCAACTTTAAGCTGCATTTTCCTCTCTCTGCCAACTGGAGATTGTAATGATTTTAATGCCGTCGAAAAATACAATTTAGAGTACAAAATCAAGCAACCTTTAAGCTATAAGCTGACCCTGAATGCACCTGCACCTGAGTTTTCTGAGAATAAAATGTCACGATTTTTCAATTAATCAAATTTTGCAACAACAAAAATTTTATAACGCAAACTGCAGTATCTATTGTATATGAATTCGTTTTGATTTTAGCTCTAACTTGCGAAACTTTGAATAAAACTTTTTGGTTAACAATTTCGCGATCTTTTTGTCCAATAAACAATAGTGCCGATAAGAAGCATTTTTCGGTCATAATGTGCTTTGTCCGCATTCAGCCTTCGTTACCGATCACGCTGCACTTTACAGAACATTTGAGTGAGAAAACGTCTTCAATCTAAATCTAAGAGACCTGGATCTTAACACATAGCAGTACACAATGGCAGACAGGATGTTACTAATCATAAATTTGAAAAATTGTTTTGAAAAAAAGCTGACACAGACAGCCGTTACGTACATTTTATTAGAGGCGTTTTTTTAACGTTCTCAACCTTGTTTTAAACCGAATCTGAAAGCAAAATAGTAATTCAGGTTCTATTTGAATAAAATTAATATGGGTTTAGTCGAAACCTCACTAATAATGATTAAAATACAACCGTTTTGACTCTTATTTTTGTTGGTAAAGCTCTTTTTTTCTAATGGTTATGACTCTGCTCCTTAAAATCCAACTTTTACCCCAAAATTGTAGTATTTTTTCTTAGAAAATTAAAAATTTCCGAAGTTTATTTTTGTTTCCAAGCTAAGTTACAAAAAGACGTAATTAACTTTAAACCATAAGGGCCTGGATTTACATAAAGAGCAAAAACAGTCGAGTATAGCGGTGGCGGTTCCAATACATTTAGATTTGTGACCAAAAAAATTAAATACTGTATATTGTTTTAAAAAGATTGATTTATGCGTTTGAACCAAAAGCTTTCTGCGTCTTTCAAACTACATCAGCATACAGCGGCTTTTTTGGGTTCTGTAAATTTTTTTTTTAAGTTAAGCAACTTTTGATGAAAAACAACTAAAATTGTCTTTTCGTAGACCAAACGTTCGGGTTTAGCGAAAAAAATGAGTTTCGACTATACGCCGCATTTTTTTGAAAAAAGACTTGGTTAAATTAAAAGTGTACAAGTTGTTTATCTTTCTTTACGTCTTAATTAAATGTTGTTCTACTGTACAACCGGCTTAATTTTGTTATGGCTAATCAAACGATAACCGCAGGCATTCGTCGACCAGCTTTGCGCAAGTAAAATTATAGTTTTTGTCTCCAAAATTGCTGCAAATTGCCCAAGCTACATTATTGTTATCGATTTTCATAATTGCGTATGATGTTTTTGATGATTGCAATTAAAACTTTTGCTGTAGGCCTAAACAAAATTAATAATCAGATCAGTGGTCCCAGGCTTTCATGAACCATGGCCTCCTTGCAGGGGTGCCGAAACCCGGGGGGGATATATTCCCCCCAATAATTTGACTGCGGTCTACATCCCTCCAATAATTGGACTATGGTCTGCATCTGAGCGCTGGATGATGTTTGGACCTTCTTTTGGTCTTCAGGTGATTTGGGGGACAAATACTCTTCAATTTCCGGTGAATATTTTTATTTGTTTGGTCTTCACTTAAATTCGGATACGAACAATCTTCAACTTACTGTGAGGATCTTTTTTTTTGGTCTTCACTTAATTTGCTTACGTGAAAAAATCGTAGTCGAGCTTCATCCCCCCAATGTTGAAAATATGGTAAAATTGGGGTAAAATTGCAAATTATCCCCCCAATGCTTAACATAAATCGGCACCAATGCCTCCTTGTAAATAACCCCAACACTATTTTGTAGCTTCCTAGTAAAAAAAATTGCTTGCTGAAATATTTTGCTACTTGATGAAGGTGAATTTACGCAGTATCCGTTTTTCGTCGTTTTCGTCCGTTTTTTTGCGTTTTTGCTTCTCCTTGACAAAGTATGCGCTTTTTCATCCGCATTTTTATGTGTCCATATCCGCACTAACCAGACAGTGACATACTGCACAAAAGTTTTCCGAAAAAATTTTTTTGTAAAGGGGTACAGCTCTATTTCGAAATATCGCTCTTATCGTTCATACACAAAATTTTTGAACAAAATTTTTACATATATATAACAGTATACTTAGTGCGTATATGGACTTATAAAAATGCGAATGAAAAAGCGCATACTTTTTCAAGGAGAAGCAAAAACGTAAAAAAACGGACGAAAACGTACGAAAAACGGATACTGTGTAAATTCACCTTAATACGTATCAATTAAAAGATAAAAAAAATCATTCAAGTCAAATTCCGGGTTTGAACCCGAACATTTGCTCTTGCGTGTTTGAATCCGATTCTAAACCGCTGCGTCATCCACTGGTGCACCTTTTCGCAGTTAATCCGTTCTCGCAAATGGAAGATGGGACAGCGGTATGCGATACGTATCATGCTGCGTGGCGACTTCCTTTTCCTAACTCAGCGTTTTTTTCGTTGAGCTAACATTAATGTTTATTCGCTGCAACATCATGTAAGTTTGTGTTGTTTTTTTTGTGCTCTTGGCAGACAGGAAGCAATATAACACAAGAATCGGTGAAGTACGAAATTGTAAAATTTTTAAGTTTAGGTATCTTCTTTTTCAGTTTTCTCAAAATACAAACTTGTTTGAATTGAAATTCAAAACTCTAACATTTGCCAAATTGGCTTGAGCTTAAACTCAATCGAATTTGCACCTTTGGTTTCACGAATCAAGATGAAGAAGACTACGCAGGACAACATATATTCTCTGACAACAATGCATGTGCGTCGTGCAATTCGCTCAAAGATTGCTGGTCAGTTGCTCCACCTACCGCCTTTGCTACTAAACTTAATAAAATTTTGGTTAAAATATCGCAAACTGCATAGTGGCGAGAGATAGCAAAGAATACGGCATTTAAAACAGAAAAATTTGATCATTTCAGCTTATTAAAAGGAAAGAGAATGTTACGCCAAGCTAAAAAATGAAAATATTTTTTAGAAATAGGCTTAAATTGGGAAAATCTTCCGTCGAGACGAGAGTAAGCATATTTAGGCTGCGGTTCGCATTACCAGGGCTGAATCGCATTACCAGTCGAGACTGAATTGTCCGAGACCGAAAAATTTCCGAGACTAAGACCGAGACCGGTCTCGACTTTGGCTTCCAGACTGAGACCAGCAAAGTTTGAGACCAAGATCGAGACCGGAAAAATGATGTCATCAATGTTTTTTTCGATTTTTTGAAAAGAAATTTTAGGCGCTCAAATTTGCTCATAAGTTAGTTTTGTGGTCACATAATTAATAAGTCAGACGACAAATTGCTTCAGTCGAAGTGATTATGTCATCAAAAGCTGTTTATTTGCTGAGTTTTTTTTTCAGCCTATTGAGGCTGACAAAAATCTTTTCAATAGCTCAAGAATTTGTTTAATCGTAAACTATCTACATAAAATTACAGAATCGGCGACGGCAAAAGGAATCGAACTCTGAACTATGGATTTTCCACTAAATTTTCACTGAAATTATTTTTGAAGAGTGCTTAATGCCAAACTTAATGCCTCCTATTCGGAAATCGGTGCATGATCACCCTATTTTCTTCAGAAATTAAGCTGCGTGTCTGTACTGTTGAATAAAACTTAGTTTAAATGAATAAAATCACATCAAATCTTTCGTTATACTTCCTTTACTACGACGAAGCATGTAACCAGTTTGCGGAACCCATCTCCGCGTCATTGCGCCCGGGCAACACAGCTTCTTTCGAAGAAATGTCAGAGTGGTGGCGAGCCGTTGGCAACACTTTGTCCGATTTGACCGGTCCGAGATTTGAACCTCAAACCTCCTACTCCAGAGACAAACGCGTTCTGCTCGACCAACTGGCTGGTATGAAATAAAAATCTTACTGTATATTTTAAGTAGCGTATATTCGTAGCTACTAAGACGCAGCCGCGATTTTCCATTGGAGTACAACTACGATTATGCTAAAATAAAGCTTAAACCAAACGATTAAATTTTTCCCGAGACATATTTTATCTTGTCCTCGTGCTGAGCAAACTGGTGTAACTCAATCGTATCACAGCCAGAGGTTTGCCCCCAGACGCTTGAAGATTTTTCGCAAATAAGCCATTTTTTGCCATTTGAATTACATTTCGCACGTCTTTAGACCTATTTGAAAGAACGTGCTAAGATGAGGAAGTCGTCTGAAAGAACCAAATTAAATTGTCCAGCCTGTTTCCCTTACTTACAGTCAAGTTCAAGACACGTTTAACGCTTGTATTTATGGATTAATTTTTCTCAGTGATGTGGCTAAAATACGGGGAGCTAAAGCCCCCTTAGCCCCCTATTTGCGTCATCGGTCATTTCATATTTAGTTTAAACATCACGAACAAAATTTACCAATTTTTAAGTGCTAAGGTTGGTTTGATTGCTGTTGAGAGAGACAAAAACGTGTTAGTTATTATCAATGATATCGACATTCGACAATAAACATGCATACCAGGTTGTCCTATCTATGAAACCACAAAGAGTGCTCACATCATCACAAAAACTCTAGTTTGTTTAAAACGCAGGCTAAATAAACCTCAAAGTCAAAATGTGAACTTTATTCGTCGGAGTGACCCGTAGCTAAAAATTTATTTATTACACTTTCTATCTTAGATTGAGAAAAGATGAAATTCTGTTTTGAAAACTAAACTGTGTCAATTGAAATACCTGCTAATCGAGAAAACATTTAGCCTATCGACGAAACTATATTATTTAACTTACAAAAAATTGCCCGGTCTCGAGACAAACTTTAAGCAGGAGACAGAGACAAAAAATTGTTCTCGATACCTACAGCTCAGCGAATTACAAAATGCTCAAGTACCATACTGATAACTTACTTAATATATTCATTTTTAACTCTTGATGATAAAGCGTAGAGTTTTTCTACTTCTCACTATTTTCACGCAGCACTTCTTTTGGTTGGCTATTTAATACTTCGACGAAATCACTGCACAAAAACTGGTAAATTACGAGAAAAAATTTGCTATAACAAAGAACAATACAACACATAAGGCGCAGTAAAAATAAATCAAGATAATTTATAACCACTCTGTGTGAATGAACTGTAATCACGACCTCACTTCAAATAGTGCTCGCGCGGTAAACCCAGAAGAGGTATTAACTGTGAATATCTTGGAACAAAGGCAGGCAAATGGCCGAAACTACCACCGTTTGAAAGAATATTATTTTTAACATGCTACAGTACTATCGGGAAGTTCAGGTGAAATTCAACAGTAAGTCAGGATTTATAGTGCCAGTGGCTCCGCCCATTTGGACTGTAACTCTTCAGGACTTTTTTGGTCGTCGATTTTCTCAAGTATAATGGCTAAAGGCTTCGACTTGAATCAGGTACCAAACTGAAGCAGGACTGCAAAGTTTGACGGGACCGGCTGGACGTGTGAATTTTTACGCCACCGACTTTCTTGACTGGGCGTTCCTTTGATTACTTAAACTATTACCCGACTCTTAAGTGCTTTCATGCGAAGCTCTATTTCTAGCTCTATTCGGGGCAGCGTTGAAACCTCTTGCATCATACTGATCGCGTCAAAACATTCTAATTCGAATTAGGCAGGAATTTACACGGTATAATAGAAACGAGTAAAACCCAAGGCTCGAGCCCTAATGGCTATTATTTTTTGATCCCCATTAGTGAGATTTAGGTCCAATGGCGACTTTAAGTCTGATAACAAAAAACAAGATGGTAAATTTTCAGAGAAAAAAAACAACAAATTATAAACTTACACTTTTTCTTATTAAAGCCATAACCTTTTTTGCCTCAATATGAGAAAGGTAAACAAATTAAAAACAATTCGTTTTAACCGAATTATTTTGGAGTTGAAAAAGTGCAACGTTTCCACTAAAAATACGAAAACTAATCCCGCACCCGTAATAACTGCAACTTCTGAAACAAGGTATCATCAATTATTCTTGGCCTCTTCCATGTTTCTTGGAAAGTTGCAAAAAAAACGTCGTCGCAAAACACCATCAAATTGCACTGCCAGCAGTACATAAGTTGTAGGAAGTGAGAGTTAAAATCTGCGAGTCGTTGATTGAGAAGTGGGAGTTACGCGTGTGTTTTCAATCATTGAACGTAGCATCTGCCCCATCGGCCTAAACATACACTAGTTGCAACGCAAAGTCAACATTTTAAGATAGCGGAGGCCACCGAGGCGATAACTCTAATGCTAAAGCGTCTGAAGTGGCTAAAAATCGAAAAGCTGCTGGGTTCTGGTTCGATTCCCAAACTAGCAATGCGATGTTATGTCTTGGGGGAACCTTAACGCTTGTATCCTACTAAACCCAAGCAGTTTACCCGTTACGGTGATTCACTGGCCTAGCCTGACTGAGTTTAGCAAAACGAATCATTGAATCCAAGAAAATCATTAAAAATCAAATCAAATCTTTCGTTATACTCGCTGTAATACGTCGAAGCGTGTAACGAGTTGGCGGGGCCCATTTCCGCGTCATTACGCCCGGGCAACACAGCTCCTTTCGAAGAAATGTTGCAGCGGTGGCGAGCCGTTGGCAACACTTTGTCCGATTTGACCGGCCCGAGATTTAACCTCCGACCTCCCGCTCCAGAGATGAACGCGTAACCGCTCGACCAACTGGCCGGGCAAGAAAACCATCGAATCTAAAATCATGCGCTAGAGTTGGAAAGACGAAACTTTTCGCCGTAAATCTTTTATGTCGTCTTTTCGATATCTTATCGATTTTTTTCGAAGCATCTAGAACCAGAACTGACACGAAACTGGACATATAAAGCTAAAGAGCCTTTTGTTGTCGTCGACAGCGTGGACGAGAAAGCTAAAGGGTTGGTTTCACGATCTTGATCGCACAATGTAAGTTCAACTCGCATTATGGATTAGGCAATTGTTTTAGTTCACGCCACCGAAAACCGAACAGGCAACAGAAACTCGGAAATAATTACCTCTTCCAGAGAGGTTATGAATTCGTTCCAAGTATCTTAAGAACACCGTCACTTTCTCGTGACAAAATAGCGACAATAAAGTTTGCTGCTTCGTCCAGAAATGTACCATTAGCTTTAATTG
This sequence comes from Trididemnum nubilum, assembly GCA_963965965.1. Taxonomy (NCBI): domain Eukaryota; kingdom Metazoa; phylum Chordata; class Ascidiacea; order Aplousobranchia; family Didemnidae; genus Trididemnum; species Trididemnum nubilum. Next base: position 38,659,606 of record OZ014476.1, read on the forward strand.
CCGTATAACTTAATGTTATTTTAGAGATGTCTTCGGGAATAACTCACGTTTGCAAAACTCTATTCGGAAGGTTGGTGATGTGCGACGGTATGTCACGGCCGGTCAGGAAATGAGCTGCTTCTGCACTGAAGTTGTTGCAATTGTGCTCGAACAAAGAATATCGTTCTGGTCTAAAATAAAGAGTGATTAAAAGCGCCGGTACTGGTAACATTTTTAAACTGTAACCAAAACGTTACAGCACTTTCTTTGTCTTTGCCTCAAGTAGAATTATCCACCACACCTCAATCTCGACAGTGTCGCTTCTCATGTGGAGTGAATAAACGCGCAAAACTGATATGTCACGCGAACCTTGTATTTAGAGTTACGGCACCACCCGAGCTGCAATTGTATTATACACCAAAGCGTGTAACGAGTTGGCGGGGCCCATCTCCGCGTCAGTGCGCCCAGTACTTAAATTGTAAAATTTTGCATGGGGGGACGCTTTTGCAGCCTTGACCAAACGCATTTGGCAAGCGAAAGTACTTTAGTGAACATTATGTAATTCCGTCGCCGAAATTGAATGAAGACCAATAAAAAAAAGGTCTTCGCCGAAAATTGAAGTGTTTTTCCCTCGAAATCGGGTGAAGACCAGAAAACAAAAGGTCTTCACCACAATTTAGTACTACATTCGGCCGGAATTGGTAGGATTTATTCATGCTGGCTGGCTCTTTTTCGTCTGAGCATCCAGCGCTCCAATCTCGATGGGGGGACGCGTCCCCCCTAAAATCTAAGTACTGATTGCGCCAATGGGCAACACAGCTCCTTTTGAAATGTCACAGCGGTGGCGAGCTGTTGACAACACTGTGGTCGATTTACCGGCCCGAGATTTGAACCTCAAGCCACTCGTTCCAGAGACAGGTAATATTAATTTATCCCAAGCATTTGGAACAACTGGTGAACGAAACCCGGATCCCGTGAGTTACCTTAAGAGCTAACAAACGCGAAGAAGTTTTTTCCGCGCAGACTATTTCGTCGCGGATTATTTCTGAGAAGGCTTTTTTTCGCCGCTCCTTTTCGGTGCGGACCTTTTCGGCGCCAAATGTTATACTTTTGACAGTTCAGTAATTAATTCAACTTTTTTTCCTTTTGACCACTCTTAAATCTGTCATTTCAAATTCCTTATTATCCGCGTTCCTTATACTCACAAAAATCTTTCTTCACCAAGTTGCGACAAGTATTCGTAGAACATGTCAGCAGGAACATCAGTGGATCCCAGCTCGATTCTCTCGTCCGGCGGTCCGAGAATAGTCCCGCACTAAAACAGAGAAGTTGGATTGCTTGTTTGGAATATAATTGCATTATTATTTACAAGTTACTTTAACCAACGTAAGACCTTTGCCATCTTCGAGTCAAGCTATCCACTTGTCTACCACACAAGGGGAGGCTTCACACAGTTTTTTTTTGCTGAACGTCAAGAAGCGAAGCTGTTTTATAGTCTTTGGATTAGCAAGGCCGAGAATCGAACCCAGTCTACCGTTCCAGGAGCAGATGCTTTATTCACTCGACCACTGTTCACTTTCAAGTCAAACACACTCCGCCAAAATAACTTTTATTCTAGACCGATCTGTTTAAAAACTTTTTTAACTTAAATCTTTTGTGGTTCCAATTCAAAACCATAACTTTCTGTCACATATAAACTCGTGTTATAGGCTGCAAGAAAAAACATGAGGAACAAAAAATAAACGCATTTCGAAAAATTAGTTAAATGTTCGTGTAAAATGAAGAAGGTGTCAAGATGTTGAAAAAGTTTTTGAACCCAAGCCATGTCGATCAACCTACCAAAAAGCATCCAAAACAATGGAACAACTTCAACACTCTCAAGACAAATTACTCGAATAAATAAATAGCGATTTAATGTTATAAAGACTAATAAGCATTGAGCTCTGAAAACTCTTTTCTCTTGTAGGGGTTAGCCTACCGTATAGTTCCATTGAATAACTACAGTATTTGTAAAGCAAATACTTACAGGAGGACAACTTTCTATCCCCATCCCACCAAAATAAAATTCCTGGCCATAAACAACGACTGACGTATGCCTGAAATAAAAACTCACTAAACTTGATTTGTAGGAATTTTCGTTGAAGGACCGGAAGATTAAACTCGAAACAAATAATGGCAAAAAATTGACACCTGTTTCGCTCACAGCTCGTTAAATGACAATAAGTTTAGGATTTAAAGTATCGAAATTTAATCAATACAATATGTCTTAGTCGTGCTTACAGTACATCAATACAATATTTAATCAATACTAATTCAGCTACATTATGTCTTAGTCGTGCTTACAGAAATGCCGCATGCAAAATTCTGATTAATATGCATTTGCAACTAACCAACTTAAAAAATACGGCGCTAAAATTCAATAGCTCAAGCAAAATATACAATTGATCAATAGAGACAATGCTTACCAAATTCCCTCTATTTGTTGACCTAAACAAAAATTTTAAATTAAAAGTTTGGAACGCAATTTAAGGCTCGATCCACACTGGGCGAAAATCGTGAGCATATCCATTTTTCTATTGTTAGCAAAATTTCAGCACGCAAGACATGTCACTATAACAGCGTAAAATTTGTTAAAATATGCAAAGGATACGCTCGTATGCTTACGATTGTGCGTCAAGTGCCGAAAGGCCGGACAAAACAAACTGGAAAGGTTGGTGTGAGCAGTGAGGGCTTTAAAGCTTAGTTATGGGGAAAATATATCTTTGCATGATCAAGATTCGTCCTCGCCACCCTAGTCAAGTATTCGGAGAAGCAGCAAATTTATGTAGGAAGAAAACTTTAACAAATATTCAAATCCAAGTCTACGCCTAAGCAGATGCGAATTTATTGATAGGAGAGCGCCCTTTTTTTCGAGACAAGAGGATAAAGATGCATCATTCCATCAATCATCAATACCCCAGCTGGAGCACGAAATGCATCAAAATTTTCTTTCAAAAAGAACAGAGTTATCTCCACACTTACCTAACAAACCCTGGGATAACTGCCTGGCCAACCCTTTGGAAAGATCATACACAAACAATTGCACAGCAGAACTCATTACAAACTTATAACTACGTAAAATACAAAATTACATTAAACTTTTTCAGCACATAAAGATATTTTCACTGATTAAAGTCAAAGGTTGAAGCTTTGGAGTCAAATAAAGGAAATAAACCAAACGTAACTGTACTCGTACACTGCTAACAGAAAACTGAATAGCATGATTTGTCAATTGAACTACGGTATACCATCAAAATGTGCTGATTATTGCAAAATAGCAAACATTTGAGCTCAGTTTGCGCTAAAAATGGATAAAATTGGTAGATGATATAAATAGCAATAGCACCTGAGAAAACAGGGCAGACAAAAGACAAATCTAATGAAAATAACGATCGGACTGTTTTTAAGCAGCTAAAAATAAGAAAAATTCTTACGATTTTGAGCGATTGTGCATCAGGAGTATTAATACGGTGTGCAGTACTAGGTTTAAACCTCACTTAACGGGGACTGGGGTTGTGGCGACGGACTCCATAGAACACAAACAAATGATACATTCTACTAAATATGCTACTTGGTAGATGTAAAAACTTTTTAATTGTCAGTGAATGTGATGTAGTTTTCGGAAAAAATGTCCATATAGATTATTGGACAATGGAGAAAACTATTAACGTCAACTTTCATTTTCTTTCAAGCTACTTTGAATTAAATCTCGTTTACGTTTGCTAGTTCCAACTCCAAAAAATTCTGGGCTTCGAAAATATTCTTTGCGAAGTTTATTTTTTCCGTTCATATACCGATGTAGACAAACCGGTAGCATAACCTCGTGGTTCCACTGCTGACCATTTTCCAACAACGCAATAATCATGCGTGGTACTGCACAAGCTGTAGCATTAACTGTGTGAGCAAATTTATATTTTTCAGCGTCTTTGTATAAAATGTGAAATCTACGAGATTGGAAGTCAGTGCAATTTGACGCGCTTGATATTTCGTCATATTTGGCACGGCCTGGAAACCACGCCTCAATGTCAAATTTCTGGTATGCTGGCAAACCTAATTCTTTAGTAGGCATATTAACAACATCAAAATGAAGCCCTAATTCTTTAAAGTGCTCTTTTTGGATGTCAACAAACTCTTGAAGAAGTTCCTCGCTTTCCTTTCCAGTTTCAGTTGCTGTTACACCAAACATTTCTACTTTTAAAAACTGTTTAACTCGGAAGATTCCGTGCTTGTCTAATCGTGTGCCTGTTTCTCGTCGGTAACATGTGCTTACAGAGCACACCTTTATTGGAAGGTCTTTTATACTTACAGCATGGTTAGCAAAATAAGCACACAATCCTAGTTCAGAAGTCCCTGCTAGGGCAAAATTTGGTTCTCCAGTATTTTGAAGGTTGTAAACCATTATGTCCATCTTATTATTTACCAAACCAGCTCCCTCAAATACAACATCATGAAGCATATTTGGTACGGAAATGAACATAAATCCACGTTCTTTTAGCTTGTCAATTGTATAGTGCACTAACGCTTGCTCTAATTCAGCAAGGCCTCCAATGAGAAAAGAGTTTCGTTTTTCTATCATTTTTGACATTTCTTTTTGCCTCATACCTTTAAATCGTTGAGCAATAACAATATGATCAGCAACTTCAAAATCAAACTTTGGCTTTTTACCAATAGTTTCCACCACAAGATCCTCTCTTGCTCCATCTACCAATACACTAGGATGAGTCTTATTTGGAATCGAAAGTGCTTCTGTCATGTAAAACTTTTCCATTTCTTTTCTCAGTTGTGACAAAACATAAAGAGTAAACTTTGACTTTGCAACATCTTCAGCATTTATATTTTCACTTTCAACCAACATTTGTTTTCGTCTTTGTATTTCATTTTCAATTTTTTGCAAACGATTGTACGCTCCAACTATTTCATAAACATCAACAAATTCAGTTTTTCGGTTTTCAATATTATTTTTAACTTCATCAACATTTGAAATTATGTAATTGATATCAATCGCTGGAGCAAAGATGCAACCACTTTGATAAAAATCATACAAAAAGCTTTTGTTCTCTTTTGTAACTTTGTCGTCCGAATCTACGTTACGCAAAACCTCATTGAGATCAACATATGGCAGAGCGAATTCTTTGTTGATGGATTTTATTGCCGCTGTGTTATTTTCAATCCAATTTTTTAAGTTATCTTTTGTCGTACTGTTACCATTAGTTTCAATAGAAGAAACTGAAATCATTCGGATAATTTGCTGAAATGTCAACAATTTTTTTCCTTGATGACATATGATTTGCAAAAGCATGATGATAGTAGGTTTTGATTTTTTTCACAAAAATTTGAAGTGACAAAAAGTTACTAATGAACAGTGTAAACTGGTAAATTCATCATCAACTTTTATCTACTGTAACTGTGAACAACAAATTACGTATTGACAGGTAACACTTCACATTCTGCAAAGATTGCAAAGTAACATTCAAAAAGAGCAATCAAGTCAAGTTTTTCACTTGTGATCAACATGTTGGGATAAGCCTAAAATTCATTCTCACTAAATTTGAACTTTCTACGCCTTCTCGTTTTCAAGATATTGCAGTTCTAAATTAACAATTTTTTTCCACCCAAGATTTGAACCTCAGACCCCACTGCTAACACTCCAGCAGAGGTGTAAAAAGTACTCCAAAAGTGTAATCCAGTAAAAGTTTTGTTACTTGAACCAAAAACTACTTTAAGTAAAGTGCAAAGTATTGACCAAAAAAAGTACTCGAGTAAAAGTAAAAAAGCAGTCGTTTTAAAACTACTTAAGTATAAGTATTTCTGAAAGCATTTAAGCAAAATAAACATATTATTCAATCGAAAAACTGTAGTGTATGACAACTAGTCAACAACCTCCACATCGCTGCCACACAATGCTTGGTCTTCTAACCTCTCACTCTCTGAAGTCATGAATTACTAACTGATGCAAGTTTTTGTTATTATATTCAAATCAAAGAGAACAACAGCAAAACTTTGAGATTTGAAAATCATGTCACACAGAGTTTATTTGGAAACATTTCATAAAATCTTTCCTAACTTAACCTAATTGAACAATTGCAGGTAGAAAACTCAACCGTTCTAACAAATTTGAGGTTCAAGTTTAAAACTACAGTACTTTGGGACTCTTCTGAATTAAAACGCTACTTTAGTAGCATAACTTTATGTCAAAAGTAAGCAAGTGAAAGTAGAATACTTTAAAAGTGCTCATTAATGACAAATCTACTTGAGTAGGCTACTTTAAGTAGAGTTGGTTTTGTTACTTTACACCTCTGCGCTCCAGAGCAGAGACAAATGTGCTACTGATCTACAACAATTGCCAAAGATCTTTGTCAACAAAGCAAATGAGATCTAAGCAAGTGAACATATACCACTTTAAATTTAAAGTGGTACTTACAAATTTAAGTGGTACAATTTAAAATTCAAAGTGGTACCAGTATATGTTCACTGCTATCTAGCTCTAACTTTGAACCAGTGATTCTTTTGGAACAGACTGATACCTACCACCACTTTGCATCTAAGTAACATGTGTCTGTACAACTACGCACCAATGCAGGCCTAGTGTAAACTGTACACCAAAGCATGCTTATTTTGTCTTTCGCACAAGTAAAGCTAAATCTGAAACTACTATTCACTTGTTGATTATTAGATTAATAACTGGACTTTTTCAATTTAGTCTTGCATGAACAAATACCGGTAGGCCTACACAAAACATGCAATACCGATATGTCTACCTGATGTGAAGTGGCTCAGGGCTAGAATTTAGAACTAGTATGATAATCTGTAATCTGGTAATATATACTGATAATCTCTAGTGCACTCTGCAACACAGCAAAATCAAAATTGTATTATGTTCATTGCTCTCAAGATCTATGTTAGCTAGACTCAATAAGCTCAAGGCTAATCCAGAATACACTACAATGCAGTAGGTTTACCACAAGCCTACTTAATTGCCTATGGTACCATAGCTGGCAGTTTGGTATTGTTACAGTCAGGCGCATAGCCAGGAATTTGCTTTGCGGGGGGGGGGGGGCTGTTTTGGATACTGGAAAAAACATCAAACAATCATGACCCAGATTTTAATCGATCTTTGATCAGATTGAGTCAGTTTTTTCGTTCAAAATGAGGTGATCTCCAAAAAAAAGGTCTTCACCGGAATTTAAACGGTTTTTCTGGCCAAAATTAGGAGCTCTCCAAAAAAAAAAGAAATGTCTTCACCCAAATTCAGTCAGTTTCTCCTACCAACTTTTCGTAAGGTCCAAAAACTCCAGTTTTGTGGTCCAAATCACAGCAAGTCGTTCAAAACTTCTGATCGCCAATCTCATTGGGGGGGCTATCTTCATTTTTGAAGCAAAAATCGGCCTCAAAAGCACTAAAAACGTAGTATTTTGCTTACTTTTCAGGCCAATGGGGGGGCTCAAGCCCCCCCTGGCTACGCTACTAGTTACAGCACATTTCACAAAACTTGAATATGAAAAGGCAACATCCAGCATTATTTCTTGATGAACACTGAACAGGCAGTGAGCTGATCAAGCAATCTTTGATTTCCTATTCCAAAGTCTTACATATTTATGTTTAGGCCTAACCAAAATAATAATCAGAGGTGTAAAATAATGAAAGTAGCTCTATTAAGTACATACATAGCCACTCAAGTAGAATTTGTCGATAACAAGCACTTTGAAAGCAAGTAGCATATATTTTTTGATACTTTCTACTTTCATTTCAGACTTGCTTGCTTTTGGTGTGAAGTAACCCTGCTTCAGCAGCATTTCGATTCAGAGGAGTCCAAAGAACTGTAGCTATAAATTTGAACCACACAAATTTGTCAGAACAGTTGAGTTTTCTACCTGCAATTGTTCAATTAGGTAAAGTTAGCAAAGATTTTATGAAATGATTCCAAATAAATTCTGCGAGACATGATTTTCAAATCTCAAAGTTTTGCTGTTGTTCTCTTTAAATATGATAACAAAAATTTGCATTCATTAGAATATGACATCGCAAGCGATATCCGAGGACTTTGCAAAAGTATTTAACTTCACTGAATAGAACTTCACAATATTGCGTTAAGCGTGTTTATGGTTGTTAACAGTCAGAATACTGAAATACATCGCTTTCAAATTTCATAACGTTTCACAAACTTGATCAAGTTTGTGGTTAACGGCTTTCAAAATATAAATGTCTAGAAAAGGTAGCTATAAAATATCAATCAAAATTTTACAACTCTGCAAAGTTCTTGTTACAACTTTTAAAGAGTTTGTTCAATTTTTACTCAACAACACAGCGCAATTGTTGAAATTGCAGTTACAAACAAAACCAGTGCAGAGCGTTAAAACAAATACTTCAACAGTAACCTTTTGCTTTAATTTAAATAACAAAAACAAAACCTTTTGATCTGAAAATGCTGATACAGTTTTAGGATTTTGTAACTTACATTATCTTGATCAGAAATTAGACACACTATATCCTAAATATCAAATCTTAACCCTCAACTATCCCACTGCAATATTCTTTTAAGAATTTTGTTTAAGAACTTGAACTGTATCAACAGTTTAACTGATTTTTCTCAAAATTGAATTACAAATCAAAACAATGCCTGCCTTAGTAATCAGCAAAGATTAAACGTTGAGTGATTAAAACTATGTTTAATGATAAGACTTCAACTGAAAAACAGAAAATAGCCAAAGAACTGTTGAAGTACCAGCGTGATGAAGGATTTCCATCAAACATCATACTTCAGCAAATGCCAGTTCCTCAAAAAAGAACTCAACTTCGTAACCTTATTGGAAATGACTCTTGGACTTTGTTCAAACTGCTCCAATCCAATACTGGTAGAAGTTTTTTAATTACAAATCCCAAACTCTGGAGCTAAAATTCAGATAATTTGAAAGTACACCACATGATTACTTAAATGTTTACAGTGTGACGTTGCATCAAAATATTAGTTTGTCAAAGTGCCAGCAAACAGTAAAAAACATCAAAATATAAACATTTTTTAATGCAAAATTTCTTTCCTAAGCAAATATCCACAAAATTAGCAATATCTTCAAAACTACATTACTTAGACTCACAAAATGTGTTAAACACTCATAGGAACTTGGATGTTCTGCAACTTTTGACATGTGTTGGAGCTTATCTCCAATGGTTCTTGAGTTATGCCAATTTTTTTTAATTTTATATCGTTTCGAAGAAAACGTCAAGAAAATAGGTGTCCAACGACAACCAAAATTAAAAAATCCAACGGCAACCAAAAAAAGGTGTTAGTTTTGACCCCAAACACAACTTTTTGCCAGCCTACAGCCAGATCAGAAAGAGTACTGTCAGATGGATGACTTTGTTCAAAATTGGCACTTTTAACTTACCTAACTGCTTTAAGCATCCAACAGCTAGGCTTGGACTAACATGCTGAACATAACACTCTAGGTCTCAACTATCACACCACACATCGCTCTTCTAGCTCTCTACTGCCACTTCGTGGTTGTACTGCATTGAAGTGATGAACAAAGTAACCCCTGAAATGGGGTGACTTTGTTCATTAGAAGGCTTTATTTCACCGGAAATTTTTATCTAGCTTTTTATTAATTCTCACTCAAATCTAACCCAAACTCAAATGCATACTCTAAAACTATTCCCAAATCGAACCCTAACCCAAACCCTAACCTAAACCCTAATCTTAACCCCTAAAAACACAAATGAAAAAAACACGGATAATTATTTCTCATTATCGTTTTATTCTCTTTAACTTGAAAATTTTTGGTGAAATAGTCACTACCTTGTTCATTTCCACAAAATGCATTAATTTGACTGTTAGAAACTGTGTGAGCCAAGTTACCCCGCCTATGAGGTGACTTTGTTCAAATTTCACGTTTTTAAAAATTGTCTGGGATAACTGCGGGTTTGCACAGATATCCAAGACAATTTTTTTGCATTTTATTCCAGACATTAAAGATTTCGCATCTTGTCCCCATCAAAGCTACTCCTACCCCAATCCGATTTTTGGATTGGATTAACCCCTCCAACCTTCACAAGCTCGCCACACCCTGATAAAAAAAGCTGCGCCATAAATATTTCTGATCATGCAGTCATGGTACCAGTAACATTTCTTTTATGCCAAATAACTGCTGAGAGCTAGAGATGGATGAATTTGAGTCAAGAAATCAAAACTTTAACTCTTTCAAACCTTTTCTATTTTTTAATAATTAACATAAACACTGTTAACTTTTAACTTTAAACAAATGATTTTAGAAACTAATTAGTAGGCCTATATATTGACCCAGCCGGCTTTGGTAAGCCCTATAAATGCATGCTCTCTTCCTCGTTCCTGGAGGTTAATCTCAACAAACTGAGTTTTCAATTCATTTACTTGTAAATAAAATGCTATTTATCCATGTATTTTAATCCAACACAAAATTAGCAATTTTAATAGGACCTATTTACAATAGGCTATTTAACAATAACAACAGCATACTGTACTTGGGACTTTTATAATCAAAGCTTAAATACCGTACCATTGAAGAACGTCATTAACATACAGTATATATGAATCCCAATGCTAAACTGACTGCAAAGGTTTTCAATTTTATGGGAATATAGGTTAAATAGAAGTGGCTAAATACATGTACAGTGTCCTAGTTACCATACTGTACTCAGGTACTTTTTTAAATTTTAGTCAATACTTTGTACAATAGGACTAGCCTACCTGTACTTACTGTAGTTTTTGGTTTAAGTAACAAAACTTTTAGGCTACTTGATTACACTTTTCAAGTACTTTTTACAACACTGATAATCATGTACCTTGCAGCGTACAGTGATGCCAGTGAGGGCTCTTCAAAAAACAACAGATTTTTGGAGAAAAAACAGAAAACATCACAACCACAAATCCTGACTTTTTTAGCCAATTTCCGACAGATATGATAAAAAAAACACGTTTTTTCTGAGATCGCTATTTTTCCAACTATTTCCGAAATGGGTTGGGTTCTTACTTTTTTTGGAAGTTCACCCCTATTCCTAGACTAATTTGCCAAGCAGTTCACGGGTATTGTTGATTGTTAATAAAAAACATTGGATTTGCTCCTGAAAGCAAATTACATCAGATTTAGATCAAAAACACTAGGCCTAGATTGCAAGTCAAAAACGTCGGATCTGATGTAAAAACGTCAAAGTTGGCATCACTGATACCTTATATAGGCTACCGCACCTACCAAACGACCAACCACCAATTCGCTTATCCCCAAACTATCCAATCAGCATGACATGAGATTGTTTCAAATTTGTTTTGTCATATTGCAATCTCTTGTGTTGCCAAAAAAAACATAAAAGAGAATAGTTGCAATTAGTTGGAACGACCGACGCTCGCGTCGCGTGTTTCGTTGTTTTTACTCGGCCATTTTCCAACTAACGAGTGCGAAATTTCAGACTTTTGCTAATAATTCGAGAATGGTTTGGTCTAGCTACATGAAATTTTGCCAGCAGTCTGAGATTAATAACGAGTTGTATTCAAAAACTGAATAAGAGTGGTTTCTAGAACCATTTGGTCAACCGGGCATGAAAATCGATACTATAAGTAGGCTAGCCTACTAACTGTTCTTCCGGTAAAAGGCACACGATTAGCATAACGCTAATTTACTACCTTGACGTTTCGCTCAGCTGAAAACGCCGAGCACTCCTCCAATACCAGCACAAACAGTACATATCGCAGATAAGTTACAACAAAATAAATATCGAAAGAACCCAATAAATTAAGTTAGTTATAGATGATTACAACGTCATAATGATCAACTTACGAGTTAGGACTAATTCAACAAAACGTAAAAATTCAATTGCTTTACTGTGATGAAACGAGAGAACGTGGCTAAGTCATATATGGTAAAAAAATTGGGAAGAATCCACTGTTTTAAAATATGTTAATAGTTATCGTAGACGGTTAATTGCGGAAAGTTGGTTTATCTATGCCCACACTAACGTTATCAACCGTTCAGATGGTGAGACATTGTCATCAGTGTACCAATCTTTAGCCAAAAGTGCTCAGTAAATGCTGTTTTTTTTTTGTTGTTGCTAATTTTTTTACCATATATGACTTAGCCACGTTCTCTCGTTTCATCACAGTAAAGCAATTGAATTTTTACGTTTCGTTGAATTAGTCCTAACTCGCAAGTTGATCATTATGACGTTGTAATCATCTATAACTAACTTAATTTATTGGGTTCTTTCGATATTTATTTTGTTGTAACTTATCTGCGATATGTACTGTTTGTGCTAGTATTGGAAGAGTGCTTGACACTCCTCCAACTCAACTTCTGAAGATGCTCGGCGTTTTCAGCTGAGCGAAACGTCAAGGTAATAAACAGTGGTGGGCAGTAACTAGTTACAATTGTAACTAGTAACTGTAACTAGTTACTTTTTTAGTAACTGTAACTTTGTTACTTTTTTTCAGATGTAACGATATTTGTAACCAGTTACCAGTTTAGAGCCCTAAAAAAGTTACAGTTACAGTTACTTCTTGTACTACATGCTTTGAAGCAAATTACAGATTTTTTATGAATTCCATTCAAAATAATTGCATTACACTGGCAACACAGGACGCACACTCGCATGTCTGATCAACCATAACCTTTTATCCATATTTTCTTCACCGCGTTCACTGGACTATACATGAGATTGCTGGTTAAAGTGAAGGCAGTAATAGTTTTCCGATTTCGCTTTCTGGTGATTGAAACCGTTTGGGGATGCAGAGCTGAGTGTGCCTACTGCACAGCTGTACGTGTACTAGCAATCAGTGTTAGTTTGCAATTTCAGTATAATACTACCCTACCATCTAGTGCAGCAGTGGAGAGACTATTTAGTTTGGGTAAAGATATCTCAAAACCAAAACGCTGTGGGCTCAGTAACGAACACTTTGAAATATTAGCCTTTTTGAAAGGCAATTAACTGATTTCTGTTCTCAAAATTTTTGTAACTATTAGTGCATAGTTTTAGATCTAGCTAGTCCTTTTTTCTTTGCATTTTTACACAAATGCGACTTTGGAAGTTGATGTATGAAGTTTAACGCTTTGACAAAACTAAATTTTGTGACAAAGAAACATCCTTGGTTTGGTCTTAATATACTTTTGAGACAAACAGACGTAATCTGGTAAGTGCCGACAGGCCTGTTTTTAGTCCAAATTTTTAATCACTAAAAGTAACTGTAACTTGTAACTGTAACTAGTTACTTTTTCAAATTTGTAACTGTAACTGAAACTTAGTTTTTTGTTGCCAAGTAACTGTAACTTGTAACTAGTTACTTTTAGAAAGTAACTTGCCCACCACTGGTAATAAATTAGCGTTATGCTAATCGTGTGCCTTTTACAGGAAGAACAGTTAGTAGGCTAGCCTACCTATAGTATCGAATGAGTTTTATGTTTGTACCAAATTTCGAGGCAATCGGTCACCTGACTTTGGTTTAGAACCCAAAAACCGCCCCGCAAGTTTGGCGTAAAAAGCGGTCTCAGTCAAAAACGGCTTAAGTACGGCAAAAAATATTTCACATGGCTATACGTCTAAAGACACACTTTCATCTTAACCAACCCACTTTTGGCCGTGATGAAGTTTTTTTCTTTTTTCCTTTTATTTCCTTTTTTCTTCTTTTTTCCTTTTTTTCCCTCTTTTTCCTTTTTTTTCTTCCTAAATTTTGTACGCTCTTCTTCTCCTAAACCACAAAATATCGAAATTTAATTTTTGTGTAAAGTTGTTGAGCTGCAAGCACAATTTTGTCTCCCAAAATTTTTTGGAGCAACTCCCCCGGAGCCCCCCCAAAATTGGGCCCCAAAAATCCATTTTTTAACGGCTCAAGCTAGGGTGCCAGTTCTTTTTGATATCAGCAGATATTTAACAGACAAATATTTTGGCATAGTTTGGGGATGCCACCCCCCCCCCCCCCGGCCCCCCAAATAGATCCCAAAAAATCAGTTTTTTGAATGGCTCAAACAAGGGTGCCAGTGTTTTATGATATCAGCAGATATTTAACTGACAAATATTTTGACATAGTTTGGGGGTACCTCTTCAAGAACTCCCTTCCCCCAATTAAACCCCAAAAATTCAATTTTTCGAATGGCTAATGCTGGGAAACTAACTGTTTTTAATATTATTAAATATTAAACAAATATTTTGACATAGTTTAAGGTTACCACTTCCTTGGGAACCCGAAAATTGGACGACTCCTGAATCAATTTCTTTAAATCACTCGTTAGAGAGCTAATTGTTTTCAATATAAAGTCTGTAAAAAATAAATATTTTGGCACAGTTAAGAGGTGACACCCCTGCCCGATAACCCCCCAAATACATAGACTCCCCAAATCTTTACTTTTTATTTAAGCTAAAACCGGTTTTTTGCAGATATTAGTAAGACAAAGAATTTAAAATACAAATCGTTGTCTGTTCAAAATAGAAGTTTAGAATTGTTGTGATAAAGGCAAAAACATAGATCTGGGACCAATACAATGCAGATAGTCTTAGGTAAATAAATAATATGTACTAGACATTACATGATAGCTTTGTACGCATTTTGAATTTACGCTTGAGCTTCGATATATGTATTTGTAGTACTAATGGTGGAAGCTTTAACAGACAAATTGTTGTTAATCACTTAAGATGTTGGTTTAGCACGTAATTTGATATGATAGGATTTTCACTGCGTTATTAAGATTTTTCTATTTGTTCAACCTACATTTGGGTTGCCATCCATGCTTTAACAAATGCTGGCTTAACCTGACGGGTTATTTTTTTAGAAGCAGAAACGATGACATTGATATTTTTTGAAATTGTTTGGGATTTCTACTTTTCTGGAAGTTCCATAATCAGATATTTTTGAATAATTGCTGATTTTATGGAAGACAAAAAGTACTTTTGAGCGTCACAGCATTAGCTACGCGTCGGTCGTTTCCTGGGTTTGCTGGTAAACTCCAATCGAGATACCATTATAGAAGGCTAGAACCCTTGCCAGAGGTGGAGTCCTCGAGGACACATTTTGAAGTCCTTGACCTTGAAGCCTCAAGTCGTCGAAAACTGCCCTGTCCTCGGC
This sequence comes from Trididemnum nubilum, assembly GCA_963965965.1. NCBI lineage: Eukaryota > Metazoa > Chordata > Ascidiacea > Aplousobranchia > Didemnidae > Trididemnum > Trididemnum nubilum. Next base: position 38,674,700 of record OZ014476.1, read on the forward strand.
TTGTGGAGAGCTCTATGAATTAAATGGTTAAAATTTTGTAAACCGCCTGAAAAAAAATTTTGAAGACCTAATTTTTCGGAGATCGCCAGAAAAAAATTTTTTGAAGACGTTTTTTTTTTGGAGAACACTTGCGCCTGTATCCTTGGCCTTGGTCTCGAGCATTTCTGTCCTTAGCCTCGAGAGGGTCTGTCCTCGGAAGGGCTGTCCGCTTGGCCTTGGCCTCGGATTTTTTTGTTTCCTTGGTCTTGATCTCGAGCCTTGTGTCCTCGATTCCACCTCTGACTCTTACTTTATACCCAAAAAGCCTGAAAGGGGAAGCCCTCCTAGAATTATTTCTCATAATGTTCTTCTCGCCAACCCGTGAAGCTGTGGCTCCTGTGGTTTTCTTCCGGGTCCTCTTCCCCCCAAATTTCACCGTTTTTCTTTTAGCATTGACAAGCTATTTCATGGCAAGGTTTATTAATGGAAAACTTGTATCTAGTTGTTTTTTAAAATCATTAATTCTGATATAACTTCAGGCTAAATTCAAATCTTTGCAGTCAAAACATACTCAAAACCAAGAACGGCAGTACGGTACAGTAGTCAGTACGTTCAAAATTTGCATACTAGCCTACATACTTCCACCTTAAGCCAAGGATGTGGAAGTGTAAGCTGGAAGCGGAAGTGGTGAAAGCGGCAAATTTTCGTAAAAGCGGAAGCTAGCTGGAAGCGGTAAAAGGGTACCGCTACCGTTTCCACTCTGGTCATTCATATCGAACGTCAAAAACTTGAATGTGGTGCAATTTTTTTGTAAAATATACGACGAAAAGTGAATGTTTGATTGAGCATCATTGGCAAAAAAACATATTTTTTAAAGGCTTGTTGTTTATTCAGATTCGGGGCAGCCCCCAGCCCTATTAAATCAAACATGAACTATGCAGCTAACCAACTGATTTCTTAAATCATAAGCGTTCAAAAATCTCTATTTTAATCCTAAAATTGAAAGATTTTCTCAAAACAATTTTTAAAAGGGGATTTGCTAATTTGTCAAAAATAAAATTTTTAAATCTGTGAGAATTTTGAAAAATATAAAAAAAGCAATTAAATTTGATCGCTTGTTGATAGGTTTTATGAAATAAACGTTTAAGCTCAGGAATAGGGGGGCTATTTGGTTTTAGTTAATTGCCTATCACTTCTTTCAAATCTTGTTTCATAAGCCCGCCTCCAATTATCTTTCTCTGCAACAAAATGTGGACGAAATAAGTTTCTCCTTGTGAGGTTTTTGAATTATGAGATTTTGTGAGTTACCAGCTTGTAAATAGGAAATTTTAAATTTTACCATAATAGCCTCCTCCCTCGTTGCTCGTTAATTCAACCAGTATTGAGTGCAAGATATCAGGTAGCCTACCGATATTAAATATTGGCTGGTGGTTTCACTTTCATGCATTTCAACTGGTTAGCATGCTGGCTGCTTGCGCCGCTTGTGCTTAGCATGGTGGATTCATTTGAAACGCCTCAGCATCCATACAATACCAGATTAAAATCAACTCAACACCGACTCAGTTGCAATTTCTCCACTGGGTCTGCTGATAGTAATATTACTCCACTGCGACAAAGACCAAGTGTTACCATTATGAGTACCGGAACGACTACCAGTACATCAGAAGTTAACAACGTGGTGAATACTGGCAGTGATGCTAGGCGTACTGCAGGCGTGGGCGTAGGCCTACCTGTGCAAACTACATTCAGACCGGGAGAAAGGATTACTCAAAAATTTACAAAAGATAACCCAGCTGCATGGTGTAATTATTTTGATCAAATTTGCCTTCCTATGATAATGATATTGATGTTAACGCGAATGTTGTTTCTTCGACTGACAATAGTGATGGTGTGCCCTTGTCAGAAACCATCACAGGACGATATGCATTGAGAAGACGTAAAATAAACGTTCCTTCTCGTTTGCATGATTTTGCGTTGGACTGAATGTGTAGTTATGTACATAGAGTTGATTTTCGTTGTTTAATGCCTTTTCGTTGTGACGGTTCTGTAGACTGAATTTTGCAAAGTATCCTCAATATTTTGCGTAAGATAGCAAAACATTATTTTTTTATGCAACGCCGTTATTCCACGAGCCCCAATTGAATCTGCTTTTGTTTATGCTGTAGTCTATGGAAATATTTGCTGCTCCAAGTCACATTCCTGTAGTGGTTGGTTCTTTATGCTGCCACTAGGCAATGTTTGCATTCGCAATTTAAAGCTGCTTCATCCTGATTCTCGGATCAGAAAGCAACCCTATTTGTGTTCACTGCCGACTTTTTGCAACTATTTTCTCACGCTGTAATCTTTGTCGTTTGATGTATTTTGATTCAAAAGATTGTATTCTGTTTTTTGAGATAGTGTTGCGTTACTTTGCTTTTGCATCCATAATAATAACTACGCCATTTGAAACTTTGTTCAAAATGTTTGGCCATATGTTCCTGTGATTTGTATTGCCGATAAACCACTGCTTGCAGCAGCTCTTTATCTGGGGCGCAGTTATGTGGCAGTATTAAAATTATGTGGCCCAGTCATGCGTAAAATTCAAAACGTGATAAAATGGCTTGGTTACGAATTTTCTCTTTTCGGATGTGATGTTGTTTCAGCTGGAAGCAGAAATAGAACTGTGTTTTTTGCTTACTTTTGTAAATTCTGATTTTGGAAAGAAACGTGAAGAGTTAAATTGAGTTCTGTTCGAGCAAATGAGGCTGCAGCTCTTCTTCTCCTAAACCACAAAACATCGAAATTTAATTTTTGTGTAAAGTTGTTGAGCTGCAAACGTAATTTTTTCTCTGGAAAATTTTTGGGTTAACTCCCCCGGAAACCCCCCAAAAATCCATTTTTTGAACGACTTAAGCTAGAGTGCTAGTTTTTTTTTGCTTTCAGTAGATATTTAACAGACAAATATTTTGACATAGTTTGGAGGTGCCACCTCCCCGGGGACCCCCCCAAATGGACCCCCAAAAAATCAATTTTTTAAATGGCTCAACTTAGGGTGCCAGTTTGTTTTGATATCAGCAGATACTTAATAGACAAATATTTTGACATAGTTTGGGGGTACCACCCTCCCTGGGGATCCCCCAAATAGACCCCGAAAAATCAAGTTTTAAAACAGCTCAAGCTCGGGCGCCAGTGTTTTCAGCAGATATTTAACTGACAAAAATTTTGACATAATTTGGGGGTACCTTTCCAAAAACTCCCTTCCCCCAAATGGACACCCCAAAAATCAATTTTTCGAATGGCTAAAGCTGGGATGCTAACTGTTTTTAATGTTATTAAATATTAAATAAATATTTTGACATAGTTGAAGGCCGGGATCACACAATCAAGTTTTCTGTACAATTTGTTTGCAGGAAGAATTTTGGAGCTATTATATCCAGACGCTATTTTCTTGAAAAACTTATTGCCAGACGGAAGCATCTGTTTTTTTCTGCCAAAAAATTACTAAAGGTTTCGCATGCATTTTTTTTGCTGTAAAAGCATTTACGCAGTAGTTAAGGAATTTCTTTGAAGTTTGCCGCGGCGGTTGTCCTATCATGCGCTTTGTCGATTCATTGTTATTCCTCGTTTGTCGAAATGATACAAGCACGTTCACAAAAGCAAAAAGCTGCAGCTTTAGTAATAACTATACTAGGTCTGCCGCAAATTGCATGCGCAGGCTATGAATTTTTTTTCGGCCTGCGATGAAATGAAATAGATAAATGGAAAATGTCAAAATAACTTGGCTGGCGTGGAACCCTTTAGCGTGTAGCGTAGCTTTTTTCATGCTATGTCATCTGTCACCAACAAAATTTGCATAATAGTGCATGATTGCTCAAGTATAATTAAACCAAGTACGTTCTTTCCGGTACTTGCGGTTGCAGAGGGCTCAATAATTGGATGTCAGGGCAAATTGAAAGTTTATTATTATTAAATAAGAATAAGAGCGTTTTTGTTTGGGTTGTTACAAAATCAGCGAGAAATAGCTGAAAACTAACTACTGAAATTTATCTTAACTGCTTCAAAATGCCACAAGCTCTTTTGCCAGTGGACATGTCAAATTTTAACTAAAAAATTATTAGAATCATCAAAAACGTATCACTAATTGCATCAATTTGGCACCAGGGATGATTCGGCCCTAGCGAATACTGGGCCAGAAACTTTTTTGAGATCAGAAGGAAATTTTCAATATTTTAATTAAAACCACAAGCGCTGTCTTTCTTCAATTTCGCTAATTAAAAGTTCAATTTCATGAGTTGACAACGATGGAATGTTTATTAACTATACTGTACTGCAGTTCTGGTTGATAATTTTTCAGAACGAATTTCGAAAAGGCCTAGCACAAGTTTGAAGTAGGAAAAATTGGGTAATCGATATGCAAAAGTAAACAAAACAGCGGGCAACACATTTACGTCTTTGAAGGAATATGAGAAAACAGCTAGCACGATGTTAAAATACGTCATTGTCGATTGAAACAAATGAGGTAAAATTGAAAGTTTATTATTATTAAATAAGAATAAGAATCGCAGGGCAATTTTTGTAAGTTTTTGGAAAGAAAAAGCTATTTTCATCCCATTGGATCACATTTCGCACGTGTTCACAGCCATTTGAAAGAAGTAGTTTTTTTAACACTTGAAAGTCAATCAAAAAAATTTAATTGTTCAATTCTTCTTTTACTTGCAATTAAAGTTCGAAACACTTTTAAATTCTTGCATCGTGGGGTAAAATTTTAATTGTAAGTGATTTGGTCCATGTAGGGGAAAGTAAGGAATATTGCCTCCTGCAATATTTTAGCAGTAAATAATAATCCATTCGTAGATTTTCCTTAGAGATTTTTGTTTTGTCATAAAGTTAACCAGTTATACGAGTACATGAACGACCGGTGGGCCCATGCCCTCAACTAAAATTCAATAATTTGTTCAATCAGCATTTTCCATGGCTAATTTTTTTTAAAGTATTTTGTGCATAAAAATTGGCGAGGTGGAGGTGAATCGTTATTGAAAAATGGTACAATTGATGATTACGCTCACTAAACATGTTATTCCCGTGCCGGATTTACATTGCGCGGGGCCTCTGGCATTTAGGGGATTTTGGCGACATCTTCCCGCTTAATATAAGTGAAGACCAAAACAAGTCTTACTATCTGAGCGTGAGGCCCTGGCACTGTGCCGTATGGGAAATACAGCGCTGGTTGGTGCGTTACAGTACGTTCATAAAAAGTTTAGATGAGAACCTGAGTTAGCAACTTTTAGGACAAAAACCCTTATTTTCACCCTGGTTTTACGTTTAAATTGGTTGGAAAAAATTGAAATAAGGGGGGTGGGCCGGGCCCCCTGGTTGTCGATATTATTTATTGCTAATTACTGTTATACGCGTGTACTGTTGTACGTAAAGATGTTAAAAGAAACTGAAAATGAAGAAACAAGGCTTTTTTGTCAAACTTTTGTCATTGGTGGCGTTTCGATTGTAAGGGCCCGGGCTCCCTGGGACATCCCCCTGGACACGCCTATGGTTTTGAAACAAGATCGCGTCCTTAAGTTCTTTCATTAAAACAAATAAAACAAAACATTTAAAGCAAAATTAAAATAACTTTTTTTTCCAAAACGTGGAGGACGCAAGTCAAGTCATTTGACAGTTTTTTGAAACCTCAAGAATTGCATGATATTATTATGACGTAAATACGTGGTCCTCATAATTGGAACAACCGACGCTCGCGTCGCGTGTTTGTTTGTTTTTACTCGGCCATTTTCCAACTAACGAGTGCGAAATTTCAGACTTTTGCTTATAGCTCAAGAACGGTTTGGTCTAGCTACATGAAATTTTGACAGCAGTCTGAGATTAATAATGAGTTGTTTGTTTGTTACAAATTTTGAGGCAATATATCACGTGACTTTGGGTTTAGAACCCGAAATCCGCCCCGCAAGTTTGGCGTAAAAAGCGGTTTCAGTCAAAAACGGCTTACGTACGGCAAAAAATATTTTACAGGGTTATATGTCTCAAAATACCCTTTCATCCCAACCAACCCACTTTTGGCCACGATGAGGTTTCTTGGAACAACCGACGCTCGCGTCGCATGTTCTTTTGTTGCTACTCGGCCATTTTACAACAAACGAGTACGAAATTTCAGACTTTTGCTTATAACGCCATAACGGTTGGGTCTAGCTACATGAAATTTTGACAGCACTTTGAGATTAATAATGAGTTGTATGTTTGTACTAAATTTCGAGACAATAGAGCACGTGACTTTGGTTTTAGAACCCGAAAACCGGCCCGCAAGTTTAGCGTAAAAAGCGGTCTCAGTCAAAAACGACTTTTTAAGTACGGCAAAAAATATTTCATATAGTTGTATGTCTAAAGATACCCTATCATCCCAACCAACCCACTTTCGGCCGCGATGAAATTCATTTCCTTTTTTTTCCCTTTTTTATCCTTTTATTTCCTTTTTTTTCTTTCTAATTTTTGTACGCTCTGCTTCTCCTAAACCACAAAAAAATTAATTTTTTGAACGGCTCAAGCTAGGGTACTAGTTGTTTTGATATCAGTAGATACTTAACAGACAAATATTTGGACATAGTTTGGGGGTGCCACCTCCCCGGGGACCCCTCCAAATAGACCCCCCAAAAATCAATTTTTTAAATGGCTCAACTTAGGGTGCCAGTGTTTTATGATACAGAGGTGGAGTCGAGGACACAAGGCTCGAGGCCAAGGCCAAGAACACAAAAAAAAACCGAGGCCAAGGCCAAGGACAGCCTTTCCGAGGACAGACACTCTCGAGGCCAAGGACAGGAATGCTCGAGGCCAAGGCCAAGGACCAAGGACACAAGCGCAAGTGCTCTCCAAAATCACAAAAATTTTTCAGGCGATCTCCAAAAAAAAAAAAAAAAAAAAAAAGGTCTTCTCAAAAATTTTCTAGCGATCTCCACAAAAAAACGTTTTCCAAAAAATTTTTCAAGCGCTTCACAAAATTTTAGCAATTCAAAAAATAGTGCTGTCCTCGAGCCGAGGACAGGCTAATTTTCGAGGACTTGAGGCCTCGAGGCCAAGGCCAAGGACTTCAAAATGTGTCCTCGAGGACTCCACCTCTGTTATGATATCAGGAGATATTTAACTGACAAATATTTTGACTCTACTTTTCTGGAGGCTCCATGATCAGATATTTTTGAATAATTGCTGATTTAACGGTAGGCAAAAAGTACTTTTGTCGGTCGTTTACTGGGTTTGCTGGCAAACTCCCATCTAGTTGTTTATAACTTTTGTTATTAAGCCGGGCAAAATTTCATGGAATCATTTCATAACACCGTTGCTTAAATAGGCCGACTCATTCACTGTTATTGTTAAATTAATATGCTAAAAAGCAGGGCCTCAGAGAGAAAATTTCCAGGGGATACGAAGGTTGATACCGGGCCCCCAAATCTTATTGGGCCCCCAAGCCTTATTGGGGCCCATGCCATTAAATCATTTTTTGTCCGATGGGTGTAGATCTTCATTCAAAAGTGAGGGGATAACGATATTGGCATACAGTTAGGACATACAAAAAAACACAACTACACATTCTGTAAAATTGGTTTGAATCCAGCTAGGGGGTCTGGGGGAGCGCTGAGAGCTCCCCCAGCGAGGTCCGGGGCAGAGCACCGGAAGCTTTAGCACTTTTTATGTTTCTCGAGGGTAAATTACAGCATTTGATCAACACCCCAGCACTAAACTTGCTTAAATTGACCAGCAGAAAATGTAATATACATGAAAAAAAGTATGAGAAGTGGGGGATGATGACATTGACACAATATTATACAATATAACAACTTTAATACTGCAAATCCAAATATTTTACTGATAAAAGTTTTAAGAAGTCATATGCAATCATAGACTTCACAAACCCAAATACCCATTAAACTCATACAGATAGAGTGAGTTACTTAATGATAGTAGTATACTATGTCAACTTTGACTCTGCTCTTTGAGGTTGAAATGCTTTTGGATCTCTGGAATTGTGGGCCCTCGTACATTGCTATACTGTAGAATTAGGGCTCTCAAGTCAGAGAAATGTAACAAAACGTTAATTTCGGTGCAAGTGTACGGTTATTGATACATTTTCCTCTTTTTTTAATCAAATCGGCCACTATTGGATGCCCTAAAGGCTGGGTAGCAAAAATAGCGACCAATTACCAGTAGTGAATAGGCTGACTGATATTTTTGCTGTACGCAAGTTTGTTTACGGTGTTATGGTGCGATACCAAAACTTAACGCTGAAACCTGAACTCTTCCGGGCCCCTTGAGCCCGGGCCCCCCTAGACCCAGGTACGATGTACCCCCTGAACTCCCCTCTCGCAGGCCCTGCTAAAAAGTATAAAAGCACTGCGTATTCGTGTCTTATAGGTGTATAGTCTAGTGCATCTGCCTGTGATGGAGAACTCGAGTACAGTACTCGTACTCGAGTACAACTCGAGTACCATTTTTTGAGTACTCGTACGCGGAACCCCAGGTACTCGGCTGGTACTCATACTCGAAGGTCAATGTACTCGATACTCGGTCAAAATAAGAACCGAGTACACGAGTACATTTGGCCTTCACTAAAAGTAATAAACAAAATGAATTTTTGATAGTAAACTGTAGCCAATAAAACCCGCTAATTGGAACGACCAACGCTTGCGTCGCGTGTTTGTTTGTTTTTACTCCACCATTTTCCAACTAACGAGTGCGAAAATTCAGACTTTTGCTCATAACTCAAGAACGGTTTGGTCTACTACATGAAATTTTGACAGCAGTTTCATTTTAATGAGTTGTATGTTTGTACTAAATTTCGAGGCAATCGGTCACGTGACTTTGGTTTTAGAACCCGAAAACTGCCCCGCAAGTTTGGCGTAAAAAGCAGTTTCAGTCAAAAACGGCTTAAGTACGGCAAAAAATATTTCATATGGTTGTATATCTCAAGAAACCTTTTCATCCCAACCAACCCACTTTTGGCCGCAATGAGGTTTATTTCTTTTTTTTTCCCTTTTTTTCTTCCTAAATTTTGTACGCTCTTCTTCTCCTAAACCACAAAACATGGAAATCTAAGTTTTGTGTAAAGTTGTTGAGCTGCAAATGCAATTTTGTTTTCCGAAATATTTTGGGGCAACTCCACCGGGAACCCCCCAAAATGGGGCCCTAAAAATTAACTTTTTGAACGGCTCAAGCTAGGGTGCTAGTTCTTTTTAATATCAGTAGATACCCAACAGACAAATATTTGGACATAGTTTGGGGATGCCACCTCCCCGGGGATCCCCCCAAATAGACCCCCAAAAATCCATTTTTTGAACAGCTCAAGGAAGAGTTCTACTTTTTTTTGATATCAGTAGATATTTAACAGACAATGATTTTGACATAGTTTGGGGGTGCCACCTCCCCGAGGCCCCCCAAATGGACCCCCCAAAAATTAATTTTTTGAACGGCTTAACTTAGAGTGCCAGTGTTTTATGATATCAGCAGATATTTAACAGACAAATCATTTGACATAGTTTGGGGGTGCCACCCCCCCGGGACCCCCCAAATAGACCCCCAAAAATCAATTTTTTGAACAGCTTAAGATAGAGTTCTACTTTTTTTTGATATCAGCAGATATTTAACAGACAAATATTTTGACATAGTTTGGGGGTGCCACCCCCCCCGGGACCCCCCAAATAGACCCCTCAAAAATCAATTTTTGAACGGCTCAAGCTAGGGTGCAAGTGTTTTATGATATCAGGAGATATTTAACTGACAAATATTTTGACTCTACTTTTCTGGGGGTTCCATGATCAGATATTTTTGAATAATTGCTGATTTAACGGTAGACAAAAAGTACTTTTGAGCGTCACAGCATTAGCTATGCGTCGGTCGTTCACTGGGTTTGCTGGCAAACTCCCATCTAGTTTATTGAGTTGCTTTTGCTTGAATCCGTGCAGACCGCAGCTGAACAAACAGCTTTATAATGGTGAGATCGAGCGAAATCAAGCGTTGGAATGTGGTAAAGTGATTTGTTTGTATTGTTTGTTTGTTTGTCGACTGCGCATAGTATTGTTTGACAACAAACGCCTTTCTGCTGCAGAAAACGTGTGAAAGTTGCCGCAAATTTTGATTTATTTAGCAATTAAAGTTACATACCACAGAAATCGAGCCACGTATGTTGTACAAAGACGACAGCAGTTGGGTTAGCATTTTACGGTTTCAGCTCAAATCAGAGGTGGAGTCGAGGACACAAGGCTCGAAGCCAAGACCAAGGCCAAGAACAGCCTTTCCGAGGACAGACACTCTCGAGGCCAAGGACAGGAATGCACGAGGCCGTGGCCAAGGACCAAGGACACAAGCGCAAGTGCTCTCCAAAAAAAAAAAGGTCTTCACAAAAATTTTTCAAGCGATCTCCACAAAAAAGGACACAAAAAAATCCGAGGCCAAGGCCAAGGACAGCCTTTCCGAGGACAGACACTCTCGAGGCCAAGGACAGGAATGCTCGAGGCCAAGGCCAAGGACCAAGGACACAAGCGCAAGTGCTCTCCAAAATCACAAAAATTTTTTAGGCGATCTCCAAAAAAAAAGGTCTTCACAAAAATTTTTCTAGCGATCTCCACAAAAAAACGTTTTCCAAAAAATATTTCAAGCGCTTCACAAAATTTTAGCAATTCAAAAAATAGTGCTGTCCTCGAGCCGAGGATAGGCTAATTTTCGAGGACTTGAGGCCTCGAGGCCAAGACTTGACCTTCGAGGCCAAGGACTTCAAAATGTGTCCTCGAGGCCAAGGACGTCCTTGAGGACTCCACCTCTGGCTCAAATGTTGATAGATTATTTTCTACAGAAGATGTATTACTGTAATCTCCCAATCCCAAATAATAGTTTTACTGTGGTATTGGAAGGGGTATCCGAAAAAGCATAGAGTTAGATTTGGAGGCAATATTTTCAGTGTTAAATTTAGGTCAGATAGAGATAGCTTAGTTGCATAGTTATTCTGTAGCTGAGTTTTAGCTGTAGGCAAAATTTTACTTTTTTTTGCAAGAAATTGATAAAATAATAAGTCAAGTCTTTTGATAACGCATGTAAAATGCGTTTGAAATATTAATATGACTAAGCAGTAATTAGGATTATTTTATAAAAATGGATGTTAGATCTGAAATTAAATAATAGAGCAGTAAACAGGTAAATATACAGAATAAAAATACCACTCTAAATTACAGCTGTAGCTAGTAGCTGATATTAAATGGCAGCATTATTTTATGCTCACATTTCTTAGCCATCTCCTTTGAAATGCAGCATTATTTCGAGAACATTTACTACTACGTCATTTGCAGTTTAGTTTTACAAGTTTTAGATAGTCTTTGATTGAATGCATACAAGAGCACAAGTACGTTAATTGTTAATCTGTTCCATTAATTACGAAGCTAACTTTTCTATTAAATCGTTAATCCTTTAAAAAGTTTTTTCATGTTAAAGGATTAAATTAACTTCCGTTGAGTTCTGTTAACTTCCGTTAAAGTTTTTATCGTTAATATCTTGCACCATTCATTTATCATAATGGTACAAACCAGTTGGCACTGGTAACACTTCTTGCGTATTTGCACGAGCTTTATAGAAGAAAGCGAAGAAAGGAGCTCTTTTTTGTGACAGATAATAAGCTGCAGCCTCGTAGGTCTATTAATTATTGCTATCCGCAATTTCTAAAGATTTCCAATCGCAGCTTCATTAGTGCATTTGAACTTATTTTTGTCTTGAAATTAGATTAGACTGTAAAATGTAACTTCCAAAACACAAAAAGACCACCATAGCGATAAATATTTCCTTACAATCAGCTCAACAGCGTCAATACGTGCTCTAAAAGCGAGTTAACATAAAAAAAATGTGTATTTCACGCAAAATATTAACGAATTAACGGACTTTATTAAGTTCCGTTAATTAAAGCTGAAAATAACGGATTAGCGTTAACGGAGGTGTGAAGTTTATTAACGGACTAGTGGTTAACGAAGCTAACGTTTTGCATTAACTTGCCCACCTATGATTAAATGTTAATTGAATATAACGTTAAATCGCAAAAGCTCTCAAAAGGTTGTTGTGGGTAATCATGTTTGGAGTAGAGGACTTTGAAAGCTTATTTGTAATTGAGAAGTTACATAGCAGACTTGAAACATAAAGTTTTTATTCACGGCTGTGAGGTAGCACTTACCTCACATATCTGCTTTCCCATTAGGCTAATGTTTCATCAGCATCTGAATTCACACATAGCCTATCCTGGCATCCCACCCGAACCTTCAAACCACACACGAGGGCAATTTCTACACTTGCCATCGTACCCTCTTCTCAGATTACTCTGATCTAAGTCTGACAACAAGGTCACCAGAAAGAGGATTTTCGACCAGTTTCACACTGGCACTTCACTTAGCTCAACCGCATTGCGCTAGCATCACTAAGCATGGACACCATATATGACATCACATTAGCAATTTACCACAATAGTACGCTATATGCATATTTCAAACTTGTTTGTTATCATCAGGCGTACATAACTGTGTAAATGCCTATTACAAATTTTGAACCCCAAAAGCCAAAATTAACCTACTTATCGGTAACCGGTAAAGCAAATTGCTATATACAACGCCAGTCAACGCCCATACGAATAAATTTTCATTTACTCGTATGTGCTTTGAAAATTACACAGTTAGGCATTTACACAGTTATGTACGCCTGATGATAACAAACAAGTTTGAAATATGCATATAGCGTACTATTGTGGTAAATTGCTAATGTGATGTCATATATGGTGTCCATGCTTAGTGATGCTAGCGCAATGCGGTTGAGCTAAGTGAAGTGCCAGTGTGAAACTGGTCGAAAATCCTCTTTCTGGTGACCTTGTTGTCAGACTTAGATCAGAGTAATCTGAGAAGAGGGTACGATGGCAAGTGTAGAAATTGCCCTCGTGTGTGGTTTGAAGGTTCGGGTGGGATGCCAGGATAGGCTATGTGTGAATTCAGATGCTGATGAAACATTAGCCTAATGGGAAAGCAGATATGTGAGGTAAGTGCTACCTCACAGCCGTGAATAAAAACTATATTTGTAATTGAAAGAAGCATACGGTATACGAGGTGTCGCTATTAAATAACAAGGCTGGTGACATAAAGCAATTTTGTTGAAGAAAAAAAGGTCGTTTTATTTTGTTTCCCCTTTGATGTATTCTCCCTTAGCATCAACACAGCGTTTCATTCGGATTTTCATAAAAAAAAGAAAACGAAAACACCCTTAACATAAAAAAAAACTGACACTGAAAAAAGTTGACATTGCGTTGAATTTTGATTTTGTTCTATTTTACTTTTTTAAATCGAGGTGAGTTTGCAGTTTTCCAATGCATGGACTGCCTCTTTGTCTCTGGATCGTACTGGAAAATTCCTCTCTCAACGCATGTACAGTAATCACACTGTCTAAAAATTTAAAGTTCTTTTCAATTTATTTTGAAATGTCAGCGCAAATCTCTTGGCGTTTTTTCTTTTTGATCGCTAGTTAAAAGCTTTGAAACAACTTGTGCACAGACCTTTGTCATATGCAGATTTTCATGCAGTACTTGCCACACTGTTTTTTTGTCAGTGGACATCCTCTCTGCTATCTGTCGAATACTAAGCCGATGATCTTCTCGGACAATTTTTTCAAAATCTCGGTTATTGTTAGTGGTTTTTGATATGGTTGGGCGTCATGAATGTTCATCATCTTCAACATCAGTCCGGCCTTCATGAAATCTTTTGCGCCATTCAAAAACGCGGGTTCTTGACATGCATTCTTTGCCGTAAACTTCCATCAAGGCTTGAATTTTACCAAAAATTTCAAGTTAATTCTTTGCTCAGTTTTAGAGTTAAACATTTTTCTGCGGCTGCAACAGAACTTCGTGCAACAATGAGCGATTTGCTGCTTCTGCAAGCCAAGGTTTTTCCGACGCGCAAAAAAACGTGCACTTGCTTTCAACGTCAAGGTACCAAATTTGTTTAAAATATAACAGTAATTTTGCGTGTAAGGGTGCGTTTAGACTGGACGCGAAGCAAAGCGAAGCGACGCAAAGCAACCAAAATTTGACGTCATCGACAGCTCGCGAAAGGTTGCGACCGCTCGCAACCTTCGCGAGCAGTTGCGCAACAGCGCTTGCTTGCAGGTTGTAGTAAGATAACCAACTAATTCACTGATTTGATTTTTACGATCGCAGTTTGCAAGAAAATAATATAAATAGTTCATTTGTATGGTTTAGCGCTTATTTATCAGTCCAAAGAGTAGGCCTAGGTTGTTGGCAAAGTTAGATTCGCGATAGCCCTAGGCTAGCCAAGTTAATTTGGATCTAGACAGCTAAGGCTGTAAATCCTAGAGTGATTTTTCATAGCTATGCTGGATCTCAAAGCTTCATTATAATGAATGCAGCAAAGCAGTAGGCCTAGCCCGACGACATCTAGCTTTTAAACCAAAACTTTTTATTCTGTGCAGCATAGCAGAAGACCAGTCCAGTAGTTCTTTTGGCTGAGCAGCTTTTGCTTTTTTGTCTTAAAGTAAACTTAAACTAACATGATGTTTTTTTTCAGAATATAAAATAACCCACCAACAGGCTAGTTTTGAGTGTGTTGATAGTGTTTTTACCCATTGTTTGTAAGCTTGTTGTTTTAAAAGTAACCACAATTGAACAATTCCTTGAATACTGGAAAACTCGCAAAACTTTTTTCACTGCCTTTTTGACCAAGCCAACTTGGTGAAAAGAACTGTATTTAGAATTGGTTTCAAGCTACACTGCTACATGCAAGAGCTAGATAGATACAAAAAATCGAAAAATTTCTATGAACTTTTGGATTGGCCTAATTAGTAGTCACTTCTTTGAATAGCTACAAACATGGAATTTTTTCTTCTGAATGTCCTCTTAAAAGTCTTCTAGTTTCTGAAGGTTTGTGACCGTGATCAAGTTGAACTGGAAGCAATGGTTTTGGAATACCCCAAGTTTTATAATTATGAATATTGTAGTCTGGTAGTGATTTTTCACTCCAGTCCTAATTGATGAAAATAGAAATGTCAAGTGTGTTAAATATTCATTTACATGTGTCTTTGTGTAATATCTGAATTTAGTTGTTTGTGAATTTCAAAACAGTTTTACTGTCTCTTAAAATTTTTACTGCTTTACATGGCGAATAAAGTGACAAAGTAAACAATTTTAAGTCTGAAGTTCAATCATTGCAATTGCAGTCAGTGTATTTAGATGAACTAGAAAGCCAATATATATCTAAACAGTAGAAAGTGAGCTACTCATTTTGCTTCATCCCAGCTTTTTACTCATTTCGCTTCGTGCCAGCTCAGCTGACGAGGTTTGGTATTGACCGAAATAGCACTATCCTGAGCATTGCATGGAGGGTTATTTTACTCTCAAATTTCATTTTGCTACAGAGAAGATTTTTTTTTCGCACGACTGTTTTGCTTGGTCGTAGTTCGGTCAAGAAATTGACTGAGCTCTATGACTTAACAAAATTGTTATGCTTTGGACTTTGCCGGTACCGACTATCCACCAAAAGTTTTTCCTAGCCTATGCGAATCTTGTAATTATGATGATCCTCGGTTAGCAGTAATGCGACTGAGCAGATTACTGCCACCCAGGTCTTTTCGACGGAATTGATGTTTGTGATCCCCTATTTTGTGGCTGATCCCATCTTTTCTTGATGAATTTTTAGAACTATCCACTAATCAGTAGAAAGTGAGTTCTGTTTTTTTGCTGAGGTTACTATTATTGGTAGAGAAGTACCCGCCAAGCAAGTTCATTACTATTGTTCCATTCTCTAAACTAAACAAAAAACTTGATGCAGCATTTATAATAAAAATAATTGGACTGGGGAAGGAAGCGTCAGTTACATAAAAATGTGAGAACTAACAACACTTTTATTCAGATGCTTGAGTAACAATTTTCAAATGAAAAAATCTAAATGTTTTTTTTTATCAGGGGCATAACCAAAAACATGCTTAGAGGGGGCTTGACCTTACTGCTATAAATTTGTCTGTATCTTACAAACGGTGGTTTAAAGCGAAGCTCTTTGAGGTAAACGCAACCGTCGCAACGTAGCCTACTGGTACCGCAAGAACATGCAAACTAATAAAATGCTCTCGATAGCATTTAACTTCGCACTAAACATCGATAAGCGCTCCGCTAGCGAATAAAACACCAAACTTAGTTTTAGAGGCTGACTTTTCCTCAAAGCAACTGCTGGTATCAGGTATCAACTTGCTAAATTCTTGTCCTTCGATGATAGTGTCAAATCATGCAAAAACTGCAATGTTTTTTTGCTTTCTCCAGCAAATCAACACAGCAATCCATTGCACAACTAGATGGGAGTTTGCCAGCAAACCCAGTGAACGACCGACGCACAGCTAAAGCTGTGACGCTCAAAAGTACTTTTTGTCTACCGTTAAATCAGCAATTATTCAAAAATATCTGATTATGGAACCTCCAGAAAAGTTGAGTCAAAAGATTTGTCAGTTAAATATCTCCTGAAATCATAAAACACTGTCACCCTAGCTTGAGCCGTTCAAAAATTGATTTTTGGGGGTCCATTTGGGGGGTCCCTGGGGGGGGGTGGCACCCCCAAACTATGTCAAAATATTTGTCTGTTGAATATCTGCTGATATCAAAACAGAATGGCACCCAAGTTGAGCTTTTCAAACAATTCATTTTTGGGGGTCCATTTGGGGGGTCCCCAGGGGGGTGGCACCCCCAAACTATGTCAAAATATTTGTCTCTCAAATATCTACTGATAACAAAAAAAACTGGCACCCTAGGTTGAGCCGTTCAAAAATTTGATTTTTTGGGGGGGTTCCCGGGGGGGTGGTACCCCCAAACCATGTCAAAATATTTCTCTCTTAAATATCTACTGATATCAAAGAAAAATGGCACCCTAGGTTAAATGGTTAAAAAATTTGTTTTTGGGGGGTCCATTTGGGGGGGTCCCCGGGGGAGTGGTACCCCCAAATTATGTCAAAATATTTGTCTCTCAAATATCTACTGATATCAAAAAAAACTGGCACCCTAGCTTGAGCCGTTCAAAAATTAGATTTTTTGGGGCCCCATTTTGGGGGGGTTTCCGGGGGGGTGGTACCCCCAAATCATGTCTAAATATTTCTCTCTTAAATATCTACTGATATCAAAAAAAATGGCACCCTAGGTTATATGGTTAAAAAAATTTGTTTTTGGGGGGTCCATTTGGGGGATCCCCGGGGGAGTGGTACCCCCAAATTATGTCAAAATAATTGTCTCTCAAATATCTACTGATATCCAAAAAAACTGGCACCCTAGCTTGAGCCGTTCAAAAAATTGATTTTTTGGGGCCCCATTTTGGGGAGGTTCCCGGGGGAGTTGCCCCAAAAGAATTTCAGGAGACACAATTGCGTATGTACCTCAACAACTTCACACAAAAATTAGATTTCTATGTTTTGTGGTTTAGGAGAACTCGAGCGTACAAGATTTAGGAAGAAAAAAAAGGAAAAAAATAAGAAAAAAACCTCATCGCGGCCGAAAGTGGGTTGGTAGGGATGAAAGGATATCTTAAGACATATAACCATGAGAAATATTTTTTGCCGTACTTAAGCCGTTTTTGACTTAGACCGCTTTTTACGCCAAACTTTCGGGGCGGTTTTCGGGTCATAAACCCGAAGTCACGTGACCGATTGCCTCGAAATTTGGTACAAACATAAAACTCATTAATCTCAAACTGCTGTCAAAATTTCATGTAGTTAGATTAAACGGTTCTCGAGTTATAAGCAAAAGTCTGAAATCTCGCACTCATTAGTTAGAAAATGGCCGAGTAAAAACAAAGGAACACGCGACGCAAGCGTCGGTCGTTCCAATAAGCAAAAAATCCACTGCATAACTGATGACAAATCCAGCTTTCAGTTTCACTCATAGAGTTAACATTGGGAGTCTTCATCAACAGCACTAAATAACACATACAAACAACTGTTTAAGCTTACTACAGGTATCATAACATGCTTGCCTGAAAAAGAAAAATCACATCAAAAAAACAACATAGTTAATGATTTAAATGAACCTGTAGACAGTGATGGGCACGATACTCTAAATTTGCGTTAAGCGATACCGATACGCGATACATTGAAATTGGGCTAAAGCGATACCGATACACGATACTTTGAAAAGTAGCTAAAGCGATACCGATATCGATACAAAAGTATCGCGCGATACGTATCGCCGATACATGTATCTCGATACTGCCCATCTCTGCCTGTAGACTAGCCTATTGGTTTACACTCTACAAGATACCGGTAGATCTAACACTACCATAATGATACATGGAGGGTGAAAGCGTTTAAGAATTTGTTAACTGAGTTAACACCTAAAGAGAACTTTTGACATCTGCTTCCAGCTTTTTGCGTTTCTGCATTAAAACCCAGAACTGTCATCGTCAAAACAGATTAGGGCAAGTTTTCAGTGGAAGGATCTAAACAAATCATTGATAGCTAGTAAATAGGCCAAGTACTACTACGTTTTTGAAGAAATGACTAGTCTTTTCATTTCCAAATTCGATCTACTGTACTTCGTTTTTCACTTAAACTTTACAAACTTTTTTCTCAAGGTTGTTTTGTTACCTGAGCTATTACTCCAGACTCTTCTTCACAGTTATTGCATGATAACATAATACAAACTCAATCTTCGTTTTACCGGTAATTCCAGCGCGCTATGACGAAACAGAACCTGTGATTACTATAATAGCGCTTCAATAATAAACTACACAAAGCTTTTTGCTCATTGAATACATTTTAAAAGTAAGTTGTTAAAATTAGCCTATGAAGCGACCGGTCGCGAAGATTAGCAACCACTCGCGAAGACTTGCGAAGGTTGGAGTGACGTAATCGACCACTCGCGAAGGTCGCCAATCTTCGCTTCGCGTTGTACAAAACAATAATTTAATTTTTTATTCTCTCTAGCGCACCACTAAAATCACTGATGCGCATAGTTGTTGATTTGAAACGAAACTTTTGAGGAGTTGGCTGGCTGAGCTGCAGCTAGATTTTATGTGATATTAACTGGTGTGTTTTAGACTGGGGACCTGTTCCTTTTTTATAAATAAGATAATACGATATTGTAAACGAGTAAAGCAACAGGTTACGATTAAGTTTACTGTACGATATAGGTTTACTTGTAGTGTAGTGAAGGTTGGCTAACCCCTGTACTGGTGTAGTAAGTTTGCTGATTTTACAGTTTTATTAAGTACCGTAGTGCCAGTCGGTTTTTGCTTTTACCTTCTTGCCGTAGTTGAGAACTGCTGTTGCTGTTTTTATTCTTTCGTGTGAGTCCTATCCTGTACTGTAGTATTGTGATTGTGAATTATAGTTTCACCGGTATTTCTGGCTGTTTGGAGTTTGAGCTGGAGGTTTCGTTAGTGGCCTGGATTCGTTTAGGTGGCTGCTGTCTGGTGTACAGCCCTATCTTGCGCTCCCGTCGCTCTCAGATCCTTGGATTCCGGTCTCTAGACTACCAGATTCTGGAGGATACACGACTAGCTATCTTATTAGTAAAGTATAAGTCCTTAAGTTATTTAGACTACACACCGCTAGGTGCGCAGAAGAGCTGTTCTGTGTACATAGGATTTATAAAAAAAGGATTAGTATAGTTGCTGTTTGTATGAGAATCGATTTGTTTGAAAGAAATGAATTGGTTAAGTGGATCCGAAGAATTCCGACTCTTGGATGAGACTGAGAGTAATGATTCAGCTCCTAGACAAGCTGATATCAAGAAAGCACTTTCAAAAATGGAAGTTAAATGCAGTGCACTATTTCGGCAGCTGAAACGAGCCTCATCCATGGAGCAAATTAATGTAATTGAATCAGAATGCTCAGAGGCATGGAATACAGTAACAGATATTCATGCAGAGCTGCTTGAATTTCCCAGTCCAGCTGTGACACTCAAGCTTCAAGCGGAACGATTGGAAGATAAGTTGACGGACTTAAGAGCTGAAGCACGAAGAAGTAAAGAAGCGTTTACCTCATCTTCGAAAGTCATCAAGAATGATGAACAGACTGACATGATACCACCAACAAAGTCCAAAACTGAGCCAAAGTTTGTGGATCCCTGGAGGGAATCAGAATCGCAATGTGGCAGAGGTAGAAGTGAGAAATTTTCTGATTCTAGTATGGGGACTAGACCTGAAAGAGACTACTATGATCATGAACCGAGAACTAGTCCTTCTAATCCTTTCTTGCCACGGTACAGTGTGCCTCCTCCTGGTCCTATGATGCCAATCGATCCCTGGAGTGGTGGGAGATTTTGGTCTCCATATGATCATCAGCAATTTGCTCCCCCGGGACCAAAGTTGGTCATAAACAATTTTGATGGTGACCCCACAAAGTACTTGGAATTTAAACGTAAGTTTAAACGCCACGTCGAAAATGTTTATTGGAATAATGAGGATCGCATGTCGTTTCTGGAAGGAATGTGCACAGGAAAGGCAAAGAATGTGATAGCTGGATTGTCTTGCCTACCAGACCAGAACTCAGCTTATCAGAAAGCATGGAGTCGTTTGGAAAAGAGATTTGGAGATTCAAGAAAGCTGATGGAAAGACTACAAGAACGACTAGTAAATGGCCCTACCATAAAGGAATGGGATGGAGAGGCTTTAACCAAGCTTTGCGACGAAATGTATAAGTGTGAAGTCAGTTTTGAATCGTGGGGAAAAGACTGGATGTTGAACAATCAAGAGCTAATGCACAAACTCTTCCAGCGTTTGCCTTACAAGATCAAATCAGAGTTTGTACGGATTAGCAATGAAAGCAGTTCAGGTGGCAATTTTCATGAACTACGAATATTGGTAGAAAAGGCTGCATCTGCTGCAGATAGTCAATACGGAAGATTACTTTGTGGCAGCAAGATGTCAAATCCAAAGGAGAAGACTTCAATCCCTGGAAACCGCGGTGGAAAGATTGTGTGTGCTACCCAGCAACCAAACACAATAGTAAAGTCTCGCAACCAGTGCAAGGTATGTTCTGAGACCCATCCACTTTGGAAGTGCCCGGAATTCAAGAAAAAATCAATTGAAGAAAAACGGAACGTAGTCAAGGTTCACAACCTTTGTTACAACTGTTTGATTTCTGGTCACAGGGTGATGAAATGTGAAAACAGAATTAGATGCAGACAGTGTGGACGCAAGCATAATACTATCTTGCATGTAGAAGATTCTACCCCAGAAAAGGCTCAAAAGGAAAAAAGAGAAGAATCATCAGCTCCATCGTGTAGTGACTCAGAAAAGTTGGATCAACAAGTAGGAACAAGTGGAACATGTTCGGCTGTGGACTCTTTGCAACCACACAAGTCAGGTCAGACATATTTTAAGGTTGTGCCGGTAAAAGTTTGGGGTCCTGACCCTGCAAAGGCAGAATATACCTATGCCTTTATAGATGAAGGTTCTAGTGTGAATCTTTGTTCTCAAGATCTTGTTAAACGTTTGGGAGTTCCCATAACAGAGACCATGGTGGAACTACAAACATGTAATGCTGCTTCCATGATAAACAAAAGAATTGACACCTTAGCCATTCAAGGAATTGGAGAAGAACCAGCATTTGTGGTTAAAGATGTTTTAGTCATGAATAAGATTGTCGATGTAAGTGACAGTATTCCTACTGAAACTGTTGCAAAGGCATATTCGCACTTACAGGATATTGACTTCCCAGAATTGGAAAATCGGAATGTAGAGCTACTTCTTGGTAGCAGTTTACACCAAGCCTTCTTGTTGCAAGAACAAAGAGTTGGAGCTCCAGGCGAGCCAAGTGGGCTTCACACTGCTTTAGGCTGGGTCATATATGGCAAAGATGAAGAAGATCAATCATTCTCTGTGCCACCTCGATTTGTGGTCAACTTTGTGAACACAAAGACTGAAACCAAGCAATCATGTCAAGAGTTGCTTAAGATTATGAACCATGATTTTCAAGATGTGGAAATGGATGTTGGTGAAGTAGCAATGTCTCAAGAGGATAAGCAAGCAGTCTCAATTATGGAAAGTACGGTGACCAAGATAGGTGAACACTATTCAGTTGGTTTGCTCTGGAAGCAAAATCCTCCAAAGTTACAAAATAATCGTCCTTTGGCTGTAAAGAGAATGGAGGGATTGAGAATGAAGTTTAAAAGGGATCCTTCTTTATTTGACAAATATTCTGCGAAGATAAATGAATATATCGACAATGGATATGCAGTTCAAATACCTGAAGAGTCTCTTGAAGCTACTGAGAAGACCAACTACATTCCTCATCATTGCACCTCTGTTCTAACCAAGTTTAGAGTAGTTTTTGATTGCAGCGCTAGGTATAAAGGCGTTTGCCTCAATGACTTGCTGTTAGGTGGACCAGATCTGACTAATAATTTGGTTGGTGTGTTGCTTAGGTTTAAGCAGTATCCTACTGCGTTTGTAGCTGACATAAAACAGATGTTTTCACAGGTTTTTGTAAATGAAAATGATAGGGACGCTTTACGTTTTTTGTGGTTTGCAGGAAATGATTTTTCTCAACCTTTAGTTGAATATCAAATGCAGACTCATGTGTTTGGAGCGAAGTGTTCCCCATGCTGTGCAGCGTTTGCACTACGTCGGACGGCCACAGACAATGCTGTAGGAGTGGATGATGATACCGTGAGAACTGTCATGCGTAATATCTACGTGGATGACCTATGCAAGTCGTGTGCAACTACAGAGGACGCAAAGCGTATCGTGAGCCAGTTGAGGAACTTATTGGTAAGCGGTGGTTTTCACTTGACTAAGTTTGTGTCTAATACTAGAGAAGTGTTGGCTGATATACCATCCGAAAGTCTTGCATCTTCAGTGGAGCTTGGTAATGGTAGATTGCCCCCTCACAAGACATTAGGTGTGTTCTGGGACGCTGAGACGGACACCTTGAACGTGCATGTGGATATTAAACAGAAACCTCACACTCGGCGAGGCCTGTTGTCGATGATCAGTCAGACGTATGACCCGCTCGGAATCTTGCAGCCGTTCTTGCTTCCTGCTCGGTTGCTCTTGCAGGAAGCATGTCGTGCTGAGCTGGGTTGGGACGAACCTCTAGACCAGTTACCTGGGATAGAGCCAAATTGGGGTGCTTGGTTTGCGCAATTGTCTCATCTTGAGAGTATTAGTATGAGACGTAACTTTGTGACTCATGAAAAAGGTCACCTTGTTTGGTGCGAATTGCACACCTTTGTTGATTCTTCGACTGTGGGCTATGGAGCATGCTCTTATTTACGCTGTGTTTATAGTGATGGCTCTATCGAAATTAGTTTTGTTATGGGGAAATCAAGAGTCACTCCCCTCAAGCCTATGAGCATGCCCAGGTTAGAACTTGTCGCTGCAGTGCTTGGTGCAAAATTGGGCATGAAAATTTGTAACGAACTTGATTTGCATGTGAATCGTGTATATTATTGGACGGATGCTATGGTTGTATTGCGTTATATCCATAATGTGTCGACTCGTTTTGAGATATTTATTGCTAATCGGTTAAACGTATTGCATGCACTGACCTCAGTTGACCAATGGAGGCATGTACCAGGTAAGTTGAACCCGGCAGATCTTGCATCTCGTGGAATGCAGCCCTGCCAGGCTAGTGATGCTGACTTATGGTTAAAGGGGCCTAAGTTCTTAATGCTCCGTGTTTCTGAGTGGCCCGATCAGCCGGATTTTATTGACGTGTTAGTTAAGGATTTATCGTCGTGTGATATTGCTTGTGTGCAAAGTTGTTGTTTTAACGTGTGCTTAAATCCTGCAAATCCCCTGTATCGGCTGTTCGCGCGCTACTCCACGTTTGAAAAACTGCTTACAGCTACTGCTTGGATTTTGCGTTTTAAACTCTATATGAGAGTCAAATATTTGAACACTGAACTGACCTTTCGAACTGAACCACTGCGAGGTGAAGACTATGATGCCGCCAAGCATGCAATTCTAAGGACTGTTCAATATCAGGTTTTTCCAGGTGCAGCAGACTTTCTGCTTTCACACAGGAAAACAGGCGACGCCATACAAAGAATAACGCAGGAAGACGCCAATCGAGTTGCTGTGTTGAAAGACATTCGCGATCTTTCTCCCATACTGTTGAATGACTTGTTGTGTGTTGGAGGAAGGTTGCAAAATTCGTCTCTTCCGATATCTGCGAAACATCCAATTATACTTCCTTATGACCACCCAGTGACTAATTTGTTAATTCAATATCATCATGAAAAAGAAGGACACTTTGGCGTTAATCATGTACTAGCTGACATGAACAAAGAGTTTTGGATAATAAAAGGGCATTCTGCTGTTAAAAAAGTGTTAAACTCATGCGCCACCTGCCAGTTTTGGAAAGCAAAGGCCGGACAGCAGCAGATGGCTGATCTACCTTTTCAAAGAGTGAACAAAACAGTGCCGTTTACATCTATTGGGACAGATCTTATGGGACCTGTAAACGTGAGAATTGGACGTAACAATGTAAAACGTTGGATATGTATTTTTAACTGCCTAGCTACAAGAGCTGTTCATTTTGAAGTATTACAGTCGTTGGATGTCCATGCCTTTATGCAAGGATTCAGTCGATTTTGTAGCAGAAGAAATGTGTTTCCCAAAGAAGTCTACTCGGACAATGGCGGTAATATGGTTGCAGCTAAAAAGGAACTTGACAAGCTATACGGTAGCAGCAAATGGCGATCATCGAAATTCGGGAAGACCATACGATGGCACTTCAATCCTCCCCGTGCCTCCCATCACGGTGGGTTTTATGAAATATTTTTCCGACTGTTTAGGAAGGTCTTTTCCTCCATTGTAAAGAACTCGACACTGGATGAATTTGACTTGTTGACGTACGTTGCCGAAATCGAGCGTATATTAAACAACCGTCCTATTACAGCACTTGCTTCGACTCCAGATGATCTTGGCGCTCTGACTCCGAGTTCAATTCTGACTGGAAGTTTGTGTGAAGACGCGGCAACTGACTCCTTTCTGAAGGGTGAGGCTTATCGACGCTCATGGAAGAAGTCGCAGTTTCTGGCTGACCTCTTCTGGCAGCAATGGTTAGATCTTTATCTCCCTCTGTTGCAATCTCGCAGAAAATGGTTTGGTACGTCGCGAAATTTGAAACCTGGTGACTTAGTTCTTATTGTGAATGAACAGACAAGGAGAGGACAGTGGCCCAAAGCAATTGTTACCGAAGTGTTTTCCGATTCGAATGGACTGGTGCGCAGCGCAAAGTTGCGAACAGCTGATTCTTCTGAACTTATTAGGGACGTTAGAAAAATCTGTTTACTTGAAGGTGATCTAATGTAAGATAAGTGTTGTTTGTGTTAGTGTGATGTTATTGTTACCTTTTTTATCGAGTATTGCGTTTTATTTGTACAAGCTACTGTTATTTAAACTGTGCAAGCTATAATGAATGTTATTTAAATGCAGGTGTTTATTAAAATCATATGAATCGTTATGTGACACTGCAGCGACTTAGATCCCGCTATCCTTAAGTTTAGTTTACCACCGTATTGTGAAATACCGAGTTGATTTGTTTACAAAGCTTTGCTCTGTACTGCCGTTGTTTAAGTAAGGTAATAGTATTGAAGTGATTGTTGTACAGTATTTCACGTTTATGACTGCATTCGAAATATCACTGTTTAGATGAAGCGCTGAACTGTTTTGAACTTCGTTAATGAATTTCTAGTTTACTGCTTGTAGTCACGTAGTTTCTGAATAGTCTCAACTATAAGTTATAAAAGGTTAGGGTTTGTGCAATTGTTTGTGCTGAGATATAAACTTTGTTACTGTCTGATACACGTTCACTTTGCTATAGAGGAGATTAACTTTTATGCACCTTTGTTCACGTAAGTTGTTTAAAGTGTTACTGTTGTGTTGATACTGTTGTAGTGAACTTATGAGTTGTGTAAATTATTGTTTTTTTTGTTGTGTAAAGCCTACGTTTCTTGACAGTAGCCTTTGGGGCTGGGTGTGTACAAAACAATAATTTAATTTTTTATTCTCTCTAGCGCACCACTAAAATCACTGATGCGCATAGTTGTTGATTTGAAACGAAACTTTTGAGGAGTTGGCTGGCTGAGCTGCAGCTAGATTTTATGTGATATTAACTGGTGTGTTTTAGACTGGGGACCTGTTCCTTTTTTATAAATAAGATAATACGATATTGTAAACGAGTAAAGCAACAGGTTACGATTAAGTTTACTGTACGATATAGGTTTACTTGTAGTGTAGTGAAGGTTGGCTAACCCCTGTACTGGTGTAGTAAGTTTGCTGATTTTACAGTTTTATTAAGTACCGTAGTGCCAGTCGGTTTTTGCTTTTACCTTCTTGCCGTAGTTGAGAACTGCTGTTGCTGTTTTTATTCTTTCGTGTGAGTCCTATCCTGTACTGTAGTATTGTGATTGTGAATTATAGTTTCACCGGTATTTCTGGCTGTTTGGAGTTTGAGCTGGAGGTTTCGTTAGTGGCCTGGATTCGTTTAGGTGGCTGCTGTCTGGTGTACAGCCCTATCTTGCGCTCCCGTCGCTCTCAGATCCTTGGATTCCGGTCTCTAGACTACCAGATTCTGGAGGATACACGACTAGCTGTCTTATTAGTAAAGTATAGGTCCTTAAGTTATTTAGACTACACACCGCTAGGTGCGCAGAAGAGCTGTTCTGTGTACACGCGTTGCTTCGCGTCCAGTCTAAACGCACCTTAACTTAGCAGAAAATTGTCGCCTGCAGTTGTACGCCTTCTTAACATCCCACTCATAGAAGAAAAACGTATTTGTTTACGTTTTTGCGACAAATTTTGAGCTGTTACAACTTAAAAATTTCTTTTTCTAAACTTGTAAAACTACTCGTACTCGAACTTTTTTACAGTACTCGTACTCGAGTACAGTTTTCAATATCAGTACTCGTACTCGAACTTTTTTGCGGTACTCGTACTCGGAAGTTGAGGACTCGACTCCATCACTGGCATCTGTAGGTTAAGGCAAAACTCAGGCACCACAGCTGATTCAGTATATTTTGCGGTTTTTGTTTTTTTAGGATTAATTAAAAAAATTCTTGCGAATTTTTTTGAATTGAATTTATTTTACTTGTGAAGGCTGGCAGAAGTCTGAAGAACATTTCGTCACTAAGTCATATAAAATTATTGTTGATAGCCCATTTAGATAGCTCTGGGTCTCTGCTAGGACAAAATTGATCATCAAATTGAAAACACAATAGAATTACTTTTGCACGATAATTACAGAACCGTACAATGATGACTAGTGCATATGTGGCGTGTGATTTTTGGCTTACTCTCTTAGTAATTGTAGGAATTATAGGACAAATTTTCGGAACGTTTAGTAATCATAGAAAAAATTTTTGGCAAATTTATATCTCTTTGTTCGCTACTTTCAAGATTTACTTTCAATAGAGTAATAAACATCTATACCAGTACGCGGCTGCGGCAAAGGGCAAACATCAAGCAACGTGAAACTAAAAGCACCTTGAGCTGCCATTCGCCAGAATGAACGAGATACGTAGCCTACTCGCACGCGCAGAAAAAAGGCATTGCGACAGTCTCCATGGTGGCCTGATCTCTGACGCAAGAGTTGCCAGCCGAAAAATTAGCAAAATACAACTAACTTAACTGAATTGAACAATTGCCGGTAAAAAAGTCGGCCGTTTAGATGAATTTGTGGTTAAAATTACAGTACTTTGTGTTTTTCTACAGTAGTATTTTGATTCAGAAAAATACATTCGCACTAAAAGTAATCGAGTAGAAGTAAAAGTAGCCTAAAAAAAGCTACTCAAAAAGTACTCGTTACCGGAAAAAAGTTCTGGAGTAATCTACTCAAGTAAAAGTATTTTGTTACTTTGCACCACTGGTTTTTGCCACTAGCGTAGCCAGGGGGGGCATTGACCAGAAAAGTATGCATAATAGCACGTTATTAGTTCTTTTGAGGCCGATTTTTGCTCCAAAAATGAAAACAGTCCCTCAACGGGATTGGGGAGCAGAAGTTGTGAAGAACTTCCCGTTATTTGGACCAGAATAGTGGATTCTTTTTGTTTTGAAGCTTATCCAAAGTTGGTGAAGACCTCTTTTTTTTTGAGATCACCTAATTTCGGCCGGAAAAACCGTTTGATTTCCGGAGAAGACCTTTTTTTTGGGGATCACCTGATTTTGACAAAAAAACCGCCTCTATCTAATTTAAGACTGATGAAAATTTGGGTCAAGTTCGATCGCTGTTGTTTCCAGCTCCCAAAAAGCCCCCCCCCCTTTTTTGCGAAATCCTCGCTACGCGCCTGGTTTTTGCTCTGCTAATTTCTATGCTATGTTTAGAAAGCAATAATTTTTATCAAAATAGGCCTAAAATCAATTCATTTTTGCAAAGAAATGCAAAATTTTCGAACGCTGGGGGTTCGGCTCCAAGACCCCCGAATCAGTCCCACCTATTTTATATTTCTGGCTACGCACCTAAATGCATAACCACATAGTTTTTCCAATGTTTTTTTTTTTTTTGCTGTCCTAAAAATGCACATTGCTAGCAAAAATTTGGAGCAAACCATTGGCACAAACAGTTACTAAAAAAAAAGAATTTTGTGTATGTGGAGTTTTCACTCAAGGACTACCTAATTATAGTGATGTAAAGATTCGCGCTTAACAGCGCAGATGCGATTAAAATAATTAAGTTATTATTCTGAACGCTGGAAAATCCGTCTTCAGACCCCAAAATAACTTCTAGTAGAACATTCAGAGAAATTCGCATCAGCTGAAGCATAACTACTATGGGATGGGACTTTTTGCAGTAGGGCCGCTCCAAACCCGAATTCCTAGCTACACCCAAGTGCAAATTCTGGCTATGATAAACCACTGAATAGAAATTAAATAATTTGGTTCTACATGATGTTTTTAAGATGATGATAACAAAGCTGTTTTATTTTAACTTAGGCCTATCTGAAAAACAATTTTGCGAAAAAATTTTGAGATCAAAAACATACGTCATCAACCCGTGGAAACGGAAGCGGAAGCGATTAAAAAATGTCCGCTTCCACATCCCTGCCTTGAACCCTACCATACCAGCGTACTGCACTTCCGTTCAATTTTTGAAGCGTACCTTACCAACTTACCGTACCACTACAAAAAAGGCGTAAGCTACCGTACCAATTTACGTACTTCTTGACAAAAAGTTTGAGGCGTACCGTATTGTACTGCCATCCTTGCTTTTAACTACTTGCAACTTTAACTGACTTTGAAATCACTAGCCTATAAATCAGCGATCCCAATTCATACATTTATCGTCGGCTTCAGCTGCCATTTGCCTCTGGTTACAAAAAGCCAGTAGCGTACGCAGGATTTTGAAAAGGGGGGACGGGGGGGAAGGGGGCAGGCAGTGGCGGCTCGTGACCAAAATGCTTGGTGGTGCTGCAACCGCAGTATCATAACAACATCTGGGGGGCTTCGCCCCCCAGACCCCCCACATGAAAATTACACTAATACTGTGCCACTTATGACTTTAGACAACTTACCTATAAAATCTGGAAGAAGGCTCTATTTCTTAAAAGTTTGCTTTAATTAAAGCTACATACAAAACACGTACGCAGGAATTAGAAAGTTCTTTATTTTCGAAACTTTAAATTTAACAGTTTTACTCTTACTCACTTCAGGAGCATGACTAAACTTGAAACATCACGTAAATAATAGCAGCAAATTGCGATAATCTTTACTCGATAAAATAAAGCTGAAAAAGCGATCGAGAAAAAAATGAAGAATATTTTCACACCAAGATAAACGCCACTTTCTTCCAATAACAGTATCCTGGCATAATCACAAACACATGTTATGGCAAAGTGAGAGACAAAAATCTGTCAATAAACGATGCAATTTAAAACACCAGTAATATGAAGTCATACAATAATGCTGGTGTGGTAGGTCTACTGATAATGCGTTGGCAATACTGCAGTGAAATATAGAAAGAACAATATGTAATTCTTCATACTAAATGTACACTTACTGCAAAAGTGAAACCAAAAGTATTAAATGTATATACGTTATACACTTACCGCGCTCACAATAAAAACAAGGTCTGCGATCTTGGGCATGTATCTTATAAGAAAATTAAAAATATGTTTTCCCTTTAACCAATAAAAAGTAAAAATGCAGCTGTTGACCATATCTGTATTGATCTGTATTCTTATGCGAAGATTGAACAATCTGTAATTCGCATCGTTGACGGCTTCATGGAGAAGGTTAATGATCAACGCAGAATAACGACACCAAAAATTTAATACCATACATACAAAAACAGAAATACCAGAAAATGAGGAAAGACAAAGCGACCCAATATTGGTTGCAACAAGTCAGCAACACGTCGCAATAGTTACGACGCCTCAAGCTCTTTAAAACAAACAAAACGTACGATTTCGTAACGCTAACAAAGCGTTGCATACTACGGCAATTGGCTAATGAAGATCGCAAAACAAATTTGAAGCAAATGGTTTTTCTTCATAGCCCATACGACTGGAAATGTATCGTCTGGAAAGATACGTTCAGGTGGTATGAGTTGTGAAAAATGGCCATTGCCAGGGCCTGCGAGAGAGGGGTTCAGGGGGTACAATATAACCGGGCCCGGGAGGACCTATAAGTTTACCCGCACTAAAGTAGTTGCTCCAGCAATCAATTAGTAACATTTCAGCGTGCAGGCCTAAGCTTAGCGAAGAAGCTTTTTTCTTTGTCTTCTCCTTATTTCTGGTCCTGGCCTTGGTAAAGCGACCCGACATCAGTCTTCGTATTTCCGGTAAGATTTCTCTTTGAGACCCAGGCCGTTGCGATCAAGTTTATGTTACGGTCCCAAGACGGATTTGTTAAGTGAAATTACTACAATTTTAAGCCTTCGAAGCTTTCAATTCATAAAAGGAGGGGAAGTGTGCAGAAAAAAAGAAACAACAACACTCTAATTCATGCCATGATACCTGCCATTGTTCAAATGAGAGATAACAATATCGATCACACGAGAAAGGACAAGACAAATCGCAATTGTCAAATACCACTAAGGGCAAGAACTTATTCATTCTTTTTCTAATGAAGCTAAAATCCAATCCGTTGCTTTTAAGCAAATAAAATAAAATTCCGTTCAATCATTATTTAATCTGATTGGAAGTTGACAAAGTAAGAAATGCAATTTGTCAGTAGAAAAAAAAATTACATGAAGATAATTCTACGTTAAAGACACTCAAAAGTTGTTGGGATAGCACAGCATCACATCGGCGCAGAGAGTTAAAAAATCCCATAAAATAGTAAATTAAATCAACCACGAATTGAAAAACGTAAAGTTATTAAAAGCAGTGTTTCTATAAACGTCACACATGAAATAGATATACATGTACAAGTGACCTAGAAAAAAATCAAAGAATGTTTTCACAAAAACGTAAAGAGATAAATTTGCTACTTCCTTCATTACATAGAACAAACAGTTTGTTGAACCGTAGATATGAATGGTACATTTACAACATGCAGTACTTCATTGCACACGAGTTTATTGTCTCACTCATCAGACTAGACATAATTCTTCTTCTTCTCGTGTATCATGCACTCATGCAGTTGGTGTGTAATGTAATGCATGCAAGCCCCGCACGTGCTCTATCATTTAAATGAGCCACACCTTGAGCGGAGCATTGTGTTGGTCTGGCAAGGCTCTCAACAGGCACAGTTGGCAAGGCTTTTTGTGGCATCAAAGCGTCATTGAGCACTCTCAGGACAGACAATACGACTTCCATTGTAGAATCGAAAGGAACAGAAACGCATTAGCACTGCCAAGATAGATTCATTCATCTTGAACAACGAAATTTACCTAAAGAATAACAAACACCAACTAGATGCATATTGTACAATACTGGACAACCATCCCCCAGACACCATTCCGTACTCTGAACTTTGGTAATAATTTAATAGAACAACTCTGAATTTTAGTAAGTTATTTTGCAGTTCCGCCAGATATAACTTACAATTGATGAAATGTTCATCAAGCTAATGCAATAAAAATAAATAACATGGCAAACGCACTGCTGTATCCATCTGAGGTAGGCTTGGCAATTAACTGCTATCTACACATCAACCATGTATGAGTGATGTGATTCTAGAAACATAAAATGACAAATGTAAATTTCTGAAAAAATTTTGAAAATTCTCTATAATTCTAGACGCTTTGTTACAAACAGCAACATAGTTTCTACAGTAGATTGTGGTATTTAACATATCTATGTTGTTTACCTCCATTATTCGTCTTAATTCCAATCCCACATTGCTGCTCGTGGAACATCTTCAATAGGTACTTCTCGAAGAAAAGATACCAGTAATGGAGGTTAACATTCAAACACTACAATAACTAAAAACTATGATTCTTACAACCTCTGCAAAAAAGATGATTCAAATTATTCAAAGCCACTTCAGTCTGAATCTTAACAACTTATTAACCAAACTGTTAAACATGGGCTAAAAGCTGTGAGTGCATCTCTTACATGCCAAATATGTTAAATGACAAGTGATGAGACTGTACTTTTAAACTTAAAAGTTTGGGCAACAAGTCTCTGAGGATCTTCGCCAATTAAAGGATGTAGCTCATTTTGCAGTAAATTGGATAAAGTTTCAGAAGTCAAATCATCTGGATTAAAAAAGCTCCAAAATCTTTCAACTGGTTTGCTTCCACGCAGATTTCGATATGTAACTACCACTTGTCATTTTTCAGCAATATCTGTAGTTTCATCAGTCATTATAGCAAGAAACTCTGCAGATTTAATTTCTTTTGTAATTTCCTCCTTACAAACTTGAAGGATTGCACTTAAAATATCATTTTGTGTGGTCTTTGATATTCCCTTGAAAAGAACATTAGATTCCATATGCCATTTTAAAGCCG
This sequence comes from Trididemnum nubilum, assembly GCA_963965965.1. NCBI lineage: Eukaryota > Metazoa > Chordata > Ascidiacea > Aplousobranchia > Didemnidae > Trididemnum > Trididemnum nubilum. The sequence continues at coordinate 38,707,553 of OZ014476.1, forward strand.
AGTCAAATTCACAAACCAAATCAACTAACCCACGAAATACACCAGGATTTGCTGAACCAGCTGATTCATCATGTCCTCTCAATGGCAGTTCAAATTTTCCACAAAACTTGATCAAGTCAATGAGTTTTGGCATTGTATTTCTATTTTTGGCTACCTTTACATTATGTTGCGCTATGGCAATCTGGAAACCAGTATTTAATTCAGTGAGTACGTTAGTAGATCCAAGGTAAGCCAGGTCAATTGCATTGTTTGCATGTCTTTCCAAATTTTCATGTGCCTTGATGTTTCTTTGCAAATGATTTGAATCTTTCATGCCAACTTTTGTCCATGTTGACTCACCACCAAATAATAATCATGGAAAACAATATAATGCATTCGTCTCCAAACAACCAGTCAACCATTGATGCTTTTCATAAATTTTCGAATTGAATTTTCTAGTGTAGTGTTTACCATTGCTTGTGCCAACATTACCAGATTTTACTACCAGATCTGGACAATGTCTTCCCTTTGCTTTAATCTGTAACTTTTCTGCTAATGTCAATTGCAAAAAACCAGATTCCTTTTAAATATGCAACTGTATTGTTTAATGCCATTGCTTGCAAGAAAACGGAAGCTTAAATTGATCAAATATAAAAATACTAATATACAGAAGATAAAAAAAAAGTTTCTTATGTCTACTTAGCAACTGGTACTGCAGAGTTATCAAACAATCAACATCTGATATTAAGTTTAAAGTTACTACTGGATAGGCTAGGCCTACTCATGACCTTCTATCTTTGAGGTGTACCAACTACACCACCAATAATTCTTTCGCCAGTTTATGAATTGCTAGAACAAAATATTATTCAATGCAACAGTAAGTAGAGCATGCTTTATCATTTCATTACTACATCAAACATGAACTAATAACAGATAAAGCATTATAGAAGTATTTCAGACGTGCCAATTCACAGGTCAACTACTGAGTGTAATTAGGAGACAAAACAGTACTGGTTTCAACTAGGCCTGCCTCTAAGACTGTAACTGTAGTAGCTTAGGTTACAGCCAACTTAATGAAACTACTTAGCTAATAGACCTATTACCTGATTACGGCAAAAGTCTCTCTTTAGACTCTTTGAGGCCAAAGTTTCCCTCTGTCAGTCCAGAGTAGGCCTACCAGTATGTCTCTCTAGATGACCGCCTAGCAGCCTAGTCTCTTCCTTTCTAGATATCAATGAAATAAAATATGTATGGTAACTTCTCAATCAAATATAGGCTATTCTAAAAGCTACCGTACATAACTTCTCAATCAAATAGCCTATATTTCTTCATATTTTGATAACATTAGGTGCTGGTACAGTTTTATTTTGTCAAATATCTGATACGCTTTTGCCATGCTGCGTCATGGTTAGGACTGGAGCTGTTTCAATGCAGCACCAATCACCTCCATTTTCCAACATGCAAACGCCAATATTGGACAAGATTCGATTGTTTTGGTTTCTTTTTTTTTGATTTTGGTTCACAGCACCAAAGCGACCGGGTTGCCAATAAATAATTTCAAAATTTGAAGCAAAAATTGCAATAACATTATGACAAAATAAGAATTTATCAGATTGATTTGGAACTAAGAAGAAAATATCTTAAGATACAATGAAAAAATTGTTTAGAGCTGCATTGGGCCAATTTTTAGGTGGTGCTGCAGCTCCACAGCACCTGCAGACGAGCCGCCCCTGGGGGCAGGAACTTCAGAAAATTTGAGAAGAACAAACATCTCAATCAGAAATTGTTCCACTCAAAATCAGTCCGATTTTTCGTCCAAAATTAGGTGAAGAGCAAAAAAAAAAGGTCTTCACTCAAATTCAGCAAATTCAGTCCGATTTTTCTTTAGAAGAAACGCCAAGAACATACGCTTTGTGTGATCAAACCTTATGCCCAACCTGCAAAGGGGGGGGGGGCATGCCTCAATTTTGCATACTATTCTATGCAATTATACAATTCTGGCGACCCAAAGGGGGGGCCATGCCACAATGTCCCACCTAAAAACGCCCCTGCCAAAAGCCGGCGCAATGTGCAAAAAGTTTAGGACTTTTAAACCACTACGTATTCAGCTACAGTGTCGCAGTTGCTTCCATCCAAATTTTTCTTCAACATACGACATGCCACGATAGTCCTATTGGTTCCTAGTATCTATAGACAATAGTTGTAATCAGAGGTGGAGTAGAGGACATAAAGCTCGAGGCCAAGGCCAAAAACAGAAAAAAAATGCGAGGCCAAGGCTAAGAACAGCTCTTCTGAGGACAGACCCTCTCGAGGCTAAGGACAGGAATGCTCAAAGCTAAGGGCAAGGACGAAGGACACAGGCGCATATGTTCTCCGAAGAAAGAAAAGGTCTTCAAACAAAATTTTTAGACCTTCTCCAAATGAGGAATGCTGAAAAGATCTTTGCAAATTTTCCGCGAGGTTTCTGGCGTTTTCCAACAAAAGTTTAAGGGTTCAAAAAATAATGCTGTCCTCGAGCCGAGGATAGGGCAATTTTTGAGGTCTTGAGGCTTCGAGGCCAAGGACTTGACCTTCTAGGCCAAGGCCAAGGACTTTGAAATATGTCCTCGAGGACTCCACCTCTAATTGTGACATAATTGGCCGTACTTGGGACTGTGACTTGAAACATTATAAAACAATTATAACGACAAATTTAGAGGCTATGATGATTACTTGAAAATAGCCTTGACTATGTGCACGCCGGGCACGGTCGCACAAATCTTCATTGACAGCCGCGCGTTGCACGAAAAATTTTTAGCAGGCAAATTCAAAGAGCGTATCAACGTACTGCACATGTACCATTACAATCAAAAACGTTCCAAACCAACATACCATACCCGTGACATTGCAAAAAAGGCGTACCGTACCAGCGTACCGGACTTCTTACCAAAAATTAAGTCATTCCGTGCCGTTCTGCCATCCTTGCTCAAAACTTCAAAACATTGATGTTTGTGCTCTCTAGCGCACCACTGGTACAACTGATGCCCAAAGTTGTTAATTTGAATCGAACTTTACTAGGCATAGACCACCCTGTACTAGTTGGAAAAGCTTAGGATGGTTGACCTGCATGTCGAGTTTTTTTCTGGTGGGTTATTATGATTGTTAGAAAGGCTGGGAATTTGTTCCTTTTTATAAGTAATTGAAAGAAGTTAAAGTTATTGGTAGTTAAAGCGATGCAAAGCAGAAAGGTTTATAGCCTAGTAATACCGGTAGTAATAAAAGTTTACTAAGTAGGCCACTGTAGCAGTAGCAGTACAGTATAGGTACAAGCTTTGTTACACTTACAGCTTTTAAAGCTTGCAGTGTAGGCTACTGGTATGCCAATGTGGAGTAGCGTAGGCAGTTGGGTTGCCTAGAATAAAGCCAAAACCACTGTTCAGTGTTTTTGTGGGTGGTTACCAATATCAGCCTACTGTGAGTGTGTTTAAAGTTTGCTGATTGATTTTACTTCTCATTTCTGCCTACTTCAAGTTCATCTGATTTTGTGGTGCTACCAGGCTACCAGTGTAGCTTACTGTTGCCGCACTTGATTGGTTACCAATACACTGTACCAAATGTAGCATACTGTACCTAGACCAAAGAATTGCTGTTAACCAGCTCAGTTATAGCCTACAACCTGAGAGTGATTAGTTGGATTGCTTGATTATGCCAAGCTGTTAGTTTTGAAGTTTCGTTTTGTTTGCTCCTGTTTTGTTTTAGGTTTTTGATTGATACCGGTACAGGGTAGCCTATCGTAAAACGACTTTACTTCAGACACCAGTTCTAACTTCGTACAGTGCCCCTTGTGGCTGGTTTTAAGTATTTCAATTTTTTTTCTTTTATGAAAGGGTTCAGCTAGTTTCCAACAACCCCTTCAAAAAAACATAAATACTAAAACTCAAAACCAACCACTAGGGGAGCTGTCCAAATTTAGACTGTGTTGTCTGAAGTTTAGTCCGTTTACGGTATGTGACGTCATTGGTTGGAGTAACCGAGTGACTGCGACATACCGATACTTCCTCCAATCCTCCTCCTTTGTTTTTGTGGTTGAATTAGTGAGGGAGTTTGTTGGTTGTTGAAGGACGAAGGGCCTCTTCGTCAATGGTTCAGTCTTGTTGAGTTTACCATTTTGTAGCTGCACTTGCTGGGTTACCAAATGTAGGCTTAGCGTACTTAGGTTAACAGGAATGCGTTCCAATTGCAGTTATCCGACTCGGTTGTCCTGTGAGCGATTGTCAGGATGGTTTTCTTTTGGCTATGCTATTGAAGTTGCGTTTTGTTTGCTTCTATTTCATTTTTGCTTGATTTGATATGTGACCTCAGCGGTTTGAGCACTTGCTGCTTGGGCGACTATGGCACTATTACTGGTATAAGGTTACTTCGGGTAATTCCGGACAGGGAAAATTTAGGACAGCCTAAGGTAATTCGGGACATGAAAGTAAAATTGCAATTGTTATGTTTTTGTATTACCTATATCATTGTCAGATTGTAGATTATTATTTAAGTAATTAAATAACTGCCAGGTCATTTTATGCACGATTAAATGATTTTAGATTTTGCGTAGTTGCTCTCTACTTTCGTTCATAAATTAGGTAAGATATTAATTTGGCCTATATTGTAACCAAACATGCTCTCATAACCTGCATTCTAAGCAAACCAGATTCCTATTAAGTTTTTTTTTATAATTCCAATTTTTTATGGAAAAAAATTAAATCCATTCCTAGTCCGTGTCCAAATCTAACTTCAAAAAGCCGTAAAAGAATGAGTTTTGGAGTAATAATGGTTGTAAAAGAAAAAACTAATTTAAAGGATAGCTTGGAGGTAAATAAATAAAAAAAAATTACATTGATGTGTTTACTTAAAAAAAAGCCTATGCATTAAAAAGTACGTACTGCCCTCGATAAATCTGCCATCCTCAACAAAAAATCACAGATAAAATTATAAATTTGGCAATGACATGGCGCAAAACTAACCAAAACCCTGACTCTTTGATATTTTCTGGGTGGCTGTTAATTTAAGACGGCTGTCAATTCAAGCGCATTTGTGGAGTAATGATCTTTTTTAGCAATTTACACTTGGTAAAGGTGTTAAAAGGAAAATTATAATCACCATGACTTAACTTGTTCATTTTAATTGACATGGTGTAATGACTAAATTTGCACTATTTTGGCGCAAATGTTCAGTGGAGTGGATTAAAATTTCCAAAAAAACACCCCATTATGCTTCTTAGCATATTATTCCAGTTTAAAATTTTTTGTAATTCCGTTAACAAAAAGTATCAATTTTGCGCTTTTGCCTCAAATTTGTAGATAATCGGAATTACCCTTGAAAGGGTATATAGTCTTGTCTGTCCAGATCGATTTTTTTATCCATTCGTTAACTATTTTTTTGAACCAGTGGAAAATACTTAAGTCCAATATTGAAATGCACAAATAAAAGCAATAGTTTTGGAAATGATTGTGGAAGAGAACGAAAATAGCAGAATTTCTACTGGAATCACTCAAGTAGCCCTAGCATACCCTCCTATCCAGGTACTGAACCATACTACCTGACTAGGAGCTGCTGTTTTTATCACTTAATGTACGATACTATTTGTCTTCTGTTTTATCCTGTGCTTTGCCGTAGTGGAATTGGCTGTTTTCTGCAACAAAGATTTCATCAGCTAGAATCATAATTTTTCCCACCTGAAGAGGTGAAATAGTTGAAGATCAATTTCCATCATTACACCAAAAAATAATATTGATTAGGCCAAAACAAGTTGGAAAGTTCTAATTATCTGCTCTAGATCAGAGATTAGCGGTAGAAGTAGGTTCAATTCCCAGTTGGCTCAAAGCAAGGACTATAAAAATGATATTCACAGCTTCCTTGGTTGATGTTCAGATGTTCAATAAAAAAATGAAGTGACTTGGTGCATGAAACATGTGCAGTTAAATAAACAAAGATTTCAATGACGTCACTCGTTTTTGGAAATTTTTATTTTGATTATACTAGTCAACAAAAAAATTTCGGTACTGAAAGTAAAAACAGTTTTAGGGTAACTTGGGGTCACTGATTTTGAAAATGTCAGTAGATTTTGCAAATTGGCTCTCGTTTTTGAGATATCAACAAGGTCATATTTTTGATAAAGTTAAATTTTCTTGCACAATCTTCATTGCATTCAAAAAACAAAACTTCCGCAAGAAATTGCAATGAACCCAATTAGGTTGTTAATACACTTTGTTTACTCCAAAACAAAATGAACCAAAAAGAAACCTAACAAAAAGCAAATTAATTGAGAAATGGTACCACTATAATAGAAATCTATTACTGGATTGAATGACGAAGAAAAATTGATAACACTTACCAAGCAGTCATTTTAATGCCTCAACATTACTTAGGGCCTAAATTGGCCTAAATTATGCTGAGCAGAAAAGAAAAACAAATGCTCAAAGTTAACACAATAATGTAATGACAGCATAATTCTAGTTTTGCAAGTTTACTACAACCAACACACAGTTAGAAACTGGTCTACGCAAGAAAAATGAATCAGGTGATTAGGACTTTTGACTGACTACACAATATTCAACCAGAAAAGCATTCAAACATTTGACCTGAAAATCACAAAGCTTCACCATCTTCAAACAAAAACAACGTGGTAACATAATGTGTAGTGACTACTAATTTCAGTATGCCATGCAACACTGTCTCTCTCAACTTGAACTCATTTGCAAGAAATTTCTTTTATATTATTTCCATTTGTAATTTTGCTCGGAGCAATCTCGCATCAAACACCAGCAGTAGTTTGCCATCGTATGAGTATCCCATTGACCTTGATACGTTTCTTCCATTACTTTGATATCTTGATGGAGCCTCTCCTGTGGTTCCTCACTCGTATCTCCAAGGTCCTCTGGAAAATGATCCAAATGGCAGAATAAGTAGTGGAGTTTAATGCTCATCCGTGCCCCAAGAGCTTGAAAGTTTGCAAGCATAGTTTCAACAAGACTCATATACCTTTGTGCTCTTCTGCTTCCAAGGAAATCTTTCACAACTGATACATACGAATTTCAAGCATTTTACTCCACCTTAGTCAGATTCCAGGAAAAGGTAAGAGCTTTTATTAGTTTGTGGATCATCAAAAATCCCTACTTTTAGCTTTTCACTGCTAATCCCAGAAAAGGCTTTGCTTAGATTAGCAAAACAGGCTCTGTCTTTGTCTAAAGCTTTGACGAATTGTTTCATCAATCCCAACTTGATGTGGAGTGGAGGTAAAATGATGCGATCTTGACTGACTAGTGGTTGGTTGATGATGTGATGTGTTGCATAATAATCGTCGTGGTTGGTTTTTGCATCATGCATAAACTTGGATTGGTTTGAGTCGGGGTACCAAGCCCCAATGCTTAGGAATTTTAACAATTTTTTTTAGTTGTAATATTTTGACATTTGCTGGCCAGAGCTTTTATTATTAATCGTTTGCGTGTTAACAATTCAGTTTACAGATAACGGTTAACAATGCAGAAAGTTGGTAGCCTTTAGGCCAGATAGCATGCAAACAATCAATTTTTTTTTTTTTTTTATTAAAATACTTGATTCTTGAAACCATTTGCAGTTAATTTTGGTTAATAGAAGCTTTTTAGTAGTACAAAACAAAAAATCATGATTTTTAAAAGCAATTGGAGGGCACTATTGACTTTTTGATATCGTTGTTAAGTATTGCATTATACCACATGAAGATGACTGTGGGAACAATTAAAGAATGAAAAATTTCAGCATTTTGAGGAGAATTTGTAATTCTTACTCTGACTAGTACACTATCTTCCCAGTTTCCAGAGTGCTCAGTGGACAATGGGCCAGAGACAGTTAGTGATGCAGGAAGTTCAGTTAAAAATTAAAATCAATAAAAATTAAAAAAACCCACTACAGACAAAATCAGTTAATTGCATACCACTTAAACGCATATATCGTTTTATTGCATACAAATTTGAAATCCTGAACCAAATTCTATCTAACATTAAGTAAAAACACCTGTTAATTGCATACCGTTTGAAGGAATAAATTAGCTTATCGCATAAGCTTTCTTGCCCTAATTGCTACCTTTGTTCGGTTAAACACAATTTTCTGCAATTTGAGGCAAAATTTCATAAAGAAAATGTGGCCACGTTTTCAAAGGCATGCCGAAAAGACATAAACAACCACATCGCATGAAGTAGCGTACTGTAAAACGATAAAATAAGGTTAAGTCTGAAAGAGCAAGCGGCCTTTTTCAATCACTTTCTTTCGTTATTACGCTGTGCTTAAACAAAGGAAAAAAAGCTGTTGCATTCAGATCAAAGTAATTGTGATGCAATAAAGACTTTTGTTGAGATCAATACAATATTTTATTGCAGTTGTTTGAAGCATAAGTGCATTACAGTACCCTGAAGTCATGCTATTTATGCGACTGCTGGCCATACACAGTGTTTTGTAGTGAATTGCTGTAGTGTTATTTTAGACAAGTATAAAGTGCTTCATGCCCCAGTTGACTAATACGCAATCTTTAGTACAACGTCCGTTTACGATAAGTACATTTTCTAGAGCATATCGCTTAAACGCATATATCGGATAATCGCATAAAAATGTCTGGCAAACTAGGTATGTGATTAACCAGTTTTGTCTGTACAGTCTGTTTCCCCTTAAAGGGTTCGTGAGGTGGGGTAGAACTAAACAAAAATAGAAATAAAATGGTGGGGAGACGCAGTTGATGTGCTGAAGTTTATTATCGTTTTATTTCTGTTTTTGTTTAGTTCTACCCCGCCTGACAAACCCTTTAGGGGGAAACAGACTGTAGTGGGGCTTCTAAATTTTTAATAATTTTAATTTTTATCTGAACTTCCTGCATCGCTAGTTCTTACACTGATATTTTTTTGGTTCACGGTTGTGGACAATTTGATATTAGGAAAGGGGTTGCAATGATAATGCCCATAAGGTCTAAAAGGGCAAATTTTTCTTAAGGAGTGGTTTAATTGTGAGTTGCATGTGTGACTTGCAGAAACTGCTAAAAAAAACTTAAGAGTTTTCCCATAATTTCAAGTGTTCCATATGTGCTCATTTTCTGATATCAATGTGAACAAAATTTAATTAATTTGATCTTAGTTAGATTATTAAGGATGTCGGTAGTGATACTGCTTTAATCAGAGTAGGAGATAGTGAGCACCAGAAGCTCCCCAAGCGGAATCCTGGGCAAGCTCTAGAATTTGCAGGATTTTTAATAAACTAAAACCACCGTAAAACTTAAACGGTACTAATCTGCCCGTAGCATGGTTGACTCTTTCCTTTTCAGATATCTGTATTTGAACTGGTGGAATTGTTCACATTTGTTATGCTTGGTGGTTTTGGTGTCTACATCATGTGCTCCAATTGTAAAAGCCAGCCTACATATTTGTAGTGTGCCCTTTTGTAATATCTTTTTGCTATTTCTCAGGTCTCCAATTTAAATAAGATACAAGTGTAGGCCTACCTAATAACTAAGTATGACCCCTCAGTCTACTTTGTTCTCTCCCAGTGTTAGGCTTGATTTCTGATTATTAAAACTGAACTGAACAGAAATAAAATACGGTACCACCCTAGACGTCAAATTCTGAGAAAAAAAATGAAGTCAGCTCATTCAAAACTATCTGATGACAATTCTGTAGATGAAACAGATCTTGATTCTTACATTGAACATTTGCAGATGAAGTATTTAAGTGAAAAAACATCTGAAAAGTTGTTGGTGAATGCAGAAACTAATGATTTTAGTCCCAGTGAAATTGTAACATGCTCCCCATCTTCATCTTTGACAGCAAGCGAAAAGCAGCATTACAAACGAGCTATGAATGAACTAAAGCATTTGTTAAAGATTGGTGAAAGCAAACTCGAAAAATCCGTTTCTGAGTATGAGGCTGCTTTACAAAAGAAACAGCGATCACCAAGAGTCCCTCCTCTTCCTTTGGATCCTTCCACTTCAATAGAATGGCATGATAGTGAAACCACTTTGACCAATTCCATGACTTTGCCTACACTTGCATCCGAGTTAACCAGCAGCAATTCAGATAAACCACGAAAGTCTGTCCGAATATCTTTGGAGCCGACTACTTTGCTTGAATCTGAGTTTTCAACCGGAATAGACGGTCCACGCCAGGGACCAGGTATACTCAGATTTCCAAGCTGCTCCAAAGCAAATGAATCAACAGATATTAAGATCATTTATGCTGAGCTGATGAACATACACGTGAAACTAAATCAGAAAAGCCAGGCATTGGCGATGCTTCAAATGGAACTGGAAGAGCGAGAAGAGCTTTTGGAAGAACGAGAAAAAGATGTAGCTGAACGAGAACAGCATCTTGAATTGAACGAAGCTAATATGCAACGAACAAAACAAGTAATGACTCGCTTGCAAGGCGTTGAAATGGAAGTTGAAGAAAAGTTTCAATTATTAAAAGAGTGCCATGCTTCTGAAATTGAAAGGCTTAGTTCAAGTTTATTGGAGAAAACAAAAGAATTCAAACGAATAAAAAATTCTTTTGATGTTCTGAAAACTCAAAACAATGAATTAAAGACACAGGAAACCTCATTAAATAGTATGAATGAAAAGCTTCGGGCACAAAACCAGAAATTAAAGAAACGCCTGGAAAACTTGCAAAGAAAACAAGAATTTGATGCTTTTAGACAAATTACACCTAACCAGGTTCTGTGTGACCGTACAAATAAAAATAGCAGTGCAGCAAAACAAACTAGCTTGATTACTGACAAAACTATTGATAAATCATCAAAGGTATGGATCAATGCAATAGATGCTCTGTCAGTATCGTTAGGTTGGATTGGTGATGTTCATCTTAAACCCGTCCTCGGAAAAATTGAAGCTTACCACATAGGAAGAGAAATGACTATTGACAAGTGCCTCAAGATTCTTCCTTTATTGGTTGATGTTGTTAGATATCTTCCTCAGTGTTCTACTCTCAGTAAGCATCATCTTCCATTCATCAGATTCATACACTGGTCGCTCTATCATCTAGAAGATGCTCATCATGCCTTGCTTTCGTCTACTGGTCGGAGACTAGGAGAAGAATTGATAAAACCCACTACAGTTCGTGTTGTGTCTGAAAATGAAACACTATCGTCCACTCTAAACGCACAGTCATTATCATTATCTAATGTAATGGAAATGAGAGTCAAAAGCCAAGTTTACTTCAATAGCTCAAACCCGGAAGTCCGGATGCTGTGTTCACTCATTATCATCAAAACACTGCATCAAGTTGATCTCCTGGCCCAAGTTTTTCAACAAATGAAGAAAGATTTAAAGCAAGAATCAAATCGTCAATATTTCCTTGAATATCATGCAATACAATCACTGTTGCCTTACCTAACCTACAAAACCAACAAAACTCTGCTGAGCAACGCTGTTGATTTGATGCTGCAGATGTCAGCTGAGTCAAGCCTTCTTCCAACTTTTCTAGAGCAATGCAGCACCGAATCGTGGTTCAGAGCCGTTTCTTCCGCTGTTCGAACTGTCGGTCAAGCAAATGACACGGCAGCTCTCGAGAAGCTCAGTGTCATCTTGCAGAAGCTTTCCAAAATAAAAAGCAACAAGAGATTTTTTGAGAGTTTTTCACTCGGAAGATCTTTGCAGGAATTATACCGTGGGTGCGATTCGACTTCGACTTTCCTTTCACTCAATTTGCGTTCGATTCTCTTTAATTTGAACCTTATCAAAACCTCATGAATTTAAATGTTTTTTTGTTTTTATAACTTAGCTTAGTTTCGCGTTGTATATACTATACCAGAGGTCGGCAACCTTTTGCATTTAAAGAGCCATTTTAACCGATATTTGATAGAATAAATCCCTTGGAGCCGCAGAATTATGTTCACAATAAAAGAAAAACAAACTGTGCGCTATTTTTATTCTTATTAGTTTTGTGAAAAAAAGCTGTCATGTATCGCAATTATAAAAGCAGTTAATGCAATCAGACTTAATGTGGATTTTGCTCTTGCATTGAAGTTTAAAGCATCTGCACATGAGGGCTGTACACTGTCATGTTCATGCACGATTGTAAGCTGTCATCTGTGAGGCGTGTATTGTATCTGTTTTTAATGTAATTCATGTTTGGGAAAAGTTGCCACATACGTAGGGGGATCGAAAGATCGGCAGGTTTTCAAGTGCATGCTTTTTCATGTTATCGTGTAAGGTTAGAGAAGAACATGTCATGAATTGGGTCGATTTTGAGATGTTTTCAATTTTGCTGCAATTGTGACCCTGAAAAAGATCGGCTTTCTGACGGGCTAACTCTTCAAGATAAAATATGAACTAAAACAGCAGAATCAGGGGCTCATCCAGAATTTTGCTAAGGGTGAGGGGGATTTGAATCTTTGTACGAAAAATATCTCATTTGAGCGGAGTGTTAAGCAAATCGGTGCAACTCAAGCATGTCATAAACAGAGGTTTGGGGGCCTAGACGATTTTTGTGATTTTTCAGCAAAAAAAAAATAGCCATTTTAGCGTTATTTGGATGACATTTCGCACGGTTGTAGAACCATTTAAAAGCACTGAATTGCTAAACTTGAAAATCATGTAACAAAATAAAATTTCCAGCCTCTTTCAGCCTCCCCTTACTTACAGGTCAAGTCCGAAACATCTTTAAACGCTTGTATTTGTGGGTAAATTTTCTAAATGACTAGACTAAGGGGGGGCTAAAGCCCCCTTAGCCCGTGTAGTTGCGCCACTGAGCAGAATAAGTCACAGATTTAATTAAGCGCTCGCTACAACAGCGATTGAATTTTTTAGTTTTACTCGAAAAAGTAAATTTGACCTACCCTTCGATTTCTAGTGGTAACAAAGAGCTGCATGCAGCTCCGAAGCCGCAGGTTATCGACCCTTGTACTGTACGGTAGAAGCGTGCTTGTTTTTATGATAAACTTGCAGAAGGCTGAGAATATTTTAGCTATTTTTTTGCTGCTTATACATAGTGGTTATATTTGGTTGAAGACTGCTAATATTTTTGCTAAATATTTTAGCGTAAGTTGTTAAAAAACCTGAGTTATTGAATTAGATTAAAGCTAAATCCGTAGAGATATGATACGAAAAGATAACCTTATAATGCCTTGTATTATGATGCAAGAAAACCGAGTGTGTCGGTTTTCTTGCAATCTTTCCCAAATTGAAGAATAATTGTAAATGATGGCGAACGGTATAATCGGGAGGAGGCTAATATTTTTTGATCATAAAAATTACAGCCAGTGTGAATGTTGGAAGTTTATTTCGTACGTTTCGGTCTTCAAGTTTTAACTATTCGTTGACAGTGGCACCAGAAGAGGGCCGAAACGTACGAAATAAACTTCTAACAATGACATTAGTTGTAATTTTTATGATTGAAATTGTAAATGATTTATTTTTTTTGAAGTATAGACTATAGATGTCACTGTTATTAATGCTAAAATAGTGTTTTAATACATGCATTTAGAAATTGTAATTGACTTAAGCTTCCGCAATCGTATCAAAAATAAGCTCTCTAGGTCTTGAGTATTAAGAGCAATTATTGTCTAAATTGAAAGAAATTTTCAAATCTTTTATAAACTTGTAGCGTCGCGCTTCAACAGAGCCACAAGTAGAATAGAGTTGTTCAAAAAACTTTTTTTTTTTGAAAAGTAATGCTGCAAACGGCTTTTTTCGTTGTATTACCCCGAAAAATGATGCTGACCAATTTTCACTAAAAAATTTTATTGTTTAGGGGGTGCTCAACTCGACTTTAGTTTATGACGTCAGCAAAAAAAGTGAAAAAATTTTTTTCGGAAAACACTGGCAAGTGACATATCAACAGATGCAGATGACCCCCTGAGTCGTAATTTGTTTATTGTTTTGGTTTATTAGCATTAGGTAAAAATTTACTTCAAAGTTTTAAATCGATGACGTCATCATTTTCAGTTGAAATTGCATTTTTGAACGCTTTATTAATTATTAAATGGAAAGTGGTTATCTGGTTGCCTCTTGACTATAAAAAATCGTTTTAGTACGAATAATATCAGTCATGCATAACGTCGTTTTGGGCAATATAATAATCATAGAGTACTTAAATGCTTGCCAATAATCACCTAATTTTTGTTGGTACTTTTTTTTTGGTTTAATATTAGCCTTTGAATTGTACTGAAAACATAATTTACTTTTCTGCACAATTTTGTTGAATTGAGTAAATAGAAAAGACTACCACAAAAAGCGCAAATAAAATTTGGTTGATTGGCAATCCTAAGTCTGATCTTAATGCCTGCTGCTTACCGACCAGTGGTGAATTGTTGATATCATGCGTTACTTTTTTTCACATTTTCAGATACTGTGATTCAAAATATTGCAATCCAAAACCCCATCTCAAGTAGCTGACAAGCAAGGCTTGTTTACAAATCATCACTTCTCTGTCGTTCCTTCCATGATTGATGCTTTTTTGGGAAACCGGGATGTTTTCGATCTTTCACCTAATACCGAAAGACGCGCAAGATCATCGAACAGAAAAGCAATGTCATCTCAGATAAACCAAAACTTTGTCCTTTAGTATCTGGTAGTTCATTGGGACGAAAAATCAATAGAATATAGCTCTGATGAATCTAAGGCTAGACGAATTATTTCATTGCTCAGTAAAGAATGTATTGTTGTTGCGATAAGTGATACACCAGACTATGAAAGCGAAAAACTATTGGGGGTAAGAAAACTGGAATCAGGCACTGAGGAGGGACGAAGTTTTGGTTTGTTTGAGATATTGCTTTTGTGTTCGATGATCTTGCGCGTCTTCCGGTTCTAGGTGAAGGAACAAAATCATCCCGGTTTACCAAAGAAGCATCAATCATGGAAGCAACGACAGCGAAGGAATGATTTGTGGACAAGCCTTTCCTGTCAGCTGCTGGAGTTGGGGTTTGTTAGGGATTGCAATATTTTTCTTAGAAGTTGCAGGGATAAGGTTTAATTAGAAGCATGAATACGTTTGTTCGAACACGGGCTGAATTATTCCCCTGAGATTTCAGATTAAGAGTGAGAGGAGGAGTCTTGCAAATAAATTTAGTTAGCCGTAGGCTTATTTGGATTGCTAGATAAGGCTTTTCGCTATTTTGAAATTTTCAGTTTCGACTCTTTGACGTTTTTTTGCCATTTTTCTCTTGATTCATGATCCATAGTGGACATTTGCATTTTGCTAGCGTTTCTTTGGTCATGCAAAAAAAGCCACATCTTCCTTTTCTGCTGATCGGTTTCTAGACGATCGCCAGAAATTTGTTGCTCAGCATTTTTAGCAGCAAGATCTAATAAAATGTTCCCAAACTTTCACGAAATCTTTTTCTGTTGTTTCTTTCGGTGTTACTTTTTTAAATTTTTTCCTTAATTCAAAAATTTTCCGAAGTTGTTTTACATGAAGCCAACTACTTTTCATAGGAATTCCCGATTTTAACCAAATTTCAGTTACTGCTTCAATCGTCGCTTTACAGCATCATTTGTTGTGGCATTTTGATTTTTGAAAATGTGAAAAAAGTAACGCATGACATCAACCTTCACCATTGGTCAGTAAGCAGCTAACATCAAGATCAGATTTAGGATTGCCAATCAACCAAATTTCATTTGCACTTCTTGTGGCAATCATTTCTATATACTCAATTCAATAAAACTGTGCAGAAAAATAAATTTTGTTTAAAATAAATTATCTAAAACGATTTTGTGTAGACAAGAGGCAACCAGATAACCATTTTCCATTTAATAATTAATAAAGCGTTCAACATGCAATTTTAACTAAAAATGTTGTTCGTCATCGACTTAAAACTTTGAAGTAGATTTTTACCTAATGCTAATAAACCAAAACAATAAACAAATTACGACTCAGGGTCACTTGCCAGTGTTTTCCGAAAATTTTTTTTTACTTTTTTTACTGACGCCATAAACTAAAGTCGAGTTGCGCACCCCCTAAACATCAAAATTTTTAGTGAAAATTGGTCAGCATCATTTTTTAGGGTAATACAACAAAAAAAGCCGTTTGCAGCATCACTTTTCAAAAAAAGAAAGTTTTTTGAACAACCCTAAAGTAGAAGTTTGATCGGATCAATTAGTTATTAGGTCAACCCGGAGAGTTATTCCATAGGTTGTTCAACCAAGCCGGTCGATCGCATTGGGCCGTGTTCTTTTGACACGGATGTTAAACTGTATTTCAACGAAGCGTGTAACGAGTTGGCAGGGCTCATCTCCGCGTCATTGCGCCCGGGTAACACAGCTTCTTTCGAAGAAATGTCGCAGCGGTGGCGAGCCGTTGGCAGCACTGTTCTATTTGTCGGCCCGAGATTTGAACTTCAGACCTCGCACTTCATAGGTAAACGCGTTAAGCGAGGGTGGGAAAACTCCACCCTAAAACCCCTTGAGAAGGCCCTGGTATGACGTCATTATTGTTTCTGGAGATGGCCCACGTCCCACCAGTCAAGTTTGGACGTATAGGTGCAACCCAGAGTTGTAAACGAGACCATTAGTGCAGGCCGACCCCGCGAAGCGATTAGAAGCCAAAACCAGGCTCAAAAAAAGCACGAAAATTAGGTTATATCTAAAAAATGTTTACAGTTATTGCTCGTATACGTTAGCATAAATTTAATAATTTGCTGATAAATTTGGGCGTCATGTGATGATTGTATAATAGTCGTATTGATGCTTTACGTGAAGTTGTCCTCAGTACCAAAGTTATTTTAATTACACCCAGTGATGGGCACAGCGGCGCTGTTCACCAGCCGGCGCTACTTTTTCGGTAGCGGCAGCGCCGCTGCTTTTTTTAGCCGAAAAAGCGGCAGTACTTCAGCGCCCTATTTTAAGCAAATTTTCTACCGCTACTGCTAATAAACTCCTTCCAAGACTTTTTTAATTCACGTTTTCATACGTTACCGTTTGGAGTCTTTTACTCTCCGCTTGTTTTCACTCTGCTCTTGTTACCTCGTTATTTCAGTTTAGTAGAACATACAAGACCTTTGTAACGTTTTGTCGTTGCTCTTATACTGTATGTATTGGCGAGTTTTATCGCACATGGTCCGATTTTTTCTCAATCGAAGTTGAACAAATAATGTGGTCTAGTAGCGGGTCAATTTGAACTGATAAAACCGATTTCAATAAAGCCGATTTCGAGCAGTATCTCTTTAACGAAAATGCAATAATTAGAGTTCGATAAATTGCTAAAAACTTGCAGATCGCAAAGACGGTTTTCCGCGATATTTCCTCAAAATGCATTTAGTACAGCAAATGAAGATCATTTGTCGGCTATCTGGTCACAGACCACAGTATAGATCGTGCACTGCGAATAGAACAGTACATTACCTGGCACGGAGCCATAGTAGTGTGTTGGGGGGAGGGGGGCTCAAAAACTTGGGCGGGGGGACGCTTACGCAGCCGAGACCAGACGAATTCGGAATGCGGCAGCGATCTGGTGAATATTTTGCTCCAAATCTTATGTTATCCTTCTTTGGTATGGATTTTGCCCTCAAATTTGGAGGTGAAGACTAAAAAAAGGTCTCCATCGCAAAATCTAAGGCTTGTTGATTACGTTCACTTGATCTGTCTTGCTGTTTCATAGAAAAAAGCGTTTGTGGTTACCTGTTTTGGGGCAAAAGTTTGCTAGTTGTGCTACTACAAAAGTTTACTCTCGCTTGCGGAGCTCAAGCAGTGATTTGGGGGGGACACGGCTTGAAATGCCATCCCCCGTGCATAGGCGTAGCCAGGATTTTTGATTGGGGGGGGGGGGGGCAAACCAAAAATCACATGCAATGAAGTCATCAGAAATTTTTAAAAGAGGAATTTTCGTGGGACAAAGATATCGTAGAATGGAAGATCAGAAGCCATGGCCTGGCTTGGCACTTAACCGAAAGTTTTCTAAAAAGATAGGGCTTAAACCAAAAGTTACAAATGAAAATGTCTAAATTGGGAGACTTGTGTAAGTAAACTAGTTAATTCAAACGTATCACAGACGGGGATCTGGGAGCAAAGCCCCCAGTCCCTGGGCGATTTTTTGAAAAAAAAGCTATTTTAATGCCATTGGACCACATTTCGCTCGTGTTCAGAACCATTTGAAAAAAGTAGATCATTAACATTTGAAAGCCAATTGAAAAAAATTAAATTGTTTCAATTCTCCTTTTACTTATAATTTGGTCGTAGTAATTTTGCAGTTTGGGGTTAGATTTTTATAAGTATTTTGTCGTAAATAATCCACTCGAAGATTTTCCTTAGAGATTTTTGTTTTGACATGAAAATAGCCAGTTGTAGGAGTACATGTACGGTTAAGAGGCCCCAAGCCCCTCAATTTAAATTCAATAATTTGTTCAATGAGCATTTCTCATTGATAATTTTTTTTCAAACGCAATTTTTAGCGTAAAAACTAGGTAGGTGGATGGAGGTGAATTGTTACTGAAACCCGTACAATAGATGGTTACGCTTAATTACCACGTTATTGTCCGGGCTGGATTTACATTGCGCGGGGCCCATGGCACTTCAAAGATTTTCGCAACATCTTCCTGCCAAACATAAGTGTAGACCAAAAATAAAGTCTTACCATCTGAGCGCAGGGCTCCTGGCACTGGGCCATATGGTAAATCTTGCCCTGTTATTGCATTACATTTTTGAACAGGTTAGATGAGAGCCCGAGGTAGCAACTTTTATGATAAAAACCCTTAATTTCAGCCGGGATATACATTTTAATTGATTGGCAAAAATTGAATTTAGAGGGCCCGGGCCCCCTGGTCGTTAATATTATTGTTAATTACTGTTGTAGGCAAAAAATGCTGAGAGAAACTAAAACTGACAAAACGATAGTTTTTTGTCACATTTTTATCATAGGTAGCATTTCAATTGGAGGGGGCCCGGGCCCCCCTCTGGCTACGCCTATTCCCCGTGACGCTAGGCCTGAGTAGTTACGTCAATGCGTGGTAGAATAAATTTTGCTACAATAGTTAACAGTAAAACTAAGAATTGAATTTATAATGCGCTGAGAATTGAACGAACAAATAGAACCAGGTAATAAATAAGCTTCAAAGACAACTTAGTTATGGAGTTATACTCGTTGAAAAAATACTCAGTGTAACATGAATCGCATTGAGCATCATCTGCTTAACATGTACGTCATTACTACGTATCTGCTTCGACTTCGTAAACACCGATATCTTAAACGCTCGATCTACTTTTGTGTCAAAGTTGGACGAAATCATCGTAGGGACGTGAATCACTTACCATTTCTACAAAACTCCAAGAAATGTTTTGGAACTCTGTCGATTGATAAAGTTCGCTTTCGGATCTCTACGCGAAGAATTATTTTAGTGGTTGAGGGCCGAGAGTGTGATAAACAGATCGACTACGTCAGAGCTATAATAGCTGGGACAGAATTGTTTAGAACCTGAATATTGTATGTCATTGTGCTCTAATGGCAAAACCTTAACTTATCTGAGTCAAAATTTCTTATTGCCTTTTGTTTGTGTAGAAAATGCGATAAGGAATTTAACTTCCTAAGTAATTTCTATAGCGCTGGTTTAACAAATCAGCATTTTGAAATGCTTGTTTTTTGAAAGAAGCATGCCAACACCTAATTGAATGGTGATTTGCTTACTTGTCTACCATTTAAGCCTGCAAATGCCGATTGTAACCTGAACCAATATCTAAAAGGCTTGAATAATTAACTTTCGTAAATAAAGTTGAAATTTCACAATTAGATACCGTATTTAAATGCCATAATTCTTGGTACTATTTATTTTTCTAAAGTAGCGGCAGCGGCCGCTGTTTTGCATGAAAGTAGCGGCAGCGGCGCTACTTTTTTATTTGAGTAGCGATGAGCGGCAGCGCCGCTGCTTTTTTTGCCAAATAGCGGCAGTGCCGCTACTTTTCAAGTAGCGGGTGCCCAGCTCTGATTACACCTTTGTAGCATCTAAAAGGCAAAAACGCTAGACGTAATAAGCCCGACATTTGTTGTTGTAGCGTTGTAGCGCATTTTATCCTCCTGTCACCGAACAGCGTCAGACGCTAACTTATTGGACGATCCGCACACTTTTCATTGCAGTGCCTACTTCGTGATTGGAGGAATCCGTACCTGCTTAGGAGTTTCCGATGATCCAATGTTCCTGTGGATTTTTTCGACTTCTTGTCCACTGAATTTGCTGCTTAAAGCCACCAAGCAGAGATAATCATCGTAAAGCGTCTTATCCAAGGACGCAACGCGTGACTAAGGTGCGGGTTGAACCCAGATCATTCGATCAGGGTCGTTGTAAAAACGACGCCTTTACCCATTCGGCCATGCTGCCGACATTTTTTAAATCTTATGTCCGGCCCGATTTGAAACTCTGGTCCAACCACAAGAAAAGTGAGAGTGAATAAAGTAAAGGTTAGCAATCCTTAAAAATTTTGCCAGCTTTTGAGAAAATGACACCAATATGACGTAAATATCCAGAAAAAGTGGGATAATATTTTATGTTTGTGCATAAACGGAGTAATCGGTACATATTTAAAATAATGAATTTCCTTTTTTAGCAATAATAATAGGGTTAGCTAATTGCTTGTTAAAGGCCGAAAGTTATTTTCCCCGTTTAATGATTAACTTGAATCGAACTTTTGTTTAATCGTTTTGCGTGCTTCTGGCCTAAAGGCTACCTGCGCGGAAGCCCTAGGGAAGAGCCGCCAGAACGGCGACTGCTTAAAACAAGCAATGCGAAAAAGTTGTCTTCCCACAAGATTTGAACCTGGATTACGTAATCTAGAGGGGCTGCAGGTTCAAATCTTGTGGGAAGACAACTTTTTCGCATTGCTTGGTTGAAGTGGTCGCCGTTCTGGTGACTCTTCCCTAGGGTTTTCGCGCTGGTAGCCTTTAGGCCAGAAGCACACTAAACGATTAAACATTAAAACTCTGGGCTGCAAACGTAAAAAACATCATAATTGGCCTATTAATAAAATCGAACCTTTGTGTTGGTCTGTAGTACTGTACACTGTACAGGCGCGCAACCAGGGTTTTGCGGAATAAAACTTGCGCTTGCTTGCGACCAGGGCTTCAAAACTATTTTTTCTGAAAAAAGACGTCCAAAAATGAATGAAACTCCCCATGAGTTACACCACACGTCTGTCATGGTTGACTATACCTAGTACTTAAATTGTAAAATTTTGCATGGGAGGACGCTTTTGCAGCCTTGACCAAACTTTAGTGAAACTTATGTAATTCCGTCCCCGCAATTCAATGAAGACCAAAAAAAAAGTCTTCGCCGAAAATTGAAGCGTTTTTTTCCCGAAATCAAGTGAAGACCAAAAAAAATAAAGGTCTTCGCCGAACATTAAAGCGTTTTTTTCCCGAAATCAGGTGAAGGCCAAAAAAAAGGTCTTCACCGCAATTTGGGACTATATTTGGACGGAGTTTGTAAGATTTGTTGGTGCTAGCTGGCTCGATCTTGATCGTTGCATCATCTAGCGCTCAAATCTCGATGGGTGGTCGTTTAAATCTCAATGGGGGGACGCTAACTCTCAATAGGGGGACGTGTCTCCCTACAATTTAAGTACTGCCTATACCCACGAAATACAGCAGCTTAATGCAGCTGCTGTTTCAAGCAATATCACCTCTCTTAGCTAGGTATATAAGTTTCAGGACCTTGGGGCCAAATGTCCTCAATTAACTGGCGCTGGTAGACACTGGCGTAGCCAGAATTTTTGATTTGGGGGCCCGAACTGCAAGCCACATGCAATGACGTCATAATAAATTTTCGGAAAGAGGGACTTTTGGTGGGACAAAAGTACCGTAAAATGGGGATCAAAAGTAGGGGCCTGTGTGTTGGCACCAATGTTCCCTCTAATTGTTTATAGTTTGTGTGCGCAGAAGTTTTGGTGTGTGCGCACTTTTTTGGAAATGACTGATTTTGTGCAAAAACCCAGAGGAAATTTTATCCTTCTAACCTGATAAGTAGGCTATAGTTCTGTTAGTAGGATGCCTTAAACTCATAGGTGGGCACAAGTCCGTTAATCGTTAATCCGTTAATAACGAAGCTAACTTTTTCATTAACTCGTTAATCCGTTAAAAAGTTTTTTCATGTTAACGGACTAAATTAACTTCCGTTAAGTGCTGTTAACGGACTAAAGTAACTTCCGTTAAGTTCTGTTAACTTCCGTTAAGGTTTTTATCGTTAATATCTTGCAGCTTCGTTGTGCATTTGAACTTGTTTTTATCTTGAAATTAGATTAGACTGTAAAATGTAACTTTCAAAACACAATAAGACCACCATAGCAATAAATATTTACTTACAATCAGCTCAACAGCGTCAATACGTGTTCTAGAAGCGAGTGAATAAAAAGGAATGTAAATTACAAGCAAAATGTTAACGAATTAACGGATTTTATTAACTTCCGTTAAATAAAGCTGAAAATAACGGATTAACGTTAACGGAGGTGTGAAGTTTGTTAACGGACTAGTGGTTAACGAAGCTAACGTTTTGCATTAACTTGCCCACCTATGCTTAAACTTATTTCAACTACAGCATAAGTTGACAAACATGCAAAAGATCTAGCCGCTAGGTTATGGCAGCTATTGCAAAGAAGTAGCCTAACTTGTATTGGTTATGTTCAATACCGTCGCTACGGGGGGCCGTGCCCCAGCTAACGACTGTTTGTTTCCCCCTAACCGATCAGTGGTCGAGTGAATAGAGCGTCTGCTACTGAAGCCGTAGACTTGGGTTCAATTCCCGGTCGGGTCAAACCAAAGACTATAAAAATTGGAATTCACAGCTTTCCTTTCTTGACATTCAGCGATTAAAGGGACTACGTGAAGCCTCCATCGTGTGTGGTAGACAGGTGGCAGTTTGACTCGAAGACCGAAAGGTCCCTTCGCTGTCTCCTGGCCAAGGCAACTTGGTAAATGAAATGTCATTACATTTCGGTTTACTCAGAATTCGTTTTTGGAGCATCACGTAACCACAAGACAACAGGCAGTAATGGAAAAAGAAATAGTAACGTTTAAAGATAATTCTCGTTTGAAGTTTTCTCCATTCTTTGGAAATTCCTGGCCCCCAATTGCAGTGTATAAATGTGATGCAATAATTCGTCTTCGTAACTCACTTTTACAGATGTGTCGCGGAATAGGAATGTAAGCGTACAGAATCGCTACCGGCACTTTTCCACAGTGATTATGACCCAAAACAATACGTGAAAACATTTTTTTAAACACCAGATGTTTTTGTTTATTTTAGAGCACACTCAAGACTTTCTAGGTCGCAGTCAGTTGCGCAACCAGGATGAAGGATCAAAAGAGAAAAAGGCATAGGCGTAGCCAGGATATTTGATTGGGGGGGGCCAAACCACAAATCACATGCAATGACGTCATCAGAAATTTTCAAAAAAGGAACTTTTTGTGGGG
The DNA here is from genome assembly GCA_963965965.1 of Trididemnum nubilum. Taxonomy (NCBI): domain Eukaryota; kingdom Metazoa; phylum Chordata; class Ascidiacea; order Aplousobranchia; family Didemnidae; genus Trididemnum; species Trididemnum nubilum. Next base: position 38,730,898 of record OZ014476.1, read on the forward strand.
CAAAGATATCGTTGAATGGAAGATATGAAGCTGTAGCCCATTGGCATTTAACCAGGATTTTGGTAAAGAGAAAGGGCGAAAACTAATATTTAGAAGGAGCAAATGTCTAACTTAGGAGATGTGTTGAGTAAGCTAGTGTACTCAAACGTATCACAGCCGCTGGGCGATTTTTGTACGTTTTTGGGAAAAAAAGGCTATTTTAATCCCATTGGATCACATTTCGCACGTGTTCACAGCCATTTGAAACAACTAGGTTTTTAACACTTGAAAGCCATTCGAAAAAATTTAACTATTTAATCATCCTTTTACTCGCAATTAAAGTCCAAAACACGGTTAAAATCTTGCATTATGGTGTAAAATTTTAATTGTAAGTGATTTGGTCCATGTAGGGGTAAGTAAGGCACATTGCTTCTGCAATATTTTAGCAGTAAATAGTAATCCGCTCGAAAATTTTCCTTCAAGATTTTTGTTTTGTCACGAATTTAACCAGTTATAAGAGTACATGTATGGCCAGGGGGCCCAGGCCCCCTCAACTGAATTTCAATAATTTATTTAATGAGCATTTTCCCTAGCTTTTTTTTTTAAAGTAGCCTACTTAATGCGTAAAAACTGGCGAGGTGGAGGTGAATTGCTATTGAAAAATGGTACAATAGATGGTCACGCTTACTAAACATGTTACTGGTGGGCCGGATTTACATTGCGCTGGGTCCCTGGCACTTAGGAGATTTTTGCAACATCTTCCTGTCAAATTTAAGTAAAGACAAAAAAAGTCCTACTATCTGAGCGCTGGCCCTGGCACAGTGCCATATGGCAAATACGGCGCTGGTTATCGCATTACGTTCATAAAAAGTTTAGATGAAGGCCTGAGGTAGCAACTTTTAGGACAAAAACCCTTGATTTCACCGTGGTTATACGTTTAAATTGGTTGGAAAAATTGAATAAAGGGGGTGCGCCGGACCCCCTGATCGTCAATATTTGGAACGACCGACGCTCGCGTCGCGTGTTCTTCTGTTTTTACTCGGCCATTTTCCAACTAACGAGTGCGAAAATTCAGACTTTTGCTTATAACTCGTGAACGGTTTGGTCTAGCTACATGAAATTTTGACAGCAGTTTGAGATTAATGAGTTGTATGTTTGTACCAAATTTCGAGGTAATAGGTCACGTGACTTTGGTTTTAGAACCCGAAAACCGCCCCGCAAGTTTGGCGTAAAAAGCGGTCTCAGTCAAAAACGGCTTCAGTACGGCAAAAAATATTTCATAGGGTTGTATGTCTCAACATACCCTTTCATCCCAACCAACCCACTTTTGGCCGCGATGAGGCTTATTTTTCCTTTTTCCTTTTTTTTCTTCCTAATTTTTGTACGCTCTACTTCTCCTAAACCACAACACATCGAAATCTAATTTTTGTGTAAAGTTGTTGAGCTGCAAGTGCAATTTTTTCTCCCGAAATATTTTGGGGCAACTCCACCGGGAACCCCCCAAAATGGGGCCCCAAAAATCCATTTTTTGAACGGCTCAAGCTAGGGTGCTATATCTTTTTGATATCAGCAGATACTTAACAGACAAATATTTTGACATAGCTTGGGGGTGCCACTCCCCTCCCCCGGGGACCCCCCAAATGGACCCCCAAAAATCAATTTTAGAACGGCTCAAGGCAGAGTTCTACTTTTTTTTGATATCAGTAGATATTTAACAGACAAATAATTTGACATAGTTTGGGGGTGCCACCCCCCCGGGGACCCCCCAAATGGACCCCCCGAAAATCAATTTTTTGAATAGCTCAACTTGGGTGCCAGTCTGTTTTGATATCAGCAGATATTTAACAGACAAATATTTTGACATAGTTTGGGGGTGCCACCCCCCCGGGACCCCCCAAATAGACCCCCGAAAATCAATTTTTGAACGGCTCAAGCTAGGGTGCAAGTGTTTCATGATATCAGGAGGTATTTAACTGACAAATCTTTTGACTGAACTTTTCTGGAGGTTCCATAATCAGATATTTTTGAATAATTGCTGATTTGACAGTAGACAAAAAGTACTTTTGAGCGTCACAGCATTAGCTATGCGTCGGTCGTTCACTGGGTTTGCAGGCAAACTCCCATCTAGTATTTGTTGTTAATTACTGTTGTACGCCTGTACTGTTGCACGCAAAGATGCTAAAAAAAACTGAAAATGAAGAAACAAGTTATTTTTGTTAAATTTATGTCATTGGTGGCATTTCAATTGAGGGGGCCCGGGCACTCTATGCCACCCCATGGCTACGCCTATGGTTTTGAGATAAGATCGCGCCCTTAAGTTCTTTTATAAAAAAAACATTTAAAGCAAAATTAAAATAACTTTTTTTCCTAAACGTGGAGAACTCGAGTCATTTTACTTGACAGTTTTTTGAAACCTCCAGGAATTGCATGACATTATTATGACGTGGACAGGTGGTCATCATTATTATTACTTACTTTGGTACGCGTAAATCCTAAATTTAAGAAACTGCAATTTCGGACAAGGACAACATACTGGCTATGCTCTCATTATATTTATCATTGGTAGTATTTCAATTGGGGGTTTGCATTACCGCCTGTGTTATAGCATTAAGTTCATAATAACGTTAAACGAGGGCCTGGGGTTGCAACTTTTAGGATGAAACTCTTAGATTTTTTATAGGTTTTGCATATAAGTTGTTAAAAATTTGAACTACAGGGCCCCTGGTCCGGGACCCTTCGTCATCACTTAGGGGCCCCACGGCACCCTGGTTATCAGTTAGGGGCTCCGGGGCCCCCTGGTTGTCGATTAGGGGCCCCGGGGCATCTTGGTCGTTAGTTAGGGGCCCTGAGGCATGCTGGTTGTTAGTTAGGGGCTCTGGGGCCCCCTGTTCGACAGTTAAGGGCCCCAGGACCCCCTTGTTGTCGGTTAGGAGCTCCAGGGCCCCCTGGTTGTCAGTTAGAGGCCCCCTGGTTGTTGGTTAAGGACCCTAGGGGCCGTTGGTTGTCAATTAGGGACTCCTGTTTGTCAGTTAGAGGCCCCGTAGCCCTCGTTTGTCAGTTAGAGGCCTGGGGGGCTCCTGGTTGTTGGTTAGCAGCCCCGGAGCCCCTTGGTTGTCGGTTAGAGGCCCCCCAGGTCGTTGGTTAGGGGCCCTGGGCCCCCTGATTGTTAGTTAGGGGCAGTGATGGGATTCAAAATTTTAAGAACAGGTCCCTTTTGTATCGTACTTACTAACAACAGGTTCGCTCATTTCCTTCTAAAACTAATTATCTCATCATCTCTACTAAATTGAAAAAAAAGCAGTTGATAATATTAATATACGATACAATAACACGATAATAAATAACGTTGAGAAAACAAAATATCTTGCAATTGTTCTAGACAACCAACTGACATTTGAAAGTTACATTAATAATCTCTGGTTTAAACTTTCAAGATCAGTAAGAATCCTATTTAAGTTAAAAAAAACATTCTCCCCACAAAAGCCCTAATGCATTTATATTATTGAATGCTCCATTCTCAACTGTTTTATGGGTTGCCCGTCTAAGGAGCAACATACAGCTTTGAATTTTATGCTTTATTTGAAATTTTATTAGAAATTCTAAAGGAGCATTTTATGAGTTATTCCGTCTAAAGGAGAGTTTTATCCCGTCTAAGGAGCATTTTATGTTAGCTTTGAATTTTATGTTTTATTCCGTAATAACCGATGAGCCTTACAATTCTGCAATTGAGGCGTAAACTGGAATATTTTTGGCGGACAGGCGATTGAGAAACAAAGGTCTAATGTCTGTAAAAAAAACAAAAACGGGTTCGCTGATTATCCTGACATTCCAAGAACGGGTTCGCGCGAACCCGTGCGAACCCCCTGAATCCCATCACTGGTTAGGGGATTCCGGGGCTCTCTCGTTGTCCATAACTGCAACTAAATATCGCTAGGCTATGTTGTCATAATTTTTTTACCATTGGTGGTAATTTAATTGGGGGGGCCGGGCCCACTGGGCCCCACTCTGGCTACGCCTATGGACAGAGGTGGGGTCCTCGAGGACACATTTTGAAGTCCTTGGCCTTTGCCTCGAAGCCTCAAGTCCTCGAAAATTGCTCTGTCCTCGGCTCGATGATAGCACTATTTTTTGAACCGTTAAAATTTTATTGGAAAATGCCAGAAATCTTTCGGGAAATTTGCAAAGACCTTTCTTGTTTTCCTCTCTTGGAGATCGCTTGAAAATGTCTTTGGAAGAACTTTTTTTTGTTTTTATTTTGGAAATCGCCTGAAAATTTTTTCAAAGACCTTTTGTTTTTTTTTGGAGAACACTTGCGCCTGTGTACTTGGCCTTGGCCTCGAGCATTCCTGTCCTTGGCCTCGAAAGGGTCTGTCCTTGGAAGGGCTGTCCTTGGCCTTGGCCTCGGATATTTTTTTGTGTCCTTGGCCTCGAGCCTTGTGTACTCAACTCCACCGCTGGAAAAGAGGCCTCAGCCCCCTTTAGCCAAGTCATTTAGAAAATATAAACCCCCCAGAAAACACGTGCTGAAACGTATTTTGGACTTAGCGTTAAATATAATGGGGCTAAAGAGGCTAGGCAATTTAATTCTTTAAATGACTTCTGAGCTTCTGAATTAGCAATTTACTGCAAATATTTATATGGCTTAAGAAAGTGCGAAATGTGATTGAAATGGCGTTAAAACTTCTATTTTTGCCGCAAATTCACAAAAATCACCCAGAAGCGGCTGGGGTCTCTGCCTCCAAGTTCTTTTTGAGATACCATTGAGCTGAATGGATTTGTTCAGAACGGGATCTAAATTAGACAATTTTTGTGCAAGAAAAATTTAGTTTTGGTTCAAGCTCCCCGAACAAAATTTTGGTAGTGCTATTGATCGCATTCACTGCTGCAAACATATTTTTCAAGTAATTATATGGGCCACTTTTGAAACGAGCTAATAAACGCTGCCTGGCTTATACGTCTTTTTTTTTAAACAGGAATACAAAATTTTTAAAATTGCGCATAATTTGTAGCGGTAAAATATCAGTTTTACGTGCAAAAGTTCCGCCTATTTTAGTACCACCCACTTTCGTCTAGTGCCCCCTCACTTCTTTTGCTCTTGCGACGGTACACGTTATTTTACTGGTAGTACATTTTTCGCAGTGATGGGCACAGCGGCACTACTTTTTCGGTAGCGGCAGCGCCGCTCCTTTTTTTCGTCACCAGCGACAAGTGGCAGCGCCGCTGTTTTTTTAGCCGAAAAAGCGGCAGCGCTTCAGCGCCCTATTTTAAGGCAAATATTTTGCCGCGCCGCTACTGCTAATAAACTCCTTCCGAGACTTTTTCGATTCACATTTTCACTCGTTACCGTTTGGAGTCTTTACTATCCGCTTGTTTTCACTCAGCTTTTGTTACCTCGTTATTTCAGTTTAGTAGAACAAACAAGGTTACCTTTGTGATGTTTTGTCGTTGTTTGTAGACTTATAGAAGAATTTTATCGTAACTTAAGTGATCCAAATTTTTCTAAACCAAAGTTCAACAAGTAATGTGGTCTGACAGCGGACCAATTTGAACTAATAAAACTGATTTCAATCAAATCGATTTCGAGCAGTATCTCGTTAACGAAATCGCGATAATTGCTTTTCGATAAGCTATAAACTTGCAAACCGCAAAGATGGTTTTCCGCGATAATTCCCCAAAATGCTGGCATTTTAGTAGGACAAATGAAGATGATTTGTTGGCTATCTGGTCACTGATCACATAGACCGGCAGCCCAGAAGGTTTATTTACCCCAAAGACGGCGGAAGGTTTGATGCGCCCAAAATGCGCGTCCTTACTCAGCTTTTAAGAAAATGCTTTACTGGCAAGCCAAAAGTTTGGCTAAGACCCCCCAAATCCACAATTTAGGGGGAGTCAAGATGGCCTTTATTTACCCCAAAGACGACATGGATAAAAGTTGCTTAAAATCGTTTTCTGGGGTCTACTGAACACTGAAATGGCGAAGACAGTAACTTTAGGTTCGGCTACCCCCCGACAGTAACGATTTTAGGGGGGGCAAAAATGGCCTTTATTTACCCCAAAGACGGCATGGATAAAAGTTGCTTAAAATCGTTCACTGGAGTCCACTGAAATGACGAAGACAGTAACTTTAGGTTTGGCTAACCCCTCGACAGTAACGATTTTAGGGGGGGACAAAGAAAAATTGCCTTTGTTTACTTGAGAAACGACAATGACAAGAATTGCCCCACAACGTTATTTATATGAAGGCTCTGTACAGTGTACACGTTTATTTCTCTGCCAAATACGAATGAAAAACATTGAAGTTGCAAAATCGCTTTGTACTTATGTGCGCCTATTTACACATAAGTGAAACAAAGCGATGATATTTTATTATGAGGTAAGGTCAGGAAGGCTGACTCAAGGTTATCCAAGACAAAATTGAAGCCGCAAAGATACTACCGGTGTCGTAAGCCAGTTTATCTCCCAGCAGTACCAAAGTATTGGGGTACTTATTTTATTTATTTTTGTTTTATTTATTTGTGTCAAGTGCAAAAGCGCTCATAGAAAGCGAAAAAAAAAGCTACCAGGAGATTCCTGTGAAGAAATGCTTCATCCGGTAAGTCACTTAATTGTGTTCTGCATATAAATTGTGAACTTATTGGTTTTTTTTTTTTTTTGCTCTAGATGCAAAACTTCCTGTACGATAAATAAAAGATAAAATTAACCAGAACCAGAAACAGATTTGTTTGGATAAGAAACGTGTATAGTTTATTTGCTTTCAATTATATAAAACGGCATGAGTGAGGAAAAGCATTTATTGCCCATTACACCAATTTTGACACTTGCGGGTAGCGGTTTGTTTGATTTCATGTAACATCAAAGAGAAGCATTTTTCGTCTTACAGATTTATGGTGATACAGTACCTAATTAGCATTCTATCATTGTCATCAAATGTGAAATACTTTCAAAACAAAATTAATGACACACTTTTTTGTCTTCATTATCAGCTGCTTTAAACTGCGGTATCGTTTTGGGAAGCTAATACTCTTCGAGTCTGCATGGGGCAAGATAAAATGTAACGGAATTTTATTTATTATTGAAGTAATACTGAGCAATGAATTATCTAGTCAGAAAGCCTATGCATTTTGTTAGAAGTTAATCAAAAAGTCGCCCAACAAAAGAACAAATCAAGTGCAAATAAGTTTAGCTTTCAATATAAAACAAACTGCATGCTGTAAAGCCGTTATGACCGCTGCTAAAGTCATGTAGTACCTAATTAGCATTCTACTAAAAAGAAAAGCTTAAGGCTTTTGCATTCTGAGAATTCTGATTATTATTATTATTAGTTTTTTTTGTCGAGAATTTTGACAATTCGTTGCCAGGTTGGTAGTTTAAAACTACAAGTTAGTGAATTTTCTCGATAGAATCAGTTGGTCATCATAAATAGTTTATGAAGTGGAAAGACTTAATGACTGATTCCTTTGTTTTGGAGTAACTTTGGGTCACCATTCTTAGCCCAAAATAAAGAGATACCAATTACTAAACATCCTGCGTTTACTGTAATATAATTTGATCGTGGTACAGTCCATGACTTTAAATAAGGTTTAATCAAATGCCATGGAATTATTTTTAGAGTATTGTTACGGACGAGAAAACGAAAAGTTTTTGTTTTGTCTGCAAAGAAAGTGATGTAACTTTAAAATCGTTTCTGGACAGCACATGGAGAACTGCACTTAATGGTGCCAAACTTCGCTCGCAATTTCAAAGCGACACCTTATCGCATGCGACCACCGAAATCGTGACAAAAGAAAATTTCGATGGCTTGTTTTACCATTCAAAATGCTTGAGTCGCTTTTCTGCTGTGAAAAGACGCTTTCTTCTGATGGTGGTTCGAGTGCAGAGGATTATTCTTCTAAACTTTCCAAGCTAACCCGAGCAGCCTCCCACCTACCTACAACTATTCAAAAAGGTGTTTTGGGTTCTCAATGTACATTTTGCGCGAAAACCAGAAAAAGAAAGAAATACAATTCGAGCGAAACCCTGTATCAATGCATGACAATCGAGTGCAGCAAAGAGATTATTGCATCTGCTCAACGAGCTGGAGATTCAAAAATATTGGTCATCGGCGAAGACTTGATCGCAAAAGAGGCGCGATACCACCATTCTTGTCGCCGAAACTATTTGAGAGACCATCGTAAGCAGGGCATTGAACCAGACAATCAAATGTCAAAAAAAAATTGTCATGATATTGCATTTTCAAAGTTGTCTTCTTTCATTGAAAAAGTAATTGTTTTGGAAAAATGTCCCAAATCAGCATCTGTAGTCTTCAGCATGTACAAAGAAGATTATGTTACTGCAGGAGGTGTGGAGGAAGATATTCAAACGTACAAGCTTCAAAATCTTTTGAATAAAATCAAGACAAAATTTGCATCCATCAGCGCCGACAAGCAATCAGATAAGTCTGGATCGTTTCTTTTTTCTGCTGAAATATCCTCTGCCGAAGCCAAAGCTAAGCTAATTGAATCAGATCAAAAGCAAGAAAGCATTAGAAGTGCGGCATGAGCTTTATGATCTGAAATTTTGAAACTGCCACAACAAAAACTGCCTTCTCCTACTTCTATGTTTACCTTAAAAAACACTTCGTTATTGATTCCTTCTCTTGTACTATTATTCTTCCGCACTCTGCTAAACGGATTGCATCTTGATAGCGAAAGCTATAGTGAACAAGCTGAATTTACAGAAAGAAAAGTTCTTGCAATGGCATCTGACGTGGTTTTTAATTGCTCCAAAGGATCAAAACTCCCTGGAAACATCAAGTACTCGGGCTTGGATTAGGAACACTCACAGGTTCAAAGTCGGTGCTGACTTTGTTGAATCGCCTCGGTCATTCGATAAGCTACGACGATGTAAAACGGTTGGAAACAAAATTTGCTTTTTCTTGCTCTAACGAAGAGAGAGAAACTCCTAATGGATTGCATCTGAAGTCGGATTTAGCAACAGGTACGCAAATGTAAATGACGTGCATATACTAAAATCAGTACTAAGGGTTTCATATTCTCAGGGCTGGTACAGTATGTGTCAAAACTCGACTTTTAATTAGCTGATTACCATAATCATTAAAATCAATTGGGCTTCAAAATTTTGTGACCAAAACAAAATGAATAAAAACGATAATATTTGTTTAGGGTTAGCATAGGATAACTACGATGTGAATATGGACACGCCAGACGGCAAGAAAACGCTGCATGCAACTGTTGGAATATGTTACCAAAACTTGCTCCCGGAACTTGAGTTGCCTTCGACATCGGAAAATATGGCAGATATTTGTGTATTGAACAGGCGACCGAGGCGACGCTTTGCTGAGCATTTTAGAAGTATTCCGCCCTTTCGCACATCACTTAAACATGCAAAATTCCCTTTCAATCAGACTGAAGCAACACTTTCTCCATTGAAACCTCAGCATCGTGGGTTGGACTTTTTGTGGTTAGTTCAGTCGGTAAAACAAGCATTACCTCTATTCTATGGATATTTTTCTCAGTTTGTGACTGATGTGAGTCCAAGAAGCCTTGTGGCGTACATGGATCCAATTTCGAGCCTCCAACAAAGAATGATGTTGTCCAAGAAACAATGGTTTGCTCTCTAAATGTTGCGAAAGAAACAAACCAGAATTACGCCGTCGTGTCTTATGATCTTGCTATTGCACTGAAAGCTTATTCTATCCAAGCGCTTCAGTCTCCAAAATTTGACAAACTAATAATACTACTGGGAAATTTTCATCTTGAAATGGTTTTTTTCGGAGCAGTTGAAACCTATATTACGGAGTCTGGAATTGAATATTTACTCACGGAGATGAAGACGAAATGTCCTACATGGAAGAAGTTATGCAAAGTGCGGGTAATGATTTTGATGTTTGTATGGGAGTTGCTCACAGTGGAAAGTTTGAGAATTTGCTTGAAAAATACGACAGTTTTCTTGACGACATGATGAATGGTACATTTGGATCTACAGCTTGCTTTTGGGCAATTTACGTATATTTCATCAATCGGGTTTATCGCTCTTTGGAAAGAGCGGTACGAACGAACAATGTGTCGGAATATTTGAAAATTCTTCCGTTGGTGGTTGAAATCTTTTTTGCCTTGAATAGACCGAACTATGCAAGGTGGGGCAGTCTTTTTTTGAACAAGCTACAACACTTGGATCCTGCTGGGTTACGCATTTTAGAGGCTGGTGCTTTTTCCATTCGTCGCACTGACAAATCGTTTTCCCGGTGTGCCATCGAATCTGTCGTTAGAACAAACAACTAATCGGGATGCTGCTTCGCCAATGAGAGGCATTACTGCATTTCGAAATTCGACCAGTGCTTTTCGTCGATGGTGCATTACCATCAATCAACGAGGTATGACTATTAATTTACACGACCGTTTGAATTCTGATGTTTACTACTCACTACTTAAAAATTTAGTCGATCTACGCTAATTTTTTAACATTGGTCTTTATCTGCCAAAAAAGGAACTCAATTATACAAAAAAAGATTTTGCAATTTTGAGTGATTTAAGAAATTTGATAAGTTTGGTACTGCTATGATAAAGCATGATATTCATTTACGCAGTTTATATTTAAATTAAATATTCTAATCGCTAGTAAACTTAAATTTTAACCTTTCATTATCATTTAATTTGTAATTTTGGGAATGGCTTTAGCAGAACTGCGTCAATCGGCTGGAGTTACATTGGGTGAAGAGCCAGCAAATCAATTGCGAGAGGCATGAATAAAGCGAGACAATGCTGACATGAAAGAATTTTCTGAGATTTTAAAATCTACTTGCAACCCTTTTAGCGCCCTTTCTCCGACAGAATTTGTGAATCTATCATCCAGAAAAGCAGCGAATCAAGAAACCAAAGACTACCTGCTATCTACTTTAACACGAGGGGCTGAATTGAAACAAAAGTTTGAGCAACAGTGTGTAGACGATGATGGCTCACGACTTTTTAAGCCGGTGGAACGAGTCAAAGTCCTGAATTTTGCTGCAGAACAAGCAAAGCCTCGCAACGCTGCTGGATGGAAAATCAAGGATGCTGAGTGCGTTCGGGATGTGTTTTGAAGAATTATTGCCATGACAGCACAGAATAGCAATTCGTTCGACCTAGAGTTTGTTTTAACTTTTCCCATAACCGATGTACCTCTTGCCCTAGCCCACGGAGATGGAACTCTCAATAAAACAAATAAAGCCGCTTTGACAAAAGCACTTGAAAGTTTTCAAGACAGCGATTTAATTGACAGTAATTTGCCTGCAGTTGACACTACGATAATTAATTGATGGTGGATGCATACTTCATGAAATAATTTTGCAGCACAACAAATCTACTTACAGTACAATGGCAAGAGAACTTTTAGTCAAAATTTGCTCCATGAAAGGAAGTGCTATACATATCGTGCTTGATAAGTATTATTTTCCGTCCATTAAGGATCTAGAACGCATTCTGCGAAAGGCCACCGAAAACTCAATATTCATTATCACTGGTTCGGACCAAATGCAACGTCAATGTGGAGCTGAACTGCTGCAAAATGGAGCTTTCAAAGAATAATTTTCGCGATTTTATTGGAAGAATGGCAAAAACCACAGTATGGCCCTATAATCAGAGAAAAATCAGTGTTTGTTTCTCCTGGCGGTAGATGCTTGCTGTTTCAGAAGGATATAAACGGCGTTCTGCTGACTGAGACGCCAATCATACTGCAGGCCGAGCATGAAGAAGCAGATACCTTGATTGCCTTTCATGCCAGCCAAATTTCCTCCCGGCGCGTAATGATAAGGTCTAGCGAAACGGATGTTCTCGTAATTCTTTTGAGTATGAAGAAAACCAAAGAAAGTACCATTATTATGGATTATGGATGCGGCAACAATCGCCGTTTCATCAACGTATCAAGCATCGCTATGCGTCTGGAAGAAAATCAACCTGGGACCACAGGAGCTCTGCTTGAATTGCATGCATTAACAGGCTGCGACTATACGTCCGCATTTTTTAGGAAGGGCAAAGGTAAGCCATTTGAACGACTGCAAAAAGACGATCTGTACATAAAAGCTCTCCAATCTTTAACGCTGGAACCGGACATCAACGCAATAACATCGTTCGTGTGCAGACTCTATGGTTTTAACTGCAACAATATTAATGTTGCTCGATTTAAAGCGTTTCTCCGCATGAGTGAAGGGACAAAATCAAAACCTCTTGCGAGAATAAAACGCATTAACTGCGCGTCTTTGCCGCCATGCGCTAAAAGTCTGGCTAATCATATCAAAAGAGCAAACTTTGTGGCAGAAATGAGGAAGAATGCTAATGAACCTCAGCGCACCAATGGTGAAAGTCCGCTTGATTATGGATGGAAGAGTACCAGCCAAGGATACCTACCAGAATGGTTTGTTGGAAACGCGTTGCCGTCTGCATTGCGTAACGATGAAGCAATTTCATCGCAATCCGAAAGAGGGGAAGAATCGGATGGAGCTTGGAGCGAAAGTAGCAGTGATGAGAGTGATGATGACAATATGGTTTTCACAAATGAATACCAAATTCATTATTGAACTATTTTATTTTTGAAACAAGGAGCTAAAATAATTATTGTTGCAAAAGTGTTGCTAAGCTTTAACTTCGAAAAGCGTAGCAAAATAAAGTTGTCATAAAGATATGGCAACTACACTCAAAAACATTTTGATCACACGTAACAAGGTAGCTTGCAGGAATAAATACTGAAGAGTTATGAGTACCAATGTTTTTCTTCTAATTGTGTGAGATAGCGAACTTACAAATTTAATTGCCCGCAGTATCTAATGTTATTAAATGCATTCTTTGTTTCGTTGCTTCTCTTGTTTTTTAGTATTGCTTTTGCTTCGAAACCTTTTGGCAGTTTTTGTGAGAAAGTTACCCTTAGATATTAATAAGGTACGTTTAAACTGGATACAAAGCATTGCGTAACTTGCACCTCCACGACTATAATTACGATAATAATTACATTAACTATAATAACTATAATGCTTGATGTCCAGTTTAAACGCTATACAAATAAAAAAACGCTAGACGGAACCGTGTCTCTCTGGTGGAGATTGTCAGTTGCAAGCAGACAATTGAATACGTACTCTGGATGAGCATTTAAAAAAAAGTAACTCTGGATCATCACATTCAGCCATAGCCGACTAGAATGGAGACTGTCGAAAAAAAATCGTAATGAAACTAAAAAATAGCTGATTGGTATTTATGTTGAAAGCGAACTAGGAGTAAAATAATCGTTTGGAACTCTTCGAAATGCATTTGAGCAGTTACTTTCCGTTTTTTTCCTACGGATTGCAATTCCGTGCAATAGTCTTTACAACTATCTGTACAAAAATTCGTTACTGTCGGGGGGTTAGCCGAACCTAAAGTTAATGTCTTCGCCATTTTAGTGTTCAGTGGACTCCAGTGAACGATTTTAAGCAACTTTTATCCATGCCGTCTTTGGGGTAAATAAAGGCCATTTTTGCCCCCCCTAAAATCGTTACTGTCGGGGGGTAGCCGAACCTAAAGTTACTGTCTTCGCCATTTCAGTGTTCAGTAGACACCAGAAAACGATTTTAAGCAACTTTTATCCATGTCGTCTTTGGGGTAAATAAAGGCCATTTTGACCCCCCCGAAATTGAGGATTTGGGGGGTCTTAGCCAAACTTTTGGCTTGCCAGTAAAGCATTTTCTTAAAAGCTGAGTAAGGACGCGCATTTTGGGCGCATCAAACCTTCCGCCGTCTTTGGGGTAAATAAACCTTCTGGGCTGCCGGTCTAATAGCGTATTCTGAGTAGCAATTGGCGAAACCTAGTGGCAGGCAGTCAATTATTTTTTTCGGCATTATGGCGCTAAACATTGATATGCAGTCGCTGTATGTTGACTGCGCTGGAAGGTATCAAAGCGAAGTTGTGAAAACCCAAAATGACGTAGCAGAGTGAAATCATGTAACGCCCCGCCTCTGTATTGACCAATCAAATTTGGTCAAGTGAAGAAACGTCACGATTGACGTCATCCTAGGTTTTCAGATAGCGAGAGTGATTATCTTGCCTTCAGCTGCCTGCGCTTGTGGTTGCGCGATCAACCGTTACAGACCTGTCAATTAAATTAACTACCCTGAAACATCATGATACTTTCTCAGTATCAAACAATTGACAGTAAAAGACTTGCAAGGTTTTTTAGCAAAAATGACCTACTATGAAGAAAACTTAAAATTCGTCAAAGTAAATTACAACAGCAATATAACACAACCAATGCTGTGGATAGTTTGTTGGGATGTTCCTTCACTCAAAAAACTTTTGAAGAAAAAAAAGCAATCGTTGCTGCTGGTAGACCCAAACCGCTGAAAGATTGTTTTCTTCCTTAAAAAGGAACAAATCATTTTCTCAAAATAAAATGGAACCAGACAGAGTTTCAGATTTAGGCCTTATATCCATCGAGTCACAATTACTGACAGAAGTCATGGAAACCAAATCTTTTCAGGATTCCGTCATAACTGAATTTGCTTCAGCGGAAAAGCGAATGGAATTTACTTTTAAATGACTTTCTTGCATCTGCAGCTGAAACTTTGCCGATTTTAGTGCTCTGCCCTTTGTAGTAAACAGTTTTGTTTGAATTGCTAATCAAACGGCCAAAGCTGTTTCAGCTTGCACTATTTCTTTGCTTTTTATAGGCAACTAATCATTCGATGAGGTAAAGGCGTGTTAAAAGTTTTAATCAGTAGCTTGAATTGAGTGTAGCATTGAGTGTAGAAGTTATAGTTTATCTTTTTCATTTTTCTACACCTCCACTATACTCATTTCACTCAACAGCTGAAGCGAGACGAGAAAAATTAACTTCAGCTACGCTACCCTCAATTCGAACCAAAACTTTTTACTCCCAAACGTGTTTTAGCTACTCCCCCCCAGTCAAACTTTGTCTTTCAATTTTTATTTTTAAATAGTACAGTACAAAAACAGTATAAATGTCAAATGCCACCTATACGTATGGACATAATTCTATATGCGCAGACCGGATACGCAATTACTTCATGTACGAAAATAAACGACGCAATAAATTTGTAATTGAATACCCAAAACTTTTTGCCACCGATCGTCACTGGCACTAACCAATGACGTTTAGACGAACGCAGAACGTCACGACCGATGGGTACCAGTTCAGGCACTAAGTGAGAATCCTGCATAAGCATTTGGTTTGGTTAAAGTGTATTTGGCTTAGTAATTTTGGGTTAGTAACACAAGGACAACTTTTTTCACTAAATGGCAGTCTGTCTCTTTTTAGACTCAAGCTCTGTTTTGCTCTGAAGTTTACGATCAGATATAAGCTTATCCATTACTCGATACCAACAGATACATGCTGTACAATAGCGTTGGATTGAAGTTGAATTTAAATCCAATCATGAGTTATTGTTGAATTTGAATTCGACTTCTACAAAGCCAATGAATTTGATCTTAATTTTTGCAAAGTCAATGAATTTAAATATGAAGGTCTTAATTAAACATTCGATGAATTTGATTTTCTCAAATCAAAATACTTACACTGTGAAAATTGCGATTTATAAACTGGTTAAAAAGACTGAGAAGCAGGTCAGAACACAAATGATTGTTCAAAACTTGTTTGTGTGCTTTTATTTTGTCTTTTTTTCGTTTATAATTTTTTTCTGATAAAAACTATGAGTTGGTACAAGTGGTACTGTCTTACATGGTGAGTTAGGCCTACCTAATTCTACAGATTCCCTGAGTAAAACTTTTTTGCACCACTTCCAAAAACTACTCAAAAATCTTGTTTTTTCTAATTCTATTCCTATCTAAGTTAGTTTTTCAATAGTCTGGCTTGTCAAATATAGGGAAAGTTTGAGTTGTCAATTTGCATGAATTTAGAAGTCGTAACTACAGATACGAACATAATTTTACATCAGTCCAATTAAAGTAAAAATACATTTTAAAATCAACTTTCGCTAAGTCAATAATGATTTTGAATACGAATTTGAATTCAGTTTTTCCAAAAAACTTTTTGAACTATGTCAAAATATTTGTTTGATATTTAATAATATTAAAAACAGTTAGCTTCCCACCTTTAGCCATTCGAAAAATTGATTTTTGGGGGGTTTATTTAGGGGAGGGAAGTTCTTGGAGAGGTACCCCCAAACTATGTCAAATGATTTGTCAGTTAAATATCTGCTGATATCATAAAACACTGGCACCCTAAGTCAAGCCTTTCAAAAAATTCATTTTTGGGGGGTGCATTTTAAGGGAATCCCCGGGGAGGTTGGCACCCCCAAACTTTGCCAAAATTTTTGTCTGTTAAATAGCTGCTGATATCAAAACAAACTGGTACCCTTATAGCTTGAGCTGTTCAAAAAATTGATATTTGGGAGGTCTATTTGGGGTGGGGAGGCCTGGGAGGGTTGCACCCCCAAACTATGTCAAAATATTTGTCTGTTAAATATCTGCTGATATTAAAACAAACTGGCACCCCAAGTCAAGTCGTTCAAAAAATTTATTTTTGGGGGGTTCCCGGGGGGTGGCATCCCCAAACTATGTCGAAATGTTTGTCAGTTAAATATCTGCTGATGTTACAAAACAAACTGGCACTCTAAGTTAAGCCGTTCAAAAAATTGATTTTTTTGGGGTCTATTTGGAGAGGATCCCCGGGGGGGTGGCACCCCCAAACAATGTCAAAATATTTGTCTGTTTAACATCTGCTGATATCAAAACAAACTAGTACCCTAAGTAAGTCGTTCAAAAAACTGATATTTGGAGGGTCTATTTGGGGGGGTTCCCGGGGGAGGGGAGTGGCACCCCCAAGCTATGTCAAAATATTTGTCTGTTAAGTATCTGCTGATATCAAAAAGATATAGCACCCTAGCTTGAGCCGTTCAAAAAATGGATTTTTGGGGCCCCATTTTGGGGGGTTCCCAGTGGAGTTGCCCCAAAATATTTCGGGAAAAAAAATTGCATTTGCAGCTCAACAACTTTACACAAAAATTAGATTTCGATGTGTTGTGGTTTAGGAGAAGTAGAGCGTACAAAAATTAGGAAGAAAAAAAAGGAAATAAGCCTCATTGCGGCCAAAAGTGGGTTGGTTGGGATGAAAGGGTATCTTAAGATATACAACCCTATGAAATATTTTTTGCTGTATTTAAGCGTTTTTGACTGAGACCGCTTTTTACGCCAAACTTGCGGGGCGGTTTTCGGGTTCTAAACCCAAGTCACGTGACCTATTACCTCGAAATTGTGTACAAACATATACCTTATTAATCTCAAACTGCTGTCAAAATTTTATGAAGCTAGACCGAACCGTTCTTGAGTTATAAGCAAAAGTCTGAAATTTCGCACTCGTTAGTTGGAAAATGGCCGAGTAAAAACAAAGGAACACGCAGCGCGAGCGTCGGTCGTTCCAATTAGGTTTATTAAAAGTAACTGCAACTGTAATTAACTCTCACTAGTTACTTTTTCAAAATGGTAACTGTAACTTAGTTACTTTTACAAAGTAACTTGCTCACCACTTCGCATAGTTTAGTAATTATGGAGTTACCTGCGCTGTTCCGTCGGATCGTACTGTAGAGTGTGAAACTGTTAATCTCTCGTTTGCAGTCTTCCTCGATCATTGCTTGTCCGGAAAAAAAAAACTCCAAAAATACCTTGAAAGTTCAGAATGGTGACCCCCACATTGCCACAAACATGAAGAGGCGTAAAATGATACTTTGTAACGGGGGCGAATAGTGGTCATGTGCCCTTGAGGACAATTTTCCGGTCTATAATTATTGAAATTACAGGCGTTTGCCTATTCGTCCTGCCGGTATTCTATCTCTTGTACTGTGTAAATAATGGCCAAAGAGTATTCTACCTGGAGAGTGTCCTCTGAGGCAAATGTCACCACTTGCCCTCCGTAGCACTCTATTATTAACTTGTTCCCAAACACGCCATTTGTGATTTATGTCCTAAACTGTCGAATGTAGTTTTGCTTTTTTGATAACTTTTGCTACTTGAAGACGAAGGCCCGGTTTGCACTGCTTAAAATCGTGATCGTATGTACATATCCTTAGTTTGTTTCAACCAACTGGCAGTGTGTACATCAGCAAGTCCGGTTGCCCGGCGTACCGAATTTGTCTTTGAAAGAAACTAAGGATGCGCCAAGAGTTTACGCTCAGTGTAGACCTGGCCTTAATAGTAAACTTATTTAGTTTCGTAATCTTTATCAGATTTTTTCATGGGATTTTTTGGAAGCTTTCTGTAAATTATTTGAGTCGAAATGGTTAGCAATTTGTAGGAGAGGATAATAGATCATATAGGTCATAAGCTGAGTCTGCCTCAGTTCTTACGTGGTTTGTAAAACAGTTCGTAAGGAAACAGAGTAGGCTTCTTGCTTGACTAGTTAGGACCGGGAATCAAACGGCCGTTATCTGGTTCTGACACTCGTTTTGGGGTTGACAAACACGTGAGCTTCGTTTGTTACCGCTAAATCGTTAATTACTAAAAGTGCAAGTTTTTGGCATCAAAGCACTGGCCGAGTTTTCAAGAGATTCCATGAAAAATTATTCGAAGCCATTTTCCAATTGGTCATGTTTTTTTGTCACTGATTTTGCGCGATTGAAGTGGTGTTTTTTTTTTATCTATTTTTGATGTTATTTTTTGACACCTTTTAATTTGTCGTCGTTGTGCAAAAGAGCTGGAGAAAGTATATTCCACAAGTATCACGAAGGTTTAAATTATGCCAACATTTGTAGCACTTATTATACAGTGTTCTTTTAAAAATGCATTGTTTATATTACGGTATGTTTGTTCTATATCTTGATGTTAAGTTGTGTTGAAAAACTCGCAACTTTCAGTTTTCATAATTATGGTATATAGCTCGTAGTGGGTGAAATCATCGTACTTTTTTCTTGCAGAAACGATAAGGCATTGTCTGGGAGATTAATAAGGCATTTAAGTCAAGTATTTCGCTGTTGACCAAAATCTTGGAAAAAACCTGGAATGCGTTCTCACCAAATTTGAACTTTTTACGTCTTGCCGGTTTGAAGATATGGCAGTTCAAAGTTAACAATTTTTCTCATACTTCAGTGTTGCAATTCTGCTAGTATTGTGGCACAAGGTCCAACTTTTGAAAAGTTGACTAGATTTTACTTGAAAAGCAGCTAAATTTACAATTCCTGATCCTTTACTTTGTTTCGACCAACACTGCCGAAAACACGTATTAAAGTTACAAACATGCTGCAAGTTTTCCTATTTTGTTTGTAGTTGGAAACACTCGCCAAATTTCTAAGGGGAAATCTGAATTGTCATATCTTGGAAGCGGAAGGTCGTAGAAAGCTCAAATTTGGTGAAGTTAGTCTTCAGATCTGTCAAAATTTTTTGAGAGAAAACCGAGCAATAAATAGTCAAAACTGTCAAAATTATTCTATGATTTCAGAATTTACACTGACACAAAATGTAATTGTCAAACAAAATCCAGCAAGCAATATAATCCACAAAACATAGACTCAAAGTAGCAAAAAATAGTATCTAAGAAGCAACGTAACACTTGTCGAAAGCAGTACGCATCCTTTCTTTTAAAGTTATTGCAGCATCAACGCAAATAGTAGTGGGGTATAAATATAAATCGACAGTTAACGCTGACACGCATCAAGAAACAATGCAGCAAAAACGAAAATGGTAACCACGTTACAGCAGGAGCCATTTTGGAGGGACAACTTGTTTCTACCGTTATTTATGTACACTGCATCCGCATTTCTCCCATCCGTAAGTCTAGAAGAAATTTGATCAATTACCTTGTGATGGTAATGGTGTAATAAATACAATGGCGAAATACCCAGCAACAAAGCATTATTGTATCGAAGCAGCAACTGAAAAACTATCTCCACTCCAATTCGTCATTTGATATATTGCGGAAATTTCCCAAAATTTGCAAGGTTTACTACTATGAATTTGCAGGAAGTTACAACGTTACGTTATTGTACCATGTAGATTGTTAGTTAAGCTCTAAAAGAGCTGTTTTAACGCTCATCCAATATCGAAAAACACAAAGAGGATTGCGTAATGCAGTGTTTCTCAACCTTTTGCGGTTCACGACCCCTTTTAAGAGTTCCATATAGCAAGCGAACCCTTCCTGTTCTACTTTTTACGCGAATAGAAATTACAACAAAAAACACTTCAAGATAATTAATTTCAAACAGCTGATCAATTTTACATCTGTTAGAGCGACGGTAGACCATGCGACCGCAAAGCCAATTTAGGGATTCGTGGTTTAGTACTCGATAAAGCCAATCTTATATCATCTTTAACTTTTCTTTGATTTCGTGCTTTCGTTTTTGATATATACAAGAACTGAAAAGCAGCTCTTGCAGAGGTATGGTGTTGCAAATGTAAGGTTCGGATACTTGTGGGTAGGACTAAATTAAAAAGTCTTCCGAAAATATTTAATTTGCAGACAGGCGCGTAGCCAGAAATTTGCAAACGGGGGGGGGAGCTTTTTTGAAAGCTGGAAACAACCGTAAACGAACTTGACCTAAATTTTCATTAGTCATGACTCAGATTAAGGCGGTTTTTATGACAAAATCAGGTGATCGAGAAAACAAACAAATTTTCTTCAAAATTGAAAGAGTTTTTCCGGCCGAAATTAGATGATCTCCAAAAAAAAAAAGGTCTTTTCCTGACCAACTTTAGATGCGATCCAGAAACAAAACATCCTCTTATCTGGTTCAAATAACAGCAAGTAATTCACAACTTCTTCTCGCCAATTCCATTAGGGGGGGGCTGTTTTCATTTTTGGATCAAAAATCGTCCTCAAAAGCACTAAAAATGTGGTGTTTTGCGTACTTTTCAGGTCAATGGGGGGTTGCAGCCCCCCCGCCCCCCCTGGCTACGCTACTGCACACTAGCCAAACTCGTTACACGCTTCAGAGTAACACTGCAAGTTTAATGAGATTTAATTTTCTAAACCGTTATTTCTGCTGAAAAATGTACCATAATAGTTTTGTTTATTCGGAATTTCGACAATTTGTTTCAATTTGAACGAAATTTTAATTTCCGCTTGAGTTTCCACATTCACAGCTAGACTAAAGTAATGATAGAACGATCAGCAGAGGAAGAGGAAATTACAACATGAACCAAAGTCATTGAATATCGATTAAATTTGGCAGTCTGGACGTTTAATAAACCACAGAGGCTTTTAACGCGGCAACGTTTAGCGTTTTTTTTTTATTATTTAGCTGTTTTTCTTTATTAGAACAAAAAGATGCCAATGATTTTGATCGTATTCAGTTAGTGCAAATTTAAAAGTTATGAAAGATTAAAGCAATGAAATGCTTTGTTGTAGTCAGTGGTCGAGTGGATAGATCGTCTGTTACTGAAACGGTAAACATGTGTTCGATTTCCGGTCTTTAGAAAAGATTTTAAAAATTGGTATTCACAGCTTCCCCGCTTAACGTTCAGCAATTCAAGGGACAGTGTAAAGCCTCCACCGCGTGTGGTAGACAGGTGGGTAGATGACAGCTTGACTTGAAGACCAAAAGATACCTTCGCTGTTTCCTGACCAAGGCAACTTGGTGAATAAATTAATGCAATTACAATTTGTAAAATTGTGGCCTTATTTAAAGACAAGTGGCAAAAGAAGTGGAAGTAACCATGACGCCGAAGGGAAGACAATTATTAGCACATAGGGTGCGATACAGTTAATTTTTCCGTAGATTGGAGAAAGTTGACATTAAGACGAAAATGCAACATGACAGTCTCCAGGTGATACAGTGTGTTGTTGTTATAGTGCGTATTTATCCTAATGTCACCGGACAGCGTCAAACGCTAACTATTGCATGATCCACACACTTTTCATGGCAGTGACTACTTTGTGCTTGGAATATCCGCCCCTGCGTAGAAGCTTTCAATGATCTAACGTTTCGGTGAGTTACTTCAAATTGTTGTCCACTAAATTTGCTGCTTGTTCGAAGCCATTGAGCCACTATCCAGGAGTGCAGCAATAGGACCAGGGTATGGGTTGAACCAAGACTATGTAGTCATGGTCGTCGCAAAAACGACGAAGTTGCGGGAGAGAGAGAGGACAAGACGACTGCGCTTTTGGCAACGGCGATAGAGAAAGATCAAGACTACAGCACATTGGTAGGCAAGGAAGTTCCAGTTTCGGAGGGTTCTCGGCAAATTCATTGACGGAAAGGCCTGGAGCCAAGTGAAATTAACAGGAGTAGCATATATGGGAACAAATATTTCACATTGAGCTTGGTGGATAGTAGAACGATAAGTCGTTCGTTTCTGGAGCTGTAGATATGGGGTTAAATTTGACGCGGTGTTGTCAAAGGCTCGCCACCGGCTGCGAAATTTTGCAGAAATAAGTTGTGCTGACCGCCGACTTAATGACGCGGATACGATCCCCTTTAGCTCGTTACCCGCGTCGGTGTAACCTAATTTAACAAGCATCATGAAGATTTGATTTTTTAATTCAAGGAATGTAGGACATGCTTGTAACGGTATCGTTTATAATAACATCCGAATTCTACCTGGCTTTTTAATTAAACTATCTGCATTCTACAAGACATGTCCCTCGCGACACAATTCAACCAAAATAGCGTGAGAAGATATCGAGATGAGAGGGCCCCTTCTCTGTCCGACTATGCGAACAACCATCGACTTGCAGGACACTTTAATGACGTCACAGTACAGGTAGGGTTAGAATCGATTCCAGCTAACCGCATGGTTCTTTCGTGCTACAGCAAATTCTTTGAAACAATGTTTCTGTCCGAGTTCAGAGAACAATATCAAAACCGGGTCGTCATTCGACAGGATGGGAAAGCAGTTAGGACGATCATCAATTACATGTACGCTGGTTGCATTGATATAGACAGTGATAGCGTTGTGAATTTGCTGGCCACTGCTGATTTTCTTCAAATGGATGATGTCAAACGGTTCTGCTTCGATTTTATGGCATCAGCGATCACCACTGACAACTGCATTGACATCTTTCAGCTTTCATCGCAGTACCAAAGCTCATCCGATTTGAAGGAAATGTACGCGCAAATCAGCAGTAAGTTTGACCAAATAATCGAGTCAGAACACTTCAAAAAGCTGTCCAAAAATGATTTTCTCTCTTTGCTGCCCAAGTTAGACCCCCAAGTCAAAGAGTCATCCATCTACAGTGCGATAATCAATTGGGTCAAACAGGACGAGAACAGACAGCAGTACTTTGAAGCCTTGTTTTTAGGCCTCGATCTAACGCAAATTCCAATTCCATTTTTTGAAAGCGTCGTAGCGAAAGAACCTTTAGTGACTCAAAGCACAAACTGCATGACGACGGTGATGTCTTTTACGTTCAAAAACTTACGAGAAGCAAACTTTCGAGAAACGCGGTTGAATGTTAAAGACCACGTCAGAGAAGCCGAAAGAATTCTGAGCATTGGAGGGGGATGGAGAGGAACTAAAGTCGTGGAAATCTACAACAGTTCAAAAAGTACTGCGAAATTGCAGTGCCCCAATTTGCCGAAATACGTGTCAAAACATTGTGCTCTGGCGTGGTCTGGTTATGTTTATTGCCTAGGAGGATATGGGGGGTTTCCCTCTTACCCTACAACCAATAAAGTTCTTCGGATGAATTTGAAAGAAAGAAACTTAAAATGGACCGAAATTACACCAATGACAGAAAAACGGCGTTCGTTTGGTGCTGCAATTTTTGGAGATGATCTGGTTGTTGCTGGAGGTACGGATAACAACCAAAGCCATTTCAACTCCGTGGAACTTTATGACATCCAACTATGTGGACCTAAATGGAAAAGCATTTCATCAATGCAAGAATGCCGGTTCGACTTTGCCTTAGTAGCTGCTAATGGTAGTTTGTTTGCGATTGGGGGAAGGCAAATATCAGGCAAAATCATGTCATTTGTCGAGAGATTGGACAAAAAAGAGGGAAGTTGGCGCTTTGTTCAGCCTATGCACACAGCGAGGAGTAATTTAGCAGCTGTTAGTTGCGGTGGGTTTATATACGCCATCGGTGGTTCAAGCGACGCAAATTCCTTCGAGAAAACGGTTGAAAAGTACGACCCAGTAAACGACCAGTGGAGTTACGTCAGGGATATGAGCGTGGGAAGAAAGGATCACGCAGCATGTGTATTGTTAGGCAAAATTTTTGTGGTCGGAGGGTCTGTCTTGAAAGCAAGCACGCATTTGGAATACTACGATCCAGCAGAGAACCGATGGTCGAATCTTGAGCGAAAGAAGGATGTCATGCAAGTTCAGGCTATAGTAGCAGTTTGAAACATTTTCCTTTTCTCAGTCAAATCTTTGCAACATGTTTCGGACAGATCAGCAAACGGTTCATTGACATATTTGATTGAAGTTCATTGTCTAACATTCAGACATATCAGCAAATGGCAACTATTCTCAACTTTTGAAATTTGAGGAAAACGTAACATTTTGATGGTTTTTCGGACGCAGCCGGAAAACTTCAGATTGTAATTGATGTATATGCAATGTTTCGTTTATTGCAGAAAAATATTAGCATTTTTGTAGGCTGGCGCCATCTCCAACCACCCGTTTGGATTATTAGACATGTGTTGGACTATTTCAACAAGTCCAACGTCATAGATACATTTAGCAGCGTAGTTGTTCGCCGAGGCTGGGTGGCACAAATCGGAGTATAACAAACTACAAGAATTCTATTTAGTCCGCTAGGCTTAACACCGCTCAGCACATAGCCTAAGCAACATGATTCGACAAAACTGCACATCGTGATTTTTCTAATAGTGAAAAACAAGATTTTAACCTGACACCATATTTATTTCACATCACACTAAGACCAAAAAGAAATGAGAATAAAAGCAAACATATTCAATACCGGAATACAATATTACAGGGGTCGAAATTTACTTTTTTAACAACTTGCCCGGCGGGCAAGTGATATCAAATGTCTATTTGCCCGAGAAAATTTCAGCTCGCCCGAAAAAAATTGGCACAATGAGTTTTGAGGCTGTTTACTTTTGCAAAAAGATTTGTAAGATATATATCTTGGTAAAAACACTGAATTTGCATATGTGTTTCCTATTTCGAGAATAAGTTTTTGTGTACGTTTGGTGTGGTAAGATGACGTAATACATAACTTATTCCAAATGCATTATGCAAAAATTGATTTTTTGATAGTAATGCATTTTCAATCGCGAATATTTGGGAAACTGCACCAGTTAAAAAGTCGAACTTTTTTTGCAAAAGTTAGAGGAGCAAAAAAATCTTCAAAATAATCATAACAAAAACATGCAAAATTCTAGACGTTGTCTTCATGCAGCGTAGTTTATAGTTGTACTTGTGATATTTCAAACAGCAGTTGACACGACAAGCGTGAAAAAATTTTTCTCGGAAAAAAACGTTGCACTTTGTGCTAAAAAGCTGCTAAGCGTGTCGGATAAATTGAGAAAGTTGTGTGCTATTAAGGAATGTTAATTGCGATTAATCATGTACGTACGATCAAACAAAGTGCTCATTGTGATGATATCAAACCAAATAACAGCTTTATCTACTTATATTCTATTTTATTGCACCAAAAGCGGAGCGAAATTGCATTTGTAAATAATCTTGTTTCATGTGATTCAATACGCTGTATTTTGTTAGTTTGCCCGTCGGGAAAGTTAAGCCGAAAAATAACTTGCTCGGGGCGATTTTAGATTGCCTCGAGCACGCGAGCAAGCGTTAATTTCGAACCCTGCAATATTGCAGTAAAAAAGTCTTGTATTTCACATAACTAACAAAATTCCAAACAGCCCGCAAAACACAACTGAAAACTCCGGCAAACACCAGATTTTGCTGCAAAATAAATCCTCAGAGCTCCTAAAATGTGTCTACTATTTACAAAGTGGTTTAGATGACTTGAAAATGCTTTTGCGTATTGTAAAATCTTAAGTTCTTATCTTTACCTCAGAAAATGTTATATAGAACAGCGTACCAAAGTCAGCGAATGCTTTTACATGATTCGCTCATACGAGAGAATGCTTTTACATTACGCCAGCGTTTCACATTCTGGGGGTTGCGACCACCAAGGGGTCGCGAAGGTGTTTTCAACGGGGTCGTAAGGTTATTTATAAAATACTGGTATTTCTTTAATTGCAAAGAATTCTGAAATTTTCAAAATCTTTGCAGCGATCGCTTTTTAATTATACCGTAGCAGTAGCGTACGCAGGATTTTCGAAAGGGGGGGGGGGGGCAGGAAATTTGAAAATAATGAAGACCAAAAAAAAAATTCTCCACTCAGAATCATTCCGTTTTTCTGCCCAAAATTAGGTGAAGACCAAAAAAAAAGGTCTTCACTCAACATTAGTCCGGTTTTTTGGCCCAAAATTACGTGAAGACCAAACCTAAAAAATAATAGGTCTTTACCCAGATTCTGTCCTTTTGTGTGCTCAAACTTTCTGCCTAAGTTACAAAGGAGGTGGCCATGCCGCAATTTTGCGTACTATTCTACGCTAAGTATACTATCCTGGCGACCCAAAGGGGGGGCCATGGCACCATGCCCCCCCCTAAATACGCCCCTGTATCGTAGCAAGTTGTTAACCGGTTGTAGGCCTACTATTGCAACTATTACAATACCATGTGCAGCTTAGTTGGAAAGCCAAATTTGCTAAGTGGTACAATGAAATATCGCTATGTTTGAAAATTTGTCCAGAGCTATTAAAGAAGATGAAGAATTCGATGAACGTTTGAATACATTGACTAGACAGCATCTTCAACCTCTTAAAACTGAGTTAAAACAATATTTTCCTAAGCTAAAGAACAAGAAGCCGCATTCGTATGAAATCCGTTCTTAACTGCTTTGAATGTTAGTGATATTCCCGATGAATTACAAGACCAATTTTATGATCGTCAAAATCATTCGTCCGCACGTGATCTTTTTCAGAAAATGGCACTCTCTCAGACAGTAGCAGAGCCAGGGGGGGGGCGGCGGGGCTACAGCCCTCCCCCCCCCCCCATTGGCATGTCGACCAAAATGCAGAATAAGACAAATACTGCGCTTTTAGCTCTTTTGAGACTGTTTTATGCACTGGAATGGATTAAAATAGTGATTTAAAACATCTTTTGAAACATATATTCAGGGAGGAAGGGGGCTAATTTGTCAAAAATAAAACTCACAACTACATGAAAACTTTGAAAAATGACCAAAAATAAGCAATCAAATTTGATCGCTAGTGCAAAAAGGCTAAACATAGATGTCATCAACAAATATACCACAAACTTAATTAGGAATAGGGGGAGGCCTATTCAGTATTACTTAATTACCTATCGTTCCTCTCAAATCTCTTTTCATTAGACCCCTCCCCTCAGTTATTTTTCTCTATAAGCTGTGAACGAAATAGATTACTCGATGTGAATTTTATTGAACCACTCGATTTTATAATTTACCAGCATCTAAATACGAGAATTAAAATTTTGCCATTAGCCACCTCCCAGATAGCCCGTTTATGCAACCAGTTTAATCATGTTTCCACAGCCAATTTCAATGCCAAATTCACTGCCAATTTAAAAGCATTATTTTTTTATCAATATAGCCCTAAAATAAAGTTATTTTTGCTAAAAAATGCAAAAATTTCGAGCGTTGGGATCACCGCCCCCAGACCCTCGTGCCTCCCGCGACAGGGGGCTTTGCCCCCAGACCCCCTTCCTCCGGCGTCTGGGGGCTTCCCCTCCAGACCCCCAAAACAGCCCCCAATGCGAATTTCTGGCTACGCCCTGCTCTCAGTTCTAGTGTGCCATGCGCGAATCCTAGACACAAGTATCTAAACTGCCTTTTCAAATATTACTCTTACATTTGCAACACCATACCTCTGCAAGAGCTGCTTTTCAGCTCTTGTATATATCAAAAACAAAAGCACGAAATCAAAGAAAAGTTAAAGATGATATAAGATTGGCTTTATCGAGTACTAAACCACGAATCCCTAAATTGGCTTTGCGATCGCACGGTCTACCGTCGCACTAACAGATGTAAAATTGATCAGCTGTTTGAAATTAATTCTCTTTGAAATGTTTTTTGTTGTAATTTCTATTCGCGTAAAAAGTAGAACAGGAAGGGTTCGTTTGTTATATGGAACTCTTAAAAGGGGTCGTGAACCGCAAAAGGTTGAGAAACACTGCATTACGCAATCTTTTTTGTGTTTTTCGATATTGGATGAGCGTTAAAACAGCTCTTTTAGAGCTTAACTAACAATCTACATGGTACAATAACGTAACGTTGTAACTTCCTGCAAATTCATAGTAGTAAACCTTGCAAATTTTGGGAAATTTCCGCAATATATCAAATGACGAATTGGAGTGGAGATAGTTTTTCAGTTGCTGCTTCGATACAACAATGTTTTGTTGCTGGGTATTTCGCCATTATATTTATTACACCATTACCATCACAAGGTAATTGATCAAATTTCTTCTAGACTTATTGATGGGAGAAATGCGGATGCAGTGTATATAAATAACAATAGAAACAAGTTGTCCCTCCAAAATGGCTCCTGCTGTAACGTGGTTCCCATTTTCGTTTTTGCTGCATTGTTTCTTGACGCGTGTCAGCGTTCACTGTTTGTTTATATTTATACCCCACTACTATTTGCGTTGATGCTGCAATAACTTTAAAAGAAAGGATGCGTACTGCTTTCAACAAGTGTTACGTTGCTTCTTAGATACTATTTTTTGCTACTTT
The DNA here is from genome assembly GCA_963965965.1 of Trididemnum nubilum. NCBI lineage: Eukaryota > Metazoa > Chordata > Ascidiacea > Aplousobranchia > Didemnidae > Trididemnum > Trididemnum nubilum. The sequence goes on from OZ014476.1 coordinate 38,759,543, forward strand.
GAGACTATGTTTTGTGGATTATATTGCTTGCTGGTATTTTGTTTGACAATTACATTTTGTGTCAGTATAAATTCTGAAATCATAGAATAATTTTGATAGTTGGAATGAAAGATTGAAAGAGAATTTAGGTCGAAAATTTATTGCTCGGTTTTCTCTCAAAAAATTTTGACAGATCTGAAGACTAACTTCACCAAATTTGAGCTTTCTACGACCTTCCGCTTCCAAGATATGACAATTCAGATTTCCCCTTAGAAATTTTTTGCGAGTGTTGCCAACTACAAACAAAATTGGAAAACTTACAGCATGTTTGTAACTTTAATACGTGTTTTCGGCAGTGTTGGTCGAAACAAAGTAAAGGATCAGGAATTGTAAATTTAGCTGCTTTTCAAGTAAAATCTAGTCAACTTTTCAAAAGTTGGACCTTGTGCCACAATACTAGCAGAATTGCAACACTGAAGTATGAGAAAAATTGTTAACTTTGAACTGCCATATCTTCAAACCGGCAAGACGTAAAAAGTTCAAATTTGGTGAGAACGCATTCCAGGTTTTTTCCAAGATTTTGGTCAACAGCGAAATACTTGACTTAAATGCCTTATTAATCTCCCAGACAATGCCTTATCGTTTCTGCAAGAAAAAGGTACGATGATTTCACCCACTACGAGCTATACACCATAATTATGAAAACTAAAAGTTGCGAGTTTTTCAACGCAACTTTAACATCAAGATATAGAACAAACATACCGTAATATAAACAATGCATTTTTAAAAGAACACTGTATAATAAATGCTACAAATGTTGGCATAATTTAAACCTTCGTGATACTTGTGGAATATACTTTCTCCAGCTCTTTTGCACAACGACGACAAATTAAAAGGTGTCAAAAAATAACATCAAAAATAGATAAAAAAAAAACACCACTTCAATCGCGCAAAATCAGTGACAAAAAAACATGACCAATTGGAAAATGGCTTCGAATAATTTTTCATGGAATCTCTTGAAAACTCGGCCAGTGCTTTGATGCCAAAAACTTGCACTTTTAGTAATTAACGATTTAGCGGTAACAAACGAAGCTCACGTGTTCGTCAACCCCAAAACGAGTGTCAGAACCAGATAACGGCCGTTTGATTCCCGGTTCTAACCAGTCAAGCAAGAAGCCTACTCTGTTTCCTTACGAACTGTTTTACAAACCACGTAAGAACTGAGGCAGACTCAGCTTATGACCTATATGATCTATTATCCTCTCCTACAAATTGCTAACCATTTCGACTCAAATAATTTACAGAAAGCTTCCAAAAAATCCCATGAAAAAATCTGATAAAGATTACGAAACTAAATAAGTTTACTATTAAGGCCAGGTCTACACTGAGCGTAAACTCTTGGCGCATCCTTAGTTTCTTTCAAAGACAAATTCGGTACGCCGGGCAACCGGACTTGCTGATGTACACACTGCCAGTTGGTTGAAACAAACTAAGGATATGTACATACGATCACGATTTTAAGCAGTGCAAACCGGGCCTTCGTCTTCAAGTAGCAAAAGTTATCAAAAAAGCAAAACTACATTCGACAGTTTAGAACATAAATCACAAATGGCGTGTTTGGGAACAAATTAATAATAGAGTGCTACGGAGGGCAAGTGGTGACATTTGCCTCAGAGGACACTCTCCAGGTAGAATACTCTTTGGCCATTATTTACACAGTACAAGAGATAGAATACCGGCAGGACGAATAGGCAAACGCCTGTAATTTCAATAATTATAGACCGGAAAATTGTCCTCAAGGGCACATGACCAGGGGCGTATTAAGGGGGGCCATTGGGCCATGGCCCCTCCTTTGGGTCGCCAGGATAGTATAATTATCATAGAATAGTATGCAAAATTGCGTCATGCCCCCCCCCCCCTTTGGAAGTTGGGCAGAAGCTTTGATCACACAATAGGTCTGCTTTATACGATTGTTTTAGGCTTGCACCCAAATTTGGGAAAAAATCGGACTAAGGTTGAGTGAAGACCTTTTTTTTGCTCTTCACATAATATTGGGCAAAAAATTGGACTGATTTTGGGTGGAACAATTTCTCATTCTGATCTTTGTTCTTTTCAAATTTTCTAAACTTCCTGCCTCCCCCCCCCCCCCTTTCTAAAATCCTGCGTACGCTACTGTACATGACCACTATTCGCCCCCGTCACAAAGTATCATTTTATACCTCTTCATATTTGTGGCAATGTGGGGGCCACCATTCTGAACTTTTAGGGTATTTTTGGAGTTTTTTTTGCCGGACAAGCAATGAACGAGGAACACTGCAAACGAGAGATTAAAAGTTTCATACTCTACAGTACGAGCCGACGGAACACCGCAGGTAACTCCATAATTACTAAACTATTCGCAGTGATGGGCAAGTTACTTTTTAAAAGGAACTGAGTTACAGCAACAGTTACTTGGCAAAAAAGTAACTAAGTTCAGGGCATGGTATGGAATGGAATGGAACGGAAATTTCGGTATGGAATATGGAACGTGCCAGAATAGAAATGGAGTGAAAGATTTCAAGAATGGAATGGAAGACAATGTTCCATACTTCCATACCAATTCCATACTAGATTTTGTGCATTGTATTCACAAAAAAATACATACCGATGTCGAGTAGTGATAATAATATTATCACAGAAGCATTCAACTTCAATATCTACGCATAACTTATTATTTGTCGACAAATCGCGGTACTTTGGTAGTGTACATTGCGCAAACAGTGTACGTATTGCATCATTGTAAGTTAGTAAGTACATTGTACTGTAATTTAACAGCAGCATTGATGTTACACTTGACGGCCTTGATATGTTTGACTTGTTTTTTCTTTATTTTGAGATTGACAATTTTTGGTCGTAAATTTTGTTTTCTTACATCGTCACGAAAACTCGTATTTGCTATTTAGAACTTTCAAGAAAATTTTCGGGCTTAATTCGGGCCTGGGACGTACTTTTTGTCTCAGGTGCCCAAAAGTATAATCAAATCAACTAGGCACATTTTTCAGACCTAACTTAACTTTCGTTTTTTTTCGGGCATGATTTGGGGTTTACATTAATTTTCGGGTTCGGGCTTATATTTTCGGGTTCGGGCCTGAACTAGTCGGCCCGTTTACAACTCTGATTTCATCCCAGTTTCAGCTTAATTTTATTTATATTTTTAGTATAGTAATTCTTTTTGGTGTGAAAGCTTGGTATTTCTACTAAGGTAAATGTTCTTGTTGATGTGAGAGCAAATTAGTACGGTAATCATTAAACCATAGGCATAGCCTGGGGGCCCGGGCCCCCTGCCTCCCTCCCCCCCCAATTGAAAAGCTACCAATAATAAAAATGATGACACATAGCCTATTTAGTCAGTTTCTTTTAGCATTTTTCGAGTGCAACAGTACATGCGTAAAACGGCAATTAGCAATAACTTAATATTAATATTAATATTGACGACAAGGGGGCCCAGGTCTCTGAATTTAAATTTTTACCAACCAATTTAAATGTACAAGCCGGAAGAAATTCAGTGTTTTTGTTCTAAAAAGTGCAATCTCAGGCCCTCATCCAACTTGTTTGAGCAATAATATGTTTTAGGCCCCCAGCTAACTTTTATATTGCAATAACATGATTAGTAACCATTTATTGCATCTAATGTACCAACTTTAAATGACTATAAATTACCAACTTTAAATGACAATCCACCTCCATCTCGTCAGTTTTCATGCGAAAAAATGCTTTTGAAAAAACATAGCTAGGGGAAATGCTTATTGAACAAATTATTGAATTTGAATCACGAGTGCCTGGGCCCCTACTGGTCGTACATAGCCTAAATTCCTAAAACTGGTTATTTTCATGACAAAACAAAAATCTTCAAAGGCAAATCGTCGAGTGCATTGTTTATTGATAAAAATGTTGCAGAAAGTAATGTACCTTGATTTCCCTGACTTGAGCCAAGTCACAAAATTTAACCTTAAAATGCTATATTTTAAACGTGTTTTGGACTTGACCTGAAGTAAAGGGAATGACATGTTCAACTGGCTTTCAAATCTCAAAAATTTTGTTCTTTCAAATGGCTCTAAAAACGTGCAAAATGTGATCCAAATTGCATTAAAATAGTCATTTTTTTCCCAAAAAATACAAAAAATCGCCCAGCAGCTGGGTGCTTCGCCTCCAGACTCCCATAGCCTCCGGCGGATGGGGGCTCCACTCCCATGCCCCGTCTGTGACATGTTTGAGTTGCACTAATTTGCTCACCACGTCTCCAAATTTTGATAGGATAAAAAAAATTTTAACTTGCCGTTTTTGTCCTTCCATTTTAGCAAATCCTGGTTAGAGCCAAATCAGACCCACAGTTTTTGATCTTTCATTCTTTGTTCCATATTAAGTCCCTTTTTTCGAAAACTTCTAATGACGTCATTGCATGTGATTTGCGGTTTAGCCCTCCCCCCAATCCAAAATCCAGGCTATGCCTATGCATTAAACCATGAGCAATATGCATACCAGGTGCCGGTCGTTGAATCTTAGTGTTGTTGGCGCACCTTCACGAGCGGGTGCTTACAACACTGCAAAGGTGCAAAGCAACAAAATATACGTTGCATTGCTTCCAGTCTAAAATTTCTTTGGTATGGAAGTATGGAATGAAATTTGGAAGAAAATTTTAGTATGGAATGGAATATGGAATGGAAGATTTTTAGTATGGAATGGAAATGGAATGGAAGAAAATTGCCAGTATGGAATATGGAAAAATCGTCTTCCATTCCATTCCATACCATGCCCTAACTAAGTTACAGTTACCATTTTGAAAAAGTAAGTAGTGAGAGTTACAGTTGCAGTTACTTTTGATAAACCTAATTACCGGTATGAGTTAAGTATCGAAAATGCTGATTTTGGACTTTGGCACCGGTATTAACTAATTTCTTTTTCTATTCATTTTCTAATTATCATGTGGTGCCTCTGCACAAGCTGCTTATGGATACTGTTGCTGTTGTTATGACAAAAATGCACAACGCGACACATTAATGAACTTTGTTTATTTGCCTTTCAAGAAAGCAAGCATCTCAAAATGTTCATCGCTGAGACCATAACGTGTGAGTTTCAAAATGTCTTTGCCCATGCTGAAAAGCAGTGCTGGGCACTTCCGCAAACCGGTCCGCAAATCCGCAAATTGCGGACTCAAGGTTTAGGTTTGCGGATTTGCGAACCGATTTCTTACCTCAAACATTTGCGGATTTGCGTTAAAAAAATTGAAATGTACCGCAAATCAACAACATCACTAGGATCGTTTCTGCAATTTCCAAAAAAAATACGTTTTTACAATTCAATGTATCGACAGATTTGGGTGAATGTATTCACAAAGTACAACACCCCCTCACCAAGTTCCTCTGCTGTGGAACGATTGTTTCCCAGAGATGCTGCTATTCTTACAGCAAAATGAGTTGGCTTAAGGTCAAAAAACTTCCAACGGCTTGTTTTTGAGAAGGAAAACTTAGACTTTTTGAAGTGGCAAAGGGTTGCACAAGACGACTTTGATGACATGCCCAACATGTTTAGTAAATAAATAGGCTGCAAGCCTACCTACATATTCAATCTTAGTTTTATCTTTTTAGTCTGTGTTTTTAGTTTCGTTGATCGTCTTTTTGGAAGGCATGCTTTAGACTATATGCGTTGCCACTCAAGAAATTTCCGAAGATTTTTGGAAATTATTACTACTGCTCGGTTTAGAATCCTGGAAAAAATGTCTGTATCCTGAATAATTTTGTGATATTTGGTGATGTACACATAATACAATATTTTGCCTTTTTGATTTTCCAAAGTTTGTGTATTGTGCAAATGATGCGTCAAAATGACTAGCCTATTTTTTATTTAAGAAATGGCATAAGTTTCTAAGCAGTTGGCGGCGTTACTCCAAAACTCACGAGCAAAGTTAATCATATTGACAAACTTTTTGGCGGATAAATTATTACGGCTCATTGATCTTGTAGATTTTCGGCACCACCAACAAACTGGCCACTGTCGAAACAAATTTCTGATTTAACACTGGCCATTAATAGAACCTACGTTACATACCGATAACCAAGACTTAAAACCCAAGTTTTTGGTTTTGCAATTACCTTAGGTGCTGATTGTTGACTACTCAGCGCTAAAAAGAAACATAAAAATTTTAAATGAGAGCGAGTTTTCAAACAAAATTAATATCAGCACCCAGTGGCGTACGCAAAAAGTTTCCATGGGGGACCTAAAGTTTCGTTGCACTGTGACGCCACAAATCAATATTATGGAAAGTGCCGAAGGCAAGACCATTGTAGGGTGATCCGAGGGCACAGTTAGTGATGTAAATAAAAAAAACGAAGCTTGTTTTTTAAAAAAAAAAGGTCTTTTTTGCTTGTTTTTTTTTTTTTTAATTGTTATTTTTAAATAATATCACATTGTTGTTTTGTAACACCCTTTAGCGAGCCGGTCCTGAAAACCATGAAAATCTTTAACAGGTTAAAAGCTTGAAAAAAGACATCAAAACTAATATTTCCTTATTGATGGATTGCACGTGACGTCATCACGCTGTTAGTCAAACCGCTGGACGTCAAAATTGCGCATCGGCCCTATGTAAATGCATGCAAAAACAGTGATAGTTAAGATATAGGGCGTATTTTCAGGCTTTAAATCAGTTGACTCTTTGTAACATCAAAGTTGAATAGCAGATAAAAGCTTGCAAAAACTGAAAAAGAATTTAATCAGTCAGAATTCGGCTTTTGTTTGCTTTTTTCAGTGATGTAAATTCGGCTTGCTGTCTAGTAACCCACGAGAATTATGTAATTAAGATGGTGGTATTTATCTTCGGTTATCAAATCATGATCAAATTCGAGGTTATTATTGACGGCGCTGAAATAGAACAGTTGTATCTCTTTCATTTGTGACAAAATTAGCACTTCTTTAAACTTTGGTAATTTTATAAGTTTATTTTGCAGGATCTATGGTGATTTTTTGGATTTAGTGTTGTTATTAACGGCTTGCGCTACGGTTGCTTTTAAGTCAAAACGCATAAACTGTTGTTTTCATTGAGTTATATTTCGTAGATATGTCATTTAAGTTTAAACTAATGATTTAATTGCCCTCAGTGTAATGTTTTTCGAGCCTTAATTTGCATGTATTTCGACTTTAACTAGTGGTGTTAACAATTATTCGTAATTAGTGCTTGATTTAAACGTTAATTTATCGCATGGTATTGCTGGGGCGTAAAATTTTATGTATTTTAGGATATGGCCAAATTTACGGTGAGAACCAAAGCCAAAAACCGGGCAAAGTAGACAATAGCAGGCACAATGGACGAAGAGATTTCACAAAAGGCATAACTTTTTAGATCGGTTAAGTTATATAAGCTGCTTAAATTGCTACTGGTAAATTTCAATTAAAGCCGGCTAACTACAAAAGTTTAAACTTTAAAATCAAATGCTTTAAATATGCCCACTGAACAAATGAAACATTGGTTTTTACCTTTAGTCACTTTCCACATAGCCACTGCCCATGTATGCAACCAGTTTAATGATGTTTTTCACCACTAATTTCTTTGCCACATTTCAAAAGCATCAATTTTTATCAAAATAGGCCTAAAATTAAGTTATTTTTGCCAAAAAATACAAAATTTTTGAGCGCTGGGCTCCGCCCCCATACCCCCAGAACAGCCCCATTGCAGATTTCTGGTTCAGAGTCTAACCATGTTTTTGCTCATTTCTATGCTACCGGAATTCTCCCTGATGCCACGTTTTAAAAGCATTTTATCAAAATAAGCCAAAAATTAAGTTATTTTTGCAAAAAAAATTTAAATTTTTCGAGTGCTCGGGGCTCTACGCCCAGACCACTAATGGCCTCCTGCGGAGCTTACAGACCCCCAAAACAGCCTCTCCCCCATTGAAGATTTCTAGTTACACGCCTGATACTAAACCTGTGCTGCTACGGTGCTGCTCATACTTCTAAGTTATCGAATCTTACAATGAGAATTTATTGAGCTAGCCAAATAACAGCCGCTATCTAAGGAAATGAAGTAGTACCGTTATCTTTAAAATAACACCTTTTGCAGCTTGCTATACATTATAAAGGGTGACACCACAAAATTCCATCCCGGGTGTCACTATCCTTAGCGACGCAACTGCGAATTGTTGTGAAATAAACCAGTCAGTGAGTAAGAAAGTAGCAGAGTTGCCACTCCACCTTAACTACCGAAACTTCCGCATTTTATTCTCTCAGCAAGCAATTGTTAGGTCTACGTAGCTCAAAAGAAGCAAAGTACCTATCCAAATCTTGAAAAACCATTTAAGTCTTCTCAATCATCTAAAAACTACAATTACATATAAAAAAAAAAAAAAAAAAAAAAGTAAAAAAAACGTCCTCCAAAAAAAAACCGTTTTTTTTACAACGCTAGGCACAGTAGCGTACGCAGGATTTTGAAAAGGGGAAGGAGGGGGGGCAGGAACTTTAGAAAATTTGAGAAGAACAAACATCTGAATCAGAAATTGTTCCACCCAAAATCAATCCGATTTTTCGCCCAAAATTAGGTGAAGAGATAAAAAAAAAAGGTCTTCATTCAAATTTAGTCCGATTTTAAGCCCAAACGTGGGTGCAAGCCTAGAAGAAACGCACTGAACAAAGCCTTTGTGTGATCAAACCTTATGCTCAACTTGCAAAAGGGGGAGCCATGCCTCAATTTTGCATACTATTCTATGCAATTATACAATCCTGGAGACCCAATGGGGAGGCCATGGCCCAATGCCCCCCTTAAATACGCCCCTGCGAGGGCATGCTCCGGAAAAAAATTTGCAAAATCACACTAAAAATACGCGTTTTTGCGCAATCTGGAAGCAAGTTTAGTATAATGCTTTTGCCAGACTTAGAAGAATGAAATGCTTAAAAAAACATTACGGAATTAAAAACCTAGGTCATTTGTGAAGAAAGAAAACAAACCAAAATAAAGATCAATTTAATTTTGCATTTACGCAGTAATAACGTAAATCTTCTTAGAACTGCTTGGTTTTGCTTTATCGTGTTTCATCTTTAGAGTCTGAGGGGAAGGCCATGGCACAGTGGCCTTCCTCTTAGGTACGCTAGAGTCTGCACTGTCATTAGGCCTATATTGTATGCAATTTGAAAGCTTTTAAAAGACTGCTCTTGTCCAAAGTTCGACTAGAAGTTCAAGCGTTGGAATTTCATTTAACTCTTAATCAGTACTGTATTGCAAATGAAATAAAATAAATAAAGGAACCAAACATTTGGCATGTTCTTCTTACACCTAGCACATTTTCATCTTGGCAAAAGTTTGTACCATTACAGGAAGCAAAAAAAAAAAAGAACGCTAACTTCAATTATCACGTTTGAAACTAAGTTATTCTATTCGTGATCAGCGAATTGCCATGTTTGATGAAGGGAGCAGGAAGCGACATCGACAACACCTCCCCCCATCCATTCCGTCACTCAAGCACTAAATAGTAGCCTATATGCCTGTAAAGTATCATTTTCAAAAACGCAAAAATGCAAGTTCGTGCTTCTCGAGTTTTTACTTTTCCGCGACTCTAATAAAGATTTGTGCATCTCTGTTTGTCCTATATGACAAGTACATGTACTGTAAAAGTATGCAAATCAAATAAGGATTTTCAACTCAACGAACATACAATAGTTAGAAGTTAGAACGAGCGATGAAAGGGACTGGCAGATGAGGATACTCTTCCAAGTGTCTATTCCAGCTACCAGAGTCGCAGCCGTATGTCAACTACGGTCGCAGTTTTGTTTACATAAACCTGCGTACATTTCTACTCGGACCTGCTGCTGACATGTATATTATAAGTTACAAAAACAGGATATTAAATAAACCGAAAAAAAACTTACTGTACTGATGTTTATTACAGGTCTGCAGCCGATATGGAAAATATCAAGCATTGTCATATAGCTATAGGTCTCCTCTATTTAGCAAACCAGGAAAAAAAACAGCAAAGTTTTTAATTCAAGTTTGCGGAAGTCAAAAGTCATTTGCGGTTGCGGAAGTGCAAAAAATTACTGCAAACGTATCGCAAACTTGAGGATTTGCGGTTGCGGACCACCTATTGCTATTTTGCGGAATTTGCGGTTGCAGAATACAGTTTAAATTTGCGATGCCTAGCACTGCTGAAAAGCCTTTAAACTGCAGCACTCGAGGGCAAAAAAGTATTGTACTGGACGAACAGTTTCTTTAGCGCTGCATCAGTAAAGGAATTATCATCTATCTTTTTCGCTGTTACTACTGATAGAAACTCTTCTACCCGTTTTGCAGCAGCATCTTTTTTTGGTTCAGATTGGTTGAACAAACAACCAAAAAATTCATCGTTATTAACGGACTCAACATCATTGTCGCATTCACTGCTAAGACTGTTAGCCCCGTTAGTGTACAATAGCACCTGTTGGCACGTCTCACAATAGCTCCTGTTAGCACGCTAGAGCACAATAAAAAAATCCGAAATCCGTAGCGCCAGCAGGGATTATGTAGATGAGTTTCATTTAGCCAAAATCTAACGACTAAAGAATCTTTTTTAACAGGACCAAAAGTAACTGTAACTAGTAACTTTTTAATGTTTTCAAATAGTAACTAGTTCCCACTTTCGCTGCTTTTTTGAAAAAGTAACTAACTTACAGTTGCTAAAAAAGTAGCTAGTTACAGCAACTAGTTACTATAGTAATTAGTTACTGCCCACCTCTGACTATGCGTTCGGTATCCGAAATTATTTTTCACTGTATACTCACTTTTTAAAACAATTCGTTTAGACACAATCCTAGTTTCAAAGCCAAATATTATTTCACACCAAAATTTATGTGCGAGTACGAAAAACATAACAGCACTTAAAGTTAACACTTACATTGTACAAGACGATTTATTCCAAGTAAATATTTCTTAAATTTGGTCTACATTTGACGTAAAATGGTAAATTTTCAACAAAACTAACTGCAGCTTTCGAGCCAATGTAGGCACTCACCAAACGATAGCCACCTTTGGTTAAAACAAAAAAGGTTAGGCTGGCCAGCTTACCATTTCATCAGTAAGACGAGTAATTTGTTTCTCTGACGAAGGGTGGCCGCTAAACTCGATGACCCTAAGGACCCCATGCACTTTTAGTGTTTGTTGATCAGTGCCACCCCTGTGAGGAATGAGGGCATGGAGAAATGCCGCAGAAATCATAGGCGTAGCCAGGGAGCCAGCCCCTCCCCTCAACCGAAATGCCACCAATGATAAAAATGAGGCAAAAAACCCTTGTTTCTTCAGTTACGGTTCTTTTAGCACCTTCGCATACAACAGCAAACGGATACAACAGTAATTACCAATAATATTGATAACTACGGGGGCCTGGGCCCTCTTAATTCAACTTTTGCCAATCAATTTAGATGTATTGCACGCGTGAAATTAAGGGTTTTTGTCTTAAAAATTGCTACCTTAGGCAGGCGCGTAGCCAGAAATTTGCAATGGAGGGGCTGTTTTGGGGGTCTGGGGGCGGAGCCCCCAGCCGCCGGCGGCCAATGGGGTCTGGGGGCGAACCCCCCAGCCGCTGGAGGCTGGGGGTTTGGGGGCAAAGCCCCCAGCCGCCGGAAGCACGGGGGTCTGGGGGCGGAGCCCCAGCGCTCGAAAATTTTGCGTTTTTTTGCAAAATAACTTCATTTTAGGGCTATTTTGATAAAAAAATAATGCTTTTAAAAACGTGGCTTAGAAATTGGCAGTGCAAACATGATTAAACTGGTTGCATAAATGGGCTATTTGGGAGGTGGCTAATGGTAAAATGTTAGTCCTCTTGTTTCGATGCTGGTAAATTATAAAATCGAATAGTTCAATAAAACTCACACGGAGTAATCTATTTCGTATACAGTTTATAGAGAAAAATAATTGGGGGAGGGGGCTAATGAAAAGAGATTTGAGAGAAATGATCGGAAATTAACTAATACTGAATAGCCCCCCCTATTCCTCAGTTTATAGTATGTTTGTTGATGACACCTATGTTTAGCATTTTTACACTTTTGATCAAATTTGATTGCTTATTTCTTACCATTTTTCGAAGTTTTCATTTATTTGTTAGTTTTATTTTTGACAAATTAGCCCCCCCCTGAACATATGTTTCAAAAGATGTTTTAAATCACCATTTAGTCCACTCCAGAGCATAAAACAGTCTCAAAAGTGCTAAAAACGTGGTGTTTTTTACCATTTTGCATTTTGGTCGACATGCCAATGGGGGGGGCTAAGCCCCCCCCCCGCCCCCTCCCTAGCTACGCTACTGACCTCAGGCCCTCATCTAACCTTGTTCAGTGGCGTAGCAGCCACTTGGCGATTCTGGCTGTACGCCAGGGGCGGCTTGCTGCTAGGGGGCGGCAAAATGAGGCCTCGCAGAGCACAAAGCAAGCAAAAAAAGGAAAACAAGAAATTGATTTACAAAAAGGCAGATAGCACACATTAAAAAACTTTAGGTTTAAATTGCTTTTTGTTTGGTGTTGGATAGCAGTGCTGTACTGCGTGTGTTGTTTAATTCAAAGTAACATTTATTACGTCATAAATCTATTGTTATTATTAACAATTCATTTTCTCTGTCTCAGCACTTCACAGTAGTTTCTGTTGTCAGATCTCGGTGCAGTAAAGCTAAGATAATAATGTATCTTTTAGTTTTAACGAAGGGGAAAGAACTAAGTTAACGGTGGAAATAGACAGATTTAAGAGACTGGTGCGAAGCAGTGAAACCACGTTTGATTGTAATGCAACAGCGTTTAATGCTTTACAGTGGTTTGCAAAATCATGCTTATTTGATTCGACATCATATTAATGCTTGTGTCTGAAGCTTTTTCTTACCATTGGTGCTTCAATTGCAAGCGGTGGGAGAAGTTTTTCAAAGCTCAAAATGATAAAGTCGAAATTATGTTCTATCATGAATGATGATCGGCTATCGGCTCTATCGATTCTTTCTATAGAAAGAGACTACAGTACGTTCAAAAACTTGATTTTGAAGATATCATCGCTGATTTTGCTTCGGCAGAAGCTCGAAAAGTTCAATTTTGAGCTGGCTATTGATCTTTTGTTTGCCTAAAACATTGTTTGTACACTAATTTGTTTTTTAGTTTTGGCCTTAACCTTGGGACTATAAGACTTGTTTCTTATGGAATATAGAACTTGTTAGACCAGGCACATTATTTGTAGTTATTTCATTGAAAAGATTGCTCGAACGTGAAACTATTTCATAATATGCTACAGTATACTTTTATTTTATCTCTTTTGTTATATACCAGGTCGGCCGCTCGACTCGAACACTTGATATCACTTTGTGGTCTTCATTCCGCATCATTCGGAATTTATTCTTGTGTTGTTTTGCGGTTATTCTTTATTTTGTGTGTACTTTTTGCGATAAAAAATAAATCTACGTTACCTTGCCAACTTAGGGCCGCATTTTCAACTAAAGCCAGGGGCGGCAACGTATGCTTCTACGCCACTGACCTTGTTATGAATGTAATGCAATAACCAGGGCCGGATTTACCATACGGCACGGTGCCAGGGTGTCACAAATAATATTTTGAATGCCTGAGATATGATTATTTGGTGTATTTTAACATGTACGTGAATGATTTACTACTTTTGCCGCTTTTTTTGATTTAGAATATTCGAGATATTCGGGATAATTCCTTTCTAGTACATTTTGCTATTTTCTGCAGTTATCAATGTTTGGGCTGTTTACGACTCTTAATTGCTTTTAATTTACGACTCTTAATTTAGACTTGAAGTTTGTGACGTCATAATTATGTCAAAAATTGTTTATCGTAAGCTCGTGTATTTTTTCTATTGTGACATATCCAGGGTTTTTCTGGGATATTCGATAGCTTTTGTCGTAGTATAAATAGTCATGTCGTTTTTCATTCATTCTTTTAATATTCAAAGAGTGGGTGATTTTAGGTATTAGTTTCGTAGGCAGTTAAGCCGAGTTTGTGTAACTGGGGTTGGCTCGTATAGCCATTTAGTAAGAGGTGTGAGTGGAGCGATTTTGCTCAGTTAGTTGGTTTCTGTTTCAGTCTTAAATAGAACTTTTAATTCAAGATTGGTGTGCTGCTTTCTGAGATTCAAGAAGCTAAAGGAACTATCAACTGCCATTTTCGATTCGTCAATTAGCATGTCAGTCGTTTTCTACTTTCAGCTGACGTGGGCAATTCTAGAGATTAAAGGTTGTACTCTAGCCAAGTATCAACAATCGCGACACAGGGGCCCCGCACTCAGCTGGTGAGACTTTTTTTTGATCTTCATCTATATTTGGCAGGAAGATGTTGCAATAAACCTCAAAATACCAGGGGCTCAGCGCAATGTAAGTCCGGCTCGGGAATACGATGGTTATTTGACGTAACCATCTATTGTACCATTTTTCAATAACCATTTATCTCCACCTCGCCAATTTTTACGCGAAAAAATACTTTTGAAAAAAAAGCTAGGGGAAAAGCTCATTGAACAATTTATTGAATTTGAATGGAGGGGGCTAGGGCCCCCTGGTAGTACATAAACTCGTACAATTAGTTATTTTCATGACAAAACAAAAATCTCTAAAGAAAATTTTTAGTGGATTATTATTTACTGCTAAATTATTGCAGGAGGCAGTGCGTCTAACTTCCCCTACCTGAGCCAAATCACTTTCAAAATTTACCACCGAAATGCAAGGTTTTAAACGTGTTTGCACTTAAATCGCAAGTAAATGGAGGATTAAACAATTTAATTTTTTTCTACTGGCATTGATATCAGAGGTGGAGTCGAGGACACAAGGCTCGAGGCCAAGGCCAAGGACACAAAAAAAATCCGAGGCCAAGGCCAAGGACAGCCTTTTCGAGGACAGACCCTCTCGAGCAGGGTGTCGAACCGAACCTGAACCCGAACCGTAAACCCGAATGAACCGTTTCATTTTGGTGAACCCGAACCGAACCTGAACCAGCAAAATTTTACTTCAGTGAACCTGAACCAAACCTGAACCCTCAAAATTGTGCTCAAGTGAACCCAAACCGTACCTGAACCCCTAACAAAAGTAAGAATATATTTTTCCATATCCGGATGCCGCTGGCGCTGGTACACGCACAGTAAGAGCAGAGATGATCATCAACAGGATCAGCAATTTCTTCTTTTTTTTTTCTGGACGAAACGAGTAACGACAGTTAAATTTTAAGTCAATGAACCCGAACCGAACCTGAACCAGTAATATTTTACTTGAGTGAACCTGAACCAAACCTGAACCTCGAAAATGGTGCTCAAGTGAACCCGAACCAAACCTGAACCGCTAAAATATTTTGAGCAGGAGCTAAACCTGAACCCGAACCGTTATTTGAAACGGTTCGACACCCTGCTCTCGAGGCCAAGGACAGGAATGCTCGAGGCCAAGGCCAAGGACCAAGGACACAGCCGCAAGTGTTTTCCAAAAAAAAAGATCTTCAAAAAAGTTTTTCAGGCAATCTCCAATTTATAGGCGTAGCCAGAATTTTTGATTGGGGAGGCTTAAACCACAAATCACATGCAATGACGTCATCAAAAATTTGCCTGTTTTTCACTTAACCAAAATTTTGCAAAGGGACAGGGCCTCAACTAATATAGTTGAAAAGTGCAAATATGTAATTTTGGAGACGTTTTGAAAAAAACAGTGTAACTCAAATGTATCACAGACGGGGGTCAGGGGGCGAAGCTCCCAGCTGTTGAGCGATTTTTTTGTAATTTTTTGGAAAAAAAAGCTATTTTAATGTCATTGAATCACATTTCGCACAAGTGTAGAGCCATTTGAAAGCACTAGATTTTTGACATTTCAAAACCAATTAAAAAAATTTTAATTGTTTAATTCTCCTTCTAGTTGCAATTTAAGTTCAAAACACGTTTAACATCTTGCATTTTGGTGTTAAAGTTTAATTGTACGTGATTTGCTCCAGGTAGGGGGAAGTAAGGTGCATTGACTTGTGCAACCTTTTTGCAGTAAATGAAAACCCACTCGAAGATTTTCCTTAGAGATTTTTGTTTTGTCATGAAAACAACCAGTTGTAGAAGTGCATGTTAAGCCAGGGGGCCCAGGCCCCCTCCACTGAAATTCAACGATTTGTTCAATCAGCATTTTCCATGGCTAATTTTTTTTGAAAGTATTTCGTGCGTAAAAACTGGCGAGGTGGAGGTGAATTTATGAATTGTTATTGAAAAATAGTACAACAGATGAATAGTTTCGCTTACTAACCATGTAGCGTAGCCAGAAATTCGCTATGGGGGGGGCTGTTTTGGGGGTGTGGGGACAAAGCCCCCAGCCGCCGGAGGCACGGTGGTTTGGGGGCGGAGCCCCCAGCGCTCGAAAATTTTGCATTTTTTTTGCAAATATAACTTAATTTTAGAGCTATTTTAATAAAAAACAATGCTTTTAAAACGTGGCATAGAAATTGCCAGCGCAACATGATTCAACTGGTTGCATTATCGGGCTATGTGGGAAGTGGCTAATCATAACATTGCAGTTCTCTTGTTTACATGCTGGTAAATCGTAAAATCCTATTATTCAATAAAACTCACACGGAGTAATCTATTTCGTCTGTATTTTATAAAGAAAAATAATTGGGGGTGGGGTGATAATGGAAAGATATTTGAGAGAAGTGATTGGCAATTAACTAACACTGAATAGCCCCCCCCCCCCCCTTCATTCCTGAGTTTATAATATATTTGTTGATAAAACCTATGTTTGGCGTTTTTACACTAGCGATCAAATTTGATTGCTTATTTTGGGGCATTTTTTAAAGTTTTTATTCATTGGTGACTTTAGTTTTTGACGAATTAGCCCCCACCCCCTCTGAATATATGTTTTAAAAGATGCTTTAAATCACATTTTAGTCAATTCCAGCGCAAAAAACAGTCTCAGAAGAGCTAAAAACGTGGTGTTTTTCTTATTCCGCATTTTGGTTGACAGGCCAATGGTGGGGGCTTTAGCCCGCCCCCCCCCCTGGCTACGCTACTGACCATGTTATTGCCGATCCGGATTTCCATCGCGCTGGGCCCCTGGCACTTAGGAGATTTTCGCAACATCTTTCTGCCAAATGTAGATGAAGACCATAAAAAGTCTTAAGATTTGAGCGCAGGGCCCTTAGCTGGTACTGCGCCATATTGTGGTAAACCCGGCCTTGGTTAATGCATTACGTTCATAAAAAGGCTAGATGTGATCCTGAGATAGCAACTTTTAGGACGAAAACTATCCATTTCTTCCAGGTTTACGTTTAAATTGGCTGGCAAAAATTGATTTGAGGGGGTCCCGGGGCCCCTGGTCTTCAATATTGTTGTTCGCTACTGGTGTAAACGAAAAACGCTAAAAAGAAACTGAAACTGAAGAAACAATAGGCTTTTTTGTCACATTTTTGTTATTGGTGAAATTTCAATTGGGGGGGGAGGCCCGCTTGGCTAAGCCTATGCTCCAATTGCGCAAAATAAAAAAGGTATTTACAAATTTTCCACGAGGTTTCTGGCGTTTTCCGACAAAATTTCAACGGTTCAAAAATAGTGCTGTCCTCGAGCCGAGGACAGGGCAGTTTTCGAGGACCTAAGGCTTCGAAGCCAAGGCCAAGGACGTGAGGCTTCGAGGCCAAGGACTTCAAAATGTGTCCTCGAGGACGTCCTCGAGGCCAAGGACGTCCTCGAGGACTCCACCTCTGATTGATATGGTAAAAATCAGGTTCATTCAAATGGCTCTGAACACGCTCAAAATGTGATCCAATGGCATTAAAATAGCTATTTTGTTTCAAAAAGTTACAAAAAAAAAACGCACGCGCCCCCAGTCTCCCATAGCCTCCAACGGCTGGGGGCTCCGCCCCCAGATCCCCGTCTGTGATGCATTTGAGTTACCCTAGATTACTCAACACGTCTCCCAAGCTGGACATTTGCACTTTTGACTATTGGTTTAAGCCATTTCCCTTTACCAAATGCTGCTTAAGTGCCAAAACAACCTATGGCTTATGATCTTCCATTCCACGATATCTTTACCCCATAAAAAGTCTTTCGTATGAAAATTTCCGATGACGTCATTGCACGTGATTTGTGCTTTGCTCTCCCCCCCCCAATCAAAAATCCTGGCTACGCCTGTGACAGAAACCAAGTAGCAGGAGCACTTTCCCAGATATGGACCTGAGATATCAAGTGATAGGAAATGCGTTTACCACTTTTACTAAGCAACCAAACAAACTTGCCGTGTTAAAAATATACGTCTAGTGAAAACCATTCTTATTATCTGTCACGCTATGCGTTCCTGTATTGTCCCACCTGGGTTCTGGGTGTAACTACAGTGCATATTTATTTGCCAAGTTGTCTTGGCCAGGAAACAGAGAAGGGACCTTTCGGTCTTCGAGTCAAGCTACCACCTACCCAGTGCCCACCTGTCTATTACACACGATCGATGCTTTACTGTCTTTTATTGCTCAAAGTGAAGCAGATAAGTTGTGAATACCAATTTTAATAGCCTTTTTGCAGGTAAAAAACAAACTTGATAAAACGTAAAAATTCGGTTTTAATTGAAAGTTTTAATTTTTTTAAAGAAATTTCATCAGAAGAGCAGGTTCTACAAGCAGCAAAAATAAAATTTACTCAGCGGTACACAGACAAGATTTTGTTATAAAAACTAACAATAATGCAAACACACTGCGTATATAAAAGCAGTAAATATTGCTTAAATAAGTAAATGTAAAGCACACCTGCGCAGTAGGCAGACCCTTTTGAGTCATTTTGAAATTTCAACTTGCCTGGGTATTAGATTTTTGCCTTTCACCAAAAAAATGGGAAATCCAACATTTTTTGAAATCAGACCCCATTTGCCTACTGCCCCACGGCATTTTTGAATCGCGCCCCCAAAAATATACTGATATCGATATAAATAGAACCATTAGTACTAGATATGCAATGTTGGTACTAATATTTGATGCTTGTTCGAGAGGAAGACATCTATGATCTTGAAAGTTGCACTGGGGTTACTTTAAAGGTAAGGTAAGGTAAGGTAAGGTAAGGTAAATTTGCAATGTGCAAAAAGTTTTTTAATTTTTTGTAATTTGCTACTCAAAAGAAAAATTATAATGTTTTAGCATGTATTGTCAAGTCAAAAGTTGGTCAGTTTAAAAAAACGATGTACTGCAGCAATAATTGCACTTACTCAAATGCACATTGCAATTCTATGGGTTTTAGGTACTTAGGAATGCGGGCACTAACAATAAGTAGATGAAGATGCTGTGTTACTTGATATGTCAAGTAAAAACTTGGCCAGAAAAAAATTCTTTTCTTCACTTTTATTAGTTTTATTGGTGGAATGGTTTTAGGAGTTTAATTGAAAAGCTGTTTGACTTATGGCTTTTGCTTCGGCAATATAAAAGAATGCCCAAACACAGCTTTTGTGTAATATCTGACATGATAGTTATTACATTTACATAAGGAAAGTCATAATCTGAGGTGGAGTCCTCAAGGACGTCCTTGGCCTCGAGGACGTCCTTGGCCTCGAAGACACATTTTCAAGTTCTTGGCCTTGGCCTCGAAGCCTCAAGTCCTCGAAAATTGCCCTGTCCTCGGCTCGAGGACAGCACTATTTTTTGAACCGTTGGAATTTTGTTGGAAAGCGCCAGAAACCTCGCAGAAAATTTGCGAAGACCTTTTTTTGTTTTCCTCAAGTGGAAATTGCCTGAAAAAAATTTTTTGAAGATCTTTTTTGCTTGAAAAAAATTTTGAAGACCTTTTTTTTGAGATTGCTTGAAAAAACTTTTTGAAAACCTTTTTTTTTTTGAAGAACACTTGCTTGGAAATTTTTTTGTGTCCTTGGTCTTGGCCTTGGCTTTGAGCATTGTGTCCTCGACTCCACCTTTGGTCATAATCGATAAAGTTTCTGTAATTTTAAATTTAACTTTGAAAATGTTAATTTCTATCCGTAGCTAAGTTTGAACCCATTTCATATTAACTCTGTCTTTCACCATAATTTATTGGTTAACTTTTCACGAATTCACTTGGCCTATTAATGTCCACACAGAAATTGGCATGATCAATATAGCTAACTTTGTGGTGATTTAGTTAGCAAATCCTACTCTGCTAATTCTAACACCAAAAAAAACAAAACATCATAATTCACATAAAAACGGTCTCCCATATCACTCATCAACTGATTTTGATACTTTACTGATGCAATTTTGCTTTAACATTCTATGCTTGCTTGATTCTTTTTCCAGTTCTTCAATTGCTTTTTTTCCAATTTCTTTATATAAGCTTAGACTGCAAAATTGAAATCTATATCTAATTGCAATTCTGTAGATGGCAAAAGGGGCACTGAATGAGATAAGTGGTATGAGGTTCCAGATCACAGTCACAAGTACTTTTTTCTCTTCTGTCAATAATTGCTGTGTGCTGTGGTCTGCTTTTTGCTTTCCTTATATGTAGTATTTGTTAAAATGTAATATCTGTTTGAATCTCAAAATTTACAAATCTAATTGGCATTGCCATTGTTTTTATTTAATTATGAACCTTAAGTAGTGTGACTTCTGACTTTAACACAACGGTCTTTTCGTTGTCTCCCAACCATTTGTATTTACATGTGGTGAGTTCAAAATCTGGAGTAAATAAATAAATCTGAATCTGGACTTGTTCAGTTGACCCCATTTTGCCATGTTTTGTTGCAACACCATAGGTGGGCAAGTTAATGCAAAACGTTAGTTTCGTTAACCTCTAGTCCGTTAGCAAACTTCACACCTCCGTTAACGTTAATGCATTATTTTCATTTTCATTAATCCGTTATTTTCATTATTTCAAATTGGCATTTTCAAAATGCGTAGGCCTATTTTGCTAATACAAAACATGACATATAACCAAATTCACATTGACAAAAATAACTAAATTGATAAATGTTATAATTCGCATTTGATATAAAAATTATTATCATTCGAGTCGTAAATGGTGCAAAATCTTTTTTGGCACTTGCTGTAGCGTAAAATATTAATTACTTGCTAAAAAAGACAAAAATAAAGAACAAGCTTTTTACAGCATTTTGTTAGCACATACTGTAGCATCACTTTTTCTGTAATTACTTTGACTCTTGCTAAGAACAATGCTTTTTCAACAAATAGGAATTGTGTATTGCAAAAATGTTACAAATTAATCTTTCACACAAATTTATATTAGGTTTTTGAGGCCTATTTTACACATACAGTATGTAAACTGAAAAATGAAATACTTTTAGAACACTTTTGTTGTACAAAATTAATCTCAATTCAGTAACTTACTGCTGTTGTCAGAAGGAGTCAATTTATTAAGAACAATGTAATGAGAAATTAATGACAAGCTATAGAGAGTATCCAGAATCTTAGAAGCACAATCAAACCTTTGATTAAGAGCCCAAGACGTACTGTTTCGGAATCGACTTTCGTCTTTTATTCCTCGTCACTATAGTTAGGACTAAAGGGATGAACATGAGCGTAGAAAGGCAAAGATTTGCAAATTAACCAGATCGTAACAAAATACAAATTTTTTATTTTTTAAGTAACACAATATAACAAAAGATACACTAGTTCAATTCAAAAAAGTTTTCAAGAGCATGACTTAGACAGCTGTTTCAACCAATCTCAGGGCTCTTCAGTTAAGTCCAGCAAGACCAAAATGCCAAAAAGAAGCCAATTTATTGTATCAACAAAGTACATACCGATGCGGTATTTTTTACCCGCGTATTAAAGCGACAACAACGGTCAAAAGATAAAGAGAAGGGTTTTGCAGTAATTTTGGCAAATGCCACTTTTGTATTGAAGCCCGGTCTAAATGTAAATCTTGGCAATAGCATGTACATTAAATTTTGACTCTGCGTTAATTTTTCATATAGCTAAATACGCGTTTTGGCACGTGCCAATTTGCTAATATTTTAAAAATATGCATTTTGAAAAATGCCAAATTCAATGGCAAAAATATTCTTTTCTATGATTTTGTGTTTTTTCGATAACTCCTTTTCAAAACATATTTTTACTTCAAACTAACTTGACATTGATTCATTCATTAACAACTCCGAAAAATTTGACTTTGAGCCCAATTTATTAATAAGCAACCCCTGAAAATTTGAAGTTGGTTACGTAAAGGAAAGTTTTTCAATTTTGAGCTTTGCCAAAGTCACTTTCCAAAATCACAGCACTTTTCGGTCAATATCTAACTTAAATGACGTCATAAGACACTTTTGTGACGTAACCACTTTGGATTGGACATTTTATGATTCAGTATCAAAAAAAGTCATCTAGTGAAAACTAAATTTTCTAAAAATTTTTGGTGAATGCCATCCGTTCATCCCGCTGCCAAGTTTGGTTCGTTCGTTCGTGTGAACTGGACACTCTGCGCCTGTCCAACCACGTACACCAACGCGCAGCACCCTTTTTTGGAAATTCTGTTTGCAAGTCTTTCGACAGGCTGGGCCACCACAACGAATAGACTGCTTGGTCCTAATGGAAATTAGCGATAAATGTCTTTTCCGCGGACAAAACGCCTATTGCCAGTTCGGGAATCGAATCTGGATTCAGCAACCTTTGATCACTAACCCGACGCTCTACCACCTGAGTTACGTCTTGCTTCCTTAGCTTTTGGTTTAGGAGTTAAATAGGGGGACATTTTTGTCTCCTCCTTGTACAAAATGCTTTGATCGAATAGCCCATGTAAAAGAGGGTTAATGCATTTGGGACGGCAAGTAGCACCAGGGCCAAATGTACTATATGGCACTACAGCAAAGTGCCAGGGGCCTACGCTTGGCTGGTAGTGGTAATTGCAGCAAAAACCTAGAGAAAACCTTTTTTTGTTTCCACGTTTATTTAGCAGGGAAGAATAAACAAAAAGAACAAAGGAAGAACAATAATTGGGAAGAAAATCTCGCTATAGATTCAAAAGCGTCAATGGTCGGTGAAATGTAAATTCGGCCCTAAGCAGCGCGTTTGTAAAAGTACGTGAGGCCCAGAAGAATACATAACGAAAGCGTTTTTACCGTTCAACTCTTAATCTCTTGTATTGCCGTTTAGCCAAGTGCGTCACTGGGGTAGCAAGATACGGATGAGTAAAAGAATCGGAAAGGTCGTAATTTGAGCATAGGTGGGCAAGTTGATGCAAAACGTTAGCTTCGTTAACCACTAGTCCGTTAACAAACTTCACACCTCCGTTAACGTTAATCCGTTATTTTTAGCTTTAATTAACGGAAGTTAATGAAGTCCGTTAATTCGTTAACATTTTGGGTGTAATTTACATTTCTTTTTATTCACTCGCTTCTAGAACACGTATTGACACTGTTGAGCTGATTGTAAGGAAATATTTATTGCTTTGGTTATCTTTTTGTGTTTTGGAAGTTACATTTTGAAATCTAATCTAATTTCAAGCTAGAAATAAGTTCAAATGCACCAACGAAGCTGCGATCGGAAAATCTTTGGAAATTGCGAACAGCGATAGTTAATAGACCTCAGAGGCTGCAGGTTATCATTTGTCACAAAAAAGAGCTCCTTTCTTCGCTTTCTTCTATAAAACTCGTGCTAATAGGCAACAAGTGTTACCAGTACAAACTGGTTTGTACCGGTACGATGAAATGAATGGTGCAAGATATTAACGATAAAATCCTTAACGGAAGTTAACAGAACTTAACGGAAGTTAATGTAGTCCGTTAATGGAACTTAACAGAAGTTAATTTAGTCCGTTAACATGAAAAAACTTTTTATCAGATTAACTAGTTCAAGAAAAAGTTAGCTTCATTATTAACGGATTAACGATTAACGGACTTGTGCCCACCTACGAATTTGAGTCTACAAGATGTAGAATTATTCACAAAAATAATGCGAATGAAACAAATCGGACGTTTTATTTGGTCAAGACAAATAGACAAAGACAGAACAATGACTTCCAAGTGCAAAACAATAAATTGAGTAGAATCCGATATTATTGTTCGTTTCAGTAATTAATAGAGAAGAATCCGATATACTAATTATAATTCTTTGCATGTTTTGCCCACACTAATTTCAATCTTAAAAGAGGTAATGCTGATTTTTACCAAACTAATGCCGTTATGATTTTTTATTGTTACGCTTCAGCAGTTTCGTTGTATACTTGTTCTAATGCATGAATCAAATACTGTGCAATGTAGTTGCACACACGCATTCTCTCTCGGTCGTTTAATCGGCCAACCCCTACTAGCCTTCATTCTGTAAAAGCAATTAACTTATCTCGATTTTAGAAAAATAATTATAGCTCTTTGGTGCTTTAAATCATAGCAAAAATGCCCTGACTCAAATCAAACACGACAGTGTGAAAAGATATCGAGATGAAAGCGCTCCTACATTGACACAATACGCAAGCAACAAGCGGCTTCTAGGACACTTTAATGACGTCACACTTCAAGTTGGAAATGAATCCATCCCTGCCAACAGTGGCGGATTTAGGGGGGGGATGGGGGGGATGCATCCCCCCCCGCCAGCCTAAAAGTAACGATTTTGGCCGAAAAATCAGCCTCTATTTCGAATAATTCGGCTCCATTTAGGGATGCATCCCCCCCCACCAGCCTAAACCTAACGAATCCGGCCGAAAAATCACTCTCAATTTTGGTGAAGACCTTTTTTTTTTTGGAGACCACCTGATTTTGGGCGAAAAAAACGTTTGAATTTCCGATTTCGGCCGAAAAATTACTCTCAAGTTTGGTGAAGACCTTTTTTTTTTTTTTATGGAGACCACCTGATTTTGGGCGAAAAAAACGTTTGAATTTCCGATTTCGGCCGAAAAATCACTCTCAAGTTTGGTGAAGACCTTTTTTTTTTTTTTTTGGAGACCACCTGATTTTGGGCGAAAAAAACGTTTGAATTTCCGATTTCGGTCGAAAAATCACTCTCAATTTCGGTGAAGACATCCGAATTTTTGAGGTTTTGTGCTTAAAATCCCCCCACCAAAATTTTCTAGATCCGCCACTGCCTGCCAACCGCATGGTTCTTTCGTGCTACAGCGAATTCTTTGAAACTATGTTTCTGTCCGAGTTCAGAGAGCAACATCAAAATCGGGTGGAGATCCGACAGGATGGGAAAACGGTTAAGACAATCATCAATTACATGTACACTGGTTGCATTGATATAGACAGTGAAAACGTAGTGAATTTGCTGGCCACTGCTGATTTTTTTCAAATGGAGGATGTCAAACGGTTCTGCTTCGATTTTTTGGAGTCTGCTTCGACTGTTGATAATTGCATCGATATCTATAAGCTTTCAACACTGTATCGAAATCCTTCAGATATGGAGAAAACCTACCATTTCATTAGCAATAATTTCGACGAGATTGCATCATCTGGAAAATTTAACCAAATTTCTAAGGATGATTTTCTTAATTTAATAACAAAATTTGACTCTTCTATCGTCCCACAATTATCCATCTACAAGGCTATAATCAGCTGGGCCCGACAAGATGCCAACAGAAAAAACGACTTTCCTGTTTTGTTTTTAAGCCTTAACCTTGATGAAATTCCAGTTCAATTTCTTGAAAAAGTTGTGGCAAAAGATCCAATGATTCAAAAAAGTCATATGTGCTTGAATGCTGTGATGTCGTGCTGATTCAAAAAGCTTGAAGTTCCACAATCAAGCAACAGCAATCCAAGATCTGAAATTAAACCGAGCGATTCTGAAGACTACAATAGCACCCGAGATAGCGCTTGTGTTCCACGAAACCAGTCTATGATTATTCAAATTGGAGGACAGGAAAAAAAAGTTTCGCAAATTTTCAGCGTTTCCGCAACTAAAACGAAGTTTCCCGATTTGCCAAATGATTTGTCTGGGCATTGTGCTGTCGTTCTTCATGGTTGTGTTTATTGCATAGGTGGAAATGAAGGAAATTGGTCACGCAGTGTATCCGACAAAGTTTACCGAATGAATTTAAAAGAAACCAATTTGAGGTGGCAGAAAGTGGAGTCGATGTCTACGAAAAGACACTTGTTTGGGGCAGCGATATTCGGTGATAACTTCGTTGCAGCTGGCGGCAGTGACGGTGACCGCACTACTAACTCGGTTGAGCTTTACAAAAGTCAACGGGGTAAATGGAAATTCATTTCACCTATGCACCAAGGCAAGATGGGCCATGCATTGGTAAATGCTGGTGGGAGTTTGTTTGCAATTGGAGGATTTTGCAACTCCAAAAAACTTTCAGCAGTAGAACAATTAGATGACGTCGAGGGAGAATGGAAATTCGTTCAGTCAGTGCATACAGCAAGGAGCAAATTAGCAGCGGTGTTTTGTGGAGGTTTCATTTATGCCATTGGAGGTTCGAGCAAGAACCATACGTCGGAAAAACTAGTAGAGAAGTACGATTAGCCAACGACCAATGGAGTTTTGTAAAAGATATGGACGTTGGAAGAGAGCAGCTTGCAGCTTGCGAGTTTCACGGCCAAATCTTTGTTGTTGGTGGCTTAAATTTCAAAACAATGGGTGCAACTGAGAATTTCGATCCAGCAGTAGGCCAATGGTCAAAAGTTGACTTACAAGTAAGACCCACGTTGAACCATGCTGTAGATTCCTATAGACCGTTCAATTGTCTACTCATTTGTATGTATTAACCATGCACTCAAGGTCTGTACAATCACACCTACATAGAGCATCTATTTCGGAATCAATTTGGAAATTCAATATGACTCCGCAATGGGTGAACTGCTTAGCTTTATATGAAGGCAAGTTTAATGATATTCCCCCAGCATGTTGTGACTGTCGAATGTCGGGTACTGTATAAGTTATTACGTAGTGGGTCGAATGCTCTGGTAGCGCATGAGGAGATTTTTTTTGTTTAATTATTTTTTTTGTTAGTGAGAAATTTGGGATGGAAGGTTATCAGTAAATTAAGTCTGTTCCTTTTAAATGTTGAGGGTGTGCTCCCTGAATTAAATTTAATACTCTGTACGACTTGAATTTATATTTTAAGTTTATTGCCATAAAAAGAGAGTATGATTACTGTTGAGTTATCAGTAGGCTGACTATTACATAGTTATGACTTACTGCACATAACAATGTTTTCATTGTCTTTTTTGAACTTGTGTATGGTGCTTTTTTTTGCAGCAGTTGACTACTATGTTTATTACACGGTGCCTTGTTGTTGTTTTTTATTTGGCTTGTTTTTGCTTGCGCTTTTCTTATCGCCATTTGTTTAAGAATTGAAGTCTGAAGTGGGAGTGTGGGTGAAGCTGACTTGATGAGCACTGCTCCTTCGCTTCATCCACAGTATGCATAGACTGTGGTTTCGCATTGTTCAGCTTTTACAGATGTCATTGTGTGCCTCTTTTTGTGCATGCTAAAAGAATAAACTACTGACTGACTTTAATTTATAACTTCCAAGCTTCAAAATAGATTTAGGGATTTCCAATTAAAAAGATTAAATATTCATTAATGGTAACAAATCAAGAACATGACGTGACTTCGTACATAGAATATGCCTTAGCTCGTTGAGAGACTACAGCTGAAATGCAATTATGCCTGCAACAACAAGTCCATGCAGCCCACCGAAGAAGTTGCAACATGCGTCGAGGTTACTCAGTCCTTCAACCCAGGGCAGATCTAGCTTCTCAGACATCGTAGCTTTGCGTCATCTACGAGCTATTAGCGGCTGGGACAGCACACACTCAGTTATATTCGTTGCGTGAGTTTGACATCTATGGCTATGACTGCATTACGCCAACGCCAAAGCGAGTAACGAGTTGGATTACAGTATCCGCATCCAAAAAGTGTTGCCAGTCAAAATATCAGGTGAAAATCATTTCACACCAATGAAACTGTTACTACGTGGAAGACTTGGCTAATATTGCAAAGATATGTTTTTTGTTTGGTGTATTTGATTTTTTGTTTGTTGCTTTGGTCCAATAATTAGGCTGGTACATTTTACTGGCAACACATACTCCAGCAAGGTTTTATTGAGCGTGTCAATAAATAAACTCTCGCTTTTCAGAAACTTTTAAGCTAGAAAAACTGGCAGCCAAGTATGGTAGCTGGCAAACAAAATTGCGCGAATGTTTGGGACTTGAACATAATCTTCACCTTTTATAACTGAAATAGCAAATTGTATTGCGTTTTGTAAATATTGTAGTTTTTTTGTTTCGTATTTGTTGACTTGACATGTTTACCGAGCATAGGCGTAGCCAGGGGGAGGGGGCAGGGGGAACGGACCCCCAATTGAAAAGCCACCAATGATAAAAATGAGACAAAAAAGCCTTGTTTCTTCAGTTTCAGCTTCTTCTGCTATCTTCGCGTACAACAGTACACGTGTAAAACGGTAATTAACAACAATATTCACGACCAGGTGCCCGTACCACCTCAATTCAATTTTGCCAATCAATTTAAATGTATAACCCGGGTGAAATTAAAGACTTTTGTCCTAAAAGTTGCTATCCCAGGCCCTCATCTAACCCTGTTATAAACGTAATGCAACAACCAAGGCTGATATACTATCCGGCACAGTTCCAAGGGTTCCGCGATCAGATGGTGAGACATTTTTTGGTCTTTACCTGTATTAGTCACGAAGGTGTTGTGAAAATCCCCACAGTAACAGAACCCCCGGGCATACGCGTAGCCAGGATTTTTGATTGGAGAGGCCCAAACCACAAATCACATGCAATGACGTCATCAGAAGCTTCGAAAGAGGAATTTTTTGTGGGTGCAAAGATATCGCAGAATGAAAATCCAAAGCCGTGGCCTGGTGTTGGCACGTAACTAGGAACTTGTTCAAAAGAGAGGGCTTAAACCAATAGTTAAAATGTGAAAATGTCTAAATTGGGAGAAGTGTTGCTGTAATTCAAACGTGTCATTGACGGGGGTCTGGGGGCCAAGCCCCCAGCCGCCGGAGCATAGGCGTAGCCAGGATTTTTGATTGGGGGGGCCCAAATCACAAACGACATGCAATGACGTCATCAGAAACTTCGAAAGAGGAACTTTTTGTGCGGGCAAAGATATTGTAGAATGGAAGATCAGAAGCCGTTGTCTGGTGTCGGCACGTAACTAGGAACTCGTCCCACGGGAAAACTTAAGCCAATAGTTAAAATGCGAAAATGTCTAAAGTGGGAGACGTGTTGAATAAAGAAGTGCACTGTAATTCAAACGCATTATTGACGGGGGTCTGGGGGCGGAGCCCTTAGCCGCCGGAGCCTATGGGGGTCTAATTCTGTAATACTGGGCGATTTTTTGTAAGTTTTTTGAAAAAAAAGCTGTTTTAACACCATTGGATCACATTTCGCACATATTTAGAGCCATTTGAAAGTACTAAATTTTTAACATTTTACGCCAATTAAAAAAAATTAAGTTGTTCAGTCCTTCTTTTGCTAGCAATTTAAGTCCAAAACACGTGTATAATCTTGCATTTTGGGGCTAAATTTTGTAAGTGACTTGGTCCAGATAGGGGGAAGTAAAGTACATTGCCTCCTGCAATATTTTACCAGTGAATAACAATCCACTCAAAAATTTTCGTTAGAGATTATTGTTTTGTGATGAAAACAACGAGTTAGAGGAGTGCATATACGGCCAGGGGGCTCAGGCCCTTTCAATTCAACAATTTGTTCAATGAGCATTTTCCTTACTGTAGCTAATTTTTTCAAAAGTATTTTGTGGCATAAAAACTGGTTAGGTAGAGGTGAATTGTTATTGAAAAATGTACAATAGATGGTTACGCCTACTAACCATGTTTTTGCTCAGGCCGGATTTACATTGAGTTGGACCCATGGCACTTTGGGATTTTCGCAATATTTTTCTGCCAAATATAGGTGAAGATCAAAAAAAGTCTCATATGAGCACGGGGCCCCTGGCGCTGTGCCATCTGTTAAATCCGTCCCTGGTTATAGTATAACGTCCATAAAAAGGTTATATAAGGGCCTGAATTAGCAACTTTTAGGATAAAAACCCTTAATTTTACCGGGGTTATACGTTTAAATTGGTTGGCAAAAATTAAATTGAAGGGGCTTCCGGCCCCCTGGATTAATATTGTTGTAATTATTGTTGTATGCTTGTAGTGTTGTACGCAAAGATGCTAAAAGAAACTAAAACAGAAGAAACGGTAGGCTTTTTTGTGACATTTTTATCATCGGTAGCATTTCAATTGGGGGGAGGCCAGGGCCCCCTGGTCCCCCCCACCCAGGCTATGCCTATGCCCCCGGGCAATGTAAATCCAGTCCGGGAATAACATGGTTAGTAGGCGTAAACATCTATTGTACCATTTTTCAACAATAATTCATCTCCACCTCGCCAGTTTTTACGCACGAACACTTTAACGAAAAAATTAGCTAGCGGAAATGCTAATTGAATAAATTATCAAAGGTGGAGTCCTCGAGGACGTCTTTGGCCTCGAGGACGCATTTTCAAGTCCTTGGCCTTGGCCTCGAAGCCTCAAGTCCTCGAAAATTGCCCTGTCCTCGGCTCGAGGACAGCACTATTTTTTGAACCGTTGAAATTTTGTTGGAAAGCGCAAGAAACCTCGCAGAAAATTTTCGAAGACCTTTTCTTGTTTTCCTCAAATGGAAATCGCCTGAAACAAAATTTTTGAAGATCTTTTTCTTGAGATTGCTTGAAAAACTTTTTGAAAACCTTTTTTTGGAGAACATTTGCGCCTGTGCCCTTGGTCCTTGGCCTTGGCCTCGAAAGGGTCTGTCCTTGGCCTTGAAATTTTTTTGTGTCCTTGGCCTGGCTTGGAGCCTCGTGTCCTCGACTCCACCTCTGCAAATTATTGAATTTCAATTGATGGGGCCTGGCCCTCTGGCCGTACATGTTCCTATAACTGGTTAATTTCATGGCAAAGCAAAACCCTTTAAGGAACATCGTCGAGTGGATTAATATTTACTGCTAAAGTCTTCCCCATACCTGGGCCAAATCACTTACAAAATTTTACATCAAAATGCAAGATTTTAAACGTGTTTTGGACTGAAATTGCATGTAAAAGGAGGATTGAAGCAATTTGATTTTTTTCAATTGGCTTTCAAATGTTAAAAATCTAGTTCTTTCAAATGGCTCTGAACACGTGCGAAATGTGATCTAATGGCATTAAAATAGCTTTTTTTTCTAAAAAAATTACAAAAAATCGCCCTGCAGCTGGGGGCTTCGCCTCCAGACCCCAGTCTGTGTTACGTTTGAGTTACACCAGTTTGCTCAACACGTCGTCCAAGTTTGACATTAGCTCTTATTAACTCCTAGCTTAAGTCCTCTCTCCTTAGCAAAATCCTGGTTAAGTGCCAATTACAGGCCGCTGGTTCTTATCTTCTATTCTACGATACCTTTACCCCACAAAAAGTTCTTATTTTGAAAACTTCTGATTAGGTCATTGCATGTGATTTGAGGTTCGGGTCCCTCCAATCAAAAATCCTGGCTACGCCTATGTTGCCAAGTGCCAAATCTGACTTACTGCAGTGAGACCAAGATCACAACACGCTTCCCAATAAACAGAGAAGCATGTTCTATCGCGTAACCCCAGCAACGACACTGTCGCAACAATCCTTCATACGACGTTCATAAAAAAAACTAACGTACTGGTGTGCAGGAGCGGCTCGTCTAAGGAGACTGCAGGACTGCAGCTCCCCAAATAATTTTGTGCTTTCTGTCATTGGCTTTGAAACACAAATTTGCAAGTATTTTCTTTTGTATTAAATTTTTATTGAGAAGTTTACGCGATTGCTTCATTTGACGAGCCAGTTAAACGTTTTTCTTTAGTAATGCTTTAAAAACAATTTTTGTATCACGAGTTAAATAAAGCTATTTCTGCCAACACGAGTCTGCAAAATTGCAGCACGGCTCGCCAGCTTAATCCACGTATCTCCGCGATTTCACCTAACGCGAGACATTTTTTTTCTTTTTGGATCGCGAGCTATTCAACCACCTGAGGGGCGACATGACAGAACGTGCTAGCGAGCTCGTAAAGGCCATTCTCGCTCGCTAAAAAGCGCTAACGAGCAAAAATTCTTCATAGACTAACTGCCATTTCTGAGCCGTCTCGCCCAACTCACATTAAAACGGCTCGCTTAAATTTTTTTGAGAGACGTTTGTAACTTGTGTTAGTAGGTAATAAATACCTCATTGTGACGTCAGATGCATTTCCACTTCCAAATAATGCGTTCAAGCGAGCATTATGTACTGCATTTTTATGGAAAAAGATACTTTAAGCTATGCGTGATTATTCTACGCAAGCAAATTCTTCAACTGATAACAATTAGTAAATGAACGACATAATTTAATTACATTTTTGGATCAATGTAAAATAAGAACAACTTTTTCCATACTATAATTTTTTAAATGAAGTATAGCGCCCTTGAGGTTGCCGGTGGGTAAACTCATATGTTAACAGTAACTATAGGTCTAAAGGTTTCAAAATTTTTAAAAAGCGAGCAAGTCCAAGTACAGGGTGTCCCAAAAGTAACCGAACCGCAAACTTTAATAAAAATTATTTGTCAAAAACAACAAATTTAAAGGCGGTGAATCATCCAGCCAATTCCGGTGGTTTACAATAGACAAAATTGAACTATAATTTTTTATATTTTTGTTTTAATTTTGGGACTGCGGTTGCAAAGATATTCAACAAATACAAAAAGATGTCCCCTCGAAAAAAGTTTTTGAAAACTCTGAGTTTTGTTCTTCCCGCCAAAACCACAGTAGTCCTAATGGTTTAGAGAACTGTGGTAGGCCTAATGGTTTAGAGATAATTATTTCTAAATAGTTTATTTCGAAATAATTTAGGCCTAACTATCTCTAAACTATTAGGCCTAAAAGTTTAGAGATAGTTAGGCCTAATAGTTTAATAAGATTACAGTAGGCCTAATAGTATAGAGAACTGTGGTTTTGGCGGGAAGATCAAAACTCAGAGTTTCCAAAAACTTTTTCAGGGGGGACATCTTTTTGTATTTGTTGAATATCTTGGCAAACGCAGCCACAAAATCAAAACAAAAAATATCAAAAATTATCAGGGACGTGCGGTCAGGGCAGTGGCGTAAATCCGTAAAAATTATTGGGGAGGATGAAACAGAGCCATCAAAAGTTGCACATATAATTTCTCGGAAACCTCTAAAATACATTCGTTATTTCAGTCCAAAACCAGGTTGTCTCCAAAAAAAAAAAAAAAAAAAAAAAAAAAAAAAGGTCTTCATCGATATTGATTCTGATTTTTCGGTCATAATTTTGCGCTGAGACAATTTTACGATTTTTGCAGGGTACGAAAAACAATTTTGCAGGGTACAATAAATTATTGGGGGGGATGATCGATAAATTATTGGAGGGGATGATTGGGGGGATACATCCCCCCCGCATCCCCCCCTCAAAAATTATTGGGGGGATGCATCCCCCCCATATCCCCCGGGATTTACGCCCCTGGGTCAGGGGAGGCAGGTGAGGCCGTGCCTCACCTGTAGAATTGTGCAAAAAAAAAGAAAATAAAGTATATAATTAAAATAAAATGGTTTCATACAAATCAAAATATATATCAAAAGCTTTATTAATTTTTGTCATATTTACTTTTTTTGTGCAGCCTATTCACTGCTTTTATGTTATGTCTTTCGCATTAAAACGCCCAAACTATTCGGTGTAATACTGCTATCACTACGGCGTGCATTGAGCATCGCTTCAAATACGCGAAGTGAGGCATTGTCAATTGTGCCTCACTTCAGCTAAGCAAATTTTAATGAACAAACTAAAAGTAAGCCTTTTTTTCTCAAACAAATTGCGAACAACGCATAATGCTTTTAAATCTGATTTTGCGGCGCGCCTCACCTGTGACGTCATAGAATGGGAAAAAGTTTAAGCAGTTTTTTTGTAGTCTTTCGTTCATTGCGAAATTGAACAAGTTATTTTTCTGGCCGAATAAAAACAATTTAATCCGAGAAGATGAACTACAATGGAAGAAAATTTAGTCTCAAAGCTGAGAGACTCTCTAAACTAAGTTTTTTATCTGAACTTGAAGTTATAGAAATTGCTAAATTTATGTACTCTTATTATCACTCCAGGTAACCTGAAAATTTCGACAATTATTTCAAATATGCTAGCAAACTTCATGATTATAAAACGAGATCGATTACTGCAGACAATTTTTATTTGGAACGAGCTAAAATTCGAAACGGGCAACGATCTTGCTCGTGCATTGCAGTAAAAATATGGAATAATATTTCACTAACTTTTGAAGAATTACCAAAATACTCATTTAGCAAACAAATAAAATTGTCCATGCTAAGTAATTACTGAAGTACTTACAATCTTGATAAACTCGAGATAAGTCTAAGTGTGCTCTTTTCTTATGCTAACTGCTATTTTTGGTTGAATCCTTACTTTTGTTTCTTGTTTGTTTTAAAAATGGTTAAAAAAAGCTACCCCCTCAAAAAAACTGCTAATAATTGCTATAATAAATTAGTTATAAGGGCAGCTTGACTCGATGACCAGAAACAGGTCTTTCGTTGTCCTGTTTGCTTGATAGTAAGTGATTCAAACTACAGTACTGGTAAACTTTGCAATTGCCTATTAATTTCTACGCCTTCATCAACAATTACTTCTGTTAAGTGTTACAGTAAATTAGCCCACATTTATTTCCTTTATTGGCATTAATAATCATTCTATTTGTGCGCGTGAATATATTTTTTCATTGGTGTTAAGTTTCTTGAAATTGAACTCAAGTGAACAAATAATCTGAATTGAATTGAACATAGCTAAAAGAAAACCGATTTGAAAGATTTGCTCGAGACATCATTACGAAAGAACCCCTCAATTCAAAAAGAGCAGAACCGTACTCAAGAAAGAGTGGTTGCGCTATAAAAATCTTCATTTGTGCTTTCATGTTTTTAGCAAATAATAATGTTGGGACTGAAATCGGGTTTTTGTGACTAAGAGAATTTGCCAAGAAGACTTAGCAAGCACGAAAACTTCAATTATGTCCACATTCAAAGCCAAATAATAGGCTAGGCTACCTTCATGAATTTTCGAAACTTCAAGAATTGATTTGGCTTTAAGTGAACAGTAAAAATTAAACGAATAATTAATTATCGAAAAATTTGGTTTTTGTTTAATGGTTACAGTGCCGCCGGGGACCAAAAGTGGGCCCGGGGCCAGCTCAAATATGACGGATTTCCAGTCAGTTTGGTCCGAAAAATGATGTGATCTCCAAAAAAAACAAAAAAGGTTTTTACCGAAATTCTAACGGTTTTTCCGGTCGAAATTAGGTGTTCTCCAAAAAAAAAAAAAAAAAAAAAAAGGTCTTCAGGCTTCACATGCTGACTTCTCAGTGTCATTTCGATGGGTCCCCTCTCGAGCTCATGGGCCCGCTGAAGCCCATGGGCCCCCTAAAGCCCATGGGCCCCGTAAAGTCCATGGGCCCCGGGGTCATTCTCCCCCCTGCCCCCCCTCTCGGCGGCCCTGAATTGCTATAAAAACAATTATTTGATTGTCATTTATTGTCTTAAATAATTTTTTTGCGAACATGAGTGTGAAAAAAAATTATGCCTCACCAACCAAAAGCCTCACCGCACGTCACTGAAAATTATAGTTCAATTTTATCTATTGTAAACCACCGGAATTGGCTGGATGATTCACCGCCTTTTATAGGTGTGTTTAGTACATTGAAATCTGTATTTAGTATTATTCATTTCCTTTTGCGTGTAATAGTCTTTATAATGACTTTTGTTATGTAATCTTATTTGATTTTGTTAAAGTTTGCAGTTCGGTTACTTTTGGAACACCCTGTACACTTCCTTTTTAGAACCGGTAAATCTTGAGTTTAGACTGGCTGTTTTTAATTTTTGGCCAATATTCAGTCTCATTTGTTCTTGATTTTTTAAAAATTTGGAGAGCATTAATGTCAATTTCAGCGGGCATGTTTGAAACACTGTTAAATTCCTATAGCTCTGTCTGCTTAAGACTTAAGTGAAGGCTTTTTTCTTGCTTTTGCAGCATCGTAAAATTGCAAAAGCAAAAAAGCAAGCTTTTTTCAAGTTGAACAACTGCCGAAAAAATTTCTCCATTGCTTGCGCAGAGCAACAGAGCTTTATAACCTTGAATAGTTGCAATTTTGCTTGCAAACACAAGAAAATCAGTGAAATTTTATCGTTTTGAATCAGCACGAATTTTAGTTTCTTTGAGTAGTTTGAATTTTTTTTGTTTGTTTTTGGTTTGTTTTGCTGCCGAAGCTGGCAGTGTTTTTAATTTGTGCTTAAATTTTGAGCAAAAATGAGCCTCGTGTTTTAGAAAATCGTTCTTAGAAAAGGAGTGTGTAACTATTTTTGTCAACTTGCACTACTTAGCATTTCTTTATCAATCGAAACAGCAAATGGTTCTCAATGCAATTCGCTTTTTTTACCAGTCTAATAGCAAACATGGCGACGATTTGAATTGATTTTCAGCAAAAATTGGCATGAGTTAGAAGTTTTCATTATTTCGCCACTAAATTTCTCAACCAAAAAGATTTCTCGCACGCTTAAAGAGTGCTTCAGGATCCTCTTTAAGTTGGCGAGGAAAATGTGACGTTTTTTACTCGAACTGCTTTACGCAATCGCTCGAAGAAATTTAGCGAAAAAGAATGACGTAACGGATTTCGCAAGGCTGTACAGTGTACAGTGTACAATGTACATACACGTTCAAAAATGACCTCACGTTTAGCGAGTATTTCGTTCGTTAGCGCCTCTTAAAAAAAGTCGTTATTAAAGCGAACGAGAAAATTTCTGTCATGTGCCCCCTGGACTGCAGTCGGGCAGCCAGAAAACTTAACTTTTTTTTTCTTCAACGAGCGAAATCTTCAAAGAGCATTGTTTGCAGCAAGGACTGCAGCATTTCAAATAGTAGTGCAGCATTAAAAGTTGCCAAGGCTTTGCATTAGCAAAGCCAACAATGGAGGAAGGGCGGTGGGTTTGATAAAAATTAGGGCGAAAAATACGTATTATTTTTTTTCACAAATACCATAAACATTTTGTATTTGGGAACATAAAAATTGGGCTCTAAAAACAGTTTCACTACAAATAAACCAGCCAAATCTGTCGAGAGACTTTTGAACGTACTACTATTTCAACAAAATTGTTAATGACAAGCGGTAAGTTGAAACATCTCTCAAACGAAATGTTTAGGACAGCTTTGGCTTCCTGCGTTTGTCTAGCGGTAACAACGTGTTCATCTCTAGAGCAGGAGGTCTGAGGTTCAAATCTCGGGCTGGTCAAATCGGACACAGTGTTGTCAACGGCTCACCTTTACTGTAACATTCCTTCGAAAGGAGCTGTGTTGCCTGGGCACAATGACGCAGAGATGGACCCACAAACTCGTTACACGCTTCATAGTAACACAGCAAGTATAATAAAGGAATTGATTTTCTAAACCATATTTTCGGCTAAAAATGGTATCATAATAATGTTATTTATTCGGAATATCGACTATTTGTTTCAATTCAAACGAAATTTTAATTTCCGCTTTAGTTCCCACTTTCAGAGCAAGATTAAAGTAATGATGGAACGTTTAGCAGAGGAAGAGGAAATTACAACATGAACCAAAGTCTTCGAATATCGATTAAACTTGGTAACCTGAGCAATTGATAAACCACAGAACCTCTAAAAGCGACAACATTTAGCTGTTTTTGTTTTAGAATTGAGCTATTTTACTTCATTAGAACAAAAACATGCCAATGATTTTGATCGTATTCACTATTCAGTTAATCAAAATTTAAGAGTTAAAAAAAGATTAAAGCAATGAAATGCTGTACGCTACGTGAAAGATACAGATTTTTTTAGGTGTTGTAATCAGTGATCGAGTGGAAAGAGCGTCTGCTGCTGAAACGGTAGACACGGGTTCGATTCTCGGTAAGGTCACACCAAGCCTATAAAAATTGGTATTCACAGTTTCCCTGCTTAACGTTCAGCAATTCAAGAACCAGTGCGAAGCCTCCACCGTGTGTGGTAGACAAGTGGGTAGATGACAGGTTGACTCCAAGACCGCAAGGTCCCTTCATTGTATCCTAACCAAGACAACTTGGTGAATAAAATGTAGTTATAATCAGTACATAATTGTAAAATTTTGAATGGGGGGACGCTTTTGCAGCCTTGACCAAACGCATTTGGCATGCGAAAGTACTTTAGTGAAGATTACGTAATTCCGTCGCCGAAATTGAATGAACAGCAAAAAAAGGTCTGCGCCGGAAATTGAGGTGGTTTTTCGCCAAAGTTAGGTAAAAAATTAGGTCTGTTTCGTCTGATCATCCAGCGCTCAAATCTCGATGGGGGAACACCTGAATCTCGATGGGGGGATGCTAAATCTCGATGGGGGGACGCTAACTCTCAATGGGGGGACGCGTCCCCCCTACAATTTAAGTACTGGTTATAATTTGTAAAACTGTGGCCCCATTCAAAGACAAGAGGCAAAAGAAGTGGATGCAACCATGCCAGCGAAGGGGAGACAATTACCACCCTATAGGGTGCGATACAGTTAATTTTTCCGTAGATTGGAGGAAGTTGACCTTAAGAGGAAAATGCAAGATGTTAGTCTTCAGGTGTATTACAGAGTGTTGTTGTTGTAGTGCATGTTTATCCTAATGTCACCGGACAGCGTCAGACACTACTGTTACTGTTGGATGATCCGCACACTTTTCATTGCAATGACTATCTTGTGCAGGAGAATCCTCTCCTGCTTAGGTGTTTTCAGTGATCCAACGTTCCTGTGGGTTTCTTCGAATTCTTGTCCATTGAATTTGCTGCTTGTTCGAAGCCATTACGCCACCAAATCATTTGTAAAGAAAAATCATATGTAAAGAATCTTCTTATCCAGGAACGCAATAATGTAACCAGGGTGCTGGTTGAACCCAGATCATGCAATCAGGGTCGTCGCAAAAACGACGAAGTTGCGGGAGAGAGAGAGAGAGAGCGGACAAGACGACTGCGCTTTTGGCATACATCCAATCAACAACTCACGCCTGCTCACACA
Organism: Trididemnum nubilum; assembly: GCA_963965965.1. Lineage (NCBI taxonomy): Eukaryota > Metazoa > Chordata > Ascidiacea > Aplousobranchia > Didemnidae > Trididemnum > Trididemnum nubilum. The sequence continues at coordinate 38,798,435 of OZ014476.1, forward strand.
AGGCTCGACTGCGCAGCCTTGTGTGAACGGGCGTGAGTTGTTGATTGGATGTTGGCTGTTGCTTAGATAGCGGCTGACGTCGGGGTCACCAGTTGTGGCGTGTAGGAAGGGAGCGCGCTCCGATTGCGGTTAACCGGCTCGACTGCGCAGCCTTGTGTGAGCAGGCGTGAGTTGTTGATTGGATAGCAGCTGGTGCTTAGATTGTGTACTTGAGGGTTGGTTGTGGAACGCGCTCCGATTGCGGTTAACCGGCTCCACTGCGCAGCCTATGAGCTGCTATAATCTGTTGATTTAAGAAGCCATCGGTTAGAATTATCTTTCGTTTGTGGTTACTTCCATGCTAGTTTCCACATCGCCACTGGATGAAGCAGGAACTGCGACAATGCGTTAAGATTACTCGCTCGAATTTCTCAGGGAGATGTTGTGCTAGCACGTAATAAATACCTCATTGTGACCTCAGATGCATTTTTACTTCAAACTAATGTGTACAAGCGTACTGTGTCTTGTTTAATTATATTTTTGGGTCAATGCAAAAAAAAAAGTTTTACCATGCCACAATTTTTTAAATGAGGTGAAGCGCTCTTGAGTTTGTTGGTGGGTATACTTTTATGCAGTGCCGTCGCTCCGGGGGGGCCAGGGAGCCTGGCCCCCCATTTTGGTTTACTCAAATAACTGTTTTTCGAACATCACGTCACTGCAAGACAAAAACAATGATGGTAAAAGGAGTAATTACGTTCAAACATAATTCTCCTTTAAAGTTTTCTTGATTCTTTGCGAAATTGCTGGCAACCATCTGCTTTGCATAAATCTGACGTAATAAACCAATCAGTGGTCGAGTGGATAGAGCGTCTGCTACTGAAACGGTAGACTCGGGTTCGATTCCCCGTCGGGTCATACCAAAGACTATAAAAATTGGTATTCACAGCTTCCCTGCTTGACGTTCAGCAATTAAAGGGACAGTATGAAGCCTCCGCCGTGTGTGGTAGACAGGTGGGCAGGTGGCAGCTTGACTCGAAGATCGAAAGATCATTTTGCTGTGTCCTGGCCAAGGCAACTTGGTGAATAAAATGTAATTACAATAATTACAATTACAATAATTATTAACATATCTTTACAGATGTGTCGCGGAAGAGATAAGTAAGCCTTCAGTGATCACGACATGAAAAAATACGCGAAAACATTTTTTCAAAGACCAGCTGTTTTGATTTTTAAAGGACACTCATAATTTTGAGGTGGCAGTCTGAGGCGCAACCAGGGTGAAGGGGCTTAAGCTCCCTAAGCCAAGTCACTTTGAAATTTAACCTCAAAATACGAGCGCTTAAAAGTATTTTATACTTGATCTGAAGTAAGGGGGAGCTAAAGGGGCTAAGAAATTCAATTCTTCTTTGAAATAACTTCTGAATTTTAGAATTTTGTGATTTGTATGACTTAAAAACGTGCCAAGTCCGATTAAAATGACGTAAAAATTGCTTCTTTTTTGTTGCAAAATCACAAAACTCGCCCAGCAGCTGGAGGCTCCGCCCCCAGGCCCCCGTCCACAGTCACTATTATATCTAATGACTATGCCCCCGTTTGTAACACACTTGAGTAGCATCAGTTTGTTTAGCACGGAGCCTACTGTAAATCAGAGAATTTTTGTGCAAAAAAATAACTTTTCGTTCACCCCTCTTAGCAAAATCCTGGTTTCGTGTCTGGTAGCATTCTCTGCAGTAGATAGATTTTTCAGGCAGTAGTGGGCCGCAGACAAAACAAGAAAAGAAACGCTGCCGGCCTTACAGATCTCTCTTTTTTTTAGACATGAATACAGAATTGTTCAAATTGCGCATTGGTTGCCGTACAAGATCTGAAGATCAGTTTTTATATGCAAAAGTTCAGTTTATTTTAGTGCCCCTTCACTTTCAGCTAGTGCCCCCTCACTACGTTTGCTCTGGCGACGGCACTGCTTTTATGTTAACAGCAACTATAAAGTGAAGAAGTTAAAGCACTCTGTTCTTTTTTACTACTAGTAAATCTTGAATTGAGACTTTAATTTTTTCTCGATTTTCAGCCTCACTTGTGTTTGACTTTTTCTTAAATTCGGAGAGCATCGATGTCAATCTAAGCGACCATGATTGCAACAGTGTTTAATTTCTAATGCTCTGTCGGCCAGACTAAAAGGCTTTTTTCGTGCTTTTGCAGCTTTGTAAAAATTTTTTGAAGCCGTTCACGTTGAAAACAGCAAGTTTTTTTCGTATGACAGCCAAAAAAAAATTCTCAAACAGCGCTCTATACTCTTGAAATAATCGCAATTTTGCTCGCAAACAGAAGAAAATCACTAATTTTTTACTGTTTTGATTCAGTACAAAATTTAGTTTCTTTTCTTTAAATTCAATTTTTTTTTGTTTGCTTTTGGTTTATTTTGCTGCCGAAGGTAGCATCGTTTTTAATTTGTTCTTAAATTTCGAGCAAAAATGAGCCTCGAGTTCTTAAAAAATTGTTTTATGAAGAGTGTATTGCTATTTTGTCAACTAACGTTACTCAATATTTCTTTATCAGTCGATTCAGCGAAAGGTTCTCAATGCAATTCTTTTTCTTCTTAGCAGTCTAGTAGCAAACATGGAGACCATTTCAAGTAATTTTCAGCATAAATTTCCTTTAGTTAAAGAGTTTTCAACATTTTGCCATTAAACTTCTGACAAAAAAAATTTTCTCGTACGCTTAAAGAGTGCTTCAAAATCTTCGTTAAGTTGGTGAGGAAAATGTGACGTTTTTTTTCTCGAGTCATATCTCGCAATCGATCCTAGAAATTTAGAGAGCGAAAATGACGTTACCAAGCTCTGAGAGCTTCAGATGCACGCGCAAAAATAACCTTTTGCCTTTAGCGAGTATTTTGTTCGGTAGCGCCTCTTAAAAAATTCTCGTCATTAATGCGAGCGAGGAAATTTCTGTCATGTGGGCCCAGATATTCCACATTGAGCTTGGTGGATATTAGAACAATAAGCGGTTCGTTTCTGGAGCTGTAGGTATGGGGTTAAATTTGACGCAGTGTCGCCAAAGGCTTGCCACCGGCTGCGAAATTCAGCTTAAATGAGCTGTGCTGACCGCCGACTTAATGATGTGGATACGAGCCTCGTTACACGCTTCGGTGTAGCCTAATTATAATGAGCATTATGAAGATTTGATTTTTTAATTCAAGGAATGTAGGACATGCTTGCAACGGTATCGTTTATAATTATATCTGAATTCTACCTGGCGTTTTAATTAAACTATCTACATTCTACAAGACATGTCCCCCGCGACACAATTCAACCAAAATAGCGTGAGAAGATATCGAGATGAGAGAGCCGCTTCTCTGTCCGACTATGCGAACAACCATCGACTAGCAGGACATTTTAATGACGTCACTGTTCAAGTTGGAAATGAATCGATTCCAGCCAACCGCATGGTTCTTTCGTGCTACAGCGAATTCTTTGAAACAATGTTTCTGTACGAGTTCAGAGAACAATATCAAAACCGGGTCGACATCCGACAGGATGGGAAAGCAGTTAGGACGATCGTCAATTACATGTACACTGGTTGCATTGACATAGACAATGATAACGTTGTGAATTTGCTGGCCACTGCTGATTTTCTTCAAATGGAGGATGTCAAACGCTTCTGCTTCGATTTTATGGCATCAGCGATCACCACCGACAACTGCATTGACATCTTTCAGCTTTCATCGCAGTACCAAAGCTCATCCGATATGAAGGAAATGTACGCGTTAATCAGCAGTAAGTTTGACCAACTAATCGAGTTAGAACACTTCAAAACGCTGTCCAGAAATGATTTTCTCTCTTTGCTGCCCAAGTTAGACCCCCAAGTCAAAGAGTCATCTATCTACAGTGCGATAATCAATTGGGTCAAACAGGACGAGAACAGACAGCAGTACTTTGAAGCCTTGTTTTTAGGCCTCGATCTAACGCAAATTCCAATTCCATTTCTTGAAAGCGTTGTAGCGAAAGAACCTTTAGTGACTCAAAGCACAAACTGCATGACGACGGTGATGTCTTTTACGTTCAAAAACTTACGAGAAGCAAACTTTCGAGAAACGCAGTTGAATGTTAAAGATCACGTCAAAGAAGCCGAAAGAATTCTGTGCATTGGAGGGGGATGGAGAGGAACTAAAGTCTTGGAAATCTACAACAGTTCAAAAAGTACTGCGAAATTGCAGTGCCCCAATTTGCCGAGATACGTGTCCAAACATTGTGCACTGGCGTGGTCTGGTTATGTTTATTGCCTAGGAGGATATGGGGGGTTTCCCTCTTACCCTACAACCAACAAAGTTCTTCGGATGAACTTGAAAGAAACAAACTTAAAATGGACCGAAATCACACCAATGACAGAGAAACGGCGTTCATTTGGTGCCGCAATTTTTGAAGATGATCTGATTGTTGCTGGCGGCACTGATAACAACCAAAGCCATTTCAACTCCGTGGAACTTTATGACATCCAACTTTGCGGATCTAAATGGAAACCCATTTCACCAATGCAAGAATGCCGGTTCGACTTTGCCTTAGTAGCTGCTAATGGTAGTTTGTTTGCAATCGGGGGAAGGCAAATATCAGGGAAAATCATGTCATTTGTCGAGAGATTGGACGAAAAGGAGGGGAGTTGGCGATTTGTTCAGCCTATGCACACAGCGAGGAGTAATTTAGCAGCTGTTAGTTGCGGTGGGTTTATATACGCCATCGGTGGTTCAAGCGACGCAAATTCCTTCGAGAAAACGGTTGAAAAGTACGACCCAGTAAACGACCAGTGGAGTTACGTCAGGGATATGAGCATGGCAAGAAAGGATCACGCAGCATGTGTATTGCAAGGCAAAATCTTTGTAGTTGGAGGGTCTGTCTTAAAAGCAAGCACGCATTTGGAATGCTACGATCCAGCAGAGAACCGATGGTCGAATCTTGAGCGAAAGAAGGATGTCATGCAAGTTCAGGCTATAGTAGCAGTTTGAAACATTTTCTTTTTCTGTTTCGGACAGATCAGCAAACGGTTCATTATCCGACATATTCGACTGCCGTTCATTGTCTAACATATTTGACTGACGTTCATTGTCTAACATATTTGACTGACGTTCATCATGACATTCAGACATATCAGCAGAAGGTCACTATTCTCAACGTTTGAAATTTGATGAAAACATTACATTTAGATGGTTTTTCATACGTAGCCGGAAAACTTCAAATTGTAATTAATGTATTTGCAATGTATCGTTTATTGCAGAAAAATATTCGCATATTTGTGGGCTTGGGCCAGCTCCAACCACGCGTTTGGATTATTAGATATGTGTTGGACTATTTGAACAAGTCAAACGTGATAAATACAGTACATTTAGTAGCATAGTAGTTCGCCGAGGCTGGGTCGCACAAATCGGGGTATAACAAGCTACAAGAAATCTATTTAGTCCGCTATGCTTAACACCGCTCAGCACACAGCCTAAGAAACATGATTCGACAAAACTGCACATCGTGATTTTTCTAATAGTGAAAAACAAGATTATAACCTGACACCATATTTATTTCACATCACACTAAAACCAAAAGAAATAGTGACAAAATAGAAAAAAAAGTGAATAAAAGCAAACATATTCAACACCGGAATACAATATTGCGGGAAAAAAAAAATTCTTGAATTCCATATAACTAACAAAATGTATTCAAGCCCACAAAGCACAACTGAAAACTCCAGCAAACATTAGATTTTGCTGCAAAATAAATCTTTAGAGCTCTTAAAATGTGTCTACTATTTACAAAGTGGTTTAGATGACTTAAAAATGCTTTTGCGTATTGTAAAATCTTAGGTTATCTTTACCACAGAAAATGTTATATAAAACAGCGTACCAAAGTGAGCGAATGCTTCTACATGATTCGCACATACAAAAGAATGCTTTTATATTACGCAATACTCTTTCTGTTTTTCGAAACTGGATGAGCGTTAAAACAGCTCTTTTAGAGCGTCACTAACAATCTACAAGGTACAATGACGTAAAGTTGTGACTTCCTGCAAATTCACAGCAGTAAACCTTGCAATTTTCTGGAGATTTCCGCAATATATCAAATGACGAATTGGAGTGGAGATAGTTTTTCAGTTGCTGCTTCGACACAATAATGCTGTGTAGCTGGGTATTTCGCCATTATATTTATTACACCATTACTATCACAAGTTAATAATCAAATTTCTTCTAGACTTACTGATGGGAGAAATGCGGATGCACTCTATATAAATAACAGTAGAAAAAAGTTGACCTTCCAAAATGGCTCCTGCTGTAACGTGGTTCGCATTTTCGTTTTTGCTGTATTGTTTGTTGATGCGTATCAGTGTTCCTGTTTATTTATATTTATACCACACTGCTATTTGCTTTGATACTGTCATAACTTTAAAAGAAAGGCAGTGTACTGTTTTTGACAAGTGTTAAGTTGCTTCTTAGATACTATTTTTTGCTGCTTTGAGACTACGTTTTGTGGATTATATTGCTTGCTGGTATTTTGTTTGACAATTACATTATGTGTCAGTGTGAATTCTGAAATCATAGAATAATTTTGATAGTTGGAAAGAAAGATTAAGAGAGCATTCAGGTCGAAAATTTTTTGCTCCATTTTCTCTCAAAAAAATTTGACAGATCTGAAGACTAACTTCAACAATTTTGAGCTTTTTACGACCTTCCGCTTCCAAGATATGACAATTCATTTTTCCCCTTAGAAATTTTGCCAGTGTTGCCAACTACAAACAAAATTTGAAAACTTACAGCATATTTGTAACTCTTAGTAAGTATTTTCGGCAGTGTGGGTCGAAACAAAGTAAAGGATCAGGAATTGTAAATTTAGCTGCTTTTCAAAAAAAATCTAGTTAACTTGTCAAAAGTTGGGACCTTGTGCCACAATACTCGTACTAGCAAAATTGCAACACTGAAGTATGAGGAAAATTGTTAACTTTGAACTGCTATATCTTCAAAACGGCAAGACGTAAATGGTTTAAATTTGGTGAAAATGCATTTTAGGTTTTTTCCAAGATTTTGGTCAACGGCGAAAAACTTGACTCGAATGCCCTTTTTTATCTACCAGACAATGCCTTATCGTTTCTACGAGAAAAAAGTACGATTTCACCAACTACGAGCTACACAGCGTAATTATAAAAACTGAAAACTGCGAGTTTTCCAACACAACTTTAACATCAAGATATACAGCAAACATACCGTAACATAAACAATGCATTTTTAAAAGAACACTTTATACTAATTGCAACAAATGTTGGCATAATTTAAACCTTCGTGATACTTGTGAAGTATACTTTCTCCAGCTCTTTTGCACTACGACAAAAGGTGTCAAAAAATAACGTCAAAAATAGACAAAAAAAACACCACTTCAATCGCGCAAAATCAGTGACAAAAAAACCTGACAAATTGGAAAATGGCTTCGAATAAAACATTTTTTCATGGAATAGCTTGAAAACTCGGCCAGTCCTTTGAAGACAAAAATTTGCACAGTCACTAATTAACGGTAACAAACGAAGCTCACGTGTTCGTCAACCCCAAAACGAGTGTCAGAACCAGTTAACGGCTGTTTGATTCCCGGTCCTAACCAGTTAAGCAAGAAGCCTACTCTGTTTTCTTACGAATTGTTTTACAACCACGTCACAACTGAGGCCGACTCAGCTTATGACCTATATGGTCTTTTTCCAACTCCTACAAATTGCTAACCATTTCGACTCCAAGGATTTACAGAAAGCTTGCAAAAAATCCCATGAAAAACTCTAATAAAGATTACGAAACTAAATAAGTTTGCTATTAAGGCCAGGTCTACACTGGGCGTAAACTTTTGGCGTATCCTTAGTTTATTTCAAAGACAAATTCGGTAAGCCGGGCGTCCGGACTTGCTAGCGTGTACACTGCCAGTTGGGTAAAACAACCTGAGGATATGTTCATACGGTTACGATTGTAGTGCAAACCGGTTCTTACTCTTCAAGCAGCAAAAGTAATTAAAAAAGCAAAACTACATTCAACAGTTTAGCCACTCATATCACAAATGCCGTGTTTGGCTATAAATTAATAATGGAGTGCTACGGAGGGCAAGTGGAGATATTTACCTCAGAGGACACTCTCTAGATAAAAGACTTTTTGGCCATTATTTACACGGTACAAGATATAGAATACCGGCAGGACGAATATGCAAACGCATGTTATTTCAAATTTTTTAGACCGAGGAATTAGGGGCACAAGACCCCTATTCGCCCCCATCACAAACCATTATTATACGCCTCTTCATATTTGTGGCAATGTGGGGGCCACCATTCTGATTTTTGAGAGTATTTTTGGAGTTTTTTTTTTGCCGGGCAAGCAATAATGGAGGAACACTGCAATCGAGGGATTACAGTATATCCACACTCTACAGTATGAGTATGCGTTCGGTAGCAAGGATTATTTTCCACTGTATACTCACTTTTTAAAACAATTCCTTCAGACACAGATCTAGTTTCAAACCAAATAATATTTCTCGACAAAATTAATGCGTGAATACTAAAAAGATAACAGCACCCAAAGTTAACACAAACATAACGTGTACAAAACGATTTATTCCATGTAAATGTCTCTTAAATTTGGTCTAAACTAGACGTAAAATGGTAAATTTTCATAACTAACTGCAGCTTGCAAGCCAGTGATAAGTAACACGTTGAACGTTAGCCACAGTTGGTTAAAACAAAAAATGTAACGCTGGCAAGCGTAAAATTTTACCAGTAAGACCATTAACTTGTTTCTCTATTATTATCAGCAAGACCATTGACGAAGGGTGGTTGCTTGACTCGATGACTACAGGGACCCCACACAACTTTACTGGTAGTTGGTGCCACCCCTGTGAGGGATGAGGGCGTACAGAAACACCACAGACACCAATCAATCGGACAACATTCCAAGATATGAACCTGAGATATCAAAACGATACAAAATTCCTTTGTCACAGCTACTATGCGACCAAGCAAGTTTGTCTCGTCTTAAAAATAAATGTCCTGTGAGGGCCATCCGTATTATCTGTCTATGCGTCCTCTTTCATCGCCTGATCTGGGTTCTGGTTGGAACTACAGTACATCTTTTATTTACCAAGTTGTCTTGGTTAAGTGTTGGGGCTTTTAGTCTTCCAGTCAAACTGCCACCTGCCTACCTGTCTACCACACACGGTGGATGCTTCACCATCTTTTCTTGTCCAAAAAAAAGCAGGTAAGCTGTACTGAATACCAATTTTAATATTATCCTAATCTCTTTATTAGTAGACTAGAAACAGACGCGCGGAGAAAAAGACCACTGAAGAAAAAACGTTTGGTCTTGTTGCGAAGGTTTTTGCGGTTACGCGTATTCGACTGATTTGATTCGACATAATCGTAGAACAACTGGACCGTGAAAAACAAATCACGCTGATTGGACAAATCGGCTTATTTTCAAACTCATAAACCGTGACGAAAAAAAGATAAAACTATTAGTTTCCAGTCTACTAATAGAGTCTTTGGTCTTAAATGCAAACAAAAATTGATAAAACTTAGAAGTTCGGTTTTAATTGAAAAACGTTGAAAGTTTTTACTTTTTTAAGTAATAGTATTAAAAGATCAGGTTCTACAATCTACAAGCAGCATAAAATAAAATCTACACAACGATACACAAACAAGGTTAATTATTTGTCATAAAAAATAACAATACCACAAACACACTGTGTATGTAGAAGCAGTAAATATTGCTTGAATAAGTAAATGTAATGCACAGCTGCACAGCACAAATATTAAAGTTACTCAAGTTATGACACAATTCAAAAAATTTTCAGGATGACATAGTTACCTGCAATTTTAGTTAAGCAAAAGAAAATAGAAATACGAGTCTCTAAAATATTTATTTGCACAGTTTTCGTTTACATTTTAAAGGGTCCAAGTTATGGTTCGAGGTGCAATTGAAATAAAAATAACTGGGATTGAAACGTACGGTGAAACAGAGACTTTCCAAAATTCTAATGTCGCTACATTTAAAATCACGTGACCAAATACTTGGTTGTTATTGGTCAGAATGTATTTTTAAAATGCTCCAAGCCGCGTGATTGGTTAGGGCTTGCCACGCGCTTTCTTTTTCTGTATTTTATTTTGCAAATAATGGGACATTGGTAGAGCGTTTGAAATGATGCTTGGAAATCAACGTTCAATTCCCAAGTGGGTCGATTGGCATTTCTTTAAAGTTAATGACGCAACTACAAAAGATTTTGTGTATTCTTGCGTATACGACAGCAGTTTCAAACACAGGCTAATAATTTTAGATTAGTCATGAGATATCTCTCAAGATTGATATGCTTTTCTGGCCGGCAGGGTTTACGCTGGGCGTTAAATCGTGAGCGTATTTTTAGCTTCTTTCAAACACAAATTCGGTACGGCGCCGCGTCGCGTTACCGGCGTTCGAACCGCCAGTTGGTTAAAACAAACTAAAGATACGCTCGGAGGCTGATGATTTTACACCCAGTGTAGAGCGCGTCTAAATCGCGGTTTGGTAAAGGATAATTTTTTTTATTTTTGTAAAGTCAAAAAATAAGTGCCCATTATAACAGCCTACTCGCAAAAGGCTGTCTTTTTTTGTGGGAAGGTAATTAGGCCCAGCACGTTGCGTGGCTCACATATTTTCAGGCTTCTTTTCATTAGATATGAGTGACAATCACAACTACTGGGGACGCGTGGTTTAACACACGACACACCTGGCAACAAAATGTTTAGTTTCCTAATAGAATAAGTTGCTCAGTGGGATACTCCGTAAAACAAGTTGCCAGTAACTGGGATTGCGTTACAATACCGAATTTCTAACACATGTTCAGTTCTAAGCAAGACACCCGAATGCGATCATCACATGAAAGTTGTTTTGTTACGTTGCAATAACACGACTGTTTCGTCGTCATCATCAGACTCGTCACGTGATTGCTGGTTGACTTTAGTTAACGTTTCCGTCAATCCGCTCTGGGTCAATCTAAAAACACACGAAATCAAAATTTAGCATTTTCAACAAATTTTAAGTGTTCTTTGAAGCACTGAAACGAAAAAAATTGATTGGTTGATGCAACTTTATCCTGTCGAGAAAGCGACGGTGACGCTATCCTTGGACAAATCGGCACCCTCTTAGAAGTTAACTAATTTCTAAGCTTTCCAGTCAAATTTTAACTTCTTTCATGTAAATTTGCTGCTTCTCAGAAGCCACCTAGCAGAAAAAAATCATCGTAAAGCTCCTTTTCCAAGAACAATAATAGGGCCAGGGTGCGAGTTGAACCCAGATCATACGATCAGGGCGGTCCTTAAAGGGGGTGAAGCATCCAGCTGGGATTATGCGCAAAAACTAAAGAATAATCTAAAACATATCTTCACCAAATTTCGCCACTTTACGTCTTAGTGTTTCTGAGATATTAGGTTTCAAAGTAAGGAGATCTCCTTAACAGTGTTGCCAGTTAAAATTTCATTTTTCTTAAAATAATGTGTATTGTAATCTTTCACATTGGTTTGAAAGCTCCTGAACGCCAGACTTATGCATCAATTAGTGTTACAACAGAAATACTTCTAAAATTTAAATAATATATCCCAATTCCTAGAAACTTGGATTTCAACCGGCAACACTGTCGGGGAGGTCTCCCAACTTTGAAAAGAAATATCTCAGAAACCATAAATCGTAGAAAGCTAAAATTTAGCGGAGGAGTGTTTTAGATGTTTCTTTAATTTTTGCCCATAATCCCAGCTGGATGCTTCACCCCCTTTAAATCGATGCCTTTACCTTGTCAGTCACGTTGCTGACTATTTGGCAAGAATTTCCTTCGCTCAGTGAGAGCATAAAAAGCTGAGCTGCAATGAAAGACGACAGAAAAGTTGCGAAGAACCTTTCACTCACTGAGTCAAGCAGGTTCAGAGAACAACTAGCTGACTCTACTCGGCATTAAAGTTGGCAAAGTTTATTGTTTTTGAGAGAATCTCGACGTATTTACTAGTAAAAGTTTTTGCTGTCGGCTCAAGGTGTGTACTGTGTAACTGAACCCGAACAATTTTGAACAGATAGATTCTAATCAAAACTCAAACCAAAATTGATTCTTGGCTGATTTTTTAGAACTTTGTACATTATTTGTTTTGCTTTCAAATTGTACAAAAGCATTTTATTATGCCTAATGACCAAGTCTAGTTCTTAAACATTGAATAAAATTTACACTGCGATTTCAATAAGTCCAACAACTCTGCGATTTTAAAAAACTTTTATTTTTGCTGGGTGAAGTTTTTAACTTGTCAAAAGTGATCGTAAGGTTAGGCAGGAAACCTAAAGTTTTACGGAAGAATGGCAACATTTGAAGTGACTGCAAAAGATTAACAACGAAAAAATGCCAACAAAGCGTATTTTGCAGAGTAGGGTAAGTTTTCCCAATTACCGATAATGCGTTTCGCGTACGATAGCTTTTACAATGTTAAATGCAAAAAAGGTAAAACAAATTAAATCAAATCGCACGTTTATTACGCATTCACACGCCAAACTTGGCGTAAAACCGTGAGCGTGCGAACGTATTTTTAGTTTATTTGAAACAGAAATTTTTCAAGTAGGGGAAATCGCCTTACCAGCGTTCAAGCAGCCAGTTGGTTAAAATATACTTAGGTTACACTCGTACTTTCACCATTTCACGCGCAATTTGTAGATCGGGTCTTTTAAGCTGCTCTCAAACGTGCGTAAAGACTTGATGCGAAATGGTTTGAAGATGCATATGTTTGAAAAAACGCTTGCTAAAACACCATGTTCAAACATTCTCGCGTGAAGAGTAAAGTTTACTGTAACCCCATCCCAACATCAAAAAAAATGCGTGCACGCGTATTCAGCAAAAGTATTTTTAATTTTTATCAAGAACGTAACATGTTTCCTTTTTACTTGTACTAGGTTTGGGCACTTTAATTAATTCAGTGTTAAAAAAAATACAATTTTGATTATCACTTTTTATAAAGTACTTCTGTCAACAACTATTTTCCAAAATTAATTGCTGCTAATTAACTGCTATCTGCTGCCTAAACGAGCATTGTACCCTAATTTTTTTAACCTTAACACTAAATATGTAAAAACTAATTGATTACCAACGTTTTGTCCCGTTTTTTCATTGTTCGCGTTAAATAGCTTTAACGGAAAGGATTTTGATTTTGGGGGAAAAAATTAGCTGTGACAACATGAAAGCATCAAATTTGCATACGCGGTTTCAAACTGACTTACTAATCTGTTAGGTCCCGAGGTTAGGATGTGTTTTTGCCAGGTTTCTGCCGTGGCTTTGGCGAAAAAGGTGTGTTTTCAAAATTAAAATTAGGCTTATTGGTATTTTCTGACTAATTTTCTTTTTTGTCGCCAAGATATTCGGTTTGGTGCATTTAGAAACAAACTTGAAAAATAAGCCTAAGCTGATCGGCTAACACTAATAATTTTGGTTTACATCATCTAGACCTAGGTAATTGTTATTTGTAATCATTAGGGTAAATTAAGCCCGGTATAAAAACGCAGCGAGCAAGTTTAGACTTGCAGCTTTCAAAAATCTACTGATAGGCTACATAACCAACGGTATGCTAGTAGGCCTAGAAGCTTAGTCTGGTGGTAGGCCTAATGCAGGTAATTACTAACGTATTTTACCAAAAAATTTTAAGCTAAAGAGAATGAAACGAAAATAAAGAATTTTTTTTAAGGGTTTGATCAGGATTAGGTTTGGGATAGTATATGCCTTCTTGTAACCATGGTAATTATACGTTCTATTCTAACAATGTCGCAGCGTCCACACGAGTGACACCTAACGGTCGATTCAAAATTATTGAAAAAATGGCAGGATTGCTATAGCGAAAAAAAGAAATGCAAACATCTTTCGATGTAGAAATCAAAGAATTCTAAAATTAGCCTCAAGAATTAAAGAAAAAATACAATTTTTGGTTGGCATCGCAATAAACGAGTCAAAATTAGACCTCAATGGCCCCTTTAATTCTTTTACATGGATCGCAGTATTACATCTATTATTGCATCGAAACTTTACAAAATTAATATAAAGGAAAATGAATTGATGCACTGATCTTACTAAACTGACAAACACAATATTTGTTGTTAAATAGAATAAGGTAGTGCTTCGGTAGTTTCCTGCTTAATTACATTCGTTGCTACCAAAAATGCCACTGACACAATTTAATCAATGTCCGGTGACAAGATACCGAGATAAGAGCGCCACCATTTTGGCTGACTACGAGAACAATAAGCGACTGGCTGGTCAGTTTAATGACGTCATAACCAAAGCAGGAGAAGAATCCATTCCAGCAAATCGTATGATTCTTTTGTGCTACAGCTAATCCTTTAAAACCATGCTTCTAACCGAGTCCAACGAACAATCTCAGAAACGTATTCGAGAAATTATAGTGAATGGAAAAGCTGCAAAAATGATTGTTAACTAGATGGGAGTTTGCCAGCAAACCCAGTAAACAACCGACGCGTAGCTAATGCTGTGACGCTCAAAAGTACTTTTTGTCAACCGTAAAATCTGCAATTATTCAAAAATATCTGATTATGAAACCCCCAGAAAAGTAGAGTCAAAATATTTGCTTGTTAAATATCTCCTGATATCATAAAACACGGGCACCCTAGCTTGAGCCGTTCAAAAAATTGATTTTTGAGGGGTCCATTTGGGGGGTCCCCGAAGGGGGATGGCACCCTCAAACTATGTCAAAATATTTGTCTGTTAAATATCTCCTGATATCATAAAACACTGGCACCCTCAGTTGAGCCATTCAAAAACTTGATTTTTGGGGGGTCTATCCGGGGGGTACCCGGGAGGGTGGCACCCCCAAACTATGTCAAAATATTTGTCTGTTAAATATCTACTGATATCAAAAAAAACTAGCACCCTAGCTTGAGCCGTTCAAAAAATTGATTTTTTGGGACCCCATTTTGGGGGGGTTCCCGGTGGAGTTGCCCCAAAAAATTTCGGGAGAAAAAATTGCGTTTGCAGCTCAACAACTTTACACAAAAACTAGATTTCGATGTTTTGTGGTTTAGGAGAAGTAGAGCGTACAAAAATTAGGAAGAAAAAGGAAAAAAAACTCATCGCGACCAAAAGTGGGTTGGTTGGGATGAAAGGATATCTTACGACATACAACCACATGAAATATTTTTGCCGTACTTAAGTCGTTTTTGTATGAGACCGCGTTTTACGCCAAACTTGCGGGGCGGTTTTCGGGTTCTAAAACCGAAGTCACGTGACCTATTGCCTTGAAATTTGGTACAAACATACAACTCATTATTCTCAAACTGCTGTCAAAATTTCATATTGCTAGACCCAACCGTTCTCAAGTTATAAACAAAAGTCTGAAATTTCGCACTCGTTAGTTTGAAAATGGCCGAGTAAAAACAAAGGAACACGCGACGCGAGGGTCGGTCGTTCCAATTACATGTACTCCGGTTGCATTGCGATAGACAATGATGGTATTGTGAATTTGCTGGCTACTGTCCATTTTTCACAAAATGGAAGATGTCAAACAATTCTGTTTCGAGCTTTAGGAATCTGCTTTAACCGTAGATAACTGCATCGATGTTTAAAAGCTTTTAACCCTGTACGAGAGCACATCAGATATAAACGAAACCTACCTGATAATTAGCAAAAATTTTGATCAAAATCATACAATCAGAAAACTTGAAAATGCTTTCCAACAATTATTTCTATGCATTGTTAGGCAAACTGAACTCTGAATTTGTTCCAGAATAAACAATCTATACGGGGATTATCAACTGGGTCAAACATGATAACAGAACGCAACGTTTTGCCAATCTGTTTTTAAGTCGTGACCTTCAAACAAACCCAATTTAGTTCCTTGAAGGTGTGGTTGCAAAAGATGACTTAATGCAGGATAACAAGGACTGCTTGAACGCCGTAATGTACCGCATTTTCGAAACTCTACGAGAATCGCAACGGCACCATGGCGAAAAGACAGCCCCAAAGATTTTGTGTACAGGAGGTGAAGCGCCAGATAAAGTGACAGAAATCTACAATAGTTCAGAGAATCTAGAGCAGTACTATCCAAATGATTTCCGCGATTATCTAACAAATTCAGTGCATTCTTCGATGTATTTGCGTCCGGTTTCCCCTTTTGAAATTTTATGCGTCATAAAACAACTTAATTGTAACAAAAGCTGTGGACTCGATGGAATTGATGCTAAATTTGTTCAATTAGCAGCTGAAGTTATCGCTCCTGCACTATGTTTGCTATTTAATGCATGTTTTGAAAATGGCTTTTTTCCTACATGTTTGAAAGAAGCCAAAGTTGTGCCAGTGTTTAAATCTGGTGATAGACGAAAATTAACTAACTATAAACCCATATCGATACTGTCCTGTTTTTCGAAACTTTTGAAAAAAATTGTGTACTCTCGAACGATCGATTTTTTAAATTCCAATTCAGTATTGTGTCCAGCTCAATACGGATTTAGACCAAAGCAATCAACTGTTCGTGCTATTATGGATATAGTCTCAACTTGTTTTGACAATGTGGAAAATAAGAAATTTACTGGTCTCCTACTATTGGATTTAACTAAAGCATTTGATACTGTTCAACATAAAATACTGCTCGCAAAATTAAACCATTATGGCATTCGAGGTGTTGTCAATAATTTCTTTGAATCGTATCTCACAAACAGATCTCAAGCTGTTATAATTCACGATAATCATTCTTCTAAGTCCAATATCGATATAGGGGTCCCTCAAGGCTCATCCCTAGGGCCATCAAAATATTCGCTGTCACGTGCAATTTGTTTGAAAAGCGCGTCTACTCGGTTTTGCATTTTACTACGTAGTTTTCTCTAATGACATCATAAAGATGTCATTTTGGTTTCATTTTGTCGGTGAGAAACTGGTTTATCGATGTTGCAACTTTCATGACATTATTCCGTCAACTTTGGCTGTAATAACTAACGATATGCACTCTAATTCAAAATTTTTTGTAAAAATTTGGAATCAATCAGCCATATCGTGACGTCATAATAAAACAATCCAAAAATTATTTTGTGAAAAGTTTGCAATTATCTTCCTCTTTCGTTTGAATCTAAAATCGACTGTCTACTTTATACAAAAATACGATTTTTAGAATCCAAATCAACCCTACCTCAGCGAAAAATTTCGACACCGTTTCGCCGGGGAATCCCCGATTTTGAAAGAACATTTATTCAGGATTTCAAAAATATAGGTGAAAAAAAATACATTTTTTGGGTGCTCGTGAACTCTGCTGGCGACTGCACTAATAATGCAGTTCAAAATTAGCCGTTTTCCTCTTACTTCAGTGTTGCCATTTCGTCAATCTTGTGACAGAAGACTAACTTTTGAAGACCGGCTTACATTTATTTGATAGCATATAATTTTACAGTTCTCAATTTTACTTTGTTTTACAAGAACTCTGACGCAAAACATTTATGGTAGTGACTATTTCACCGAAAATTTTCAAGTTTAAGAGAATAAAACGATAATGAGAAATATTCATCCGCGCTTTTTTTATTTGCTTTTTCAGGGGTTAAGATTAGGGTTTAGGTTAGAGTTTGGGTCAGATTTGGGAATAGTTTTAGAGTACGCATTTGAATTTGGGTTAGATTTGATTCAGAATTAATAAAAAACTAGATAAAAATTTCCAGTGAAATAAAGCCTTCCAACATTTATTCAGAATCAGGAACATGCGGTAACTTTTTGAAATTTTGTTTCCAACAGGCAACCCAGGCAAAATTTCTAAAGGGAAATCTAATCTATTATATCTCGAGAACGGAAGGTCGCAGAAAGCTCAAATTTGGTGAAGTTAGTCTTCAGATCTGCCTAACTTTTTAACAGAAAAATCGAGCCAAAAAATTTCCGACCTGAATGCCCGTTTAATGTTCGCATGTGAAAGCTTTAATCATATAATTTTAATGCTGGTATCACCTACCAAATCGAATTGTATTCAGGCGATTTGGTTCGACGTCAACATCAGGAAAGTCCGATACGATATCTTTTTCATTATGACTTCATCATATATAATAAGATTTATACCTAAGCTTCCTTGACCAGTACACAGCACAATGCTTTTCGGTCTTCGGTCAAGCAGCCACCTGTCCACCGCACAAAGGTGGAGGTTACCTCTTTTAATGCTAAACCCCAAGCAATAAATATAGTTTGATCCGATCAGAAATCAAGAGCGAATCTACCGTTTCAGTACGGGCTGCTCTCCATGCTAGATAGACCACCGATTGTTATAGATTAGACTTTACTGAAATGAGTAAATGGTATGCAGTCAACGAACTAGCTATTTGTTGCATTCGTGGCATTGCTAGCAAGTTGCAAATCTTATCAGTAGAATTATAAGATCATTTAATTATTAACATTATTGCGACTGTGTAATTTATCAAGTCAATGTTTTCACAAACACTCCACCAAAAATAGTGGCAGTATGAGCTTAATGGCGGGGTTTCAAAACTTTTGCAGAGATTTCTAAACCTTTGCAATGCTCAGGAACTATAGCATGTTCGTTCCAGTACAAGCTCATATTGCCTTCCTAACACTCTTTACGATAAAAAAAAAAGTGAAGACCATTGGACTTGTTCGCTACGAGTAAGTGGTATGCACCATGCGGCCGAGTGCTATTTATTGTTGCAGATAATTACAGTGGTTCCTTTTTTGGCATAAAGTTAGAGGGTAACAGCATAAGAGTAATGCTGTTTAAGTTGCAACTTTAACTTCAAAAAATATATAGCAAGTGTTTTCAGTTAAAAAATAGGATTGCCGAATCGCTAAAACATTTTACTTGTTACGGAGTGAGCAAGTTGATAGAAAATTTCAGATATATAAGGTAACTAATCAGTGGTTAAAAGCACCGATTAGTGGTCAAGTGGATAGAGCATCTGCTTCCGAAACGGTCGACTAGGGTTCGATTCCCAGTCGGGTCAAACCAAAAACTACAAAAATTGGTAGTCACAGCTCCCCTGCTTGACGTTCAGCAATTAAGGAACAGTGTGAAGCTTCCATCGTGTGTGGTAGACAGGTGGGCAGGTCGCAGCATGACTCGAAGGCCGAAAGGCCCCTTCACCATCTCCTAACCAAAGCAACTTGGTGAATAAAATGCAATTGCAAAAAAACAAAACTGATACACATAAAACTGCTGCAGTTTGAGAGCAGTTTATACAAATATAACAAATGCACCACCTGCTAAACTAAACCAAACAGATAGACACCAGAATGTTTATGATTTTATGCCATATTAAGCTGAGTGCACTGTGCAGTCGAGATACAATAAAATTCGTATGTTTTGTTCGTTTGAAAGACATGAGCAGTGATATACAATGCTACTACAGAACATTTTTGACAAAGTAATGTAATAATGAATGTTTTGTTTGTTTCAAAGATTTAAGACACAGAATATGATGCATGATAACTGATAACATTCTACAATTAAAACAAAACTAAAGTGCTAGAAAGATTACAGAGATACTTGGCAGATTAAAAAAAGTTAGTAAATGTCACTGTCTCACTTCAACCACCAACTCGTAACAAGACATCGACATAACAGCGCCACCACTCTGGTAGACTACGCGAAAAACAAGCGACCTGCTGGTAAGTTTAATGACGTCATGATCCAGGCAGAAGAATGATTCCAACCAACCGCATAGTTGTCGCGCTACAGCGAATTCTTTGAAACAATGTCTCTGAACGAGTCCAGCGAACAATCTCAGGACCGTAATCAATACATTCAACTGCATGGAAACACTCTTAGAACAATCATCCAATACATGTTCACTGGTTGCATTGACATGGAAAGCAATAATGCAGTGAATTTGGTAACGACTGCTCGTTTTGTTCAAATGGAAAATGTCAAACAATTCTGTTTCGAGTTTTAAAATAACATATAGTACGATACCGACCAATCAGGAACCGAATCGGAAGTAAAGAACATTTCGATCACTAGCCTAACGCTCCACCAACGGAGTTAGATCGCCGTTATGATGAAAACAGGCGGTCCCTTATACTGTACAATCGTCCTTCCCAACCAAAAAGGACAGGGATGCTTTGTCCTGAGCTCTATTAACAGTCTACCAAAATTAATTAATGGTTTCCGAATCACGAAAGCCACAATTGTTATTTACGAGACAATCTTTTTTTATCACCAAAACATAAAAATTTACATGTTAAACATGGAAGCAGTGAACACCAATTTCTATACTTAACTGATTCGACCCGACCAGGAATCGAACCCGAGTCTACCGTTTTAGTAGCAGACGTTCTATCCACTTGACCTCTGACATAGAAGAAACAGCTTTTAATATTGGTATGATGATCGTGGGAGAGAGGTTAATATGCAGTCGAAAAACCAGCAGTTTGTTGCATACGTGGCAATGCTTGCAAGTTGCAAATCTTATCAGTAAAATCATAAGATCATTCAATCATTAACATTATTGCAACAGTGCGGTTTGTAACGTCAATGTTTTCTAAAACACTCCACGGAAAATAGCCAGTATATAACTGGCTGATTGCGGGATTTCAAAACTTCAAAAACTTAAAATGTTCATGAAATGAACTCTATTCCAGCAGAGGCTGTTGGAGGTTTCGCAAGGATAAGACTATTAGTTGATGCAGAAACTGACAGATTTTTTTTTATAAAGTTCGAATATAGCAGCAGACACATTGTAATTCAGTTACTTTTTAAATGATTTTGAAATAAAAAAACCTTAAACAGAAAAGCTATTTAATTAAAAATTTATAGGCTTCAAAATCTTTAAAAAAATTATTGTCACCAACTGAGCTTATGCTTTTCATTACTGGAGCTCATGATGACTAACAAACGTATAAAAAAAATGTTGCCACTTGCACTAATTACTGCTAATGTGCAAATGCATTAAATTGCTCCCATAATAAACCACTTGTCGTAACATGCAACGTTTTGTTCGAGTTACGATGTCGTATGTTTTACTTGTTTCAAAAAGTTTAAGACATTGGAACTGACGTAGCGTTTTTCTATGTCCACTGCTCAGGTTCGGTTTTTGGTTCCGGTGACCAAAAAGTACTAATTACCAAAAAACGTGCCTTCAAAGAGTTAAGATGCCACCTAAAGACCATCGCTAACAAATAAACTTGATTGTCACGGTTGTTTCATAATTTGTCACGACTCAGCAATAAAGCAGGGACCGGAACCGAGCCCGAAAAGTGGAGATGCAAAAAATGTCCAACAGAATGTGAGAGTTAACAAACGCAATTTACGTGTTAGAAATATTAAGGAGATACTTCATTTAGCTGGTCTTAGAAGTGCCAGCCAAATGTCGCTGACACAATTCAACCAATACCCTGTGACAAGATGCCGAGAAGAAGCCACTGCATTGGCTGAATACGCGAACAACAAACGACTTGCTGGTCACTTTAATGACGTCATAATCCAGGCAAGAGATGAGTCCATCCCAGCGAATCGTCTGGTTCTTTCGTGTTACAGCAAAGCCTTCGAAACAATATTTCTAACTATGTCCAACGAACTATCTCAGGAACGGAACATACCAATTCAACTGGATGGAAAACCTCTTAGAATGATCATTCAATACATGTACACTGGTTGCATTGATATACATAGTGGCAATGTTCAGGAGTTGCTTGCTGCTGCTCAATATCTTCAAATGAAGGAAGTCAAAAAGTTTTGTTTCGAGTATTGCGAATCCGCTTTAACCGTCGAGAACTGCTTTGGGCTGTACCGGCTTTCACTACAGTACGGAAATGTATCAGACATGAACGAAACTTTGCAATTAATTAGCAGCAACTTAGACTACGTTGCACGATCTGAGAATTTCACAGAGCTTTCCAAAGACCAATTTATTACTATGATAGGCAAATTAAATCCAAATTTGATTAAAGAATCATCAATGTACACTGCGATCATTACCTGGGTAGGTCAAGATGAAAGCCGAAAACCGGATTTCGTGTGTTTGTTTTTAGGCATTCTCAACCTTCACAAAATTCCAGTGCAATTTCTTAAAGACGTTGTGGCAAAAGAACCGTTGGTAAAACAAAATGAGGATTGCTTCAAAACGGTAAAGTTTCGCATTTCCGAAAAACTTCTGCATCATAACAACGATCAAGACTTGGAAGATGATGACCTAGAAGGTGATGTCCCAGATTTCATGTGCGACAATGACCAAGCCACTCCCACTAATAACAGAATTTTACGCATAGGAGGCCTTAAGAACACAGTTAAAGAAATCTATAACGCAAAAGGAACAAAAGAACAACAGTTTCCCAACTTGCCATACAGTTTGAATCGTCATTGTGCGCTCACACTTAATGATTACGTCTATTGCATTGGGGGAGAAGAAAATGCGAGGTGGTCGCCACAGACGTTCAACGAAGTATACAGAATGAATTTGAAACGAAGAAATTTGAAATGGGAGGAAATATCACCAATGTTCAAAACAAGGCGTTCATTTGGCGCAGCAACTTTTAGCAGCAAGCTGGTTGTAGCAGGTGGAATTGATCCTAAAGGACCTAAATCTTCCAAACTCATACATAAATCAGTTGAACTGTATGACGTTGAAAGATCACAATGGAAAAGACTTTTACCAATGCAACGAAGGAGGCATAGCCACGCTCTAGTAAATGCGGGCGGGAGCTTGTTTGCAATTGGAGGTCAGACTGGTCACGGATCATCGACCATGTGTGCAACTGTAGAACGATTAGACGATATTACGGAAAATTGGAAACTGGTTCAGCCAATGAATTCAGCAAGGTACGAACTGGCAACGGTGTTTTGTGGTGAGTTTATATACGCAATTGGAGGTATTGGTGAGTCAAAGTCTGCGGAATCGGTCGAGAAGTACGATCCAAATATCGACCAGTGGAGCTTCATACGAAATATGAAAGTAGGGAGAAAAGCACATGATGCTTGTGTGCTGGAAGGCAAAATCTTTGTAGTGGGAGGAAGAGGCTTTAGAGCAAATAATTCCATAACGTGCTTCGACCCAACGAAAGGTCAATGGTCAGATGTTGAGCACCATTCTAAGTTTGCCTACAACCATGCCATTGTAACAATTTAAACCTGTTATTGCGCGATTTTATTCAATTTAGCATGAAATCAGTCAAAAAGGAAAATAATAAAAACATATCGATTTTCACTAAGAATAAAAGAGCCAAAGCTGTCGTAAACATTTTATTAAAAAAAAAAGAAAAGTTTCCACTAATTACTTAAGTCATTGAATGGAATAAGACTGACAATAACCTAAGTGATTAGTCGAAACGTCTCTTTTTTTTTAATAAAATGTTTACGACAGCTTTGGCTCTTTTATTCTTAGAGAAACTGTTTCTCAAGACCAATTGTTATGCTCCAAAGTATATCGCCTTTTATACCAGGAAAAGCCGAAACCGATTTTTGATATTTTGAGCTGATATGACGTTGAATGAATTGCAGTTTATACCTGAATTGAACGTCAGCAATTTCACATAAAAAGATTCTCTAGTTAGATCATTGGCGATTGGAAGAATGAGGCTTATAAAAAAAACTTACCAACTCATGCAAACGTGCATTTTATGCAAGTTTACCTATACTGTACAATGACTTAAGTCTCACATCATATATTTCTAGGTCCAGTCTACACTGAGCGTAAAATCGTAGGAGTGAAAGCGTATCCCAAAGTTTATTTTAAGCAACGAACAGCTTGTACGCTGGTAACGTCGGGCGAACAGAATTTCTGTTTAAGTGAAAGCAAAAATACGTTGTACGCCCACAACGTTACGCACAAATTAGGCCGGGTCTATCTGGCGTAGTACCAGTCAACAAATTGATTTGAATTTCTTCAACCTTCAACCCTGACATCGCTCGATCGAAGGAACTCTTATTAACCCAACCAAGTTCTTCTCAAACTTTTCGCTTTCGTGTACTTTTGAGCCCCCACTATTCCTGCATCTATCCACTTCAAACCCTCCTTCACGTTACATTGTTTCCTCCGCACATGTCTTTACTAATTCGACGAACTCGACGAAGTAAGCTACACTGCACTGTGATATTCACCAAGGATTATTCAACGCGAATTTGATGATTGTATTAATGTTATATCCTAGCCAATTCTTTTAAAGCATTTCAAGCGACTTGATAATAACTGTTATTTTTAAAAAAGCAAAAACATATAGCTATCTACGCCCTCAGGACACCGTGGACTCCAAGACTGAAACGCCACTATCTCTTTCCTGGTTGCTCTAACTTTTAACCGTGTTGTTATTGTTTGTGTTCGTATATTTCGCGAAGAAATAAACTGATTGATTGATCTAAACGATACTTACGGTTGGCTTTCTATTTCCTCATCTTCATCGATAGGTACAGATAGATACGGATTATCGCAACCAGGGCGAAATTTGTAGCCAGTTATCACGAAGAATAGAAGTGAGACAATCTCGTAGAATAACTAGAATAAAATATGGGTTTAAGTCATAAAAGTCACGATAAAATCTAAAAGAAACTTCAAGGGTGCTTGCATTCAACAGCAGAGGCGCAGGCAAAAAGCTGCAAGCTAGTAATCAAAACATCCTGATGACAACACATTACGATTAAACGTACAGTAGCTTTTATACATGGTATTCGGCAGCGTGTTTCGAAACGCAGTTTTTCAAATTTGCACGCGTTTGATAAAGCTTTTAAGAAGTCGCACATGATACGCTGACATGATAATTGCCGTGATTGAACTTTGAATCTAAGGGAATGTGGAGTCGTGCTCGACTCTAATCGAAACGGTTAGTAGGTTTTGCAGCAATGGCAACGGGAATTCACAAAACAGCAATGTACCGAAAAAAGAATGTCTATCGCATTTGAGTTGTCATATAAACCGTGTGACTAATCTCTGTTCAAAATCGCATCTAAGTGACAACCTTTCTACTTACATGATGCACCCAAGTGTAATGAAACGGCAACGTAATCTGAAGCAAATAGACCAACACTCTTCGGAAATATAAGTAAAGAATGACCTGGAAAATATACTTCAAAGAACGTAAAATAACAAAAGCTTTAATGCTAGTCAAAAAAGTGCGGTCTTAACAAAAATGTTTCGAACTGTTCAAGTATATCACTACCACCTTAGTCTATTTCAATGAACTTTTGTAGTTGAGTAAGTACTGATGATGAACTAAGACAGTTCGAAACGTTGACTATAATAAGCGTTTTGTTGCTAAGGGTGTACCGTTTTTAATTGAGATCATTAAGTTTACCGTTTTTACATTACAAAAAAATACACATCTTAAACAACCGCTAGTCAAAGCAGGGATGAATGAAGCTCTGGGCTTTGCGAAGTTAATAGTTATACTGTCTTTTCCTAAGGTAAGTTTACATTGGACACGAAGCAAAGCGAAACGAAGGTCGGCAACTTTCGCGGAGTGGTCGCTTACATCACTTGCTCAAAACAGGCAAACCGCTCAGCAACAATTAAGTCTAAGTGACGTTAAGCAACTGCTCGCGAAGTTTGCGACTAGTTGAAACCTTTCGCAAGTTGTCAATGACGTCAAATTTTGGTTGCTTTGCGTTGCTTCACATCTAGTGCCAATGCAATTTTATTCTCAATTCTAATTCACCGCTTCTCTGCTTAGCGTTCAGCATTGAAAGCAAAAGTGTGGAGCTTTCAGCGAGTATGGTACACAGGTGGCTGCGGCAGCTTGATTTAAGACTGAAAGTTGCTTCGTAGTTTTCTGGTCGAAGCAAATTGGCAACTATAGAATAAGTCCAATCCCAAACAGCCAGGGCACGAAACAGCTACTCGCATTGAGAGCAATCTACGATAAATGTCTTTTGCATGAATCTACATCTAATCTCCACAAGCGAAGCGGCGAGCAACCTTCCAGAAGTTACCCATTTCTCTTTAAGTATTTTATGTTCATCGTTCTAAAGCCACGCAACCAAATTGTCTAACCTAGATCGAAAGAAAATCTTGGCTCAAAGCAAATCAATTTATCACTTACCATTACATAAAAATGTTGGAACAACCGGAGTTTGACCACGCTGATCGCTGCCTTTCCATCCGTATCCGATGCGTCCTGGAGGTGGCGAATTGACCTGGAAACAAAAAGATAAACTTCTGCTAATTACGTAATAAATTACGAAGCTTTAACGGTGACTCCAATATTCCATCACTAATTCCACCGTTTCAAAATGTCCGTATACGCATACATCTTTGCTGCCCTCTTGCGATTGGTGACACAAAAATCGAGACTCAGCAGAAAAAACTATAGGACCTTGTCAGGTTGGATATAACTGATCGTAGTTAAGAACAATTCCTCAAAATCAAAGAAGATTGCTGGTGGCGGTATTTGTAGATCCAATTTTAAGATTGCTCAACGGCAAAAGATAGGACAAAATAATACAATGAATATGTATTATTAGGTAACGTACCATGACACAGAGACGAGGATTATTCCGAAACAAAGAATATCAAAGAGAAACATGAGCTCAGTCCATGTGAATGCGGGGTAGGCGGCATTGCCAGACTCTTCATGGATCATATACGCGATGTTCGCTACCACCTACCACAAAACATTGTGAAAAGACAAATTAATATTGTGCCACAATAATAAGAGTTACTTTTAAATTTTAAACGAAGCTGTATAAAGCAAGGTTCACAACTGTTAACCCAGATACGCTCCTAGCTAGTACAATGTATATTGCATAAGCACCATACGCTACGAAGAAAGGGGATAAGGGGAAAATTTTACACTCTTTTGGGCAAACAAAAAACGCAATCGAGAAATCGCTTGTTTTTATGTAAGTCTTACCAGCCATGATTCAAGTTCATTACCCACTGAAACGCTTTTAAGGTACTACATCCTTGTCCGCCTGGTCCTTAGCTGGTCTTGTCAGAATCTGATTCTTGTTTTACAAGTACTTGAATAACATGAATACAATATTATCTCATCTCTATCCCACCCTCCAGTAGATTTGTGGGATAAAACAACCTAAAGTTTTAAAATTGAAAATTTATGTCCAAAACTTATATATACCACAAGTGTACGTACGGACCTATAAATAACCTCTCAAGTCAGCATATGAAGTCAATGCAAATCTGGTTCGCAACAACTTCTACCTGTATCGGGATGACCACCATAAACAACTTCTTTTCTCTATCAGAAAGCACGTACTTAATGAACGCCCATCCGGTTCCGATCAGAAGCAAGCAAATAAACAAGAGAGTGCCTTTCAATCTAAAATGTTTAATCTTTCAACAGATAGTGTTCTTTCCAATCAATTAAAAACGCTCTCTATGGTAGATGCTAGCGCACGAGCCAGTAATTAGAAATCGTAATTTCAAAATTTTTCGAGACTTTTTAACCTGATGTCGAGATCATTAAAGGCGCATGATAATGATCACTATAACAGGAGAAAGCATTCGAATCTGGAAGAGGTGCTACCAAAATTTTGCAGGAACCAGATCTCTCAACTTTGCAAGCGGTTCTTTCGAGAAAAAAGTGCAAATCATCCAATGCAAGCAATTTTTTACAACCGGTTCCACGTTCTGGATGAATAGCACCACTGATTGTTCTTGCTTTATGATTGCTGGGAAACGTACTGTGCTTCAGTCAGACAAACGTGCAATTTCAACTGAACAAAAAGACTTCAGAAGCCGGGCCACCATCCAACGTCTAGAGTGCTCTACTAGAGTAAAATTAAAAGTCGTATCAGCGTGTCCAGATAACACATTAAAAAGATATATATTTCACCATTAAAAATATTCTACTAAACAAAACCAAAAGAAAATCACAAGTGCAGTCGTGTTGATGCAAAATACAAAAAGGTTATGCACACTCTACTTACAAATGAACGATGTAAAATATGACCGCCCAAGCCTCCTGCTTTCCGTCTCTCCCAATGAAGTAATAATCGACCTAAAAATATTCCAGTAATAAAACTTAACTATCCTTTAATCCTGCAGAAATGTAACCTGATGACCTTTCACGCTTTCAATCTTCGTCACTACTGAAAAAATTGGGAGTTTTTAATATCCAAATAGCGCTTAATGGTTTTAAAAGTTTTTAAGCTTTTAAATATCCAACCATTAATACCTACAGTATACTAAAATTTTAACTAGATTAAAAAAGCAAGGTGGACTTGGAAACCGAGATACAAAAAAGCTAATGATAACCACTTTTCTTCCCTGTTCTTGAAAAAAGGAGATATTATTAGTCCTGAAATATTTGCTTTTAACCAGTATAATTGTGCCACAATGTAATTCGTACCATTTCGCATTAGCAACAAAACGGTAAAAGAAAAAAGTTAACGCATGCCACTTCAGGACTTCAGAGTTTTAGAGCAAACTAGAGCTTCCACAATACTTACCGCGTGGAAAGTAATGGATAAAGCTTTGATGAACATGAACAAAGCCATCAGGTAATGAATTTTGAACACTTTGGCTCGATTTCGCCACAACACATAAACCCAAAACAAGCTAGTGCAGAACGCTATAACAGCCATGATGGCGTACATGGTAGGAAGGTTAATTTCCCCAGCGGATAGATAACTACCCACATTCCTCTGGACAATATCGACCTGTAACAAAGTAGGTGAGTTAGATCATTTTGTTGTGCGAAATCTATAGAGAAAACAGATCGTGCGGCAGGTAGGTACTCAAACATACGTGCTTGTGCAACTGTCCATGCGGCCGAGAAACTATTGACAGTAAAAGTATTTTTCATGCAAAACAAAAATTTATTAGCCGCCACAGCCAAAATTTCATGAAAAAAAGCATTCGGAATCCAAAGTGCGACAATGACGGTTGGATCCCATGCTTTAGGACTCGTATCCGGATACCTAAACGGTTAAGTGGTTAACATACCATGCCGCTTGCTACATCAAATCTCTTCGAAACTCAGCCGTGGGAACCGTGATTAAGATCAATCAAAAGAAAAACGGATGAACAAAACCAAATTATTTTTGAAAAGGAAATGCACCAAAAAAGAACATTTGTATTCAATTGCTGCACCCGTATTTGGGTGTCTTTAGGCTTCAAGGTGCGTTTACACCGGACGTGCGGCAACGCGAAGCGAAAGTAGGCTGAGCTTCCAATGGGTCCCCGGTCACGCTGGTCTCCCCGGTAATGTAAATGCAGATTTACATGCCAAAGCTGGTGCCTCCCTGCCCACTGACGCGATCCCATGCCCTCTCCCCACAGTCATTGCCAAAGTTCGTTATTTCCAGTACCACAATTGGAGATGTCACATCTCCCACTCCTATCTAAACTACCAAGTACCCAAAGTCTCTTCGGAGGAACTGCTCCTTTCTCGCCCTATTTGCTGAGAGCTTTCCCGTCTTCGCTGCCAAGGCCACAGTCTTCTTTTATCTTCATATCTTCACAGGATCAGTCGGAAGGAGAATTCTGCTTGTAGTGCCTGTGGACACCCTCTACAGGACCTCAATCATCTCCTCCTCGACTGTCCTGCCTCTGAACCCCTTCGTAAATCTATCTTTGGCTCGTCTCTCTCTATTCTTGATCTATGGTTCAGACCTTGGGGTGTGGCCCGACGGTTGGGTCTCCGTGGAGTTCCTCCGTGCCCCCATCCCTCATAAGGGGCCGGGTAGTACCACCACCAAGCGAAAGTTGGCAACCTTCGCGAGCGGTCGCTCACGTCACTTACTCAAAATAGGCCAACCATTCAACAATTTTGTTTGAGAGAAATGAAGTAACCGCTCGCGAAATTTGCGCTCGGTTGATACCTTTCGCAAGTTGTCGATGACGTCAAACTTTGGTTGCTTTGCGTCCAGTGTAAACGCACCTTTAGGTACAAGGTTGAGTAGGGTACAATGAACGCAAAACTGGAGTTAGAACTTTAACATGCCTAAGCTTTCGATAAAATACGAATTCGGAAATACCTGTCCCGATAAAACAGCTGATAAACAGTTATGCAGATAAAGTTCATACAACCCCGTCTGCTCTTCCGTTTCAATACGGAAGTATACTGTGGTCGATAAACTCCAAGTGTCCTTGTCAGTTGTCAGAGTGAAAGGCAGAGAAGAAACATTGATGAGCATCTTTTGATCTGAAAAACACATTGTGATGAATACCAGAAATGGAATTCAATAAATTTGTAAATGATCTCTGGTCATTCTGAAAACTTGAGTTAAAGAACGAGTTTTGGATGAGCCTAGTACCTTCGAACGATAGACTAGGAAAATCGCCCAACATCCGAGCAAAAAAAGTAGACAGACGGGTAGTTGAGTAGTGAGTACGCCATCCGGAGTGGAAACCTGAGTGGTAATATGGTACCTACCGTCTACTTTTTGAATGCTGTGAAAACGACTACTTCTCGCCTAGATTCTCCAGCATACTCTGCGCTTTTATGTTCTCGTGTTTTAGAGTTTAAGTCAGGTTTTTGAGTAAAAAAACTTATTTATCGAATATATCAATTTCTAATTCTTATATAAAGATTTATTTGTTATTGCTTTCAAGTAAATGAGCTATTAAAGAAAATTTAAACGTGGCTAATTTTTCCTGGTCAAGACCGAGTTCGATCTTTAAGAAAAAGTTTTCGGACTTCCGTTTGATTTCGCATCCCCGATGTAGATAGACTAAGACAAAGCACTCGAATTAAATGTCAAGCTAGGCCTTGTTGTAATGGACTGTGTTAGTTGCAACTTGAAAGTCACAAACCTTAAATCTTTCAAACCAATAAAATCTCTGGGTCTTAAACTTCTTTTCTGGTCAGTCAAAGCCGAAAAGAATAAAGACATCGTTTTTACAGCGACCCTGTTCCAATGTTCTGGATTCAATCCGAGCCCTAATCACATTTTTTGCATCCTTGAATAAAGCGCTTATTGGTGATTATCTCTGCTCAGTGGCTTCGTACTAGCAGCTAAATTACAGAAGTCAAAAGTCCGGACAACTTCTAAAATGTTTAACTTCTCAAACTGGTGCGGAATCGTCCAAAGGATAGCGTCACAGTCGCCTTTTCATGACAAGAGAATAAAGGTGAATCACACAATCAGTTAATTCACAATACAAAAACAATCACAATACCTGAAGGCTGACTGTCATTTACATTGGCTAAAGATTTATCAGGGGGTTGGTACGCAGATGGCGAGGAGAAATATCTCAATTCAGCAAACCGGTAGTGATAGATCTAAAAAGACAAAAAAGATTGGAGTGAGGAAAAAAGTGAAAAAAAACTACTAAATTGATAACGTGGTTGTATGACGTGATATCGCTTGGATTCTGTTTAAGCATTACAAATACAAAAGTTAAAAAAACTTCACTTAACTGCTGAAAATTTAAGCAAATTAAGCTCCTTAATTACTTATTACATTGCTTTAGCAAAGGTGGCATCCCTAATCGTTATTTTCCAGAATTTGTCAGCTGATAAGGGTGGTACGGTACCATATCTTACACAATTAAAAAAAAACACACTTATATCCAAAACTACAAAATTTAAATAGATAATTTTTTAAATGACCACGTTCATATGGTGGGAGATGAAGTAACAGCGCAGCTACAAGCACATGTCCATTCTGACAATTTTTTTACGAGAAAATGTCTATCCAAGAACTAATCCACTGTTGAAAATGTCTTACGTCCAATACAAAATTGCCCATCTGGAAAATATCGATCAAGACAAATACACAACACTACTTATAGAACCGAAGTGACCTTGCATTTATTATACTGTAATTTGCAAATTAAGAGCACAAGCACATTCAGAATATTCATATCTTACTTCTAATGAATTGTTAGAGGCAAATATGAGAAACGATCTTGATATATCCTGCTCCTCCGAGGGTAAACTTTTTTCCAACTCTTCACCAGCGGTGACAATGTCCAATGGACAACTTACAAGCTCCTGAAATTAAAAATCAAATCACTGCATGTACAGTTCTACTAGAAATGAACTCAAATCAAACAAAATGTTTTATTATACTCGCTGTATTATGCCCAAGCACGTAAAGAGTTGGTAAAAGCCGGTCTTCACGTCATTGCACATACAACAGTCATTGCACAATTGCATATACAACAGCTCCTTTACAAGAAATGTAACAATGGTGGTGAGCCATTGGAAACACTGTGTCCGATTTGACCATACCGAGATTAGAACCTCGGATCTTATGCTCCTGAGACAATCAAATTTACCTCTTTAACAACCAGCCGGTCGAAGCCCAATATAAACTAACACGGTAGACTCAGGTGCGATTCCCAGTTGAGCCAATCAAAAACCACAAAAATCTGGAATAAACAGCTCTCCTCCTTCTTGTTGATACTAAAGAGACAGTGTAGAATCTCCACTATGACTGTTGAATGCTGGTGTTACTATTGACCATTAGCCATGCTGATATTTATAATATATTTAGAATAGCCTAGTTGTAAAGAAAAAACAAAAACGATATACTACTGTAATATTAAAATACAATACATATTCTACTTATATTTAAGTATTAGGAAGGATAAAAAAAAAATTGTCTTTACGCAGTAAAAAGTTAAACGTTACTTACCAAATAGTCTGACCTCCCCCCACTACTTGTCTTGTCAAATCTTAACCCAACCTGTAACAAAAAAAAAATTAGTGCTACAGTTTTACTGAATACGTTCTTTTGAATCGCATGTTTGCAAAACAAAAGGTATAGTAAGCCTTAGGACTCGTTTTTCCACTCCCAATTCTGATGATGCAGATCAGGTTTTCATTTGTTTTAAAGTTTTCCAGTAATTAATTCATCTATATTTTTACAATACCCCAGTAATACCACTCTTTTGGTCACTAGAGTTAATAATTCTTGCAAAAAGAATTCAAAAACCTACTGTTCAACAGTATCTCATTATTTGTTAACGAACTGTTGTATCGGCAACTAACACCAGAAAAAGCTTGGGAGTAAGCAACTGATTTTTTTTTATTCTCTTTTAATACACAGTTTTATGATACAATAGCGGGCATCAATTTACCTGAAAAGGCGTAAAAATAGAACTTTTTGGGAAAGATAATGTAAGGGTCATACTGAAATTACCACCTTTAAGAAATCCAAAAGTGCTCAACATCAAGGTGTCACTCCTTTCATTCTGCACAAAAAATCGTTTTTAATGTGATAAAGAAGTTGATATTCAAAGCAGCACAAAGTGCTCCATGAAGCATGTAACGCTAATGTGGAGCCCAAATTGGTATCACTGCAACTAGGCAACAAAGATTACCAGTGTTGCTGTGAAGAGAAGCTATTGAAAACCGCGTATCTAATTTGACCAGCCAGGACAAAAATGGTCATTCTCACAATTACAAGCACAATTTTAAACTACCCAAACAACATTTGAAGTTTTTCTCAGTAATTTTCTCCAAAATTAAATTGTTTAAGTTTTGTTGCGTCATTTGATGAACACTTGGACCATTGATTAATGACCACCAAATGACTGAAAAAAACAAAATCTAACTTTTTGGTCCGTTCAAGCAATTTTTAAATGATAATAAACTGTAAGATGCAACCAGGATTATGATACCTAAAAGCTTTTAACTTGAAGTTGGCTGAAAAGCAAAAATGACAAAGTGACTTAATAACCCAAGCTGCCTTTTGGTGAACCACTATATCGTATTAAAAAGAAATGCATAGATTCTGAATGACATTAAACAAAATACAATGAAAACGTGAATTCCAATTAAGAAAAGTATGCACAACCACCAATAATAAAATATACGTTATGCAACAATTGTTGGCTAATAAAAGTTTTTTAATTGCTGTGATCAGACAGAGGTTATGAAGTTTTACGCAAAGAAGAAATAGCTGGCTTACCTTCAAGGGAGTTGTCACAAACTCTGAATCAACACAAACAAAACAAACAAATATCACCAAGCAAACACACTTCATTATTATCACTATGCAACAAACCTAAAATACAATAAATAATAAGATGAAAATGAAGAAAACAGTAAATGCAACAAAACTAAACATACCCAAGAACACAATAACTATGAGTCCTCCAATTTCAGAACTTAAATTTCATGTTTTACATAATGGGTATATAATAAAAATCAATGGCAATATTCAAGTCACACTTACAAAATTCAAGTCACACTTAATATTCAAGACCTAAAATCAGTGATTCCTCCAACTTCTAGACTAACCAGCAGTTTCCCTAATTTTCTCTAAAACAATGTCTTTAAAGCTGTAAAAATATGTTCCAAAGCTATGCTTATCATACTACTAGTATTTATTTGCCCTTAAGCCAACAAATCGCTGATTTGCTGAAAAAATTCGGCTTGTGGTAACATTGATTGCATAAGTGCAAAGGAATACCGGTATATGGACTAATGGACAAAATATTACACATTTTTAAATTACTAGAAGTAATGGAACGCCATTAAAGTAATAAAAAAGATCACTCAGCTGAGCTATGACTAGATACTGCAGCTTAAAGGCCACCTAATGTCTGCAAACCGATGCACTTAAAATGCAATAAAAAAGTATTATTAATCGAATGCTGAAAACTTGGTTTAGATGCACGTTCTCAGTTTTTTCAAGCTTTTGCGTTTTTAAAAAGTGACATGACATCATTAGACCCAGGAGTTTGGTGCCTTCGACTAATTTATCTTTGGGGAGGATAGGCGATTTTGGAAAGGCACGTGATAACAGCTTGCTAGTCAAAAAGTGTTGTGCAAAAAAGGCGTAATTAGCTCAAAGTAAAGTCGAATGCACCCAACTCCTGGGTCTAATGACGTCATGCCACTTTTTAAAAACGCGAAAGCTTGAAACTGAGAACGTACATCTAAACCAGGTTTTCAGCATTCGATTAGTAATACTTTTTTATTGCATTTTAAGTGCATTGGTTTGCAGACATTAGGTGGCCTTTAATGTACATGCAAAGAGAAACAATAGTAAACAAATTCAAAGTGTCATTCATCAAAGAACTAGCACAAAAGAAAAAATGCTTAAAAAGTAGTCTATTTGTAGAAATATGTACCGACAGCGTTAAATCATATACGAGAGACACAGTTGTGGTATTAAACTTTCACAACACTATCATGCAAAAAAATGAAATAAATTTTCTAATGATGCTCATAGCAATTCAAAAACCTCACAAACTGGGCAACCACACCAACCTTGAACATAATTCAAAACTCTATTCAAAACCTACACTTTAACCCCATTAAACAAAAAAAAATAAACTAATTAAACAATAAACCAACCACAATATACTTGACCAATTAATTAAACCTGTAAAGCAAAGTTGAAAAATTTCAAAACTGAACATAATTAGAAGTATTAATACAGTATCTAAAAGAAAACAAAACCACTGGCATTTACATACCGATACCAGTACTCACTACTCATGTTCACAGTTCTGGCACCTGCTTTCTGTACTATTAAAAAAAAAAGAAAAATGAAACCCGAAGCAGAAACTAAAAACTATGTTATAAAGTGATTTTTAGTAAAGCAGATAATAACTGTAACTTGCAAGGCCTTATATTAGTAATCACAGGTACCGGTAAGCCATAAAGACTCGAAAGTTACAAGATTAGATGGCATTTCAATCAGATGCTACCCCAGCAAGTAAAATCTTTTTTACTAAATTGTAGACAATGAAATAAAAATATAGATTTGCTGATAAAAATCAGCTCAATCTTGCTGGAAAAAAATGCATCAATAATCATGTTTCTTTGAAGCAATGGTTGAATACATCACATTTGCAAAGTTTGGTTGGTTTTGATATTTTATTACACAAGGACAAAGAAAATCTTGATGTCGAATGTGATAAGGATAACTTGAGTATAACCTTCCAAATACGACTGTGGTATAGGAGCACAAAACTATTTGGGCAATTCCAAAAATAAGTAATGCAAAATTAAAAACAACAGTTTCATCAAACCAATCATTTGACAAAGTCTCCAGAGCACCAGTTAGTGATAGGACACATAAAAGCAAAGAAAAAAATGAGCCAATAATTGAAGTAATGAAAGCCCAACCCACACTGAAATAAGTAACTTTACTTGAAGTAGATATACTCATTACACCAGCAGGAATGCTGAAAAGGCCGCACCATACCCCATAGCCTGATAACGATACATCATGTTGATGCCATCCAGGATTATGTGCGATCCAACCACAGAGCACTGTTATTAGTCCAATTACTAGCAGCACCACACTAAGCACTATCTCAGCAATTCCAACAGCTTTAAATAAAAACAAAATTTCGTCGCGTTCTTTTCCTTCTTTGATTGAATCTTTTTGACAGGGTGATGACATTTTTGTGAATTAATCACTACATATCTGTTCTTAATGTAGTAACATATTTTAAATACCTCCTACACAGTTGGTTTCAATCACACTATGCTAGACAAAAAACTTTAAAATTACAGATAAAAAAACAAAAAGCATTACAAATCCAACAATGACAACATTTTTTGTATTATATAACTACCCTTTTTAAGATAAAGGCACATGTCATCATTTTACACGCTAAAGTTCCTTTAGATTGATTGGCATCGTATGCCTAAATTCAACCTGAATGCACTCTATGCTTGCCATTCCAGGCCTGCATGCATTGTCCTGAGCCAGTATGCCTACTGTGTATTTGAAAGAATTGTCATTTTACCGGATTTGGAGTGAAAAATCTCTATTGAGCTGAGGTATAGTACTGTAGTCAAAACAAAATGCCTTTTTTGTCATTAGAAACACAATTTTGCTACCTATGCATTGAAATTTGACCGAAGTGTTAAGGCATGTGTAATGAGTAATGATGCAATATAAATCTTAATATACAGGGTGGCCCATAAGTAGGTATACAGTTATCGCTCGAAAGTGTTACAAAAATTTTTTGTTGGTGGTATATACGTCAAGTCATATTTCAGTTCCTGGTACTTAGCATGTAAT
Source organism: Trididemnum nubilum (assembly GCA_963965965.1). NCBI lineage: Eukaryota > Metazoa > Chordata > Ascidiacea > Aplousobranchia > Didemnidae > Trididemnum > Trididemnum nubilum. Next base: position 38,835,275 of record OZ014476.1, read on the forward strand.
GTGAAGCGCTTTGGAACGTGCTGCTTTGAAAGTAAAACCAAATTTAATCGATTTGAAAGTAAAACCAAATTTAGTCGTAAAACCAAATTTAGTCGATATTGTGATTGCTGTATACTTACTTATGGGCCACACGGTACATATATATATATATATATATCATATAGTGTAATTTGACAACGTATATAGTACAAAAACAGGCAGTACAGAAAAGAAACACCAGTTGCATCCAAGTTTTCCTATTATTTCTCATTCAAATCAAATTTCTATTAGCCCTAAATTTGCAAAACAATCTATTGCAGATATGATTTTGACATATAATGTTTTGCTGTTGAACAAATAGTAAAAATTCAGCTTTAGCCTTAAATACTAATTCAAAATTTGGGTTCATTCCTGCTGTTACAGTAGCTTACAATTTGAACTAGTAATTCAACAGCATACAAAAAACTATCGAAAACAATTTATACAGTAGATTCAGAATTATGTTTAAAGTACATATCATTTTAGCATTAGCAATCTATAACAATTAGCTAAATCTAGAATACAATCAAAGTGTAGAAGCATAAAACTAATTGGATGAATCCAAAACAATGCTATGCTGGAACAATACACTGCTATGCTGGAAACAGAAACATTATCAGAATGACGGTCCAATGTACATAGAGCATCAGCTATCGATAAAATGCATAAACATAAAGAAAAAAAAATTAAGCCAACAATTGAGCTGATAGAAGTCCCAACCTACACTGAAATAGGTAACTTTATTATACTGTATACCTTAAGAGCATTCTAGCTAGTATCACGGTGATTATTCAAAATAACAGCAACCCCACACCAAAGCGAAATCTCAGCAATTCCAACTGCTATAAATGATAACCAAATTTATTTCCATTTTTTTCATTCTTCAATTGAATCTTCTTGAGAAAATGATAACATTTTTCAATTTTATTCATTGAAGCAAAAATGTTGTGCTCATAATAGTAACATACGAGGTATGTTCAAAAAGTCCGTAGACTGTGTGAACTGCACAGCTCTCATTTGTTCCAGGTGCATTCGCTTGGTGTCGCTAGGTTCACAGAGATCAGCTGATAATGACGCCATTTTCTGATTGCAGATATCTTTATTTTATTGCTGGTTATGTTCAGTTAAGTTAAGGGTAGTTTTTTAGTTTGTCGGATTATAAGTTTTACAAATTTTTTTCAAAATGAATAACTTGAAAGAGCAACGATTTACTGTGAAATTTTGTGTCAAACTGTTAAAATCTACTATGGAAACGTTTGCCATGCTTAACACGACTTACAGTGATGTTGCCATGAAGGGAGCGACATGTTTCAGGTGGCATAAACGGTTCAAGAATGGTCGGCTGTCTGTTGAAGATGATGAGCGTTCTGGACGTCCTTCCACTTCAACTGATGACCCACACATTGATGAAATCAACACTCTGGTGCGAGCAAATCGACGTCTGACTGTAAGAGAGCTTGCTGAAGAATGTGGGATAAATTGCATCGCGTTGCTGCAAAATTTATGCCACGTCTGATGACAAGTGATCAACAAGCTCATCATGTTCAAGTCTGTCAGGATTTGCTTGATCACTCAGAAAATGATAAAGAATTCTTGTCAAAGATCGTAACAGGTAATGAGTCATGGGTTTATGGTTATGACGTGAAAACAAAGGTCCAATCTTCACAGTGGACGAGCAAAACATTCCCCAGACCCAAAAAAGCTTGCCCAGTTTGATCCAAAATCAAGGTGCTGCTCACAGTTTTTTTTGATGCTAGTGGAGTTGTCCACCATGAGTACGTTCCTGAAGGCTACACAGAGAACCAGACCAACTACATTGAAGTTTTGAAACGTCTGAGGGATGCCATCTGACGGAAAAGGCCAGAATTGTGGAGGAGTGGTGACTGGTTTTTCCATCATGACAACGCTCCAGCCCATTCAGCCCTCAGAACTGGTGAGTTTTTGGACAAACATTCCATCACTGTTCTTCCCCACCCCCCCTTCCTCACCTGACCTTGCTCCATGTGATTTCTTTTTGTTCCCCATGCTCAAAAGACTTTTGAAAGGAAGAAGATTTGAGACCATTCCAGAGATTAAGGCAAATGCGACGAAGGAGCTCAAGGGCATTAAAAAAGCTTACCTAGACTGCTTCTGCAAATGGAAACACCGCTGGGATAAGTGTGTGCGTTGGGAAGGAGAGTATTTTGAAGGAGACCCAGACCTGTAACTGCTGTAGAAAGTACATTTTGTGTTATGACTTCAGTCTGCGAACTTTTTGAACAGACCTTGTATTAACTAACTATGACATTGCTTTCATTGCACTATTAAAGGTGGTAAATCATCCAGCCAATTCCAGTGGTTTACAATAGCTAAAATTGAACTATAAGTTTTGAAATTTTTTTATTTATTTTGGGGTTGCGGTTGCAAAGATATTCAACAAACACAAAAAGATATCCCCCCGGAAAAAGTTTTTGGAAACTCTGAGTTTTGTTCTTCCCACCAAAACCACAGTTCTCGAAACTATTAGGCCTACTGTGGTTTTGGCGAGAAGAACAAAACTCAGAGTTTCCACAAACTTTTTCAGGGGATATCTTTTTGTATTTGTTGAATATCTTTGCAACCGCAGTCCCAAAATCAAAACAAAAATATCAAAACTTATAGTTCAATTTTAGCTATTGTAAACCACCAGAATTGGCTGGATGAATCACCACCTTTAAAAAATCCTTAAAAGTACAAACTACAGTAAATCAACACAAAGAAAATCCATAACCAAACCACAACTCATGATTTTACACAATGCAGGTTCCTCTAAATTTGCATTTATGTGTTTGCAGTATGGCAAGCCCAAAACAAGAGGCCCAAACCAAGACATTAAATTCTTAATGCCCAACTTCAACTTCTATTTCTGACCATGCTTGCCATACGATATGCATTGCCCAGTGGCCACCATGTCGATTCAGAGAAACTGCATTTTTATTGGTTTTGAAATGAAAACTTGCTAGGTTTCATGTACACTAAAAAAGAGACAATACACAATCAGAGCACTAGTTGCATCAAGTTTTTTTCTATTAATCGTTTGTCATTCAAAAAAATGCAAATTGTATTTTTTCTAAATTAGCAACATAATTATTTGTTGCAGACAAGGTTTTGAAACAGAAAAATGTTTTGTTGATAAATATTACTCAATATTCACGTAAAAATTCTAAGTTCAGTTGGTTCATTTCTATTGCTACAATAGCTTACTCGTAATTTTACGTAATATTACATGAAAGAAAAGCTACTTTTCGGCTTTCACCACAAATTTTTTATTAAATCTAAGCCATTTGAACCAAATCAAACCAAAACTCATATTTTTTCACTAAAACTAATCCCAAATCTAACCTCACTCACGCCCTAATATCAACCCATAAACTAAGCAGATGAAAAATGCCCAGATGAATATTCCTCATTCTGTTTTACTCATGAAACTGTATAAAATATTTACTCCCTACTCGAAAAAAAATAAAAAAAAATTAAAGATTTAAAATAATGCATAAATCAGATATCATCTCAGCTTCAACAATCTACAAAAACTGGTTTCAATCCACATACGATACAAAATAAACTGCACATTTGTGGCAAAAATAATAGGACCACCCAAATAAAACTTGAAAAAATAGAATTTTTTATTTTTAGATTAAATTATTTAGTAAGGACCGTATTGTATCTTTAAAAAACTAATATGATGACTGATCACAATGGTTCTACTTTAATGTCTTTTGCGTTTAAAATAAGACAATTTTTTTTTTGCTCTCATTTACACTTGATGGCGTCATTCAAACATTCAAGCATGCTCTCTATCAGCTTTCAGCAATATTCTGGAGTGATCTTTTTATTTAACCCACACTTCTTTTATGGCTTTTTCAAACTCTTTAGCACTGGTTGCCTGTTTTTCAGCAACTTTATTCTTCACCATTATTCATAAGTTTTCAATGGTATTTAAGTCTGGACTGTAACCAAACCAGTCAAGTTTGAATTTTTTCGGTCTTAAGAAAGTCGTCCCATTTTCAAAATGATAACATGAAGAACCATCATGCATGAACATATCACCATCATGAAGTTCATGAGTCATATGAAGTTTGAGCTTTTTTTAAGCTGAAGATATCTTTGGCCGATTATGGTTATTTTTTTGGAAGGAAAAACAAGGAAAAACAACCCTGTTGACACAATCACAGATATGCCTTCCCATATCATGACTCTGGAGGGGGTGCTTCATTGTTTGCACAGTAAACATTTTGGAAATCGTTGTCCATAAAGTCTAGGGACAAAAAACTAGCAAGAGTTCTGTTGAACTGTTGCAATTTGGATTTGTCTGAAAACAATACCTTTCTCCATTGCTGACCTGTTTAGTTTGCTAGTTTTTTGGCAAACACCATTCGCTTCTTTTCATGATGGATATGAGACATTTCATTTCGCCTGGTTTACAAAATTTTAAACTGAAATCATCAACGAGCTTTCTACCAACTGTTCTCATGTTGATAGCTACTCTAGTTTTTATTAGTCGCCAGCATATTTTCTTTGCAGAACTCATAGAGGACCGAGTTGCTACTCATTTAATTGGTATTAGAGATGTCAACTGCGCAGTGTAAGCGGCTGCACAGTGTGAGCACTAGATAAAATTTTGAGCAGCTTTATCACGCAGTGCAGTAGGGATGGGCATTTCAGAATACCCAATCCAGAAGGATCCGAATCCCAAACTATCCGGAATCCAAATTGAAGTATAAACCGGATAATCGGAACCGGTTTTAAATCAACGCAATTACGTTGGTAAAAATTGTTTACAAATAATTCTTTCATTAAAGTGTAGTGAGCCCTTTTCTCTGTAATTGGTGCTTCGCATGAGCGCGTAGTTGGTACTTTGCGTGAGGGCGTAGTTTCTTTGTTTTTGTTTGCGAATTTTGGCAGATGAGAATTGATTTGCTTACTAGCAAACGGTAAAACCTAGAAACTTGAAATTTGGACTCAATACAAAAATAATAAAAGCATTGTGTGTGCCAATTTTGGGATCCTAGATCACGTGATCATGAATTGAGACGCAAAAAACATAAAAAAACGGCAAGTTTTTGCTTGAAAATTTATTAATTCTATAACTCAAAAAACAATTAACGTGCAAAGCTGAAATTTGAACACAATGTGGATGCATATGAATGCTTTATGCAAACCGAGTTTGGGAGCGCTCGGTCACGTGACCAAAATTTTACAGGCCGAAAATTTTACAAGGCAAAAAGTTGAATTTGAACCGATATATCTTGGTAATTACCAATATTGATGAAAAATGGTTCGTAATTTTTGAATACACTATTAACTTCTTTTTTTGGTTGTTTTTTTACCCAAACTTGAATACATTTTTCTTGTTTTGCATCTTTTTTCTTACTTTTCTTGTTTTCTTTTTCTTCTGCCGCTATCTACTTTTAAATCGCTAAATGCATTGTATTCAAAGTTTGAGGGATTGAAGATATCAGGGAAGACTTTTGTGCAACAGAAATCGGGAGTGCCAAGTTGGGCAGATCATCCTCAATAGAGTCCTCCAACATTTTAAGCTTTTAAACCGTTAGCGCTGGATGAATCAAATTTTGGGAATGGTAGATATTAAAAAACAACTAAACCTAACAAAAGTTGGGGTGCCACAATGGGGGTTTCCCCCAAACAGGCATTCTAAAATTCAAACTTTTTAACCTTTTAAGCTAGACACATGAAATTTTTAAGGTAAGTAAGCATAAAGAAAAGATAAAGTTTAACAAAATTTGGGGGTACCAAAATGGAATCTCCCCAAACGAGGCCGCCTAAATTCAAACTAGGCACATGAAATTTTCAGGGTAGGTAAATATGAAGAAAAGTTTCCTACAAACGGGGGCCTCCAAAATTCAAAATTTTTAACATTTTAAGTTGGATACATAAAATGGTGGTCCATAAAGCTTCAACTTCCCTGTTTGAAGCAACTTGCTTAAAAATATCGTTGCATTCCTGCTATATCAGCTTTTTCCGAAAGGTGTTTATCTAGTGCAGGCTTGACTGTGAGCGAATTAAGAACGCAACTAAGTGGTGAACATCTAAAAACTTTCAATGTTATGCACTGCAATAAAATGCTGCTTTAATTAAGCACATCGTTTAACAATTTTTTCTGGATATCGGTGGTGGTTGACTTTTTCAGCAAATTAAGTTAATTTAAACCAGAATAGGATTCGGTATTCTGGATTCGGTTTTAGCTATTCGGAATAATTCTGGAATGGCCAACTATTCTAAAATGCCTATCCCTAGAGCGCAGCCTGTGAACAGCCAAGAAGTAAGGTTTGCTCTCTTATAGAGTAATGACTGACAAGCTAATTAAGTGATCATGCACAAGCAGTACCAGTAAATCAGGAATTGGCTAGTACCTATGTCCTATATATCTGGCCTTGTTAATGTTAGTTTGTTCTTTGGCAAAATAAGCCGTGTTCCTACTACAAGAAGGTCAAAATGTCATAACTTTGGAATGGTTGAAGGTGGAAACTTGAAACTCAGATTGAATTTAGTACACATGAAACAATACTTTGACAAATTTTAAAGGCTACTGGTCACCTGACATGAGTTTTCCAGCCCCCTAATCTCAAAAACTGACCCGAGTTTTACACAGCTGTATAGACCTAACGTAAGTGATGGCAGAGAATAACATTTCTGGATTTCGAACCACCTCGGGATGTAGTTTCAGTTCCCTTATTCAAATTGTTTGATTTCCAAGATTTATACGTTTTTCCTTTTTTTCTTTTTTCTTCAGCCATATTGTAGCAACAGACATAATTTTTACTACATATATCATTTTTTATAAAATGCTAAACGTTTTCGGCCATTCTTCTGGTCCGAGTGTCTGAGTACTTGAAAATCTGGTTTAATTATGTGCTTGCTGCATCGTGCTAAGAAAATATGCTTAAGTACCGAATTGTATGTGCAGGAATTAAGGCATTAACGCCATATTTTTCAGAACAATGGATATCCTGATTGGTATATAAATAACACCATAAAAAAGTTTGAAAAACGACAAAACAACCCTCTGGATAATAATCAACCTAATTTTTTTTTACTATTGGGATACCATTTTTTGGAAAAGCATCATGAGTGCTTGCGAAAAGACTAACTGCTCTATATGAAACAAAATTTAATGTTGATAAAAATGTTTATTATATATGTTTTAAAACTGGATCGTATTTTTAACTTAAATGTTCTACTTCATTTCCTTTATTGTCTAATGTCGTGTACAAATTTTGTTTGCGTGATGCAAATAATTATTTCACACATCAGTATGACTACGTGCCATCTCAGCACTAGGATTCAGAAACATCTGCACCTCAAAACCACAAAATCAGCAATTCATGATCACATTGAAATATGCCAAAACAGCAAACTAAACAATACAGATTTGAATGGTTTTAAAGTTCTACACATTTGTAATTGAGAAAATGCTACAAAAATACAAGAAGCTTTACTCATAAAATAACACAACCCTCAACTCAGTTGACAGCTTTATGCTAATGGTTCATCTTTTTTACTAAATGTTTATTTGGTTAGCATGTAATATTTTGTTATGTGTGTGTGTGTTTTTTTTCTTAATGTATATGTGATATTATCTTCATGTCATTGCATAATGTATACAATTGTTATGTTAAAATTGCGTACTTGTTGCATTGAAGTAAACTATATTGCTTTTTTGAAAGTTGCTCATTTGCTGGTTTGCCTTTAAACTGTTAACATGTTATGCTTTGCTCTGAAGAAGACCAGAAGAATGGTTGAAAATGCTTAGCGTTTAATAAATAATGGTATTGGTGTAAAAAATTTTGTCTGTTGATGCAATATGGCTGATAAAATCAAGCTCTTTTCTGACGATTTTCTTTTTTCTTTTGCAGATTTCTTGTCTATGCTATAACTCCAAACCACTAAATCTAAAAACTTGAAATTGGGGATGGCAACAGGTTTTCTGTTGAGATTAAGTCTATTGAAATTTTGTAGTGATAGATTACATGGTTTGAGGGGATGGGCCACCAAACTTGTGATTGTTTGACTTATTTTAGATTAGGATAAGATTTTGGTAACACATTGAGAATAATCATACTGAAAGGTTATTTTTTATTCAGTGTTGATGGAGGGTTAGGATAAGATTGCTTTCGAGCAAACAATTTCTAGTATTCCAGCTTTTCCCAGCCACAAGGATGTATGTAATTGGGACTTCCATGCAAATAGGCACCAAGTTGTTTGTGCACTAGCATTCAAATAAGCACTGCTTGTGCTTCATCAGATTATTACCACTCTTTAGTATTGGTAGCCTACAATACTTCACCAGCAAATCAATCAAATGCATGCAATATATTTTTTGTCTTCATATTTTTGGTATTTTATTAAGGAAGAGCAGTGTTTGCGAATATTTTGCGGCGTGGTGCAGTGTGTAGACAGAACCCTAGCGGTGCGGACACACTGGCACAGTGAAGTAAAAGTGTGCTCGCTACATCTCTAATTGCTATTATTATTTTGGGGGTAGTTTTCTATGGCCTTTCTAGCTTTGTAGCCTCAAAATATGGCCCTGTTTTACTACATTTCTCTATGAATGTATAGACTGCATTTTTGCTACACTTTAATCATTTGCTAATCTCACGTTCTGAATATCTTTCCTCCTTAGATAAGATAATTTGAGCTCGAACACTCCTAAAATTGACTTCTTTCTGTCCATTTTGAGGCTGAAAGATTAGCAAAATTTTCTAGAAATACTCAATTCAAACCAAGAGCATAAAACAGCAAAACTTATTGCATTCAAATTCAGCTCAGATGTAGGTATATTGATGCAAAAAAACAATTTATATTTTGTTATGGTCATAATTACACTCAAAAGAAGTTTAAATGAAAAAATACAATTTTTGCCAGGTGGTAGTATTATTTTGGCCACGACTGCATACGGCAAGCAATTCATGTTGCACATAATAGGTTACATAAATGTTAAACAGCAAAGTCAAAGCCAGTTGCCCATGTTTGATCAACAAACTAACTAATTTGATTAAAATGTTCATATCGTTGAAGGTTTTTGTCTGACACTTGTCAAGAAAAATCGTCAGAATAGAGAGCGCAGCAAAAGGAGCAGCTATTTATAGGAAAAAGCTAAGCCATGACTAGCTGAGAAAAGACCAATGAGAAAGTGTCATTAGTGCACAATCTTCAAGCTGCACACAAGTTCTTTTTGTTGGCAGAGTTTTGATAAAAGTGGTTTCAAGAGTAAATAAATGGAAAGGAAAGCGACCTTGGTCAATAACAGAAAATCTACTGTCAGAATAGAAAACCTTTCTAACTATCTGCTCTTGAAGCAACTTTTATCAAAACTTCTAACCTCGCCCTCTGCCGACAAAAAGAACTTGTGTGCAGCTTAAAGATTGTGGACTAATGACACTTTCCCATTGGTCTTTTTTCAGCTAATCACAGCTAGGCTTTTTCCTGTAAATAGCCGCTCCTTTTCCTGGGCTCTCCATTCTGACAATTCTTCTTGAAAGGTGTCAGATGAAAAGCTTCGAAGATATGAACATTTCAATCAATTCTCAAGTTCTGTACCACCAATCAACTTTTCAAACCAACTAGCCTATCAATATCCCAAAAACACACTTTTTAATCTTTTAGGCTAAAATTTAATCTTGGAGATGAGTAATTTACACACATTTAACTTTTGCAGGGATGCTACAAAGATAATAAGATATGCACAACAAAGATTGCAATGATCAAGACCTATTTTAAACGATAGACCTATTATAAACCATCATTGAGTGTAAACTGTAAACATGAGCTGAGCAGCAAGTAGGGTGCTACTAAAATATACAGATGCACAAGAACTCTAAATCTAACCCAAACAGTAATCCTTGTAGTCCTGTATATTTTAGTAGTATCAGCAAGCAGTGTTTACCTTTGATCTTTAGCAGCCCCACTAAATTGCTGGTGCACAAAGTTTTAATGAACAATTGAGCTCAAAGCAGTAATGATATGTTAATGAGTGTTGTCTTAACTTAATTTGTAACAATCTAGTATATACTAAAAGTTTCATTTCTACAAATTGCTATATACAGCTGTATTACCAAACTAATATTTCTTGTAAGCAAGAACTACCACCTAGTTTGCTGATTAAAATTGACTTAATAGTCCTGTGGTAAGACACTTTGCTTTAAATAAAAAGACAAAATTAGTGCAAAATGATAAAAAGAAAAGCTAACAATTGATAAAGCAGGTATGAGTATGCTACCATAATTGTCGGTTGCCAAATAAGTATTATGATTGGTATATACATAGAATATATCTTCAATAAAAATAATTAATAATCATGCTTCTTTGAAGCAATAGTAGAGTACATTACATGACCAAAGCTCGGTTGGTTTTGATAATGATTTGCACAAAAACAAGGACAAAGAAAATCTTGGTGTCGAATGTGATAAGGATAATTCGAGTATAACCTTCCAAATACAATGGAGGTGTAGATGCATAAAACTAATTGGGCAATTCCAAGAATGAACAATGCAATGTTGAAGGCAGTAACTTCATCAAAACGATAGTCTAAAGTATGTAGAGCACCAGCTATCGATAGAATACATAAAAGCAAAGAAAAAAATGAGCCAGTAATTGAGCTTATAAAAGTCCAACCCACACTGAAATAGGTAACTTTATTGGAAGTAGATAAACTCATTACACCAGCAGGAATGCTCAAAAGTCCGCACCATATTCCACAGCCAGATAATGACACTACATGTGACCAAGAATGGCTAATACTAGCACATATTACTGTTATAATTCCAATTAATAACAACGTCACACCAAGCGTGATCTCAGCAATTCCAACAGCTTTAAATGAGAACAAAATTTCTTCACGTTCTTTTCCTTCTTTGACTGAATCTTCTTGAGATGAAAGTGACATTTTTTAATCAGTGAAATCAAATAAGCCTACTACCAACAGTATTAGTACTGAATAGTATCAAAAAATAAAAACATTTACAGTTCTGAGCAATCAAGTCATAATTGCAGATATGGCATTAGCACCAATCCCAACTACAGTACAACCTTAACTGGAGTCAACATACTAGAGCAAAAACAAAGCAAAAACATACTAAATGCAAAAACAATGCATTATTTTAATCAGGGATGTGTAAGTGAAAGCTGGAAGCAGCAAATTTTGGTGTAAGAGAAAGTTGGAAGTGATAAAAGGGTACCACCTCCACTTTGGGCATTCATATCGAACACCAAAAACTTGGATGTGGTGCAATATTTTGTGAAATATAGGACGAAAACTAAATGTTTATTGATCATCATTTGCCAAGAAACATTTTTTAAGGCTTGTGGTTCACTTAGATCTGAGACAGCCCCAATCCCTATCAACTCAAAGATGGACCATGTAGCTAACCAACTCATTTTTGAAATTATAAGTGTTCAAAAATTCTCTATTTTAGGACTAAAATTTACAGACTTTCTCAAAAGCATTTTTAAATAGGGTTTTGAACATTTTTTAAAAATCTGGGGCAATACTCACATAGCACAGTATATTCACCAACAAAAACAAAGTTTCCAGTTCCAGCATTTTTATTTCTTTCATTATGATAATACATCCTTGAAACGCAAACAGAAGAGAGCATCATAACGTCTTTCAAACAAAGTTCAATACTCAATACTGTATGACTTTTAAACATGATATTATAAAGCTTATCTTAATTATTGCTAATACTAAGTTTAGCTTGAATGGTTGAAAAGTTTGGATTTTGAAGAACACAAAGTTTGTTAAATTTTACCTTTCTTCATGTTTGCTTGCATACCGTCAGATGGGGTTAATTGGGACAATTTCTTTTGTTTGTTTTTTTATTTGAATCTTCATATACAGTGTGTCCATTGAAGTCCATATGAACTTCAAAAAAATTATAATATAATTGTAATAGAAATAATTTGTAAAAGGGATTTAAAAGAAGTAGATCGACATTTTTCAAAGTTTTATTGAAATTTTATTTGTCTCCACATGTCTCCATCACTAGCAATAAAAAGAGTAATACAATTTTGCAGCTCACAAAAATCATTTACCAATTGATTTATAGTAATGCCTGAAATCACATTAGTTATTTTAGCTTTCAAATAACTAGGTTTGGTTGCATACACAATTGTTTTCACATGTCCCCATAGAAAAATCTAATGGAGTCAAATCTGGCAAATGTGGAGGCCACTAAATGGTCCTGCCCTTCCAATCCATCTGTTAGGAAATTCCTAATTTAGAAACTGTCCAACACACAGAATTTATTCATCTAAAGATTGTTGCAAATTTTTTAGTGAAGAATTATTCAATAGCAATACTTAAAACTAGATACATGAAACTTTCTAAACACTTTTACAGATTATTTCTATCACAAATAAAAATAAACTTATAAATTTTTTTAAGTGCATACAGAATTTACAGACACCCTGTATTAAGCCATGAAGCGAAATAGTTTTAATGCTTAAATGAATGTCACTATGTATAATTTCCAAAACCATGATATTTTTTTTTCATTCTATCTATGCCATATAGTTTTTTTTCGAATGTTGCTGTCCCATGTTTCAAGGGTTTCGTGGTAACTTGGAACAAATCTTATTTATGCAGATTTTGACTCTTATTTTGGTATATTTTCTATTTATCCGTTCAGTTGGGAATAAATGGGACGTAAAAATTATTTTTTAAAATAGAAAGCATTGTTGCTGGTACTACACAATCATCAATACAATCAATTGTCACCATGATTGCAATTTAAACTAAGGACAGCAATAACGCAAAAACGTGCTAATATCAAACTCAATACTGGTACCAGCATGTAAACACAGTGGCAAAATAACTAAAAACAGTCCAGCAAGCTACTACTAACAAAAGTCACAGGTACATCACATCGCACAGTAATTATAGGCTAAGGCAGCAGTAATAAAAACTGAAAAAACTTGAAGCGCCATCAAGAACACTTCCATTCATAGGTGTCGATCCTGGGGGGGGCAGGGGAAGCGCCCCCTCGGGTCTGACACTGAAGGGGGCAAAATATGTCAGGCCCCCTCGGTTTTTGGCAAGTAATATCCAATTGGCAACTAGAACTCCAAAATTCCGAACTGAGATAGAGCCAGAATGTGGCAAACCCCCTCTTTTTTTTGGCTTCACTTAAATTTGGAGGCGAAATTCCAGACTGAAATAGAATTATTAAGTTTAATCAAACTTCGCAAAAACATTTTGTCCCTCGGAATTTGCTTAATCAAAAAAAAAATCTATGCCTATGCTTCCATTACATATCAAAATATGAAATGGCAAGCTAAAACGCACAGTAAAAGATGGCATCAACAGATGTAAATTACAACATAAAATAATTGAACAAATGGAATCATACCATACAGGTGATGTCTAGAGATATAAAAACCAGCATGTTTGATTTGAAATATAACACAGCGAATTCAAGGACATAAGCTCTGAATACCCCAACAGTGTAGTAGCATGAAAATTGATGCATTACAGCCAGAAACTAAACAAAATAACAATTAAATCTTGGTTAAAATTTGTTTTGAAATATGTCCAAAGTATCCACGGTAACAATATATTTTCAGTTTTTGCTTTCAAAAACTTTTTTGAAGAACAAATATTTGTTTGTGCTGTTGTTTTATAGTTCAGCTACCAAGATGTTGTGAAAAACAGCAATAGTCCGATTTCCATGGTTTTTCATAGTGCACCACATAACATAATTTACCGTTTCTAAAAATTGATTTTTTGCGTTCTTTGTTTATTTGTTAATATATTTTTTGTTTGAGCAAAAATGTTTTGTTTACACATATTTTGTAATATTACCATATAACAAAAATTAAGTTTCTTGAAGTAAAATGTCACTAGAAACAACATTCATTATTGAGCAATATTGAATTATCTTTAACTTGTCTGTTTGTCTCATGTTACCAGACAAGAAAGTTCCATGTAACCCCATCTGACAGTATCCTGAAATTGTGATGTGTCTAGCCTAAACAATTACAAAGTTTGAATTTTAGCACCCTCGTTTTAGGGGGACCCGCCATTGTGGTAAACTCAAATTTTGTCAAATTTTATCTTTACCTATTGTGAAACTTTCATCAGTCTAGCATAAGTGGTTGAAGTTTTAATTTTGCCATCCTTGTTTTAGGGGGACCCCTTAATTTATTTTGATTTCCCCAAATTTTGTCAAATTTATGTGTCTAGCATGTGTGGTTAAAAAGTTTGAATTTTGGCGGCCTTGTTTAAGGGGGATCCCCATTTTGGTACCCCCAAATTGTTTCAAATTTTATCTTTCCTTCTTTACCTCAAAAATTTCATGCGTCCAGCTGAAAAGGTTAAAAAGTTTGAACTTTGGAGGGCCCCATTTGGGGGAACTTCCCATTGTGGCATCCCAATTTTAACATCTACTCATTTCGAAACTTTAATCCATCTAGCTCTGATGGTTTAAAAGTTAGAAATTTTGGACGAAATGATTGAGGGGGATCCCCGACCTGGTACCCTTGATTTCAGTCGCACAATTGTTCAAACTTTGAATACAGTGCGTTAAGCAAGTTAACAGTAGATAGCATGGAAAGAAAAGGAAAAAAGATGCAAAAGAAAAATAGTATTCAAGTTGAGGTAAACAAACACAACAAAAAGAAAGGTGGTTGATAGTGCACTAAAAAACCACAAACCGTTTTTCATCAATATCAGTAATTACGAGACATATCTGTTCAAACTCATCAACTTTTCGACTTTTTTAAGCAAGTAAAATTTTGGTCCCTGACCAGGCGCCCCAAACTCGGTTTGCATAGAGCATTTATAAACACCCACATTGTGTCCAAATTTCAGCTTTGCACATCAGGTGGTTTTTGAGTTATAGGCGAATTATCAAATTTTCAAGCCAAAAATTGTCCTTTTTCTTTGTGTCACAATTCACGATCGTGTGACCGAAGATCCCTAAAATTGGCACACATGACGTTTTCGTTAATTCTTATGTCGTGTCCAAATTTCAACTTTCTAGGTTTTACCATTCGAAATGACTTGATGCATGGAACACGCACCAAAACCCAGTACCTTGCGCACGCAACGTGTGCGACATTGTAGGTCTTGGCGCATGGAATCAATTACAATTCTTCATTATTTGAGATCAGCTGCTAAGCACACAACATTCGCGACATATGTTGCTGACAATTGTTTGAGAAGTTTAGCAATCTAAGAACAAAAACGATTTCCAAAATAGAACTAAGCATAGCACTTTATTAGAAGCATTTTAGTTTAACTTAAAGGATCATTAGTAGAATGAATTAGACAAATAGAAGCACGAATTTATGTCCAATAGCCACTCGTTGCAACCAGGTGGGCACAGCTTTGCTTAAGATTTGTCATATTTCCGAATGAAAGAACAATAGATCCTTGGTCAAACACACAAGTGGGAACAACAAAATATCGAAGCCACTTTAAACAATTAGGCGTTGAACAGATACAGGGGCAAAAATTGATTATCCACATTCAGTTGCGATTCTGTTTTGGAAATATGTGCAATTTTATTGATGCATAATTTAGTATCAGTAACTTGATTACTTCTGTCCAATATTTTGGGTGCGTCAAAATTAATTTCATGGTCAGGATTATTTAGCAAATGTTTACTAACTTCAGAATCTTCAAATGTTCAATGTTCATTGAAGTAAGTAATAAGGTTGCTTTTGGATTGTTCAATATAATTTTGACAACTACATGTTAACTGATACACAACACCTGACAAGTGTAAAAAGGATTGACGATTTTTATATGAATATAGTTTGCCAATAGTAAAGTTACGATGAGATATTACCAATTTTGATGTCATACACACGCAAAAAATTACGATTTTGTTTTCAATTTGCATGGAAACAAAATCAATAAACAGCAATTTAAAAAATATGCAGTACTTCGTTAACTCTTGTTGGTTACGGCAGAGTCCGACATCAGAATTTTAATTTCTGTTTACGGATCATATAATCTCTTTAACACAGTGCCCAATTCGCTAAAGCGGCACTAAAATCTTTTTTTCTGTCTTCAATGAAGCGGTACGATGTACTATAGCGACATAGAAGGCGACCTCATTCTCATAAAGTAAAATGCTTGATTGCATGGAAGTGTATAGTTGTAACATAACAGGTTGAATTTTAGAGAAATTACTTCAGTTCGCGATAGGCGTGTAGCTGTACAAGTGCATGTGGGTAGAAAAACGAAGCTAAGATGTAAGCAAAAACGCTAGGTAGGGTTATTTACTGGTACGCTATAGTGATTCATGTCCAAGCAAGTAAAGATATAGAATTAGACAGAGAGGTAAGATACTGGACTAGCATAAGAAGAAAAGCAAAGATATAGAGCTATCAGTTAGCAAAAAAAACAGCATAAATGTGAAGTTACGCTAGGCTGCGAACCAAGTGTGGTGTAATGAGTATGTTAACTTTTTATATCAGCAAAAGTTGTTGCATTGCAGTGTTTGCTGACAGGGAAACGAGCTCTTTGTTCGGTGTTACCTGAACTTTGATTTTTTAGAAAACGGTATGGCTAGATCCGTACTCGATGCAAGTGACGTTATCAAGGACATACTAAGAGATTCCGACTCTGACCTTAGTGAACTCTCTGAGAGTGAATACGAACATGTGGATGATATATATGATGATGAGGTAGATCAAGCATCCGATGATGATGCTAATCAGAACCCGGCAGCAGCTGTTGTCAATGCTGAATGGGAGAGAAACGATGATGCATATGCTTATGTTCCAATCTGGTGTCCATCGTATGCTAAAAGTTCTGGGCCAGAGCTTCTTGATAGTCTAAGAAGATCAGAGCCAATTGATTATTTTTATTTATTATTCCCAGAGCAGTGCTTTGAACTGATGTGTGAAATGACTAATCTTTATGCACTGCAGTATTTCGACTGCCCAGCTGAAGTACCTGAGACCTCTCGTTTCAATAGATGGTTTGATTGCACTGTAGATGAAATGAAAGCCTACGTTGGTTTGCAGATTTTAATGGGGCTATGTAAGAAACCAAGTATACCTGATTACTGGTCACTTTACCACAGAGCTAGAACCCCTGGGTTCAGGGAGGTATTGACGCGCAATCGATATCAGCTAATTAGCTCTTTCTCGCATTTCTGTAATAACGAAGAAAGAATTCCCCGTGGAGCAGAAGGATATGATCCTTTATTCAAAATAGCGCCCTTGATAAACATCGTTAAACCTTTACCACACCAGTACTATGTGCCTGATAGAGAACTCTCCGTAGATGAATCAATGCGGAAATTCAAAGGTCGGCTATCTTTTTGCCAGTTTCTCCCCAACAAACCCACCAAATGGGGAATTAAACTGTGGTCTTTGTGTGAAAGTAAAAGTGGCTATTTGTTAGCCTGGGATGTCTATACCGGACGAGGTAACAATCCTTTACCTGCTGAGCATGGCTTGGGTTACAATGTTGTTATGAAATTAATGGACAATTACGGATTTTTAAACGTTGGCCACAGATTGTACGTTGATAACTTTTATACAAGTCCAGTGCTCTTTGAATCCCTAATAGCAAAAGGCACAGCCACCTGTGGTACTGTTAGGCTTAACAGAAGAGGACTTCCGACTGAAATAAAGCCAAAAAACTTAATTCTTCGAAAAGGAGACGACCTGGCATTTTTCCGAAAAGAAGATATGCTTCTTTGCTGCTGGCATGACACATCTAGAGTTAACTTTCTTTCTACCATGGACGAAAATAGCTGTGTCCAAAAAACCATCAGAAGCAAGGAAAATGAAAGCGGATATAGAGACGTAAGCAAGCCAACTGTAGCTGTCAACTACAATCAGTTCATGGGAGGGGTCGATTTATTCGATCAAAAATGCACATCTTACCATTATGGCCATAAATGTCGTAAATGGTATCATGCCATATACCATTTTATCCGTGAGCAGGCCCTTGTCAATTCCTTCATAATATTCAAGGCTACCAACCCATCTTCAGACGTCGAAGCAATTTAGGCAAAACATTGCGGACAATCTCTGCGCCTCTATTCCTCCAAATGCTCATGCAAATAAGGGTCATTGATCTTTAGAAAACCTTGAAGAGAACGAGACACGACTTACTGAACGTCATTTTGCAGCAATATATGAAGAGCCGAATTACAAGCCGAACTGCACAGTGTGCAGTTTTACAACAAGTCACCCCAAAAGGAAGCAAACAAGATACGGTTGTGAGCAGTGCAAGGATGGAAGAGGCCGCTACATTCCTATGTGCTTTCCAGACTGTTTAAAAAAGTACCACACTGTTAAGCGTTTTAGACGCTAAAACTTCACTTCATAGCTTGCCCCCAAGACAGTATTGATTGAACATTTCTTGATATTTCTTTTACATATTGCACTGATTGTGGAGAATGCAAATATTTTCTTTCTTTTGTTGTTGTTTTTATATTCTTTGATACATAAAGGAGGAGGACAGTACATTAGTAATCATTTTAAAAGGTGAGCTCATTTGAAAAATAGTAGGTCCTATAAGAAAAGAAACTCAACTTTGACTCATTCTCCTCCTCCTCATGAAAAAACTAATAACATATGCGCAATGCAGCATGTATTTTCGTTAAAGAAAAACAAAACTTTTAACAATAACAACCAAACAAAAACTTTCAACAAACATTTATCCACAGAGGTTGCCCCCACCTTACCCTTTAGAAACGTCCCTGAAACTTATTTTGACAAAAATTGATTTGTCTGTTTTTGTCAGTGATCGGGTAAATGCAATAAAGCGTTCAACAACATCAAAAACGAAATCCTTGGATTTTGCACCCCTTGTTTAGCTGGTATAAATAGTACAATGAAGGGTATAGTGTTAACCCCCCCTCATAAATCGGCCCTTGAATTTTTTGTAGCCAGAAATAATGCAAAATGTGATCAACTAATTTCAGCTTGTTTCCAAAACTGCAAATTTATGAAAAAAAAACGGTAGATCAGTTTCGAAACAATAATTCTTCCACCCAGTATACCCATCCCCCTGCCCCTTAGAACCGCCCCTGAAACTTATTTTTACCAAAAAAAGTTACGATTTGTTAGTTTCTGTCAATTTTACAGCAAAAAAAAGATTTTAGCAACATTTTGAAAAAAGTCATTTTTTCATGATATCTGGGCACGTTACAATATCGGCGATTTTACCAGTCGGGCAGCGAAAGGGTTAAACTACCCCACTGACTCACCTTTTCAAAGAAAAAAACCCTAAATGGGAAAAGACAGAAATCATAATTACTGACTAGAACACGACAGAAAGAGAAGCGCACTTTTTCACGTGAAATATCTAGAGAAAAATTAGGGGCATTACTTCTGCAGAAAAAGCAACTGCAAAACCTTAATTCAGGAAATAGTGTATGCTAGAAATGAAATGGTGTATATTACACAAGTACAAAAACTTGAAAGACTGCAGTACCTGAAGCTGTTAGTACATACTTTGACAAAAAATTGGCATAACATTAAAGAAGAATGGGTTGAAGGCTTTAAATCATGACAGCTAAGATCTTGAAAAGAACCAACAACCGAATTGAATAATTTTTTCAAAAACTGTCTTCATACATATGAAGATGCTGCACTTTAAAGAAAATGGTACAAAACTTTTGTAGTCTCACTGAAGGATTGCAAATTGAGCAAGCATTTAAACATGTGCAACAGCAAGAAAAAAACAGTCATCGATTCCAAAAGAATGACAACTGGCAAAAAAAAACACAAAGATTATTTGACACTACAGTCCACATGCTTTTTAACATTTACTGCCTCAGATGCAGTATTCAAAAAGGTTGAAGTGATTGATGCTAAAACAGTCAAAACTTCTAACGGTCAATTGTTTCCTGGAAAAGATGGCAGCACATGCAACACATTTGCTTCAATGCATTTACCTTGCAGAAATGTGTTTGCTAAATCGCATCACAACAACAAAAGCGTGTTTTGTCCTGATCTTGCTTTTCAAAGATGGAAATCCAGTCATTACTTTAAAACCTCTGATGAAATGCCTACTGCAAAAAGAATCAGTCTTGCTTTAACAACAACTCGTCTAAAACAATCTGCTCTAACATCTAGCCACTAGTAGCGTAAAGCAATGAGCCATTTTAACATTATGACTACCCATACTCATTTGGTAGAATGTGGTACTGCTGACTTTGAAGCAAAACTACAACAGAGTATTGCCTTACTGCAGTCTGGAAGAATAACTGTTACTGAAGTAAATTTTTCTTCACATGTATAGCTACCATGTGCTTTTAATGAATTCTCAAAAATGCTTCTTATAGAATTTGCTAGAACATTTCTAAGAGCCACCTCCTTTGCGCGTAGCAAACATATCCATTACTTTTATCTGAGAAACGATTGAAACAAAAGATACTTCCCTAAACCAGACATTTTGTTTGTCACAAAGAACCTAAATTATACTATAAATTTTGGATCCTGCACATCTCCCCAAAAAACACCATCCAGAAAGGACATTTACCCGAAAAACACTGGGCCAAATGGACATTATCCCGAATGTACATTTCCCGGAACAAATACTTGCTGGAATGTACATTTTCCTGAAAGTACACATTCCAGAATGTAGATTTGGTCGAATGGACATTTTCCCGAAAACCTATTTTCCAGAATTGACACTTGCCAGAATGTACATTTGATGTTAGCAATTATTATACAAGAAAACGAAATAAAACTCTTTTGTTTTGTAAGCTGGGTATGTTTTATATCAGGTTTAGTTTGTGGTGACCGAGTGAATTAATATATTTTGTCCTTGTGCAATTTTGTTTGCGGTATCCGGTTATTGGCACATGTCGCTCATTGCTATGGGTGGTATTGCATATTGAACGAACATAGCGAGACAAAAGGAATCTAATTAATGTTGTTTTTGTTCTCGCTTTTCTTTGTTCACTCGCTGTATATATATATACTGCTGCTTTACTTTATGTCGTCATTATTATCATTATTAGTACAAAATATACTACTTGTTGAAATTAAAGAACTACGTGTTAAGACTCATTTCATACGAACCACTTTATTGGAACCCCGTGTGAGGAGCGCCCGAAGGGGCCCTCACCAAATTGACACTCTTGTCTAAGAGTCGAAGAAATTGCTCGAGAAGAGTCGAATTGCTCGAGAAGTGTAAAAAAAAAAGGTTTGAGTAGAGTCGGCGAAGGGTTCGAGAAGAGCTCAGAGAACCGTTCCAAAACAGGGCGAAAAGCGTTTCTCTAAACTCTTCGAGTGTCGTTTGAAAGTGCCTGGAAGTTTCATTCGAATGCGCCCGGAAACCTGAAAAAGAAATTTTGAAAAAAAAAGACGATACAAACTTTTGATTATTTTTGGCATATTATTGTTTTTGCATATTTACGTGTAAATTTTTTTTAAGAATCTTGCAATTTGAGAAAACGTAATTGACTAAAGTGCTGTATATTTGTATTAAAGCTAAAGTATTTCTCTGTATAATGCAAATTTCTGAACATATAGCAAGTCAATTTTATCGTTATCAATCCTGACTCCTTATCTGCCACACTTAAGCTGTGCAAGAAATGTAAACGTAGTTGTACTGATAATGGGTGTCCGATAATTGACCTTTCCAATGCATGACTAGCATTTGCATATTTTCCTCTTACCTTTGTATTAGCTGAATTTCTCGCGTTTTAATTAATGTTATGGCTACTCCAATTCCGTTCGAGTAGAAGAAGTTTAAAGGATAAATAGCAATAGCCATGACTCAACGAAATATATCTCGTGCGACCAGCACAGTCACTGAATGTTTATTTCATATTGTTTTTGTGTTTTTGATATTATTTGATTCTGAGCAAAGACTCGATGATTATATATTATGCTAAAGGGCAAAAGAAAAGCCCTGTATATTGTGTTATTTGCATTCTCCGTGCTAAAATGCTATGCGCTATGTGTTCCTAAGAGGAATGACCAAGACACTTATTTCTGGTCACATGGACGTAGAAAATAGCATTTCTACTGTGATATTTCAGATTTGAACGCGTTAAACATTTTATCCCAGGTTTTGGTGTTTCTGCTTACTCCTTTTTTAACCCATTATAGGTTTTCTATGTTGCAGTTTTTGAAGAGTTACGTGTCTTTTTTGTCATGTTTTTACTCAAATTCGCATTTAGGTTTGTCGACTGATGTGTATGCTGGACAGCCTTTGGGGGCTTTGTCGTCCATCATTCTGCGGGGAAGGTCTGTGGTGACCGAGTGAATTAATATATTTTGTCCTTGTGTAATTTTGTCTGCAATATCCGGTTATTGGCACATATCGCTCATTGCTATGGGTGGTATTGCATAATGAATGAATATTGCGACACAAAAAAGGAATTTAATTAATGTTGTTTTTGTTCTCGCTTTTCTTTGTTCACTTGCTATATATATACTGCTGCTTTGCTTTATGGGCAATTCCAGCGTGACGGACGTACAATTCAGAGAGTTAAATATTCTATTAGATAAGGTATCAGCAAATATTTTTACAATTCAACTATGCAGCATAGTAAGGCAACTCTCTGCACTTAATTCTCACCCAAAAAATTTTTGTTCATGCTTTCCAAAAAATTGATAGAGCATCAACAATGCTCGTGATGGACGTACGCAGAGAAATGAAAAAGTTGTACCTATGTTTTGGTTTTGGCAAAACGCTCTGAATTGTGAGTGTGCAGATGATATTTTTCAATTAGATCAGTATGTTGAGTAAAATTACTATCTCAAAAAAGCTGTGGTTTGATATTTTTACTTCAGCTGACCTCACAGTGCCACATATTGCAGCGTGACGGATGTACAAATGTATCGTGACAGACGTACATCTGCAATGTTTGTGACAAATGACTTCTTTATTTTTCCAAAATATTGCATATCAGATAATTTTGTCTAGTTTTTAATTGATACATCCTTTTTGCAATCAATTAGGATTAAACTTCTAAAAAAACTGAACTTGCAAAAAACACAAATTTTTAGAAAATTGTTTAATAGTTGCAAAAAGCACATGTTGCAAAATCATATAGCACTTGAAAAACTCTGATATGCATAAAATGCTGAAAGGAAATATTAAAAGCAGTTCAAAATGTTATTTGAGTTCTTCAAATTTAAATTGTCCGCGACAACCAACTACCTCTGGTGGACTCAACTTTTTTACAACTTGTTCATACATGTAAAAAATTTTGTCCTCTATTGCAGGCCATCGCCATGATCCACCACTCTTGTACATGACTGCAATTTCATAGCTTTCTTGAACTACTTGCTTAATTTCTCCAGGATAAAGTTCATCATCATATCTAACAAGTACCCAATCACCCTGCAGATATTCTTTTTCATCGTCATACTCAGTAACATTTGATGCAACAGCTACAATATAAGGCTCATCATTAGATGTGATACTTATACATCTGTGTGAGCTACAGAGATGTGATACTTATCTTCAACTTTGACGAAATGAAGCTTTTGGGTGTTTGGGACAAGCAATGCGTCTTCCCAGCGATCTGCCATTTTTTTTGCTTCTGTTTGTACTTTTTCTTTAGAAATAAATTTAATGTGAATGTTTGGATTTCGCTTCGAAGCTAGGTTACTGTATGCTTCAGCATTTTCTAGACCAATGCTTGTAGATTTTATGTGGCGCCATACAGATCTTTTCACCATGCCACCAATTCCATCAACTGCACCTTTGCCGTGTGAAGTGGCAAAAAAATGCCAAGAAATTGTTATTGAAAACTGTTCTTGCCATGAATAAAGATTTGCAAACAAATACCGTTGTTTGAATTGTGATGCAGCTCCATCGCTCCATATATCAACAATTTTTAAACTAGGATACTGTTTTTTCAAATACTCCAAAATATAAGAAACAAATGCATACACAGCATCTTTTGTGTGGTTTAAATCATTTGACACAATTACAAAACTTTCTTTGCAATCAAAATCGATCCATGCATGACCTGTGAATAAAGTGACTTGATCATGGTTCCAGTGGGCTGCTTGAATTTCATTTTGATCAATTAAACTTGCATTTTCAGAAAAATCCAACTGTAAAACAACTTTTTCGTGGTTGCATGAGGATACCAATGCATCAAACACTTTGGACTGCTGCTTCTTAACACAGCGATGGATCAGAAAATATTTTAGTTGGTGCTCTAATTCTTCAAAAATTTGTTTTGGTGAACTCTGCAGTAGAACTTTTTCCATTCTTTTATCTTGGGCTTGCCATTGATAATAAGCAAGATTGCATTCTTCTACTTGGTTAGGCTCAAATTCAGAAAGAAAATTTTTGCATACCAGACATGATCGCTCAATACAGTCTTTGTGATTTTCATCGCATGTTACTTGAGCCACAAATTCCCCCAAATTTGTTTTTAAACCAGTGATTTGATTTAGTGCAATAAGAAGCAGCCTAACATTTTCATGATATACACAAACACATACATTATGAGACATTTCATCAAAAGTTTTGATGTGTTGTGGTCTTAACTCACAAAATTTTGACAAACCTACTTTTACACAGGGATGTTTAGTCTCATTTAGATATAGTTGATGAGCTTCTTTCAAGGACATAGTCATGTATCGTAGTTGTTGTGTATGCTTTTGTGTGGTTTTTCCATTTTTGTCTTTTTGTCTTATAATGATTCTATCTTTTCGACCTGGAGCTTGCCACGATATATCACTTTTGTTGTAAAAATTTCTCACATTTGTGATTGTGTTGTTGACAAACCTTTGCGGCTCTTTTTCAACTTCTCTGATAGATTCAATCCTACTGATTCAGCAGCTTTGACAATTAAAAATTTTTGTTTTCTTGGGGAGTTTGGCAAAGCTCGAGATATTTTTCGTAATGCCTTCCCAGTAGCCTGTTTTGATGCATATGGAGACAATGATGGCAAAGCTGTAGTTCTGGATTCATTTGAAGAAGTTTTCATTTTTGCACGATATTCTCTTATGCGAATTTTTTCTTTAAACTTATGCTCTTCAACTTCTTGAAATGTCATGCAACTTTTTTTGATTTTTCTTTCCTTTGCTTTTCTAATACGATCCTTGTTTAAATGATTCAGATAAAGCACTTTATTTTCTTTCAATTTTTTTCTTCTGTTTGCTTGACGTTCTTTATCACTTTTAGCCATAGTGTCTGAAAAAATAAAAACTCTCTTTGGCAGTAACAGTGATCTGTATACCTCACTTCATGTAATACAAAATTTCCTCAGAATTAGTTTCTTCAACTCAGTTAACACAAACTTGTCTTCAACAACAAAATTAGTCTCTTAGCAGCAACACAGTAGTCTCAAAGCAGTGGCATAAGTCTCATGACAGCAAAAATAGTTTCATAGCAGTCATTAATAATAGCAAGATTTCTTCCACTTAAATTAAGTTGGCAAATCAATGTATCTAGCTTGTCTAGTGCTGCCTCAGGTATAATACTATTACTAAAATGTTTTCTGCTATTCCACTTTTCACTAAATCTTGCTTTAAAGGCTAAATAATATCTTTAAATATAAAGCCAACCAGTAATCCTGTGTAATAATAGTACTGCAAAAAAGTTCAAAATCTGATTAAGTGTAATAGTTGTATTTTTCACACTTTTTTAGCTTTAAGTGACTCAAGAGGCGAAATATATCCCGATCTTGCAAATCACTGATGCTTAACATTATAAAAAAAATGCCATAAAAATGCTTCAATAACACTTATGGCATCATTTAATGCATCATTCTTATTTAAGCAAATATTACTATGCAGCACTTGCTTGATCTGTGATAGGTTAAAATTAAGTGACGGACGTACAAGTAAAGTGTACGTCCGTCACACTGTTTTCAACAGAAAAAAAATTTATTAAAAAATTTTTTTTGTCAGTTATAATGGTTTAGAGGCACTCAAAGAAAAAACTCCGTATCACAATTTTATTGCAAGTAAAATTTTAGTATAACAAAAATAAGTAAAATATTTGTGACGGACGTACAGCACCCCCAAATCCAATTTGAACACTGCCTTTATCAAATGGTTGTCGTTATATTAAAAAAAAATTACTGAAGTACATTTGCCACTTTCATTGCTGGTTGTACAAACCAAATGTGAAATAAAAAAATTGACTTCTTGAATGAAAAAATTATAATTGAAAATGCCTGCTTTATTTTTGGAATTTTCAGCATCTCGGGTGACATTTCTTTTAAACAGCATAACTTTTGACATGGTTCAGTTAAATGCAAAAGTAAATAATTCCTGAAAAGTGTAAGAAAGTAGCTTTCAAATGATACCACTTTCAATACCATCCTATGTAAAATGATTTTTGATGATTTGGTTGACCTTAACACGGAATTGCCCTTATGTGTCATTATTATCATTATCATTGTTATCATTATTAGTACAAAATATACTACTTGTTGAAATTAGAGAACTATGTGTTGAGACTCATCGCTTACGAACAAACTTCATCTTCTATCGCTGTGTACTGTGCATTTGTGCATAGTTTTTCGAGTACCCAAAAAAACTTGCCAATATTATTGGATTAGACCCTGGGTAAACTGAACATATAACTAAGAACTGCAAAATAATTTAGTATAAGTTTCAAGCCTTTTGGGTTCCCGAAGAAGAAATTGCTGAAAACTTAACTGTTTAATTGACAAACGTTTAAGTGCTCACCTTAACTCAAATCCATCAAAAAATTTAAATTCTAAAACTTCATTAACAAAATTGATTCTGCGCCGTCTGCAAATAACAACAACAATTTTTTACCCAGAACCGCAAAACAGTGGCAACTTGTGACCATTTTGAAAGGGTAAGCTGCAAATTATATGAAAACAATTAGACACTAAAAGTCAACGTCGTAGATAAATTTAACTATGAAGAAAAAGTGCAACTGAACGTATAACCAAAAATGAGCTTTTTAGGTCAACAGGAGTCTACTTTGCAGTCACCTTCGTAATTATTCAAATTTTATACCTCATCTATTGTAATGTCTCAAATGCAAAAGTGGCACGCTGAGGCCCGGACAAGAAAAACTAGTTTAGATTGGTATCACTGACGTCGAAAGTTCAATTCAAGATTTGGCCGTCATTACCAACTCGCGACTGAAGACATGTTTCAAAACCTTAAGGATAGACATTATTACTTCTTAAACATTAATTCTTTACTTAAACATGTGTTTAACCATGGTTTAACATAACATCGCTCGGAGCAGCCCGGCAGTTTTAGACACTGCTTTAATGCTTGGAATTCTTTAAAAAAACAAAAATGTTGATGTAAAAACTTTATCTGATCCAATTAAACAAAAATTGCCAAAATATAAAATAAGTACACTTTTGTAGTTTAATCCTTACAACAGGTATTTTAACCACGAAAAAATACTGATCTGCAATATCAATAAGACCAGGAATGGTATAAATGGCTTTGGCTGCTACAATTATTGTATTGACATTGCTTGATTATTATTTTCAACTTTTCGAGACATTTAAATATTGCAAGCTAATTACCAGAAGCTGTTAAAGTTACTGAAAAAAAAATTGAACGAGGCACATTTAAATTATTCATCTGACTACCAACAACCGCATATTTACAAATTCATTTAACCCAATTGGGTTACTATTTAAAAGCATAATGAAGTTTAGTCAAATTTGGATACTGTCACGAAGTCACAGAATATCACTTGCGATGTCACGTTCTAGTTTAGCATATATCGTTCCATGACTCTACAGTTTACACTAACCACAGTATCCTACAACAGTACAAGATGTGACATGCTCAATAGTTTAATGCTTGCAATCCAGAAACAAATTTTGACATTTCTCAACAAGCCAAAAAAGCTGAGTGAGCCACAGCTTACTTTTGCCCATTTATCTATCACAACAGAACGTGAAGAAAGACTAGCAGTGATGTCACCACATACAATTTCAATGCGTTATAAAAGCTGCAGAGTAAACAACTTTTCTCAAGAGTTTCCAAAAATTTTTTATTTGAAATAGTTATAAAAGTGCAATGATTTTCTAATTTTTGCGGTCGAGCAAGAGAGAGGGGGGGTAAAGGGGATTAATTATTTACTGGTCGCCACAGCAATTTTAAAAATCTCTGAAATAAAAATATTAATGAAAAAAGAAAAATAAACAGGTGATGCAGAGTATGTTGCAGCTTTTTCAGCTTCATTTTCAGCAGGGGAGCCAAAACCCAGGGGGGATATATTCTTCCAATAATTTGACTCTGGTCTGCATCTGAGCGCCGGATGATCTTTGGAGTTGTTTTGGTTTTCACTTGATTCTGGGGACAAAAACTACAATTTTCGAAGAAGACCTTTTTTTTGGTCTTCACATGTTTTCAGGGACAAAAACTATTTAACTTTCAGTGAAGATCTTTTTTTCTTTTTTTTTGGTCTTCACTTGATTTTCTCATGTGAAAAAATAGTGGTCGAGCTTCAACCCCCCAAATGTTGAAAATAGGACAAAATTGGGGTAATATCGCAAATTATCTCCCCCAATGCACAACATAAATTGGAACCACTGATTATGAGCCGCCCCTGCCGCAAAAATATTCAAACCTGGATCAAAATATTTTTGTTCCTTAACGAATATGATATGAGCGTCATTTGTTTGACTGTGCCCATATTTATAAACTCCATGTAGCCATCTTTACGTTAATACAATAATTATCAAGATAGATCAGTCTTTTTTCACCTTGGGCCGAATTTTGTCCACAAACAATGATATGGTCTACGGTTTGATCTTCTTGCTACCAATAAGAATGACTGAGATGTCCCCAACAATATAAGTACAGTAACCTCCCGCGTAAGTACGCAACTTGATCTGGAGATGGCTTTGCATACTTATGCAGTAGGTGCGTACTTCACAGTTTTGTGCCCCATTGCACATACAGTATGTGTGCACGGCCAGTACGTCCGTAAATGCGAGTAACCATTATGCAGTGATGCGTGTAACCATTATACAGTACAGCACAAACTCAACATTTATTACGTCAAAGACTTCTTTGTTCTCTCAATCATTGTTTTCATAATATGCACAGAGCTGGACAGCGCTGTTTCGAGCTTTTAGCTCTCATCAGCAGCCCTCAGCTTCTCTAACAAAGTTTATTCCCCAGCTGGACAAGATTCTTGGCTGAACTAAATATACCTTAAGGGCTCGCACAGCGGCAAAGGCTTTGTAGGGAGTAAACGATTTTTCACTTGTGGTACTTAAAAAAACAAGTGAAAAAATCGCTCAACCCTTGTAGTAAGGACAGCCATAGGCTATCCCTACTAGAAGGGTTCCCCTTGCATGACCATGGAAATCATAAAGTGGAAGTCGTAATGATTTCCCAGGAGTCGACCACAAAGGACGTCACACTTTTCAGTGATCATTGTTTTGATAGTCTTTTCAAACAATTTCAGTTTATAATAACCTGCTTTCTAGGCTGAGATCTTTTTGTTTTGCTTGTAGCCTACGGTATAGTATATGATTACATAATCCTATACTATGCTTGTCATTATGTACACTACAATACACTACTGTACAACGAAGACTTGAGTGTTTTGAGATTAGTTTCATTGTTCCCATCATGTCAAGTAAAGGTGAATCCCAGAGGTTGGAGGTTATTGCTAAGTTAAGTGTGCTATCTGCTCCAAGTAAAAGAAAACTTGCTACAGAGTATGGCGTAAGTGAAGGTGCCATCCGTAAGATACTGAAAAACCAAGAAGGCATTCAAAAGTGTTTGGCTTTAATGTCTGAGGAAGGAAAGAGATAAACCTTTTGAGCGTCTATTGGTCGGTTTTCTGAGTTAGAAGATATTCTTTATGTTTGGATTGATGGCATGCAGCATGCAAAGCTTCCTGTCCCCCCTCATTGGTCATTGTAAAAGCAAAGCGAATTGCTCAACAATTATCGACTTCAGAAGGCGACTTTAAAGCCTCATGGCAGTGGCTTAGTCGATTTAAAGAACATTGAGAATTGCAAAAATTTTTTCTTCATGGTGAAGGGGCGGGCAGAAATAGACAAAGAAGATCCAAAGCTTCTGGCCGCATTGGACGATTTGTATGCTACAATTTCAAGGTATGATCCTGAAAAACTGTACAACATGGACAAAAGAGGGTTGTTCTTTCGACTTCTACCAAGGTATACTTAGCTTGTGCCATTCGAAGACCTCAGTACAACTAGAGGAAAGAAGAAAGCTAAAGAGCATTTGTCTCTAGTGGTTTGTGCTGACGCCACAGGAACGCACAAAGTTCCTTGCACAATGATTGGGAAACCAAAATCCCAGCCTGTAGCAAACAGCGACAATGGCCTATCAAATATTTTAGTCAGGGTAAAGCATGGATGGATGTTGACACATGCTGGAAATGGTTCAATGAAGTTTTTTATCCTGAAGTAAAAAAGAGAAGAGGGCGCCCTGTTCACTTGCTAATGAACAACGCTCCAGGTCATTTTGCAGCCTTTGAGCGGGGTAACGTTAAGGTGGAATTCTTTCCACCCAACTGCACCAGCTGGAAACAGCCATGCGACATGGGTATTATTTTGGCATTGAAAAAGAGACACAAATATTTGTTCCTAGTGGATGTTCTAGATTTTGTGATCTTGATGAGAGTGTTCGAATCCACAAAACAGAGCAAGGTAAAAGATTACCACGTGGGGCTGAGGGGTGTTGCTTATGGTAAGCCTGCTCATTTACTGGATGTTGCTCACTATGTAAAGCAAGCATGGGAATTCATATCAGACACATTAATAAGAAACTCCTTCAACAAGGCCCAACTGCTAACTCCAATGGCAGGAGGAGTTGATGAAGAGCCCAACTTCATACCCGAATTGTTACTAAGCTTTATGGTTTTAGATATTAAAGGTTGACAATGACAAGCTTGACGAATTTATGCACATGGATGACTAGAAGAATGAACAATACTCAGAGGCTCTGTTGGATGACGTAAACACGGCATTGGCGGAAGTGCAGTCTGGGGAAGATGCTGACACTGACGATGAGTCTGGCCCAAGCAATGCTCGTGACGGTGAACTTGTCACCAATAGCGTTGTATTTCATGGCTTTGATCAGCTTTATAGCAAAGTTCTCAAGGTTGAAGATCAGTTGCTGTGTCCAGTCTTGCAGGAACAAGCAGGGAATGATTATGATAAGATAAAAACACATTTGAGAGCTTTCAGCAAAAACTGAGGCAGGTGACATTGCAAGTCAAGCAAAAGAGGATGGAAAACATGCGCCAGCTAACTTTGCACAACACGATAAAGCAATGAATAAATACTTCACATTACTGCACTGTATATTTCATCATGCTGCAGTTTGTTACTGCATGTAAATTTTCGTTAAAAATAAAAAAGTTGAACCAAAATTTTTTGAGGAATTTTTGCATACTTTTCTGGGATGCGTACTTAAACATGTGCGTACTTAAACGGGAGGTTACTGTACCATACAAGTTAAAAATTCCAAATCCTGCCCTAATGCAACTCACGGTAATCGAGTCGCTTTGCTGAAGAATTAAAAAAGATGCAGATGATTTGCAGGCAAAATGCCAAACCAGAATGATTGCCATCAAATACAAAATAACATGCTTTCATCGCTTTTCAATTTCTTTGCCTATTACGTTTAAAGCATGTAGATGATTGTATATAAATTGACCGATTTGGGATATAACTCTTATTTAATAAGAAAACTGTTACAGTAATGCACTAATATTTAGCGGTGATCAAAAGTCAATCTCGGTTATTGAAAATATTTTTTCTCAAAAACGATTTGTGAGGAAGTGTAATTTTATTCTGGAAAAGAGGTTTTTGGGGAAATGTCCATTTGGCCAAATGTACAACCTGGCAAGTGTTGATTCTGGAAAATAGGTTTTCAGGAAAATGTCCATTCGTCCAAACGTACAATATGGCAAGTGTCCATTCAGGAAAATAGGTTTTTGGGGAAATGTCCATTCAGCCAAATGTACATTCTAGCAAGTGTCAATTCTGGAAAATAGGGTTTCGGGAAAATGTCCATTCCACCAAATGTACATTCCAGCAAGTATCAATTCTGGAAAATAGGGTTTCAGGAAAATGTCAATTTGGCCAAATATACATTCTGGAAAGTGTACGTTCAGGAAAATGTTTTTCTGGCAAGTGTTTTACAGGAAAATGTTTTTCTGGGAGGTGTAAGGATACCATAAATTTTCTCACCACCTGAATGTAGAAGACTTCCTGCAGTATAAAACCAAATGCTGTGATTTGTAAATCATTTTCATTTTGAATCTAAAGAGTGTAAAAGCGTTTATATTTGCTGCAGTAAAACGATCCAAAATGTAAAGGTTGGAGTCACAAACAGTCCGTAAGTGAAATTTAATATGTTTATAGTAATAACAGTTTAATTCTTAAATATAGTGCGAGCGTTAATGTGTTTCTTGAAATGAAAATAAAGTAAAATATGTAATACTATGTGCTAACGTTGAAGCAATGACATCGGTTAAAATAAAACAGATTACCGTAACGCAAGGTTTGTAATGATCAAATTTATGATATTAGCTTTTAGTGATTCTTGCTACGTCTTGTACACTTTCTTGTTTTTTGTACTTATCTACTCGCTTATAATTGAAAGGCTTTGAAACCATATTTAGCATTACTCAATCTAAAGAAATTACTTAGAATCTGTTTATTGCAAGATTATCTTATATTATTAGTGTAATGAACTGTTGGTATTCATATCGAAGTAGCATATTGGCTTTTATTAATGCATGATCGACTATTTGCTTATTGTGTACTTTTATTTTAGAAAACCTATCGCAGTATCAAGATCAAATTTGACCAATAACTTTCATTAAATCTCAACTCAACGAATAGCTGATATAGTGTCTGAGTTCGCGCTGTTAAAGACTTTGAACACCAAGTTCACCAACCCCTGAAGCTTGACAGCAGCAGCTAAACTAACAACTTTTCTATTCAACAAACATAATAGGCCAAAAGGCAACCATTAATAGCGCTGGTACCTCAAATGTTCACGACTCAAAAATGCCTGAAATTGTCAATGAGAAGAGCTAAAAGTCCAGTGAACACACACAGACAGATCTATGCAATCGAACAGAAAATCTTACAACTGAAAGTCTTTAATCACGTGACAACCAATCTTCTAGCAATAATATTAACAATGAAAATGTTTTGACAAATATACACTTGTCGCCACCAAGTAAAAAACCTGGCAAATCAAAAGGATCGCTTTTAACTGCAGTTGGGCGGCTATGGTCAAAAAGTTGCAAAACGAAAGATTCAACTTCAAATTGCATCCCATTTTAACAAAAACATCATAGAATAGACAGCAACTTATGTTGTCATGATTTTTGGATGATCAAAACATCAAAAAATCTTTAACAATTGGTGTTTGATGTGGAAAGCTAATGTTGAATGCAACCAAGACAAGCTTCAAAATGGGATGAGTGATGAACAGATTGATATTACTTTGATACGAAGATTTTTTATTGATAATGCATGGCTTGCAGTATTGAATGCTTATGAGAAACTGAAAAAGCCTTGGCTTTGCTCACTTTGTGCAATAATTGATCAACTAAAAAAGAACAGCAATCAAAGCAATAGTTGTCTTGATTGGCACAATTTCAGCAATCAAGAGTTCGAAGATGCTATAATGAGAATGAAAGACGGCAGAGGAACATACTATTAAGTTTCTAAAGAAACTGGCATCTACCCCAAAAGAAACGTTAATATACTCAGGATGCTTACCTGTTCTCTCAGAAAGTGAAAAAGCTATAATTATATACAGCAGCAAAATCCTATGCAGATATGGGATTTCTCATGGATAATGCTGACTTAAAAAAGCTTATTGTTCAGTCATATCTGGACAACAAAAGTGTGATAATCAGAAAGTGGGGAAACAACAAGCCAGGAAAAGAAT
The DNA here is from genome assembly GCA_963965965.1 of Trididemnum nubilum. NCBI lineage: Eukaryota > Metazoa > Chordata > Ascidiacea > Aplousobranchia > Didemnidae > Trididemnum > Trididemnum nubilum. Next base: position 38,869,139 of record OZ014476.1, read on the forward strand.
GCCTAAGAAGCTTCAAGAAAAGATACAGCATAGAGATTGCTCTGAGGAAGCCATAATTCTTGACTAAAGAAAGAGCAACTGCATTAACAACAGTCGACAAGTTTTTTGCTCTATATGAAACATTGATGAAGGAGAACTATTCGCAAGAATCTCCTGAGTGCATTTTTAATATTGATGAGACTGCTCTACATACAGACATGAGAAGTTCCAAGATATTAGTACGTAAGCAATCTAAAACATCTTATTTGAAGTCTTCAAGTTCTGGTAATACATGTTATATATACCATTTTATTTTGTTGCAACTCTGCAGGTGATTATCATTCACCTATCATTGGGGATAAACGTGCAGCTGCAGAGTTATGAATACTTGGGCAGAAGGTGGTCCATCTGATTGCTTGTACGCCTTTTCAGAAACAAGTTGGATGATGGACACCATTTTTGAAAACTAGCTGCTACAGTTCGCACAAGCAATTGACACCACCAAACCAAACTTATTGATTTTAAATGGCCAAAACAGCCACATCACGTACAATGCAGCCCTAATATGCAAGAATAACAACATCATTTTATTGTGTCTGCCACCTAAACCTAGCCATGCCCTTCAACCCTTGGATGTAGGGGTATTTAAACCTCTCAAAAACAAGTGAAGAGAAGTCCTAAAAAGATGCGCCAGTGAAAGTCCACCCCAAAATGTATCAAAGCAGGCATTTCCAAAGCTGCTAATGCAATTAACAAATAACATGGCAGCATCATGGGCTGAGAGCGGCTTCTGCAGCAGTGGACTATATCCTACTAATGCAACAACTGTCAACCACAAGCACAAGTATTTGCAATGACACCGATGATGAAAATGTGCAGGCTATTCAAGCTGCTGTAAAAGATGCGACTCTCCCAGCTCCTTCCACTGAAACATCACAGATAATGAAAGAGAGCAAAAAGAGAAGGAAACTAGTTTAGATGCAAACTGGGAGAGTGCTGTCTTCATCTCAAACCTTGAAAAGGTCACAAGAAGAGGAGTGTGTCAGAAATGAGAAAAAGAAAGCTTCAAGAAAGGCTACTCATACAATGATTACAGTTGCATCTACCTCATCAGTTGAACACTCAACGAAACAGCTACCCACTAAAAACCATCCTGGTGGTAACACAAGTGCCAAAAACAAAATGGCAGTGCATCATGAAAATCAAAAGGTGGGTGGAAGCAACAACAGTAATGCCGCAACAAAATGAATCAGAGTAATAAAATCAGAGCAATTGAAAGAGCACAATTTCCAAAGAAAGGAAATATTTGGAACAAATAACACAAATCAATGATGCATCATTTTTGAAAGTGTCACATGACTTCAGGATGGGTTGATAGACATATGTGACTTCAGTTTCTAACCTAGGAGGATTATTTTCATTTCCTACTCAACCAGACATTATTCAAGTATCTGTGAAAAATGTATTTGGAGTAGTTGAACCACCTGTTTCAAAACATCAAGAAACATTCTTGTTTCAGTCAAATGCCCATTTGTGGTGAGCTATTGTAACACTTGTGTATTTATCTGACTAATTTATTTTTGTTGAAGGCAATGTCCATTGAGCTTGTTTTGTTTTACTGTTTAAGCGATGCTGTTGAACTGACGTATGATTTAAGCCTTTGTTGGTGAACAGAGCTTATTATGTTGCTAGTCCACTATACCAGCAGTTAACAGCAAACGATTTTGTCATTTCAAAAGTTTTTAAGCGAATTTCTTTCGTGACTTTTTTTTTTTTAATGTTCATTTTTGAAACTACAAGTTCATTGTTCACCAGCATAATACCGAGTTTTGAAATATGTTTTGGTGGTAACTGATAATTGTAGCATTACTGGTGCTCTTTTTTATATTTTTTTTCACATGTCTAAGGTGTTTGTGATCAAGATTTAAGTGTTTTTACTCTCCTGGCACAACAAGCATTAAGGCACATTTAAGCAAACTCAAAATTTTGCTATAAATTGCTCCTTATATGTTTTTTATTCCCATGCAAATACAGATTTAGTTTTTCTTGTGTTGGGAAAATAGTGAATAAAACAAAGAACAAAACCATACAAAATTTGACTGACGAAAATTTGTGAATTCATAAACGCACCTTTAGTAGGAATTGCTTTTTTATTACATTAATAACTCACTTAAACACATGGCCTTACAGAGGTCAAAATTAACTTTTTCAACAACTTGCCCATGAAAATCTTAACTTGCCGAAACAAAGAGGCACAGTGCATTTTGATGTTCTTTTATTGTGAAAAAATGCGTGACTACTACTGAATTAGCATAATATCTTACTTGGATAAAATCCAGTTTTTGTGTGCGATTTCTAAATGAAAGTAACATATTAGATACCTTTTTTCTGATATGGAAATTGCATTGCACGCTTTTTTCCAAAAACATCACATCAAAACATGCAAAAAGAATCAACATCCATTATTGCATCAAGAAATTCAACAAAAAATCTTTGATTTTTGTGAGCGATTATTCCAATTCTTGTCAGTATTTTTGTTGTCTTTTTCTGTTTTGTCATTAGTCACATTTTAGGCAGAAGTTTGAGAATGTTTTGCCATTGGTTACGTCAAAGAATTTTATAATTCATATAAACTTAAAGAATTTTATGATTTATTCACAAACTGATGAACCATAAAACTCTTCAGTTCAATAAACCCCACAAGGAGTAACCTAGTTCATTTATTTTTCAAAGAGAAAGATAATTGGTGGGGGAGTACATTAATGGAACAAGACTTATGAAAAGTGATCAGTAATCAATTAATAAGCAACTGAATAGCCACCTCCTATTCCTGACTCCTGAGCTTACATATATGTGACGGCTGTCACCTCGCCTAGAATCGAAGCCTTGTTCTGTTCAACCGGCTTGTGATGCTAATCATGTGACTTCGCGTCGCTGTTGGCGTTTGCAAGAAGGTTGCTTAGAGCATGTGCTGATTGGTGGCGTGACATTTGCCTTTTTCTCACTGTCCGAACTCAGACGCAGAAAACTATTTTGAGTTCTTTTTTGGTTTTGGAACAAGCAACAACAACAAGCAACAACAGCAACTTATTTTTCATCAACGTCGACGTTTTCAGTTCAATTTCAAATCAAGTATTTTGTTGATTTTCATTTATAGTTAAATCGCTTACATTTATTTTTATTTTGCTTAGTTTAGAGATAGTGCAATAAAATATATTTTTATTTACAGTTTATTGTGGCGTGTGTTTTTCTATAATTTACGGAGTTAACTACATTATTTACAATTAGAACCATACGTCACATATATACCTTTGATGAAACCTATGTTCAGCATTTTTCAATGATTTTAGGGACCAAATTTGATTGCATGTTTTTGACCATTTTCAAAGTTTTTACTGATTTGCAAGTTTTATTTTTAAGAAATTAGAACCCCTAAATAAATATTTCAAATGACGCTTTAAATCATTGTGAGTCCATTTTAGTGCAAAATACAGAGTCCAAAGCACAATAATACGTGGTATATATTTTTCTTATTCTATATTTTGATTTTACAGGGAGGAGCCCCCCTTGCTGAGCTAATGCGCAGTTGATGCTCAGGTGGCCAGAGAGTCATGAGGGCACAATTTCTCAAAGTTCCCAAAAGTAATAAACTAGTACTTTCATCAGAAACCTTTTTCAAAATCACGACTTGTCATCCCCCAACAAAAAATAATATTTTTTGAACTCAATTTATTTTAAAAGTGTATGATCGACACTAAAGATACTTAATAAATTAATGGTCTTGTTTGCTAATCTTCTTACAATAATTGTCAGTGAGTTACCTCACGACCAATGCATGCTTAACAGCTGATCAATTAACCGTACATAGTAATTGTTTCCCATGCGCCAAGACCTAGAATGTCCCACATGTTGCATGCATGAGGTACTAGGTCTTGGTGCTTGTTCCAGGCGCCAAGTCAAGTCGTTTACTGTTTGCTAGTTATAAGCAAATGAATCCTTATCTGCCAAAATTTGCAAACAAAAACATAGGTACTAGAAGCTTGCAGGAAGTCCCAATGATGAACACAAAAACTCACCATCAATAAAGGCGGTTTGGGTAGGCTACCATGGTTGCCAGTTGCAAGATAAGTATTATGACCAGTGCATAGAATACCGGTATAGCTTCAATGAAAAGAATTAATAATCATGTTTCTTTGAAGCAGTAGTTGAGTACATTACATGACCAAAGCTCGGTTGGTTTTGATAATGATTTGTACAAAAACAAGGGCAAGGACAATCTTGGCGTCAAATGTGATAAGGATAATTCGAGTATAACCTTCCAAATACAATGGAGGTGTAGATGCATAAAACTAATTGGGCAATTCCAAGAATGAACAATGCAATGTTGAAGGCAGTAACTTCATCAAAACGATAGTCTAAAGCATGTACAGCAACAGATATTGACAGGATACATAGACGGAAAGAAAAATTGAGCTTATAAAAGTCTAAGCCACACTGAAATAGGTAACTTTATTGGAAGTAGAAAAACTCATTACACCAGTAGGAATGCTCAAAAGTGCACACTATATTCCACAGCCAGATAATGACACTGCCCATGACCAATAATCACCAACCATAGCAAATATTAGTGTTACAGTTTCAACTGATAGTAAAGTCACACCAAGCATGATCTCAGCAATTTCAACAGCTTTAAATGAAAACGAAATTTCTTCATGTTCTTTTCCTTCTTTGATTGAGTCTTCTTGAGATGAAGGAGACATTTTTCAATTACTACATTGAAATTAAATAAGTCTATTATATACTAGAAGTATCCGATGTATCATATGAATACTTATAGTTCTGTGCAATCAAGTCGTAATTATAGATTAAGATTAAAGGTACCAGTATGGCATTAGCACAAATCCCAACTACAATCCTAACTGGAGTCAACATGATACTCAGAACTAAGTATCGGCGTAGGCATCGATTTTTTGTTATAGAAAGAAGAAAGCAGGGGGCAAGAATTTCTTGCCCCAGATGGTTTAAGTGGGAGTGACAAATGCAGTTTTTGTGTCCTTCTGACAAGCAGATCCTCCCTCGTTTAGTCGCAATTTCAAGTGCCAGAACTCTTAGCCTATCTGTTTGTTGCATGCGACAAGTTCACAGTGACAACGTATAGTGTAATCGCATGTTTATATGTTGATAATTAAATTGATCTAGTTGATAATGCAACAATGTAGTTATGGTGTCATAGTTGATCTATTTTCATAAACTGAGTATATCTAATAAAGCTCGGTCTACTCTCCAAATGTGTGTAAAATTGTGAGCGTATGAGTCCAGTGCATTCTAAGATTAATTAATATTCTAACCATCAGGCAGCTTGTATGCTGATTGTTGGTAAGGCATTATATCAGGCTTACCAAATTTTGTATCTGTAAGCTAAAAATACAATTGTACGCTCACAATGTTTTGTGCAGTTAAGACTGGGCCTCAGCGCAGCTATCACAGATTTTATGCTCAAGAAACACTGTGATAACTGCAAAGCGCATAACATGAAAACCCCAAACAAAAATTTAGATACTCTTGCCAAATCGTTTTGGGCGCAAAAGCACTTTATATTTGAAAAATCTCAAAATTTTAATTAAACAAATTGCTGAGATGTCAACTATGCAAAATCAGCCCAACAAAAAAAAAACTTCTCCTGGAACGCAGATTTGTAGTGCAATGAAACAATACTCCACAAAACTGAACCTCGAAGAACAGTTCTGGTTTTATTTTTAACACGTAGTTGCCACTGCAGGCCTGGTCTGCACTTGGCATACATATTGCAAGTGTATGAGAGCATCTTTTGTTTCAAGTATCTAGAACGTTAGTAAGTGGCAAGCTGGGCATATGAAATTTCAGTTCAAACTTAGGATAAATCGCATGCTCCCAAATTACAAATTTTCGCCAAATGTAAACTGTGTCTTAACGATCTTTTTGAGGTTATGTGGAAATCGAAGCCAGATTACACAAAAATGCCAATACTTATCTTAAATTCTAAAGTTTCTCGCTGCGCACTCAATATAACATATTATAATAATAGGTACCGGTACTGTAAAGTAATATTTTCAATGGATATGTATATACTTTTTAAGCCAGGTCAACACGTAAAAAATTAATTTGTCATGCAACAAAATAAATTGAATTGAAATAGTGAGTGCATATACCAGAGTAACATTTGTTTCAAAAATGCAAGAACATCATGAAAAAGACTTTTTTGGGCTAATTAACGTTTTTGGTTTAAACACAAGTATCTGTGTAATGGTCTATTGGCACTAAAATTCACCGTAGTTAAGTTTTATGTTCTTCTTTGCTCTTTTAGAATGGCAATCGCAGTCAGTTCTATCATTTTAATTTTTTTTATTATATTGTAAATTGTTTGAGCGATCCAGTGATTGCAAATTGCTTTCATGCTTTTTCAGTAAGCTTTTGAACAGTAAAAGTGCTGGAATTTTTATGCTACAAATGGCATCAAGGTTTGATTAATTAATATTTAGAAACATGACTGCAGTTGAGGTGTGTAATATTTAAGAATAGCAACGTAGATTTTTCCTTGCAATACCTAAAAAATCACATTTGTCATTTTTACAACACTTGTCTGAAAGTTGCATTTTATTAACCCGCTCGATTACGTTTCAGCAAAAATATTTGATACCGCAAACAAAGCGAACTTGAAATGTTTATCATTTATAGACTAAATCATTTCTGACATACCTGGTAACTTCTGATTTTTTAACTCGCTTGCGCAGAACGTAAACCATTCAACAAAACTGAGGAGGCAAGAGACATTTTGTCCCCTTAATTGTCAGACCCAAAGAGGGTGCTACCCCCTTGAAATCAACGCCAGTGTGTAATGATATCGGTACACTACAAATACAATACTAGGGTATAGATAAATGTACAAATCTGCAGCTGCTATGACACATCATCACCAGCAATGTTAATAAACAAAAGATGAAAAACATTAAAGGTGATTCAAAGATTCTTGACAATCTTAGGCACTATATCACTTCGAAAAGATTACGAATTCAACACAGGTTATGAATTCAGAATCGACTGTTTTACAAATACGTAACCATTTAAGAATCAATAAAATCATTGGGTAGGAAAAATGAATGGGATTTTAGCCTATCTCACTATTCCATGTGTTGCAAAAATAGTAGATATTTGGGCATGTTCTGACCATTATGTTCCACTAGGATGGTAAACTCCCCTTCAATCAAAAAAAAGAAAAAATTTTATCTTGGACTTTTCGAGATTTTTCCATTTGAAAATTGGCGATTTTTCCATTTTGGGGAATTTTGGATATTCTTCTTTCAATCAATCCAGCAAACAAAGTTCATACAACAAAATGCTTTGATTATAATTTTCCGATTCTGCAGGAAATTCTGCTTCCATCAACACCAAAACTGTAAAATTTTACCCACAACTTTTGAGATACAGTCAAACCTCGGTTATCGAACACTTCGGTTCTCGACCAAATCGGTTTTCGAACAAGAAATTCAAGATTTTTACGTTTCAGACTTCGAACAAAAATTCGGATCACGACCAAACCGAAAGAAGCCGAGCAAACACGAATGCACCATGACGCTGCATATGTCAGCTTTTTTTACACGATTTTTGGTGTAACTGAGCTGTTGTATTTTTTTTTACTGCTTGATTACTAATTTCTGCAAATTTTTTCAAAATTTTTTGTATTGTACTGCATCTTAACCTTTAATGTTTTTGATGTTTTAAAAATAAAACATAAGAAATGTTTACTTTTTGTTTTTTTTCATCATCTTAGATAGGAAATCTTTTTTAAAATAAAATACAATCTACTTCAACCCATTTTTATTTGTGGTACTACAGTACACAGTACAGTTTATGGTGTAAAATAGTAAACAAATACTTTACAAAAGTTGTTTTCTAGAGTTGGAATGGATTAAAATTATTTGCATTAATTTTAATGGGAAAAATTGTTTCGGATTTTGAACAAATCGCTTTTCGAACAGCCTTCTGGAACGGATTATGTTCGAAAACCAAGGTTTGACTGTATCATTGTTTGAACATCATCAGTTTTTTACGATTTGTTCTTTTTCAAACTCAAAAACATCGCGGAACTTAAAATTTTATTCCAATGAATTTTATGACTAAACTAAGCAATGAGGCATGATTTGATAATGATTTTGTCATTCTGCAAAAAATTCCGCTTCAATCAATACCAAAACTGTGAAATTTCACAGTAAACTTTTCAAGAAATCGCCGTTTGAAAGAAGACAAATTTTTATAATATGCAATTACCGGTACCGGTATGAAAAAAATTGTCTTCTTGTTTTCAGATTTGATGTGTGAAAACTGTACTGTTTGGAGGCTTAGCATTTCACAAGTAAAGCGGCGTTGAGCTTCAGATCTGCTACCCAAGATGTGGATGCTGCAGAAAGCAGTAAGCAGGAGTATGTTCATGAAAGCAGAAGGGCAATGCTTGCAAATAAAATGTCGCAGAATTTATTTAAAAGTATTGAAGATGCAATGTTTTGGCAGTATCACTTGGAGTTTACCACCCTAGCGGAACATAATAGTCAGAACATACCCAAATATCTACTATTTTTGCAACACATGGAATAGTGAGATAGGCTAAAATCCCATTCATTTTTCCCACCCAATGATTTTATTGATTCGTAAATGGTTACTTATTTGTAAAACAGTCGATTCTGAATTCATAACCGGTGTTGAATTCGGAATCTTCCGGAAGTGATATAGCGTTTCAGTTGTACCAATTGCAAGACATAAAACTCGCTTTTAGTTGAAAACATTACAAGTCTCAATCATTACATTTTTCACTCTTAGAGTTTGCTATGGTACCTACCGTCATCATTGTGACTTTTCATAGCAGAAACTTACACCTTTCTCCTAACAAAGCTTCATTCCTGCGTCATTTAACACTAACAGATAATTGATAAACATTCATTTCTTTAACCTTTATTTTTCCTTTCTGCGTAATCATACTGTTTCTTTCAAACAATGCACATGTGCGAATACACACACAATGCACTCAAAAAGTCAACCTTTTGCTGGTAATACGTCAAAATATATTAGTTTTTTAAAAAAGTAAAAAGAACATTGACATGTAAATAAATGGCAAGATTATTTGCATATTATTGTACAATCACTATTACCGGTAATCTACCGCAAACTTAACTATTGCAAAATAATTTACATTTTGTGACATCAGAGATGACATCATCCAAACAAAAATAGAAAATGAAGGAAACCAATACGCTATCATAAATGTTACCGATAGTTAAAAAATAGTAAAATTGCTGCATTGCTATGTACAGTTTGCTTTTATCGGAGGTAAGCACAAATAGTTTCACCTAAAATGCAATTCTACAAAGCGCAATTTTACAATCAATTTTTTTTCATTACATTTTAATTTTTTATTTTACAATCAATTCTACAATCAATTATTAAAACAATTAAAAGTGCAGTGTAAGATTCACAATTTAATTGTTTTATTTTCTAAAACGCAAAACAACTTCCGCAATAAACTTTTTGAAGCAATTCAAGCGCAACTTTTGCAATCGACACGAGATTTTGGTACCAAGTCAAAGTGTAGCTTACTTTCACAGCTAAAATTACAAAACACAATGCCAATTTTAGATTTTTGCAACTTCATGAGGAAAAATAATATGTACTGCTAAAGGCCGATATTTGACAGTATTTTGATTGAAATAAAACAATTTAAATTAGGTTTAAAGTATAAAATTGAGCTATTAACCAAAATATTTTGAAAGCACAGTGCAAAATTCCACACCAAGTTTAGAAGACATTAATCTGCAATGCAACCTTCCGCAATTTCTCAAAATTAAAAAATTAAACAATTTTTTAAATTAAACATTAAGTCTCATTGCAACTTCCACAATTAAGCGGGTTATACTTACTAAGTGCACTTTGACCACTTCTGACTTTTTATGGTATCACTATTGATAATGTCATCCGAGACATAAATGGATCTTTTGCTATTAATGACATCACTATTAATGATGTCATTGCAATGTTTAATTAAAGTTTGAATCAAAAATTGTTAACTGTTTAGTGGGTAATTGAATTTTCTTGTCACAGTTTTTTAAGTCTTGAAATGTCAGAGGTAACTTTTCATCTGAGATGAACAATAAGGATTCTCAATAGGATTAGTTTCATATGCACAACTAGATTCCGTTTTTCTAATGTCATCTGAATAAAATGTGCATAATTGTAAACAAAGCCCAGCATAATTGGAATGAAACAAACAGCTGTGTAATTAAAACACCAGACAGTTGTAAAAAGATTTAATGTAAAATCTCTATTTGAGCGCTACAGCGTTCTATTTTTCAACCCTTCCTCTACAGTGGCGTTCTATTAAAGATGGTGTTCAATTAGAGTGGTGCCTCTATTTTTCTACTAGATGGTCAGAATTTTGGGAAGATAAACTTAATTAATGAAAAGAAAAAACATCTAACACAGTTAACATTTAACATCTAGGCTACAACGTGAATTGAAATAGCAATGGTCTTCTATTAACAATATATCCATCCTTTTTGTGCTGGGGTTAACATACCAGTAAATTTTTATTGGGCAATTGTTATTTTGTGATGTAGAAAACCTTTGATTACTAATTAGCATAATGAATGTTAAAGTGGCGTTTAGGGTGTTGCAGTTGCCCAGAACTCTTAAAAATTTTTTTTTACCTTCTTCAAAATAGGAGATTGCAAAAACAATCACAAATACAAAGTTTGAGAAAAAAAATTGAAGTTTAGGGGTCACACAGAAACTTTTTTTACCCAGGATTTGGTGTTTGTTTGATTTTGTGCCGCTAGATGGTGCTATGTGCAATCTGTGTTACTAATGAGTCATTGCAACATTGTACATTTACTTTGGTCTTAAACTTTCAAAAAAACTTCACTACAACTTCTAAAACTGTTTGCATTAATATTTTTTGCTTGTTTTCTTCAGAATTAATAGTGGTCAAAATTGAGCACGTTTCTGTGCTGGGAAACTACAACAAAAACACTATTTGAGTTAGATCTACAGTATCTATTTTAGCTGGCTGTGTAAAACAGACTGAAACATAGCCTACAATGTTACTTTCTTAAAAAAATGATGGTCCAGACTATGCTTTAGGCCTAGTTATTGAAATCTTTTAAACTGCTGTCCTAACTTAACTACAGTTACAACAGCAACTGACTAAAACCATATTTGTTATGTTTTGACATGTAAGATCTTGAGTTTAGTGCAATCTACTCAATATAAGCTCTTTAAAACATGAACATTATTAGTAAATCTACTAGCAATATACAGGGTGTCCCACAAAAAATTTTATTTTTAAAATTTTTGTAACGCAAAAACTTGTAAAGATAAAGCAATGAAAGTTTCACCGTGCATAAATAATGTGTTGGAGATTTGTTTGCCATCAAAATCGTCGTTATCTATTTTACTTAGCTGATGTTACTGGAGCTTAAAAATAGTCATATATTTTGATGATGCTGCTTAAAGAACATGCTCAATGTGATCGCCATGGCGCAGAAGGCATTCCCTTACTCTCACAGCAAAATTCTGAATTACTGCTTTGCATGTGCCAGCGGAAATGGCTCTCATGAACGGAGTTATTTCTTGCTTAAGTTCGGAAATAGAGATAGGCTTATTTTTATAGACATTATCTTTTGCGTAGCCCCACAGAAAAAAGTCCAGTGGGCTAAGGTCAGGAGAGTGTGGAGCCCAGATGTGGGAAGCTTTCAAGGAAATCAGCCTGTCTTCAAATTTTTCAGACAATAATTTTCGTGTTTCCACTGCAGTGTGAGGTGTTGCCCCATCTTGCTGAAACCATAATTTTTTCAAGTCAAAGCGACGACCACAAAGACAAGCAGTAAACTTTTAGATGACATGGCGATTGTTTTCTTGATTAACCATCACCGCATTCTCAGCATTGTCTTCAAACCAGTAAGGCCCGATGATTCCGTCAGAGCTAAGCGCACACCAAGCTGTGCACTTCCTGCTGTGGAGTGATTTGGTGGTAACAACGTTTGGAGGTTCAGTGCCCCAAATACGGCAGTTCTGACGGTTTACTGATCCATCCAGATGAAAATGTGCCTCATCTGAAAACCATATCTTGCCAACCCAATGTTCATCCAGGGTTGCCACAGAAACTGCAAAATCAAATTCCAGGACTTTCCAGAACTTTTTTAGGTCATTTTCCAGGACTTTTCCAGGACTGTTTAAGCTTCTTTTTTTAAGCACTTAAAATTTGATTTTGACTATTATTCTTTCATGCACCTACTCTTTTGAACTTGTGATTGACGAAAAATTTTGATGTAACGCATTTGCATTCCTAGTATTGACCACTAACCAGGTGCAAAGCTAGAAATTTGCAACGGGAGGGTTAAGCTTTTTGGTAAGGGGGCGGAACCCTCAGACGCCAGAAGCCATTGGGGGTCTGGGGGCAAAGCCCCCAGCGTTCAAAGATTTTGCAATTTTTTTGCAACAATAACTTAATTTTAGGCCTAATTTGGTCAAGATTATCGCTTTTAAAACGTGGCATAGAAATTAGCACTGCAAAAACATGATTAAACTGAATGCATAAATGGGCTACAGTATGTGGGTGATAGCTAGAGCTCAATCGATATGACTTTTTTAGGCCGATACGGATATATAACTCATAAACTACCTAATTTGGTCTATATTTTTCACTTAACTTGACACTAAAAGCTTCAGTAATTCTCCTCCAACAAAAGACTATTGCAAACGCAAGTCATACTAAGCAAATTGAACGCAAGAATACTCATGCTTGCTCTTGAAAATAAACAGTTTAAGGTAATTTCGATAAGCCGATATTTTATCGGCGGTAGATAGCCGATACAATATGCCGGCTTGGCCCTGATATCGGCCAAAACATATCAGCTGACGCTAGATATATTGGTCGAGCTCTAGTGATAATGGGTAATGGTAAAACTTCAGTCCTAGCTTTATTTTCAGCCATTTAACTATAAAATTCTATTATTTGAAACAACAGAGCTTATTTGCACGCCAGGGTGCAAACGAAAAACTCTATCCTAGCCCTAACCCCAACCTTATACTTAACCCAAACTGTAACCCTAACCTTAACCCAAACTCAAAATCTAAACTCCAACAAACCACTAACGATAATAATTTAAAAAATAAAAGAGTATTTGAGCAAATGAGCACCCACTCTTTCTTATACGCAGAGCTCATTTGCACGCTAGAGTGCAAATAGGCACCTCCTTTGAAAAAACTCCTAAGTATTAATCCAAATCGTCTGTATTTTATAACGCTAGAAAAAGATATAAGTTGGGAGTAGGGGCTAATGAAATGAGATTTGGGAGAGTTGATTGGTAATTAACAGAATTAAATACTGAGTTACACTTTTTTACAAAGCCTACGTTAAGCATTTTGCATAAAGCGATCAAATTGTTTATTTTTAGCCATTTTTAGTTAGTAAGTTGTTACTGGTTTTATTTTTGACCAATATCAGCCCTTCCCCAAAATCATGTTCCAAAAGTGGCTTTAAATTACTTTACTATCCATATTACTGCAAAAAACTGCCTTAGAAGTATACTGCGATAAACATAGTATTTTTCTAGTAGTGCATTTTGGTCTACGGGTCAATGGAGGGCTTATAGTCCGCTATGCCACTGCTACTAGCAGTAATACTGCTACTGGAGTATCGCATTGCAATAAATTACTGTCCATGAATTCACTCTTCTTAGTAATATTCAATAATTTATACATACTGTAATGCAAAGTGCAAATTTTGGCATTTTAACGAGGAAGTGCTTATTTGCACTCTAGTGTACTAGTAAGAACTGCTTAAAAAGAACAAGAGAGCAAAGAGCAGAAGAATGGGCGCTCATATTAATATTGAAGTAAGAGCTAGGGTTGCAGTTTGGGTTAATCCAAACAGCAATCCAAGCTCTAACCCACGTTAGGGCTAGCATAACAATTTTTTGTTTGTGCGCCAGCATACAAATGAGCTCTGTCTTTTTACAATACAATAAAGCATTTTGAACGAACTTCACAATGCAAGTTATTTCAACAACAGCTTTGCACAATTACAAGGTACCAGTTATTATAAAAAAACTAAAAAACTTCACATTCTGTCTGGGTAAATCACGGGAAAACTTTATAAACATTTTCCAGGACTTTCCAGGACTCACAAACAAAATTCAAGGACTTTCAAGGACTTTCCAGGACAGCAAAAAAAATCCAGGACTTTCCAGGATGTGGCAACCCTGTTCATCATTTTCCATCATTTCATTAAACCATGTGCACATTTGAAAACGTTGTTCTTTGTCCCTATCAGTCAAAGTTTGCTTTATTTCCAGTTTGTAAGGATATAAGTTGAGGTCTTGCTTCATTATTCTTTGAACGGTGGACTTTGTCAAGCCAAGTTCAGATGAATGCCTCCGTATTGATTTTTTTGGGCTACGCACAGTCGATTCACGTACAGTATCAATGTTTAATTCGGTGCGAGCAGACACTCTCCTTCCAGAATTTCCTTTATTTCTGTTGTGGCAGGTGCCATGCACTTCAAACTTTTGAACAATTTTCTTGATTGACGTCACAGATGGAGCTTCTTTTACACCAAAATGCTTGCAATATTCCCTTTGGGTTTGGACCAGTGATTTAGTTTCCAAATAGAACTTTACTATTTTTGATCGCTGCTCAATTGTGAAAGGCATGATTAAGATAAAGGCTTCAAAATTTCAGGTATAAAACTCCTATTACCATAGAATAAAACCTGAAAAAATGAAAGAGTCAAATGCTCTACAACAAAAGTAGTTAAAAATTAAATAATAAACTTTTTTGTGGGACACCCAGTACTACTTCTAGATTTGTAAATTCTCGCAGTTGGCTGCCAGGAACTATTTCTAGCATGATGACAAAACTATCTAAAGCAGATGTTTTCCCACCACGAAGCTGGAATTCCTAAAATTTGTCAATTATTTCTAGCATGATGACAAAACTATCTAAAGCAGATGTTTTCCCACCACGAAGCTGGAATTCCTACAATTTGTCAATTAAAAATAATTGAGGAAGTAAAGAAGCTGGTAGATAAAATGAAAAATTTGTACAAATGCAACTTTAACGGAACAAACATTAGAAAAGCAAACAAAACTATTGCAAACTTCAAGGAAAATTCTATCTCTCTTCATTGCCCTCTTTCCCATGAGTTGCAGAGGCAGCAGTGCGAGATTAAGCTACCACACTTCACGGTCTTCCATCACCACCATCATTTCACTTGGGTGAAATTCCAAGCAATTCCACCCAAGATCCTCAATGTAAAATTGATTCATCTACAGTACTTCTAGATCGTCCAACTGTTTTTTCCCCTCTTGCTTTGGCAAGTAAAGCTTGTTTGGAAGTTTTTCTTGAGACATTTGGATTACATGGCCAAACCATCTAAGCTGAGATCTTTCAATTGAGAAGAAGCGACTTTAAAAGAATTTCGAATCTCAAGAGATGTGCACCTTATCAATAATGCAACTCCTTTGATTTTGCGGAGAAACCTTATTTTGGACGTTTGCACTTGCGATCGCACTCTTGCAGTCACAACCGAATTTTCATGACCATACAGAGATAGAGCAGGTGAGAAGGGACAAAGACTGTTTCAAAAATTAAGAGCTTTGCTTTTTTTCGACAATTCTCGCCTCACAACAACTGAATAATACAAAGTTTTCATTATTGCAATTGCCTTGCCAATTCAGATATCCAGTTTTTTGTCTTACCTTCCGTCACTCATGAATACAACCCCAAGATACTTGAACTTGTATACTTGTTTCTGTGTCGCTCCATTCCGTAGCAACAAGCACTGATAAGGGTTTCTTGAAACATGAAGGACATCAGTTTTGACCGTGCTTATTTTTATTCCTGCAGAGTAATAAGCTGCTGCAAACCTATTTAATGTGCGCTGAAGGCCAGATTCTGTAAAAGCAGAATCAAATCATCAGACATCAGCACATAGCAGGCAACTGAGTTTTCAATTTCCTATTGTGGCAAACTCATCAGTTGGGTTGCAGTTGTCGATCCAATTCAAGTAAACAATGAAGAAGAGAAGAAACAAAATGTACACTTGCCAGAGTTCAACGCCTATATGGAAAACTTTGATTGCTTGCCTATTTACTCAAACACAAAACCCCAGTTGGCATCATGGAATACCTTAATGGCATGTAACAACTGACTATCAACACTATTCTCCTGCAGGACCCTCCAAAGCTAGAAAGGCAATCATATTATACCGTTTCGAGATCGACAAAGCATGCAAAAAGATCTGTGCCATATTTCCAAGATTTCTCAAACATTGAAAAAAAAATGAACACAACAATGAAGTCTTGGTCATCAAACCAACGCCGAAACATGATTGAAAAATGAAGAAAAAACATTTTTGCAAAGCATGATATCTGATTGAAAAATGAGTATCGAGAATAAGGGCAAAACTTTGGCTGTCTAAGAAAAGAAATGAAAATTATGACAGCTTATCAATAAGATGCTTTTTGTTAACACAAAGACTGACATTAGGTAAATAACAATAATGAGCGCTTTTCAGTTTAAAATTAGAGCCAGATATGAAATTAATGATTAAATTAGAAAAATATGCAATAAATTCATATTAATTATGCTAGTGGTAGTAGGTCTATAATGCAACTTTTGATAACTTTGATTTAGGAAGTTCTCTTGTTGGCTATGTACTAAACAACCACTCCAAAAACATTAGAAATGATCAAAAGTGATCGCAGGATAAACTTATAGTCCAAAAACATTCAAAATAAAAAAAAATTTTTTTTTTGAAATTGCCAAAATTTTGATGTCACTGTGCTACCCTAAACATTGACAAATTTTTATGAAACTTGGCCAAAAGGGTTTTTGTGCGAAGCCTCCAACTTGAGCTAAGGTAGAAGTTGCCATGATAAAATTTTCAAATTTATGGGACAGCTACAACACCCTAGTGGTAGCCTATTAGAGATGGTGTTCAATCAGAGATGGTGGCGCTCAATTTTTCAAATCTTTTCCTACAGTGGTGTTCTATTAGAGGTGGCGCTCAAATAGAGGTTTTACAGTAAATAATCATTTGTTTACTTTTCACAGATGAGTTTGTAAGAAAATCTGTGCTACTTTATTTCAAATTTTGATGGACAACTTAAAACCCATGCGTTTGGGATAATTTTGCAATTTATGACAACACAGAAGCAGGTCCGTCCATTTTTCCAAACCTTTGGGGGGTCTAATTTAACAACCAGAGCTTTTTTGGCAAAATCTTGCAAATTTTGTTTGCTTAGCTTGTACATCGTAGATTTTGCTTGCATTGCATTGCAATAGCACATATGATGCAGTTCTCTTGTTTTGTTTTTCGATGGTATGTCATTTAGGAGATCAGTGTTTAATGTTGTGGAAAAAAAATCCTCATCGCAGCCAAAAATTGATTGGTGGGGATAAAAGGGTATCTTGAGATATATAACCATGTCAAATATTTTTTGTGGTATTTTTTGAATGCAACCTCTTTCACGCCAAACTTTTGGGACGGTTTTTGGGCCCTAAATTCAATGTCACATGACCTATGGCCTCAAATTTTAGTACAAGCAAATACCTAGTAATTTTGAAACTGCAGTAAATTTGGGCAAAAATTGACTTTTTCCGCTCCACAAAAATGTAACAGATATGGTATTTCTACACTGTCTAAAAGAATAACTGGCGCACTTCTTCATCAGCAACTTTGTATTAAAACTGTAAAACTAAAACTGTTCTTCTGGGTTCAATTATATGGATTAGACCTACCATTCACTGCCCTACAAATCTGCGTTTGAGATGTTTTGAAAGGTTATTTTTCACAGTTTACATTACTGCAACTTGGATCAATTAGAATGCTGAGAAATATGATGTACTTTTGTGCAGATAAGGATTTAGCGAAAGTATACTTGTGTTGTTTTTATTACAATAACTTTAGTGTAAAGCGATTTACAGTTATCACACTGATTTCCTACAAAAAAGCAATGATTGCCATGTTTAGGCCCGGTCTTGACTGGGCGTAAAATTGTGAGCATAAAAGCGTAGTTTTAGTTTACCGTATTTATTCCAGTATAAGTCACTTCTTTTGTACCAAAATATTGCCCAAAAAATCAGGTGCGACTTGCACAAGAATAACAAACTTTTTTCAGGGTATTTTTTCGCTATCACTTTCGGCAGTAACATCTTTTGCACAATCACAATAGGTATCACCTTGCGAGTCACATTACGCTTTGTATGCTATCGCCTTTCTCACGATTGATCATGTTAGTAAAAAGTGTCAACAAGTAAGGTGGTTTTTACCAACCACGTGTTTTTCCAAGTGAAAAGATGCGTGATTAAATGCAAAAAAGGCAAAATGACCCATGCAATTCTGCACACAAATACACGTGATTGGTAAAAGCTGCCAAACATTTCGTTTGCAATTGTTTGCTTGGTGTTACGGCTTCTAAGAGAAAGCGTTCATGTTATAATGCTGCTTGTAAACTGAAGGTTGTAAAATTTGTGAGAAAATATGGAAATAGAGCTGCAGAGTATGAATATACCATTTCAGAAAAACTTGTTCAAGATAGGTGTAAGGCTAGAAAGAGAGTTTGCTTGAAATGCCTAAAATGAAAAAAGCACGACCAGGAAAGCAACCATCGGACCCTGGATTAGAAAAAAAATTGGTTGAATGGGTTACAGAACAAAGAAACAGTAAATATATTGTAACCATGCTGCATATCCAACAAAAGGCTTCAAAGCTGTCTACTAATCCATTATTTAAGGCATCCATTGGCTGGGCTCAAAAATTCATGAAAAGAGATGGCCTTACTTTCCGGTTGAAGACCAAGATCTCACAAAAACTGCCAGATGACCTGGAAGAACAAATCTTGTCCTTCCACAGATTTGTTATTCAACAGAAAAGCACACCAGTTCAAATTGAGCCAAATTGGAGACATGGATGAAACACCCATGTGTTTTGACAAGCCTTCAAACAGGACCATAGATTAAAAAGGTATGAAATGTACTAAATTTATTGTTTAGTGTGCACCCTTAATTTTTGAATAAAAATTGGTATAAAATTTTTTTCCCTTTTACACAAGATTGGTAACGCAAACCGCCAGTATAAACAAATTTTTTTTCTCAACGCAGCAGGAATGTCTATGCAGGGTAAATGTCTAACGCATGTTGAGATGTCGCATGTGCGTGTGGGCTCACAAAATCGTCTCGCATTGGTATGTGCAACTGTGCATGCACGAGCACACGCATGTATTCGATAAAACCACATTATCAATAGTGCATTTCGCTAATGCTCCCTTAGTTTTTGATTGAAAATCAGTACAAAATTTTGTTCAAATAAATATACTATTTATCAGTACTTCCTGTGATATTGTTTTAAGTTCGATTTCTAACAATATTTTTTTTGTTTTCAGGCAAGAAAACCATCCTGGTGAAAACAACTGGCCATGAACATGGTCTGCGACATCCTGACGCAACCTGACACGAGACAGCTCATCCCGGGAATCCTGACGCCAGGGACATCCTGATGCTAGGGACATCCTGACGTTTGGGACATCCTGATGCCAAAAGCTCCAAATTTTTGCGCTCTATTTTTTTTCTTTTTCTTCTTTTCGCTTTTCCGCGCTACGCCACAGCTGCACTTTTAATGATTAACGTTCGATTATTGTGACGTAAGTATAATATTTTCCGTTAATTGCAAACTTCATACAAATCTCTGTTTTTGCAGAAACAACTCAAAAGTGAGTTGTATTTTTGCGACAAAAATCGTGATGAAATCAAAGTCAAGTTAGCGAATATGTAAAAATGCTGGCGTTAAGTTTCAAACGATGACCGAATGCCGCGAATAAAAGTAACATATGTTTTGCTATTATTAAACGACCACGTAGATATTTCATGAACAATAATATGTGTGGTTAATTTACAAAGAAAAATGCTCTGAAAGGAATTGTATGTTAAAAGAAAATAGTAAAAATATAATTCAAAGTCACGTACCGCAAATCGAAATTAATTAATGCAGCGATTAAAATTCATTATTTTTGCCTATTATTATTTGATGACCACATAGCAATTTTACACGCATTTTCATAAAAAAGTTATTAGTTTTTGGTTAGCAATAATTAGTAATAAGCAATAAAAAGTTAGCAATAATACCGTTTGAAAGTAAAGTTAAAATTACAACTAAGAATGAAAATAGATTAAAAATATTGTGCAATAGTTTGTAATTATCCGACTAACTACTTTCCTAATGGGTGGTTTATTTGGTTTTAACCTCGAGAAATGGAGCTATTAGTTTTTGCAATCGCAGTTTTTAACTTTGAATGACTTTGAAAGAACAAAACAACACGGTCACATGCTTCACATCAGCATGCCAAATTATCGCAATTTCTCCGCTTGCAAAATTAAAGCATTTAAACAATAACAAGTTGATAATTTGGATAAGCTCCAAAATTTTCAGTTCATTAAAGAGTAAGATCACAAAAATGACAACAAGCTGCTAATCAAAATGCTATCGACAAATTATTGCTAACCAAAAACAAACAATTTTTTTATGAAAATGCATGTAAAATTGCTACGTGTAAAATTGCTACGTGTAAAATTGCTACTTGCCTGCATGGCAAATGGTTTTTAGGGTGAAGCCAATGGTTATTTTCAATCAAAAAAAGATACCAAAAGATAAAAATATTCCTGTTGGAGTTTCGATGCACTGCCACCCCAAAGGATGGATAAAGACAGCATTCTACAATGGCTGGAAAAAGTTAGGAACAACAGACCAGGTGTACTGATGCAAAAAAAGACTCCTCTTGTCTAGGATCAATTTTAAGCCCACAAAACAGAAAAAGTGAAGATCCTCTGAAAAGGAAAAAAAAAAAATTACAAGCCATGATTCCAGGTGACCTTACATCTGTGTTTCAACCACTTGATGTCATCTTCGACAAGCTTTCTAAGGATTGGCTGAGAGGAAAGTGGCTAGCTTGGATCTCATCGCAAGATGACAAGCCTGTGACTAAAGGTGGCAACATCAAAAAGCCAATCATCTCATTGGCATTATCTTGGGTAAAAAGGTGCTTGAGATGACATTCCCGAAGACATGGTAAAAAAAGTTTTTTAAGAACTGGAATTGCCAATCCACTGGATGGAAGTGTGGATGATAAAATATGGGATGACAGCTTTGATGAGAAAAGTGATGAAGTTGAGGAGACCTTGCCACCCTCGTGGGATACTGATGAGGATGTTTCAGAGGAAGACTAGGACAAGCTATTTCAGGACAGTGACAGTTGTGATGACTATGATGGTTTTAAATGTTTTTTAAATTTTGTAATGGTTTTTAATTTATTGCACTAAATAATGTCAAAAAATTGTTGTACAGTTTTTCATGTCAAATTTTAGGGTGTGACTTATATTCGAAAATACGATATGTGAAACAAAAATTCAATTTGCTTGATATAACGCCTTACCAGCATAAAAGCTGCCAGTTGTTTTAAGTTTTCTGCTAAGGATATGTTGGAACACTCAGAATTTTACGTTTGAATTGTACACGGAGCTTTACATATTGCAATAATTAGGAATATCCAGTAAATGAAAATTGAACTGCATTATCGCACCCAAACTACACGACATTGTTGCATTATCGACTAGATCAATTTAATTATGATCAAATACTAGACAAATTTGCAACGTCTACGATAAGCATTAAGTCAACATACAACCAGAATAAACATGTGACAATGCTAAATGTCATCACTGCGAACATATTGCAATGCTACAAGTGAATACCATACTGTATGCAAACGATAGTAGAATTTAAATTTGTGACTACATGTGGGTGATCTGGTTTGTCAGAAGAACACAAATGCAGCATTTGTCACTCCCTAAAAAGCGCTAAAAAATATCTAAAACAAAAAATTCTTGCTCCCCCCTATCCACAATCCGCTTTCTTCAACAAAAAACTAATGTATATGGCCTAACATTTTATCTGATGCCAGCACAATTTTACCACTTTTACGCAGCTTAGCGTTAGACACAATTGACAATAGACATTGATCTAACAGGAAAAATACTGTATTCATGATTTATGTGGCAACTGCTAGTCATAATTTTCTGTTGTTGCATCATAGATCAAATTTACACTGTAAAACCTGCTTCGTTTTGTTTTTACAAAAACTTGACAAAATATTTTTGACTTTTCAACTGTGGCCAAAAACACTAAACCGATAACTTTAGCAAAAGTTTAACTCATTCTGAAAAAGTGAACAAATGTGTTTGTTATCTAGAGCAATGTTTTTCAACCGGTGTTCCGCAGAACACTGGTGTTCCGCAGGAGACCGTCACATGTTCCGCAAAAATTTCTTTGTTTTGCACAGCATGACGTAAGAGCATAACTAACCTTGGGGTGAGTACCAGGCATACACTACGTCTACGACGTTACCATTAATCTGATTGGTCGTATATCTTTCAATTTTTATTGTAATGGATGAATCGATTTCTGAATAATGTTGAGTCAATCGAATTAATGAAAACACAATGATTGTCATCTGTTACTTAATAATAAGTCGGCAATAGACTCGTCATGTTTGCTATTTTAAACGCAGTCGCTGTGTGTAAGGTAAGCTTACAACTGCTGTACCGATAGTAGGTTAGTATAGTTAAAAAAAAGAGAAAAGTATTGCTGCATGAATTTAGTAAATGCCATGGATCGCTATTTAAAAAGGAAGAGTGAAAATGAAACGACTGGTACCAGTAGGCCTAATGAGAAGAAACAAAAATCAGTTGTTATGAGACAATACAGCGATAGTTATATTTCGTATGGATTTACTTTTACTGGCGATCCGACTGCCCAGATTCCACTATGCTTGGTATGTAGAAACGAACTATCTAACAGTGCAATGGTTCCAGCCAAGCTGAAACGTTACCTCAATACCAATCACCCGACTCTAAAAAACAAAAACACAAGTTATTTTCGGCGCCTTCTTGAAAGTAACAAAAAAGAAGTGGAATGCATGAGACGGCCAACAACCGTTTCTCAGAAAGCTCTCAAAGTGAGCTATCTTGTAGCTGAGCTTGTAGCTAAAGCAAAACAACCACATACTGTAGCTGAGAAAGTAATACTACCAGCTTGTAAGATTATTGTTAAGGAAATGGTTGGTCCTGATGCAGTTAAAGAAGTTGCTAAGCTTCCTTTATCAGACAATACAATAGCCAGACGGATTGAAGATATGTCTGTGGATATAGAAAATAATATTCTTGAAAAGGTCCGCAGTAGTGAAAATTTGCACTACAAGTTGATGAGTCCACGGACATCAGTGGACATGCTCAGCTCTTAGCAAACGTTCGTTTTATCAATGGAGATGCGATCACAGAAAATTTTTTATTTTGCAAAAGATTGCCAGTGAACACTACCGGAGAAAAAATTTTCCGTGTTACGTCTGATTATTTTGAACAAGGAGGACTTTAATGGAAGAACTGTATAAGCATATGCACGGATGGAGCAGCCGCCATGGTTGGACGTTACAAAGGCTTTGTTAGCAGAATTAGGGAAAAACAACCAGAAGTTATAATTACACATTGTTTTTTGCACCGAGAGGCGCTTGTTGCGAAGACTTTGCCGGCTGATCTAGCTTCGATACTCAATACTGTGGTAAGCATTGTCAATTTTATCAAAACAAAACCTCTGAAAAGTCGCATGTTTGCAATTTTATGTGAAGAAGTGGGGGCAGATCACACGAATTTGTTACTTCACACGGAAGTTCGTTGGCTTTCACGAGGTAAAGTCCTAGCTCGTGTTTATGATTTGAGAAATGAACTTATTGTATTTTTGACTAATGAACGACATGATGAGGCAAAGCTGCTGGCAAGTGACGATTGGTGGGCAAGGTTAGCATATATGGCTGATATATTTCAACATCTAAATGAACTTAACACTCGGATGCAAGGTCGCTACGAAAATCTTTTGACAAGCACCGACAAAATTAAAGGATTTCGCTCAAAAGTGCAACTTTGGCAACAGCACATGAAAAACAATAGTCTTGGGATGTTCCCTCTTAGCCAGAAATGTCAAAAAAATGTGAATACTGTTTCTCTAAATGAGACCATACAAAAGCATTTAATTACTCTTGAGGAGAAATTGTCCTTCTATTTCCCTTCCAATGCCATTAATTGCTATGATTGGGTCAGGGATCCTTACAGCTCAGTGGCAGAAGTCAACAATACTCTGACTTTGCAGGAGCAAGAACAATTGGTTCAAGTCAGGCAAGACCGTGGATTAAGATTACGATTTTTCGATTGTCCTTTGGAAAGCTTTTGGTTGGAGATTTCCAGTGAATTTGCTAATTTGGCATATAAAGCAATTTCAGCCTTGCTCCCATTCTCAACAACTTATCTCTGTGAGACAAGCTTTTCAACCATGGCAGCCATAAAAGTTAAAAAACGAGAAAGGTTGAGAGCTGTTGAAGATGAGCTACGGGTTTGCCTTTCGTCAGTTCCTGCTCGAAAACCACATTTATGCTCCTCGAAGCAGGCCCAAATATCACACTAAAAATAACTATAACTGAATAAAAACTGTGATGAGTTTATTGTGTTTCATATCGTAATTTAAATCAGTGGTTCTCAAGATTTCATGATCTGTGACCTTTACCGAAAACGTCAAACACTCATAGCCTTCCTTCAACAAAAATATAGATTTGAATTAATAGATAGCCTCCGGTAAAAACCTCTTCTCGTTACCCCCGTCGAAAGCTTCGTGGCGGGCCCGGTTGAGAACCACTGACTTAAATTTTGTTTATAATTTCTTTTGATGTTCCGCAAGATTTTTTGTATACACCAAGTGTTCCGTGGTTGAAAAAAGGTTGAAAAACACTGATCTAGAGAATGCATTAACAACAATAACCTTTCTATCTTTTGCTTGCATTCTAGGTCACTTCAAGATAATGCTGAAAGACATCATTATCTACCAAAGGGGCATGGTAAAACACTAAAACAATTGTATAAGAAATAAATAGCAAAAAGCATTAAGCTGCTGAAGAGTAACAACAAACAAGAATAGCTTAGGCAAGCAAAACATGCTATACTAGTGGTTCTTAACCTTTCTTTAAAGTGACCCAAACTTATTGAAAAAATCAAATGTGTGAAACATTGCGATTCATGTATTTTCTGATTAATTTGGCTTATCATGTTTTAAAAACAGAAAAACGAGACAGCCGTAGGCAAAAAAAAGGTCTTCACTTTTGGAACCCATGAATTTCCACGAATTCAATCACACTCGTGTATTACAATCTGCAATCGTTTGTATACACAGGTATATATAGTGGGTTTTAAGGTGACGACCAAATAATAGAAAAAGGTCCACTTCTGGAATCAACAAATTTCAGCGAGTTTGGTCTGTCAAATTTTATCACTGTATAAAAGTGTATTGCTTTTTGCAAATTTCACCTTTTGTAAATGTCTACAAAATAAAAAATAAAAACAAGCAACCAAAAGAATTTTTAACCGATCTAACCTTGGGTCCCGGCCCATACACTGGTACGTTGAGAACCATGGTGCTATACAACACTAGTGAAATAACTAGCCTAATGGCAAAGCAGTGGTAGCATGAGCTAATAAAATCAAAAACATTAACATGAAAAAACACTACAGTAACCCTGAAACTACATTTTAAATTTAGACTCAAGAATTTTTATTCACCAAGTCTGAAGTAACTCTGAACTGCACATTACCAAAAACAGAGTATTCTACAAAAACAAGCAAATCTGAAAAGTACAATGCTAAACAAATGAATGTAACATCAGAACAAACCGGTACAGTCACTGGCAGAGGTGTAAAGTAACGAAGTAGTTTTACTTAAGTACACTACTTAAGTACTTGTAATCGGTAACGACTACTTTTTGAAGTAGAATTTTTTTAGCTACTTCCACTTTTACATAATTCATTTTGCTCTCAAGTAACGCTACTTGAGTGACTTTAAAATAGACAAGTAGTGCTACAAATTTTTTTCAAGTTCAGCAAATTTACCTGGAAACACTGAAATCATTTCATAAAATTGAAACAATCAATGAATCAGA
This sequence comes from Trididemnum nubilum, assembly GCA_963965965.1. NCBI lineage: Eukaryota > Metazoa > Chordata > Ascidiacea > Aplousobranchia > Didemnidae > Trididemnum > Trididemnum nubilum. Next base: position 38,895,229 of record OZ014476.1, read on the forward strand.
TCAGACAAGTCTAAACTTGTCCACTGCCGACACTTCACGATGACAGCTCAATTTCTTTTGGTAGGCCTTATGTCGTCGCCACTCGCCAGGTATTGTAGCCTAGTTGTAGTAATGTTGTCGTGGCATTGTAGTTGCTTAGACTATTGATGAAACCATTAGAGTTTCAGACTCAGTAAGTTAGCTAGTTGACAAACTGCAAGCCAACGATTGGTTGATTAGGTTGGTAGATAGGTTAAAAAGCAGTAGGCTGGGCCTAAAAGAAAAACGACGACCACTACCAGACTACCCAGCTACAAGAGCACCTAAGCTACTGGGTACAGTGTACAGACTGACAAGATTTAGCCTAGGCTACCAAAATACTGTCAATGACAATAGCACCTGAGCTGCTGGGTATGCTATGCCTAGGGGCCCACTAGCCTTTAGAGAACAGCAGTTACCAGATTGCTGGTAGCCTACCACTAGTCCAGTCAGCCAGTAGGCTAGACCTTATTAAATCTGAATGAATGAATGTATCGGTGTGTATGGTCTATGCAGTAGCCTATGTTTTGCATTCTAATCATTTTGCTGTAAGCAGATGAGTCTAAACATCTTTTTTTGTAGATCTATCAAAATAAATTTTTATAATGATATGATTTGTAAAAATGAGTGATAGAGCTAGCACTTCTGGTTCTGCTGTACCAATTATTGATATTGATGAGTCTGATACCAGTAGTTCAAATTCAAACCCCTGAGGAAAATCCTTAAAGTTTGTTTGTCAACTTTGCAAGCCCAAAACCAGTGAAATTTCAGCATATGCAAGTTCACCATCAAATTTGCGAAAGCATATAAAAGTAAGTGCAAATTGTAAGTCTGTTTACATGTTAAGTTTAGATTAGGCCTGGTCAAATAAAGTGAATACCATAAACTGTGGTAGAATCAGTTTTTTGCTTGGCATAGATAGGCTACAAAAGCTACTGTATATACAGTTCTTTTTACAATCTGGTTTGCTTGCAGTTGCAGCAGCATACTAAGCAATAAGCATGTGATGACCATTGTTGTATACGTTTCACTTTACCATTGTAGCAGTAACAGTTGAAGAGACCATGTCAGATGTGCTGCATAGATGGTTTGGGCAGCAAGAGGGAATAGCTAGGGTTTAATGGGGTAATTCCGGACAGTTTGTTTGCGTAATGACTCATTTCTGGCACCTAGTTGCAAAATTCAGCTCCTTGAATGTTTTTTTTATACATTTGGACCTTCATGAATCAGATGCCAAACGCACAGAGTTTAGAAATTAATAGTGAGGATTTGAGCACAGTCATGTTTTATCTATTCCACTGTGGATTATATAGTAGATCTAAATGCAAATGTACATATGCAAGCTAGTAGGCTACCAGTATGCTTGGAATAATGCACAAAAGATCATAAACTGTCTTCGTATGTTTTGGGGGTCTCTTTCAATTTAAGTCCCCCTCATTACAGATTATGAAACGGCCCCCCTTGGACAATTGTTTAACATTTAATTGTAAAATATGGTGGGGCTAAGGGAATATGGTAACAACAAAACTTTTGGTCTTGATTCTTAGTGATTAATGCGGTCAAAAATGGCTATTTAGGTGGGCAAATTAAGAGTGGAGGCTTAAACTGAAAGAGACCCGTTTTTGCTGTACAGATTTGAGATGTCTATGTAAGGGTGACTGAAAGATAACCCAAAATTCAGAAAACGTAAGGTTTAAGAATGATTTAAATAGCACTTTCTAATTGGCAGATAGACTTCATTGCTTTCAAATTGATGGCTTATACTCATTTGAGCCACTATTTGCAAAAAGTTCTTTGATAGCTTAGTCAGTTAAGAGCAACCAACTGTTTTAACAACATTTTATTGTTTGTAGGCAAAGCATGAGTCAAAATTAGAAGACTATACCAATTTGACATCAATTGCTAAGAAACACAAATGCGCTGTTATCTTACCTCCTTTGCCAGAAGAGCCGAAATCCAAACAGTCCAAACTATTTCCTGATGCGCTTGCTACAAAACGAGTGTCCCAGCCACAACTTGACAGCCTTGTACTGGATTTAGTCATACAAGGCTTGCTACCCTTTAAGTTTGTGGAACTACCAGCATTTAAAAAGTTAGTGACAACACTTCAACCACGCCTTCATGTTATTTCAAGACCTACAGTAAAAACGAGATTGAAATGCAGAGTCACAACTATCAAGAAAACCCTGATTGAAATATTTCGCAAAGTGGACTACGTTTCTACTACAACTGATTGCTGGTCAGCACACAGAAAGTCCTTCATTGGCGTCACTGTCCACTGGATCGACAGTAATTTCAAACGGCAATCAGCAGCTTTGGCTTGTCGAAGGCTCAAAGGTTCTCATACATTTGGTTTGCTCGCTGGTGCCATTGATGATATCCATTCAGAATACGGAATAAGGGATAAGGTTGTGAAGACAATTACAGACAATGGGTCTAACTTTTTGAAAGCCTTCAATATTTACGGGTTTCATGAAAATGAACATGAAGTGAATGTGTGCACCAATGAAATTGAAGCTACCGCTTTCACTGGCAGTTCGTCATCCAGTGAGGATGATTATCAATACTCATCAGTTGATGAAATTTTAAGCAGTTCAATAAGTCTGCAATAAAAGTTGCCAAAACATCAACCCTGTTCGTGTCACATTTTGAACCTGATAGCCACCAAAGATTTGTTTAAGGTGGAGTTGGATTCTTCGTTTAAAACCTTACATTGAGTATGTTTTGGAAAACTATATGGGTTGTGGAACAAGACATCTCGTGGCAATGATACTGCTGAAAGGGTGATGCAGTGTTGTGGCTGTCAGTTAATATGACCAAACCAAACTCGTTGGAATTCCACTTTTTTATCAGTTGAGCGTGTTGTTAGAATATACAAAGAGAAAGGAGAAAGATGTTTAAAAGCGTTGTTTGATGAATTCAGCATTAAAATGTAAGTTTAATTTAGAGTTGATTATACGGCATAACATAATAAGTTTGTGTGAAGTGTGAAGAACTAAGCTGCTGTTTGTTCGCCGTGCTGGTTCAGATGCAGCTTGAGTCAAAGAGAGGTGCCTTTGTTTTGGAGTGGTGGACATATGCAAAGTTAACTGAATACCTCGTTCATATGCATTAATTCTATTCTCCATTGAACAAGCTGAACATCGTTCATAAGCTGAACATCATTCCAAAATCGTTCATATGCTTTAATTCGATTCTCTATTGAACAAGCTGAAGATGGTCTTAGACCAAAATCGATTTTGACTTTTTAAATTATTTATCGTTTCGTTACAAGTACAATAAAATAAAGTATTTTTAATCTATTGGCTGATTTTGTACGAAGAAATATTTTCTTGTCACGTTTGTTCATATGCACTAATATAAGTTTAAAACCACGATACCGGTATGTACTATTACGAAAGTTAGTTTTCTTTCAATGTTAATTTCATAGAGTTCTTTTTCGTTTCAGGTTAACCGTGCTAGAACTGGAGTTTCTGCAGGAATACGTTGCAACCATGAAGCCTTTTGCACAAGCACTGGACATTTTACAGTCAGAATTGAATTGCTTTATGGGATTTTTACTCCCAACGTTATATCAACTAATCCACAAGCTTGAAAAGGTGCAACTTGGTTTGAAATACTGCAGTTCTATGGCTAAAGCTCTAATTGATGGTATCAAGAAAAGATTTCATTCCATGCTGAATGATGAAGAATTGATTGGCGCTGCAATACTTCTTCCACAATTTAAGACTGATTGGACCTTCAACAAGGCTGTTATTGATAAAGGTATGTTTTCTCTTTTTTTTGGTGTCAGCAACACTGTTTGCATCATCATTATTAGTAGTTTTTGTTTCATAACAACGTAACTTATCATAATCACGATAATTTTTTCTGCTTATAAATGGTTTAATGAACAACTTGTGTGTTAACAAACTTATATAACGTTGTTCATGTTTTCCTGAATTTACTTTAGTTTAAAATTGTTTTCAAAGGGGTCGAATATGTGAAGAAAAAGCTGGAATGTTTGGGTGTTGAAATCAAAAACTCCACCAGCAGCTCCACATCAGAAGAGGATGATGAAAGCTTTCTTTCTTCATTTTCCAAACGTTCATCCTCCAAAACAAGCCAAGAATTTGAAGGGTACTTAAATATGAAGGGCCGTGGGTTGAACATTCTTGTTGCGTTTCCAACTCTGAAAAAGCTATCAAAAATGCTTAACACCCCTTTACCTGCATCTGCTGCATGTGAAAGACTATTTAGCTGCGCGGGACTCATATTCACTCCTAAAAGAGCGAATCTTTTATCAGAAAACTTTGAATACCAATTGTTGTCGAAACTCAATGAGTCAATGTTCCCTTCTTTAAAGTGAATTACTGTATTTCATTCGTTTTTAAAACTCTGCTATTTGTGGTTTGTTTCGCTGCCACAAGTGTTTTGTTTAAGTTTGGTTTTTATTCATTTTAAAAACTCTGCCATTTCTGGTTTGTTGTACTGCCACAAGTGTTTTACCAAATGATATTTCTTAAAAGGAGGTGACAACTGAACTTCAATGTTACTTTGAAAAAGTAGATGCAACAGAGTGAAACCAATTCTTGTTGATCTGAACTTTCTAGCTGCTGCTATTCTTGAGATATTTCTATTTCTGCAACCTTTTTCAACGTTTGAATAGTTTTGGCGCCAGTGCTGGCTAGTGAGCATTGTTACTTAGCACTGGCGCTAAAACTATTTAAGCATTTAAAATCGTAAGGTTACGCAAAAAAAGATGCAAATATCTTAAGAAACAGCAGCACCTAGAAAGTTCAAATCGACGCGAATAGGTTTCATTATGCTGTGTCGATTTTCCGAAATAGCATTGCTGTTCAGTCTCCACCCCCTTTGAGTTTGGTTTTTGTCGAAACCGTCATCAGCAAGTCAGATGAGGATGTTGCTTCATGCATACATGCATATCTCAATTAAGTAGTGCGATTACTTTTTTTGTTAAGGAAAAAAAAATGCTAGGTTTCAACAGGTGCAACGCTGAGTTGCTGGTCGTAAGACCCTCTAAAACAATGTAATTTGTGTGCCTTGTACAGTTGTACAGTTTTTTTGTTTTTTTTTGTCAGTATTAGAAATCTGAAATGTCAAATGAGACCTGCTGGTTAACATTGTTTATGGTAACCAAACTGCAAATTTAACTTATACTGTAACATATGAATGACTGAACGTGTAATAATGTGAAGCTCTGCTTGTAATATTATTGGAGCGGAGCTACATTGTACAGAAATGCAGCGTAAAAATCATACAAACAAATATGCCTTCATCATGGCACTTCTGCTTTTATTACATCATCAGCACAGCTTGAGTAGATGATCGCCAATATCTTTTGCTGTGTTGACGCAACAATCATGAAGCATCCGAAAATCACAAGTGCTTGCATTGATATACAGTTCAGAAATCATTGACTGACTATGTGCTTAATCTTACTGTATGTCTGTAAATACTGTAATATTGTTTTTGAGGTGATTGTTGCTCTGTAATGGATGCCATGGTCGAGTGGATAGAGCGTCTGCTACTGAAGCGGTAGACACGGGTTCGATTACCGGTCGAGTCAAACCAAAGACTATAAAAATTGGTATTCACAGCTTCCCTGCTTGACGTTCAGCAATTAAAGGGACAGTGTGAAGCCTCCATCGTGTGTGGTAGACAGATGGGCAGGTGGCAGCTTGACTCGAAGACCGAACGGTCATTTCGCTGTCTCCTGGCCATGGCAACTTGGTGAATAAAATGTAATTACAATTACAATTACCATGTATATACTAACTAATAAATTCAATTCGTTACGCTTTGCCATTTTATAGCCAAAAATATATTGGAATAAGCGTAGCCTAATTATAATGATGTCTGGCTATATTTGGTAAAGTTGGTTTTCAGATTTTTCCAAATTCTTTAGTCAACAGGCAAAAAATAGACTTGTGTGGTGCTAAAGGGTACTAGAGTCTGGACTGGTACATGATGTTTAAGCTCTAGCTGCACTTTCGTCAATTTTGGCAACTATATATACCGGTATCTGGTATTTCTTTCAGTTTGTTCCACAAACTTGTTTAGTGATTATAATCACTACCATGTGTTCAAAATTGTTTCTAAGTGGACATATTCCGGCGTTAAAACTCTGTTGTCAACTTGCGATGCTGATCTTAAACGTGGATGCATGGCTCAGCATATTTGTATAGTGGTTGAAGCGTTCGCCTTCGAAGCAGGGAGACTTGGTCATACAGACGGCTTTGAAATTTGGTAGCTGCTGCTGCTTTTGTTAAACGTTCAGAGTAGATGAGTAGCACGGAGAAATAAAATGAACTCTTTGAGATATTTATTGTCAAGGGTATTAATATTGGTTATACTTATGCTCATAACCAACAGCATCAACCCGTAAACTCAAATAACAAAGCAAGAGATATGTCAGATGCTCCAACTTATCTTCGCAGAATCTACAATGAAATTAGAACAGGTTTATTTTGCACAAAATAAATCATTGAAGTCCTTTTGTGATATTATGAACATCTGTTTTTTGCACTTTAGGGAAAGGAAGTGACTTGGCGAATGGAACACTCGCAGTACTTTTTTTTCCTCGCGAATGGAGCAGGCGCTATGAATAGCTACTGCAGGGAATTGCTATCCCCTCAGACTGGCATCGCTGCCCTAACCCTAACTGTAATAAAAGATTTTGAAGCAAAAAAAGGTTGATAACCATATATTCTCCCCATACCCATATACTCCGCTTTACGCATATGTATCCGTATACTCCCCATATCCGTAGTCATCCACTTTACGCTATCGCGCCTCCGGCGGGAGTCAAACCCGGGTGAGTCAGTTTGCAGTTAGGTGCTCTAACCACTACGCCACGCAGCTTGTACTAACTGATCGATAAAATGTTGTATCTAAACTAAATGTATGAAAAAGGCAATGTCTCCATTCACGAGGAAAAAAAATACCGCGAATGTTCCATTCGCCAAGTCACTTCGTTAGGGAAATACTACTTTTACTTGAGTACTTTTTAAAAACTACTTTTCTACTCTTACTTGATTATTTGTAGAGGTCAGTACTTTCTACTCTACTTCAAGTAGATTTAATGGACAGTAACAATACTTTTACTCAAGTCTAGTTTCAATCTACTTTCTAGTTTCTACACCACTGGTCACTGGGCAAGAAAACATTGAAAAGACTAAGAACTGAGAAACATCATCAAAACCAAAAATCATAAACACAAATAAAAAACTACAGGAACACACCAATCTCAGCCTGGTGTGCAGCCAGATTTTGCTAAGGGGGGCTTGACCTAAAGCTCGAAGCTGTAAAGTGGCTTAAGTTCCTTAAGCAATTGCATTCCATCAAAGTTTGGGTAGGCCTAACTAAAAAAAAAGTTCTTCGCCGAAAATCTGACTAGCCTAGTTTTTGGCCTTACCAGTTACTGGAATATTCAGTATTTGGTGAAGACCAAAAAAAGGTCTTTCAGCTTTACTGGATTTTGGCTAAGTTAAAAATTATAGGCAAAGGCTGCTGTTTTGTTATGCAAGAATAAGAAAATCACTAGGCTATCCTAGTAGCCTGGTAGCCCTAACCCCAACCCATAAAATCCAATTCAAACACTAGGCTAGCAGCAATTAAAAAAACGAAAAAGAGTAAATGGGCCAATGAGCGCTCAGTCTTTGATTTCTTAGCCTATTCTCTTTATGGGCGTTACGTAACGTAACACTAGCCATTTCCTTTAAGTAAATTGGCTAGGGAGGGGGCTGAAGCCCCCCTGGATGGACTACTGATCTTAGGTATTGCTAATTCTTTCTGCTCTTGCACCATCATATTACTGTAAAACCTACCAGACTACCAGCCTGGAATCGGGGACGTTTCCTGGCGTAAATCTTTTTTTTCACTGATTGGCGTAGATTTCCGCCAAGTGGCGGATATCGTCAATTCATTTTCAACTTTTGTGTCACTGCTATTACAGACTATTTGTCCAACTGCACACGTTTTTCTTCTGTTGCGACGTTAAGTGTTACGTAGGTGCGTATTACGTAGAATCTTAAATCATGTTTTTTAAATCTATGATAAAATAGCTCAAGAGCTAGCGAACAAAATGTCAAAATTGCGCCATTTACAGCTTGCGAACAATGCTCTTGCGTATTTCAAATCAAATCAAATCTTTCATTATACTCGCTGTAAATACGCCGAAGCGTGTAACGAGTTGGCGGGGCCCATCTCCGCGTCATTGCGTCAGGGAAACACAGCTCCTTTCGAAAAAATGTCGCAGTGGTGGCGAGCCGTTGGCAACACTGTGTCCGATTTGACCGCCCCGAGATTTGAACCTCAGACCTTCCGCTCCAGAGACGAACGCATAACCGCTTGACCAACTGGCCGGTCTCTTGCGTATTTGATTATTCAAATTCAACAATAATGTACGGACTACTCTGAGTATTAAAAAGATGATCAAAAAAACAAATGCAAGTGCTAAGTCGTAAAGTGGCATCCGAACTGAAATCGTGGAAGTTTAAGGGTCTCGTTTTCACCGCTTGACAAAAACTTCGACCACTTGGCGCTTATCGGCGGAAATTTCGCGAGTCGGCGCCAGTTAAACGAAGTCTGTTGCTTTTTTGACTTTGACGGAAATACTCTTTATAATTTTTCTCTACACTTGTTTATCGCACTAATCTTCAGGGCCAACTTTTTTTCTTTTGTTGTTATATCGTGGTTATATCCAGCAAGGCATATAGAAAAGTTATAAATTGTGTACCGGTACCATAACTTTGAGCATAAAAACAATAATTCGAAATCGACGTCATCGATGGCTCGGTTGCGCTTTCACTTGGTACAAAAATCGGAATCCGCAATTGCGGAGTTTGTTTACGCTTTAACTGAATTAAAAGATTCGTTGCGAAAGTTGCGCTGCACTTCAGAAACTAGAAAAATTAAATTGCCCGCTATTAGTGGTTAAAAAAGTCGTTGCGTTTCGTTGCGCTGCGCTTTTAATAAACTGCTATTTGTGCCCATCTCTGACTTAGGTTTTCAAAAACTTTTTGAGGGGTATCGCTTTGTATTTTTTAAATATCTTTGCAACCGCAGCCCAAAAATTAGAAGAAAAATTTTCAAAACTTATTTTGATTTTAGCTATCGTAAACGACCGGAAATGGCGGAATGCTTCACTCCCTTTACGCTTGTAGTTCGATCTTTTTGGTGTTAAAGCTTGGTATTTCTACCACGGTAAATGTTCTTTAAAAGTTTGGTTACGCCAAATCTTATAATTGGTGTGAATGCAAACTTGTACGGTAATTATCCGTGGTGGAGTCGAGGACACAACCTTTCTGGCCAAGGCCAAGGACACAAAAAAATTCGAGGCCAAGGACCAACTTCTCGAAGACAGACCCTCTCGAAGCCTACGACAGAAATGCTCGAGGCCAAGGTCTAGAAAAAGGGCACAAAGGGAAAGTGTTCTCCAAAGAAAAAAAAGCTCATCTCAAATTTTCCGCTAAGTTTCTGCCATTTTCCAAGATAAAGTTTTTGCCTTTAACCCATTTTTAACGCATCAAAAAAAGTGCTGTCCTCGAACCGAGGACAGGACATTTTCAAGGACTTGTAGGCTTCGAGGCCGAGGCCAAGGACTTGACTTTCGAGGCCAAAGCCAAGGACTTCAAGTTGTGTTCTCGAGGCCAAGGACATCCTCGAGGACTTCACTTCTGGTAATTATTAAACCCTGTGCATACCACATATCGGTCGTTTCATCTTTGTAATGTTGCGCGCACCTTTTCGAGTGCGTTGCTAACTACACTGCCAGGTGCCAATTGTGCGTTGTGTCGCTTCCAGCCTAAAAGTTCTTTAGTCTGTTAATACGGAATGGAAATTTTAGTCTGGAATGGAAGATTTTAAGTATGATAGGGAAGAAAATTGCCAGTATGGTACATGGAAAAATCAACTTCCATTCCAATCCATACCATGCTCTAGCCAACAGGTTATTACACGGTGCCTTGTTGTTGTTTTTTTTTTTGGCTGGTTTTTGCTTGCGCTTTTCTTATCGCCATTTGCTTAAGAATTGAAGTCTGAACTAAGTGGGAGTGTGGGTGAAGCTGACTTGATGAGCACTGCTCCTTCGCTTCATCCACAGTATGCATCGACTGTGGTTTCGCATTGTTCAGCTTTTACAGATGTCATTGTGTGCCTCTTTTTGTGCGTGCTGAAAGAATAAACTACTGACTGACTGCTGACCAACGTGAACGCATTTTTGCAAATAATCACAATTGAAAGACTACAGCGGCCCGCGAAATTTTTTTTTCTACCATGGTTTTGCAGATTTATTACGTCACATCCGTTGTCCCAACCTTGTGATTCATACTCCGCTCTCGCTTTTCGCTTGATCCGCTATATTTACAGGCTATTCGGTACGAGGGTACTGGGCAGTTAGGCTAGACTTTAGTTTGTAATAAAGTCCTACCGCAGGCAGTGGTAGAATAGGCTTGAAAGAATAGCAAAAAGCAATTATAGCAGTTAGTCAATAAGCCTAGACTTACGCTCTATAATCAAGTTAAAATATTAAGACAAAATTTGTGATACAACAAGCAAATCAAAATAGCCTTGCCTAGTAATCTTTTTCAAGCTTTGAAGGGTTGGGCTGCTGAGTCTGAAGCGATTTTAGCATTATAGACAGAATACCAGAGGGAAGCCTAAAACATATTTAATAATTAATGCATAATTAAAGTTATTGTATGTGTATTGCAAAAATAAACAACAGATCTGAGATATCGGTACCGAGATGCTGGATGGATAGCCTAGTTAGATAATGCAGTTGGCTAGGTACCGTAAATGACTAGCCTAAATTGTGTAGGCCCTGAATCTGGAAAAGTGAAATGTCAAAATTATTTTACTACTGTAATTTCACCAATGTTGTGATTGCTTTCAAATTTAGAGTCAGAATTAACTAAACAGATTCACTTAGCCTACTGACTTCATCACTCAGTCACTCATCTGCTCATACTCCTCTCTCAGTACTGTCATAGTGGATGGAATTAGGACAAAGTTTACTTGGTACAGTATTAAACTACTAGATGGTTGAATCAGTTTGAAGGAAAACTTGCAAAAAAAAATTTACATAGGCTGCTAACTTTACCAGCTTCATGCAGTACTGCATCAGGTACAATATATCTGAAAATCTGACTGTTACATTATCCTGGTATTCACTTTGATTTATTTGGACAACGAAAAGACTGTGTAAGTCATCAACGTCTACTGTCACAAAAAAAAAAAGAAACTTGGTACAGTAACATGTATCAGTAAGAAACAGAACAGTAAGCTAAAATCTACTACTGTCACAACTCATAACAAAAACTCACAACATCAAACTTAACAATTTTGCTTTGTATCAATGTATGGCATATGCTCAAAAACTTGATTTCCTGGACCCCCTGATTCAATATTTTGTGTTCTTTAAATTGAGTATGTACTGTGATATACATATATAAATTCTGTAGTTCTTTATTACACTTCAAGAATTTCATCTCTCTGATTTCCTTTAGAATTTGATTCCATATTTTAGTTCCATTATAGACCAGTAATTTTTTAGTTTGTGCTGTGTTAACTCTGGGCAGAAAGTAGTTGGTTTTGCTTTTTTTTTGAGTGTTGTAAGAATGTATTTCATCCAGTAGTATGAAAAGCCGTAAGTTAGACCTGGAAGTGTGAGATGACTTAGTGCTTATTTTGTATAATAAATCAATTTTGCTGTTTCCATTTTGTACGTGTCATTTAACTGCAATAGATGTAAGCTTGAGAGTAACGGTTTAGTATCAGGTATGTGTCCTGATGTTGTTGTGAGTTATTATTATTCTTACTGCTTTTTTTGGAACTTAATTAAAGTGAAAGGGCTGATACTAAAGCATCACCACAGCTGCTAATACAGTAATTTGGATGAGAATGGATAAAGCTAAAATAAATCGACATTAAAGTTTTACAATCACCATACTTCGGTAACTGATACAATGCCCAACAACTACTGGCTAATTTTGAACTAACTTTCTGAATTTAGGGTTTCCAATTTAGTGAACGATTAATCAGGACACCCAAAGCTTTAACACATGTATTTATACTACATGTATATACTACGCAAACATGTAGAGTATTTGTGTAGACCTAACTGATGCTTTCAAATTGTAGCTACATATTCTATAATTGTTTAAAATACAAAATTGCATTTCAGGCAGAAAAAATAGCCTACTAAAGCTAGTTTGAAAGAAATGTAGTATTTAGATAAGTTTGCGTAAACAAATGGTTTATGATGTAGTGATTTATCGTATAAACTATGCAGCATTGACTGATTGATGCCAACTTTTAAGACAATGTGTTACCCAGGAAGATTGATAGGCAATCCACAATTATCTGGCAACAATGCAAGAAGTTTTAAAAGATTTTTTGGATGAAAAAATATACAGTAGCAAGATTTACTAAGTGTTTGGGTATGTTCTTCAAATAATGATTTGTAGCTTAGTTTTGTTTGCAATGATATTTCAAACTTGTTACGGTATTTGTATGAGATACAAGTTTTGGTGCTGACTGCAGTCTCACTTTGCAATCTGCTGACGGCAGATTGCATCAAGATTTAACCAAATTAAAACTGGCCAGTTGGTCAAGCAGTAACACATTTGTCCTGGATTGTGAGGTTCATATTTTTGGCCAGTCAAATCAGACACAGTGTTGCCAACAGCTTGCACCACTGCAACATTTCTTCAAAAGGAGCTGTGTTGCTCTTCACAAATGTGAGGATATTGCCTATGTGTTGTTCACTTCGGCATAATACAATGAGTATCGTGAAAGATTTGATGTAGTCAGAACCTCACAACATATAACATGGCAACAAAAGCTGTTTGTTTAGGTGATTACACTGGTCAATGGCAAATTTTAAACGGAGATTCTGGTGAGTTTATCTTAATGTATTTTTGATGCAGATTTCAATAATGACTTTACTTTTTTTCTAGCACATCAGGTTTTTGAGATGTTTCGGTTTTCTAATTTTAAATCAACTTTTGTTGTTAAGCATTTGACAGTCTTAATACAATAAAACATTTGCTGTATGATATCACAGAATAACATTCTTAAGTTGTGAAACAACATAAGTGCAAGCTTTGAGTGACAACAAAAGCATGGAAGCATGCAGTTTTGCAAGTTATTTAAGGAGTCTACAGGAAGTGTAGAAAGTGAAAAATGTAGGAACATATGCAGGCGAAACTAAAGGAATTAATATTAACAGTATATGGCAATATGTTATGTTAAATGAAGTAGTTATGTTTACAGGTGTAAAATAAGTATATATACATAGGCGTCAATTTTGGAGAGGCCGGAGGGCGCTGCTCCCTCGCGTCTGACACTGAAGCTGGCAAAATATGTCTGGCCCCTTCGGTTTTTTGGCAACTACGTAATACCCACTTGGCTAGAAGAAATCGAAATTTCGGACTGAGATAGAACTAGAATGCCGCAAAGACCTTTTTTTTTTGGTTTTCACCTGAATTTGGGGGCAAAATTTCAGACTAAAATAGGATTGTGAAGTTTAACCAAACTTCGCAAAAACAATTCGCCCCCTCGGAACTTGCGTAATCAACAAAAAACCGATGCCTATGTACATAAATTCGCAGTATTTCTAAAAGTATGGTTAGTTCCAATTGTATTCATAATACCTAGAAAGTGCATAAACCATCCAAATTGCCTTTGCTTTGTTTTGAAAAATTCACAAGCTTTGAAAAGTTTGCTTTGTAAAGTTCACAAGCAAAAACAACAAAGAAATATCAGTCATGATATCAAGAACATGTATGCGGCATATTTTGGTTGGCCATTAGGCGACTAAGATAAGACCTGGGCTGTTGCTATTTTTGTCTCACCAAAGCAAAGGGTTAAACGGAGAGACAAAATAACATATCGCAATTTGGATTCAGCAAGGACCCCAGTTCCTCATAATGGTTCAATGCCACCAACATTGCCTTCTCAACGTGAACTTGTTGCTACTGATAGCAGTGCTGTTGAAGACCGCACCGATGAATTAATTTCTTTCAACTATATCGATTCTGATACCACAGAAGATCCCATCTTATTTTCACAAAAACATCTAAATAACTTAATTAGAGATTTATGTATTTCTAAGGAAAAGGGGAGCTCCTTGCATCATTGCGTCCTGCATTCAATTAAAAGAACGAAATATGATTGGAAAAAATGTCAAAGTAAGTTACTATGGGAAGTGCAATAGGGATTTATCTTCAGCCTTCAAAGTTGAAGGACCTCTTTGTTACGGCCATGATATTGAAGAGCTATTTCAAACTTTGGATATAGTTTACATTGTGAACGAATGGAGGCTTTTTATTGATTCCTCAAAGAGAAGCTTGAAGGCAGTTCTTCTACATATTGAAAATAAAAAACCCTCCATCCCTATTGCACACTCTGCCCAGTTAAAAGAATCCTGTGATAGCATTGAAATTTTGTTGAATATGATTTACTATTCTGACTACCAGTGTAGCTTATGTGGGGACCTTAAGATAATTGGAATTTTGATGGGATTGTAAGGGGTTTTGCAAAACACTTGTTTTTTATGCTTGAGGGACAATTGCGCCACTGCACGGCACTATAAAACATAAGAATGGCCGACAAGGAATTCATATGCACCGGAGTGAAAAATATCCAACGCATCCCTTCAGTAAATCCTGATAAAGTTTTGATGCCACCATTGCGTATAAAGCTAGGATTAGTGAAGAACTTAGTGAAAGCTATGGCAAAACAGAATTCGAATGGTTTTGAAATTTCTCTGTAAAAAGTTTACCGAGCTAAGGCAAGCAAAGTTGAAAGAAGGAACCTTTGTTGGTCCACAGATTCTGGAAGTTTTTGAAGACCCAGAGTTTGAAAAAGCATTAAATGCATTGGAACTACGAGCTTGGCATGCATTTAAATGGATTTGCTCCAATTTTTTTGAAAATTTCAAGTCAAATTCAGTTCAATGTGCTGCAGAGTAGCTTGTGGCATACAAAGAGATGGGGTGTCGCATGTCCTTAAAGATGCATTTTTTTCATTCACACCTTGAATTTTTCTCTGAAAATCTTGGAGCAGTTGGTGATGAGCAGGGTGAAAAATTTCGCCAAGATATCCAATCTATGGAAAAAATGTATAAAGGAGTTTGGAATGAGGGTATGATGGGTGATGATTGCTGGATGTTGCACTGTGATGATGCAAACCATCCATACAAACCAAAATCATATATCAAACATTTTAAAGTTTTCCTCATTTGAACTGGTATTGATCGCAGTATTAAGTGGTACCCAGATTAAGAGCAAACATATTCCACATGTTTTATTCTGAAAAACACTTTAATTGAAGCTACCCAAGAGACTTTTTCAAAATCACTCAAGTACAGGCTGTTTAATGGCTGCCAATAAGCAGTCTTTTTCAAGACTACAATAAACAAAAAAGAGTTTGCCCATTGTCCAATCTTTGGTCTATTGGTAAACAACCACACTTTATTAGCATGCTGTTATACCTAATTAAACAAATTTGAAAAAAAAAGATCGAACAAAAAAGATTAAACAAGTTTAATGTGCTGGTCAGTACATTAAACTTGTTTAATCTTTTTTGTTTGGTCTTTTTTTCAAAATCGTTTAATTAGGTATAACAGCATGCTAATGCGATTAGTAGCCTATGTCAAAACCTGAACAACAGCCATGATAATGGCAAGACGTTGTCATTTATGGTGTACAAAATGTATGCAATCTCACACACCATGCCCCTCATATCTCAAAATCCTGATGCGCTAGAAATAAATGATTGTGTTCTTGTTTAAAAAAAACTATTATTTTGTTGACCAGTGTAATTTTTGCATTTAGCAAAACTTGTAATGTTGTCAAGCCATGTTGTGAGTCTGATTATGGCAAGTGGCACATAGTTGCTTGAGCAAGAAAACATTTTACATTAGGTATGTCTTAATTATTTTTAGCCTTTGCTGCTAATTGCTTTCATTCTTTCAGGAAAAGGTTTCTGGGTCTTCAAGGAGCATAATTCACTGCCTTAGGAAGATTGCCTGCCCTGCTGTGACCACTCAGGCCACTACCAGAATATCGCAAACCATGAAAGTGGAATTTCACCAATTGCTTTATGAATAGTGGAATTTCATTTACTATTGACAACAGTATTCAGAAAGGTACAATTTAAAATCATAGTTGTGAAGTAACGAAAGTATCTTTACTTAACTAGTTTACTAAAGTGGAGTTTGTCTGTAACAAGCACTTCTAAAGCAATTATAGTTTTGGATACTTTCTATTTTCACTTGCTTACTTTTACTATGAAGTAACGCTACTGAAGCAGCATTTTAATTTAGAAGAGTACAAAGTACTCCAGGTTTAAATGAATCACCAATTGATCAGATTAATTGAGTTTTCTTCCGGCAAAGCAAAGATTTTATGAAATGATTCCAAGGGAATTTTGTGTGACATGATTTTTAAATTCCAAAGTTTCTCTGCTGTTCGTTTTGATTTGATTATAATAACATAAACTTGTATCAGTTATTAATTCATGACTTCTTGAGAGAGTAAGGGGTTGAAAGACCAAGCATTATGTGGCAGTGATGTGAAGGCAGTCGACTAGTACTCATACACTGCAGTTTGTCGATTGAATGATTTGTTTATTTTGCTTAAATACTTCCAGAAATTCTTCTACTTGAGTACTTTAAAAAACGACTACTTTTTTACTTTTACTCAAGTACTTTTCTGGTCAATAGTTTGTGCTTTACTTCAAGTAGTTTTTCTTTCAAGTAACTAAACTTTACTTGATTACAGTTATCAAGTATTTTTCACACCACTGTTAAAAATGTAGAAGGTGTTTTATACTGATATGGTTGAGACCAGAACCAATACAATACTATGCTGATCTCTGCTATGATGCTATGATGTCAGCAACCACTTGCAAAGATGCTTCACATTGCTCAATGTCCGATCAAAATACACTTTTAAGTTCAAGTTCAATTTATTATTTGTCACTATAAGATGCAATAAACCAGTGGTTCTCTACCTCTTTTCAAAGCGACCCAAATTTATTGAAAAAATTAAATGTGTGAAATTTTGCGGCCCATGTGCGGTATATTCTGATGCATAGTTAAATTAAAAGCTGTTATGTAGAAAAAAAATTGATGATGACAGGTTTTTTGAAAATAAACAACTTTTCACTGGACATATATTTATGAATATTTGCTATTTAGCTTTGAGTATTGGTACCAGGCGCATAGCCAGAAATCTGCAATGTGTGGGCTGTTACGGGTTGTGGGGGCGGAGCCCCCAGTCCCATGAGACGATTGGGGGTTTGGGGCGAGTCCCCCATCTGCCAGAGCCTGGAGTTCTGGGGGCAAAGCCCCAGCCACCGGAGGCACGGGGCCTGGGGAAAGAGCCCCCAGCGCTCAAAGAAATTTTTTTGCAAAAATAGCTTAATTTTAGGCCTATTGTTTACAAGCTGGTAAATTATAAAATCCTTTATCGGTAGTTCAATAAAACTCTCAAGGAGTAATCTGTTTCGTTTGTATTTTATAGAGAAAGATTTAATTAGGAGGGCTATTGGGATAGGTAATTAATTAATAATAAATGAATATCCCTCCTCTATTCCTGAGCTTATATATTTTTTGACAAAACCTTTGTTAAACATTTTTCAATAAGCGATCGAATTTGATTACCAATTTTGGGCCATTTTTGAATTTTTTTCCGATCTATGAGGTTTGTTTTTGACAAAGTAATCCCCACCCCTAAATAGACGTTTCAAAGTATGCTTTAAATCATTTTTTGAGTTTATTTTAATGCAAAAGACAGTCTCAGAAGTGATGAAAACGTGGTATTTTCTTTATCCTGCATTTTGGTCGGTAGCCTGATCATACTGCTGATCGTTACCAATTATGCCTGACGTAGTCTGACATACATGACCTTTGATTTCCAATGTCCACGCACACAAAGCTTCTTCACTACGGGAGTTTTATGTGTTAACAAAAGTACTACAATACATCGTTTACTACTTCGAAGCGTTTTACAACTTTGCGGTCTCCAGAAGCTCAAAATTTCACTGCTTGAGTTTATAGTTTACAAAAATGCTAAAAGGGTTGATGACTATCTTACTATGAAGCGGCGTTGCGTTTATTTTATTATTTTTTCTGCAAGTTTCAGTCTGTGTAGATGTTTCCAAAAAAAATAACAAGTGACCCAAAGGAATTTTTAAGCGACCCAACTTTGGGTCGCGACCCATAGGTTGAGAACCATGGCAATAAACGAAACACTATATAGAAAATAGTTAACAATAGCAGAAACAAAAAATTCTTTTTTACGACCGGAGAATAGAAGGGACCTGTTAGGATCATCTAGTCAATAAGCCCCTGGTTTGTAATATTTTATTTTTTTGTAATTTTGGATTTAGATAATTAATTATAAGCATGCGCACAAAACAGTTAATAGTTTTTTTCTGCTTTTTTTTAAAGAGAGGTACTTCATGACAAAATTTTGGTTTACAAATAATGTTGTGGATTATCTGGTGACAGATACTAGTCAATAGTCATTCATCCCAGGCAGACTACAGATTTGTCCATTTTTTATTCATTTATACTCTATTAGTCTATTTGTGTCACTGCGTGCATTTGCATTAATTGAAAATGCAGTTAATCAAAGAACAGAGTTTCACAGATCGTATCTTTTTAGAAGTCTTGGACCATGGATTTCAGCCACAGAAAGCACCCACTACTTCCCAACGTCGAATCAACTGCTTTCATGTCTCTGCATTGACAATATTTTCGACTTTGCATTTGTGCAAGTGTTCATGCAACATTGCGCAGTCCAAGTCGAACAATATCTGCACATTACACCGTCAAACAATATCTATCACTAAAAATTGTGCATTTGCGTTTCATTTACATCTCCGGTTTGCAGCGTTTATTCCGAGCCAAGTCAACTGACCGCAACAAACTGACCGCGAATTGAAGGTTACCAGTGATCTCGTCACAAAGTGATTTCGTCACAAGGTAAGGGTTTGGGCACGATGGCTGTGGGGATAGTAAAATGTTGTTACGACTCCCTTCTAAGCCAATCGGGATCAGTTGGTTCGCGGTCAGCTTGTTCGTGGTCAGTTTGTCGCGGTCAGTTGTCGTGGACCCGTTTATGCAACCACACTATTTCAACAGTTGGTAATTAAGCTTGTGTGGAATGCAAGGTATTATTTTTGTTGAAATTTTAACGAGGACTGAAGGCAACATCAATGGAGTAGACTTCATTTTTCTATACCCAGCCGTTCCACAAATATTCTACTTCAAGCACGACGTAGGGGTCTTCAAATTACAATTTTTATTGGCAACTCTGATATTTTAATGCAGTATTCTATCATACTGAGGTCCATATTAACGTAGCTATTAATACGTTAAAACGCTTCTGTGGCTTAGTAAAATTGCTGCATTGCCATAGGGTAGGACTAAGATGGCGTCGCCAGGGTTGAATAAAAATTATGATTAGAGAGGCCCTTACGTCGTGTTTGAAGTAAAATATCTCTGGAAGGGCTGGATCAAGAAGGATGAAGTCAACGCCGATCTAATCTAATACGATTGGCCTAACTTTTGATATCCCCGGTGATTTTATTTTCAGCCTGGTTCAAGTTGAGATTAAAGTTCAAATTTGAGGTTAACATTTATTGGAGCTGCATCAAAGTGTGTTATTGTTTATTATCAGAGGTGGGCAAAGCGCAACTTTTGAGCCTCTGCAATTGCTTCAGTTGCGTTTCACTTTAATGTTATATTTTGAGATGTTGAAGTTGCGCTGCGGACTAATGTACCCCAAGTAATTGCGCTACGCTTTCAAATTTTTTTTGTTAGTAGCTCTATTTTATTCGATGAACTTAATTTTGTTTCATTTCGATCCTAATGTTGTCAAATGTCGGCCATTTTCAATTGTAATGTCAAATTGGCTGAATTTGCCTCTAACAAGAGGTAGGTTGCTTGATTCGAATGATCGTCAGGTGTTTTGCAACTTCCCAGTCACTTTCTTAAACGAATGCTGATTAATTTTTACGTCGTGCTGTTACTGAGCGATGAAATAAATTTGTCTTGCCTTCAGCAAATTACTTATTCTTTTTCCGTCTAAAATTGTAAAAATGTGGAGTTTGCATCGTGTTGTGTTATTTTGTTTCCGGAAATTAAATTACTCTTTGACTTGGTATATGAATGGTACTCTTTGACTTGGTATATGAATGGTACTCTTTGACTTGGTATTTCGCTACTCTTTAGAGATAAAAATTGCGTATCTTGCGCTTTGCTTTAAATGGTTTAGAATTACATAATCATTGCCCTGCGCATTTGGTAAAATGTTATTCGTGTCTACCTCCGTTTATTGTTATAATTTCATATTAATTAACTGTACTCGTGAGTCGTATCTTATACTGTGAAATTATAACGCTGCAGCAGGAGGCAACTCGATCTCAGTTTGCTTGTTGAAGTGCTTCCTCCCAGAGATGGAGTCGAGGACACAAGGCTCGAGGCCAAGGACACAAAAAAAAAATCCGAGGCCAAGACCAATTAACGACTTTCCCAGGACAGACTCTCTCGAAGCCAAGGACAGGAATGCTCAAGGACACAATGCGCAAGTGTTCGCAACTCCAAGAAAAAATAAGGTCTTCGCGTAGAAAGTCGCAAATTTTTCGTGAAATTTCAGTCGAGGAAAAAATGTTCATAACCTTGGCCCATTTTTAGCAAGTCAAAAAATAGTGCTGTCCTCAGCCAAGGACAGGTATTTTCGAGGACTTGGAGGCTTCGAGGTTAAGGACTTGACCTCGAGGCCAAGGACTCCACCTCTGCTTTCTCCTGTATTTTTTATGTTGTTGCACTGTAGAACTAACTATTTATTTGGTATTTCCATTTGCTAAAGTTATGAAGTCTCGTTTTTTAGTTTCAATTCGGAATATCACGTATTGATGCTCCTATATGTTTATTAGCTTTTCATTTATTTACCCTATTATACACCCTGGCATTTGATTGATGTG
The DNA here is from genome assembly GCA_963965965.1 of Trididemnum nubilum. Taxonomy (NCBI): domain Eukaryota; kingdom Metazoa; phylum Chordata; class Ascidiacea; order Aplousobranchia; family Didemnidae; genus Trididemnum; species Trididemnum nubilum. The sequence goes on from OZ014476.1 coordinate 38,916,250, forward strand.
TGTGAACCGCGACTGCGAGTTGTCAATTGCTCACATCTTATCTTTTCCTTTATTGAAAGTCGTTCGGTTGCATCAGTTTTAGGTATGCTTGAACATAAACTAAATTTGAAATTTGCGGGCTAATGCCATTAGATTTTTTTGCGGATTCATTGTCCTGGGTTTTCTTTCAAACTTTTTTTGGTTAGTCGCGCAAGTTTAAGCTTAAAAGTTAGTGTTGTGTTTGTCGTAATATTGCCAAATGTTGGCCTTCTTTAGCAAATAATTTGCTTCTTTTTTGCCCAAAATTAAAATGCGAAATTCACATTGTGTGTTGTAACTTGATTGCGAACGTTAAGCTGCGCTTTATCTTATCCGTGTCTACCTTTAATAACATTATAACGAGGTTTGCTTTTGGGTTCATGCACATTTAAATTGTTTGCAAAGTTTTTGATAACCGCTATTTTGGCGAGCAAGTCGCTATGTTTTTCGAACCAACCACACATCAAAATTTCGCAGCAGGTTGAAACCTCGTTGGCCCACGGAAACTATGACAGTTTTATGCGTTTAAAATATTTCTACTTTTTCAACGCATCGTACGTGATATTGAGAATTTTTGGGTGTCAAAACTCAAATCTTTTTCATCGCTAAATTACGCCGAAGCGTATTACAACTTAGCCGAGCCCATCTCTGAACCATCGCGCCTCGGCGACACTACTTTTAAAGGTTGCGTAAGGGGCTTGCTATTGTTTCGAACTCCGTGTCCGAGTTCACTAACCCCAAATTTAAACTTTTTTTGCAGTATCGATGCTCCAAAGAAGAACGCGTTATTATTACTTAATCAATTTTGCGCCTGCGCTAAACATATTTGTCAGCTTCTCAGCGAAACCTTATTGATACGGCACCTGCTGACTACGATTAGCCTGTAGATTTCAGCATTTAAGAAAATTATTCTAAATTTGGAAAGATTTTAAAGTATGTTTTAAATGTTGCTTTTTTTTTCTGTAGTTTTATGCCGGACTTGTCAAATGAGTTTCATTTTTTCCATTTATTCGCCTTTCTGATTTTTCAAATGTATAAGCTGCTTCACTCGGTAATTATTGTATACCTTCTTTGGTTGATATTTTGGATAAATTTTCAAAAAAATCGGCCTGAATATATAATTTGAAATTTTGTGAAGCCCTGCGTTCGCTAACAAATACCGCTCGACGCTTGCTCATTCGTTTATCATCGTTTTTTTTGCTGACTTGCATTATGTTTCTGTTGATTACTGCTTAATAAACCTCGATTTCATTACACCAAACTAAGTAGAATTGGAAAGCTTTATCGAGAATCGAACCCTTACGTATCACGAAAACCCAAATTGTGATCAGAGATGAGGAAGCGCCAATTTGCCAGTCGTTTCCACTTCTACTATGTAGTTCAACAACTTCGTGAGAAAGTTTTGAAGTAGAATTTTTTTTTGAAAATTATTTTGGCAAGTATGTTTTGTTCAGTTTGATGGAATCGTCGAAATGGTTTACATTATCAGACATAAAAGAATCGAATTGCGTTATTGAATTTGTCATCGCAGAGATTTAAAGTTTTTGCGTAGACAGAACTAGGAATGTGGATTGGAATGATTCAAACGTTTAATCGCATGATAACTTATACGTTATAATCACAAGGAGTAATCACTTCGGGCGCTGTGTCAAGGACAGAACACCCAGGTGACCCGGCACTCAGAGAGTTTTGAAAAGAGTTGCAACGGGAGGGTATTGCATGGCCGTTAACAATCTTAAGTGAACTAAATAAAGCCGTTACAAAGAGTTTGGAAATGCTGATCTGACAAACAATCTACCGTAGTTGTTGTTCAAGAGGAAGCGGTTCCCTTTTAAAACCATGGTTAAAAGCTTACCAACACCATGTGCTTCGCCCCTATTTGCAGTTCTGCTAATGAGTGCATAGTTACAGAAAAGCAATCATAATTTACTCAGAGCGTAACATCCTCCTGCAGCATCTGTGCAAGGAGCGAAGATACTGCAGTAGAATATTTGTGTTGATTTAGCTTACTTTTAATTGGTTTCGCAACTTTCTAGCAACACACGAAGGTTATTTAATACATAAGATTCTTACGAAATAAAAACATCTATCAACCAATCACGCTTTATTCCTAAATTAAAAAGTGCTCAACGACTTGAAAAAACTTCAGATATGCAAGAAAAAACAAAAAAAAAAGCTAACTACTGTAGACCTTATTAAAAAACGTTTGAATAAAATCTAAATGCATCGCCATACGTACAGGGGTCCAATTGTCTATAAAGATCATTGCTTGGTTGATACTCAAATTCGGCAATCTCTTATCAACCAAAGCACCACCATAAACATGTTGGAGGTTAGCTAAACAAAATATCGTAACCCTGCAGTTGCTACATGCCATACACTGATACGATATACATTAAGCTTTAACTCTCTTTCAATATATAGTACTCTAATTTCAGATTTGTGTAATGGGTTGGCAGACGCTCGAGCTAAAACTTTTTATTTAGAAGCGTGAACTTTAGTTTTTTCGATAAAAAATTCATATACAAAATCAGATCCAGCACACTCACATTCTTTTTGAAACGTTTCATTACTTAAACCTACACCTGTTACCAGCAATTCTACACTAGCCATTAAGCTCATGCAACTGTAGAATAATAATGGAGTGAATTTTCGTACCTAAGGGCTTTTGCACCAGACTAAATTGCCAGACCAACAAGTTTGTTTGAAGATTTACTACTTGAAATCGGTTTTATTGAGAACTGAGAACTACTGGAGGTAATAAAGAGGTGCCCCAAACCTTGTTTCACTACTTCTTTTTTTATCCTCAAAAATAAATTTAATCCATTGGACTCCGTACCTTTAGCAACTCTGCGTATCGAAATTTCGTGACATCATAAATGGATAACTAAAAAATTCTTATAAGAACGCAATGTTGACAATAATAATCGAACATCACGTTGCCTATTCTGCAAGAAATTTTGCTAAGCCATCCTACTCTGATGTCACGAAATTTCAAAATGCAGAGTTGTTAATGGTGCGTTGTTAAACGGATTAAATCTACTGTTGCGGATAAAGGAAATAGTGGAAAAAGCTAGGACGATCTTTTCATTATCTCAAGCGATTTTCATTTTTTCAATGAAACCGATCTCGAGCAGTATCTTTTTAAACGAATTTAGATTAAAAGCGAGTTAATATTGTCAGCAGCAAACGCGTTAATTAAGCTCGAAAACACAAACTGTCGTTTGTTTGGTTTGGCAGTCAGATCATAGATAGATTCTTTATTAAGTAGACTAGAAACAAATGCACGAAGAAAAAGAGAAGATTGAACAAAAAAAGGTTGCTCTTGTTGCGAAGATTTTTTGCAGTCACGTGTATTCGACTGATTTGATTCGACATATTCGAAGAACAAAAGAATTGTGAAAAAAAAAAAAACTGTCAGTTTCCAACTACTACTAAAAAGTCCTATGGTCACACGTATCACAGACGAACTCGCTAACCGAAAAAGCAGTACAGGTAACTAAAATAAAAAAAATGCAAGCTGTCAAGCGGCCAAGTAACAAAAAAATGATGGCGCTTTTGAAAAACGAAAAAGAACTTTGTAACAGATACGAATGAAAAAAATGAGTGACAAGTTAAGATATTCTAACAAAAACAAGAGTCATTTTGTAGTATTTTTTTCAAAAATCATCTTCTAGGCAATGATGAATTACATACACAAAAGTTGCTTACAATTTTGACAGCACAACTCAATTTAAATGAATTAAGAACAGCACGTACATACACAAAATGCTCAAAACAAATAAATGTAATAGCAGTAAAACTAAAATGCTGTTCAATTAGGGTGGTACAAAAGTCATTCTTCACTCTTTTTGTTTAACACTCGGAACCAGTGTATACATCGCCATTGGCATTATTTCTACTGTAGTTCTGTTGTTGCACATTTCTTGGAAGTCCACGATTCATTCATAATATTCCATAAGCTGTGTTCCCTCTAACTTATGGCTAATCGGCGAGTGCCCGAATTTTCCTTAAACAATATTGTGCCCAAAGCCCTAAAAAGACGTTTATGTACCCTAAATTTCATACCAATTCAGTATCAAAGTATACCAAATGTCATATTTCCACAAATTTGTCGAGTTTTCTAAAGCTATGTTTGCTGTATTGCCAAAAATATTCGCCCTTGCACCAACAAATCGCCGCTTCGCTGAAAAAAAATCGGCTTAGTGGGAACACTGTCCATAAGTACATTTCAAGATTTTGGTGATTTTTTGTGAAGATCAAAATGCTGCATGCACACTTGCAGAGTCGAAAATATTGTCAATGCAGAGACATGAAAACAGTTGATTCGACGTTGGGAAGTAGTGGGCGCTTTCTGTGGCTGAAATCCATGGTCCAAGACTTCTAAAAAGATACGATCTGTGAAACTCTGTTCTTTGATTAATTGCATTTTCAATTAATGCAAATGCACGCAGTGACACAAATAGACTAATAGAGTATAAAAGACTGAAAAATGAACAAATCTACAGTCTAACTGGAATGACTATAGACTAATATATATCACCAGATAAACTACAACATTACTTGTAAACCGAATTTTGTTACAAAATACCTCTCTTTAAAAAAACAAAACACAACTAAGATTAACTGACTTGTGTGCATGACCCATAATTAGTTAAATAAATGATCACGAAAGAACAATATAAAATACAAAACCGTGAAACTTAAAAGGGCATTTAGAATGGACACAGAGCAATGTAAAACAACTTTGCATATTGCCTTATATCAATAACCAAGATCAGCATAACGTTGCATCGCTTCTGGTCTCAACCATATCAGTATAAAACACATTCTACATTTTAAATTGTACCTTTCTGAATACTGCCGTCGATAGTTAATTAAATTTCACTATTCAAAAAGCAATCAATGAAATTCCACTTTCATAGTTTGCGATATTCTGGTAGTGGCCTGAGTAATCGCAGCAGAGTAGGTGATCTTTCTAAGGTAGTGAATTATAATCCTTGAAGAACCAGCAAATTTTTCCTAAAAGAATGAAAGCAATTAGCAACAAAGGCTAATAAAAAATTTTCTTGCCCGAGCAACTATGTCCCACTTGCAATAATCAGACTCACGACATGGCTTTACAACATTATAAGTTTTGCTAGATGCAAAAAATAATCAGCAAAATAAAGAGCTTCTGTTGCTATGTTATATGTTGTGAGGTTCTGACTACATCAAATCTTTCACGATACTCATTGTATTATGCCGAAGTGAACAACACATAGGCAATATCCTCACATTTGTGAAGAGCAACACAGCTCCTTTTGAAGAAATGTTGCAGTGGTGCAAGCTGTTGGCAACACTGTGTCTGATTTGACTGGCCAAAAATATGAACCTCACAATCCAGGACAAATGTGTTACTGCTTGACCAACTGGCCAGTTTTAATTTGGTTAAATCTTGATGCAATCTGCCGTCAGCAGATTGCAAAGTGAGACTGCAGTCAGCACCAAAACTTGTATCTCATACAAATACCGTAACAAGTTTGAAATATCATTGCAAACAAAACTAAGCTACAAATCATTATTTGAAGAACATACCCAAACACTTAGTAAATCTTGCTACTGTATATTTTTTCATCCAAAAAATCTTTTAAAACTTCTTGCATTGTTGCCAGATAATTGTGGATTGCCTATCAATCTTCCTGGGTAACACATTGTCTTAAAAGTTGGCATCAATCAGTCAATGCTGCATAGTTTATACGATAAATCACTACATCATAAACCATTTGTTTACGCAAACTTATCTAAATACTACATTTCTTTCAAACTAGCTTTAGTAGGCTATTTTTTCTGCCTGAAATGCAATTTTGTATTTTAAACAATTATAGAATATGTAGCTACAATTTGAAAGCATCAGTTAGGTCTACACAAATACTCTTCATGTTTGCGTAGTATATACATGTAGTATAAATACATGTGTTAAAGCTTTGGGTGTCCTGATTAATCGTTCACTAAATTGGAAACCCTAAATTCAGAAAGTTAGTTCAAAATTAGCCAGTGGTTGTTGGGCATTGTATCAGTTACCGAAGTATGGTGATTGTAAAACTTTAATGTCGATTTATTTTAGCTTTATCCATTCTCATCCAAATTACTGTATTAGCAGCTGTGGTGATGCTTTAGTATCAGCCCTTTCACTTTAATTAAGTTCCAAAAAAAGCAGTAAGAATAATAATAACTCACAACAACATCAGGACACATACCTGATACTAAACCGTTACTCTCAAGCTTACATCTATTGCAGTTAAATGACACGTACAAAATGGAAACAGCAAAATTGATTTATTATACAAAATAAGCACTAAGTCATCTCACACTTCCAGGTCTAACTTACGGCTTTTCATACTACTGGATGAAATACATTCTTACAACACTCAAAAAAAAAGCAAAACCAACTACTTTCTGCCCAGAGTTAACACAGCACAAACTAAAAAATTGCTGGTCTATAATCGAACTAAAATATGGAATCAAATTCTAAAGAAAATCAGAGAGATGAAATTCTTGAAGTGTAATAAAGAACTACAGAATTTATATATGTATATCACAGTACATACTCAATTTAAAGAACACAAAATATTGAATCAGGGGGTCCAGGAAATCAAGTTTTTGAGCATATGCCATACATTGATACAAAGCAAAATTGTTAAGTTTGATGTTGTGAGTTTTTGTTATGAGTTGTGACAGTAGTAGATTTTAGCTTACTGTTCTGTTTCTTACTGATACATGTTACTGTACCAAGTTTCTTTTTTTTTTTGTGACAGTAGACGTTGATGACTTACACAGTCTTTTCGTTGTCCAAATAAATCAAAGTGAATACCAGGATAATGTAACAGTCAGATTTTCAGATATATTGTATCTGATGCAGTACTGCATGAAGCTGGTAAAGTTAGCAGCCTATGTAAATTTTTTTTTGCAAGTTTTCCTTCAAACTGATTCAACCATCTAGTAGTTTAATACTGTACCAAGTAAACTTTGTCCTAATTCCATCCACTATGACAGTACTGAGAGAGGAGTATGAGCAGATGAGTGACTGAGTGATGAAGTCAGTAGGCTAAGTGAATCTGTTTAGTTAATTCTGACTCTAAATTTGAAAGCAATCACAACATTGGTGAAATTACAGTAGTAAAATAATTTTGACATTTCACTTTTCCAGATTCAGGGCCTACACAATTTAGGCTAGTCATTTACGGTACCTAGCCAACTGCATTATCTAACTAGGCTATCCATCCAGCATCTCGGTACCGATATCTCAGATCTGTTGTTTATTTTTGCAATACACATACAATAACTTTAATTATGCATTAATTATTAAATATGTTTTAGGCTTCCCTCTGGTATTCTGTCTATAATGCTAAAATCGCTTCAGACTCAGCAGCCCAACCCTTCAAAGCTTGAAAAAGATTACTAGGCAAGGCTATTTTGATTTGCTTGTTGTATCACAAATTTTGTCTTAATATTTTAACTTGATTATAGAGCGTAAGTCTAGGCTTATTGACTAACTGCTATAATTGCTTTTTGCTATTCTTTCAAGCCTATTCTACCACTGCCTGCGGTAGGACTTTATTACAAACTAAAGTCTAGCCTAACTGCCCAGTACCCTCGTACCGAATAGCCTGTAAATATAGCGGATCAAGCGAAAAGCGAGAGCGGAGTATGAATCACAAGGTTGGGACAACGGATGTGACGTAATAAATCTGCAAAACCATGGTAGAAAAAAAAATTTCGCCAGCGGCCCCAATGAAAAGTTCGCAGAATATCACTAACCTTGTGCGCCAAGCCATCAAGCGGAGCATTATACATCGAATTTGTGTCGTTGTAAGGGCATAGCTTTCCAACGGTTGGAGCGAAATTGCGTCAAACCATAGAGTCTTTATTAGTAGACTAGAAACTGACGCGCGAAGAGAAAACGAAGAGAATTGAAGAGAAAAAGGCTTCTCTCGCTGCGAAGTTTTTTTGGCCATGCGTGAATTACTGTACTTGACACGATAAGGTTTTTCGTGGTAAGTTCAAATGCACAGTACCAGCAGAAGCATAAGAAAACTTGGGCAATTCGAAGCTTACAACTAAAGCCATGAAGCTAGATCAGCCGACTAAAAAAGCCAAAAGAAGTTTCCAGTTTAATTAATAAATTAGCACAAAAGGAGATAGATACAGAGGTGGTCAAAGTAGCCGAAAAACAAAAGTATTGCTACTTACTCTGAAATCCACTTCAAGTGAAAATAGAAGTAGGCTACGGCGAATTATTTTCACTTAAGTGAAAGTAGTCCAAATTAATTCTCTGTAATAAAAGTAGTTTCCAAGTATGATACTGTCTCAACTGCTAATATGCTTGTACCCACCAAAACGAAAATTTTTTTTGAAATAACTCGTCATATCTCAAGATTTTATCTACAGTACAAATTTTACGTTCGAGACCTCTACAAACATATTTTCAATAAGCAGTTTTGCCCGATAGTATGAGAATAACTTTTTTTTCACGTCAGGTCATTGTAAAATCATGGTAAAACCACCAAATAAAACAATTTTGTTACTGACTAGCTCTGGATATGTACTACAAAAGAACGTCTTTTAAAGGTAACTGGAAAATTGAAATCCAGGTTAGTTTCAAATTCGACAAAACATGTACCGTATTTTTTTTCTGTTTTCAACGGTATTAAAATGTGTAAGAGTATGCTTATAAGGACGTGCTGATAGCGCAGTCGAAAAAAATTGACTTGGAGCGATTGCCAGACGGGGCAAGGCAGAGCTCAGCCCGCCTGGAAATATGTACTTGTCATATATGCACAGTGGCGTAGGCAAGATTTTCCAAAGGGGTGTGCATGAGTCAAAACTTAAAATTGACATCATAAGTTCGGGGGTCTGGGTCAAAGTCCCAGTTGCCGGAGACAATAATAAGAGGGTCTAAGGGCGAAAAACCCAGCGCTCAGAGATTTTTACGTTGTTTTACAAAAATAACTCAGTGTTAAGATCTTTTGAGATAAAATTTCGGATTAAAAGGTATGCTTTGAACGGTGCAAAACATACAAAAAATAAGTATAAAAACAACGGAAGGGCACAAGCTAAAGAATATAATCAGCCATCCTTTCCACAGGTATTATACGTAAGGCCAAGAAAGAAAGTACAAATTTTGTAGCTATTGGTGACAGATTTTTTTTTAAACATGCTAAGCATTAAACGCTAACTTATTGGCATTAGCCGCGAAGCATCTGAAATATAACGAGCCTCCACCAGCTGGTTGAAATACTGCTTCTTAGCAAGCCATTGTCTAGTTCGATCATTAGATATAGAGCAATAGTGCCATGCCTTTTTTGTTGCTGTTTAGAGTGTGGTGAACTTGAGTTGAGTAAAGTCGACAGCCAGGCCGAGATGGTAATAAAGCCGTCGTTTTTACGATGACTCTGATCGTACGATCTTGGTTCAACCCAAACCCTGGTAACGTTGTTGTGTCTTTGGATAAGACGCTTTACAATGATTATCTCCGCTGGTGGCTTCAAACAAGCAGCAAATTCAGTGGACAAGAATTCGAAGACATTTACAGGAACATTGAATCACTGGAAACTCCTAAGCAGATGCGAATTCCTACAAGCACGAAGTAGTCATTGCAATCAAAGTACGCGGATCGTCCAATATTTAGCGTCAGACGCTATCTGGTGATAGGAGGATAAACATGCGTTACAAAAAAAAAGTCAAAAAACTTTTTCAAGCAGAACTATATTGGTGTTACGAAACCGTAACAAGTTGAAGCGGATAATGACGGTAACCCCGTGGGGAGCCCAATGGGTCTTTACTCCAATTTTCTAATTACCTGATCCAAAGAAAGATCACAGCCACAATCCGTCGATAAAAGAAATGTATTCAAATATGGTGTGAAAATGAAAGCAGGCAACTTAAAAATGGAGCAAATTTTTACCAAGATTGTCCCAACTAGAGATGTAAATGGTTTTTTTTGCCTTCGTTTTTTTTAAAAAAAACGTGTTTTTTTTTCAAAAAAAACTTGGTCCAAAAAAAACGTGTTTTTTTTGAAAAGTTTTGTTGTAAGTGGAGTTACGAATTGTGCTGTGTTATTTGATGGTTTCTGGATATTATCCATCAACTTTTTGTGCTGAGGGGGTGTCCGACTTTATGTTCTTGAAATGCGATATCTTCAGGTGTTTATTGCTCATTTGAAAAAGAATAAATCACTTCATAACCATTTTCCATACAGCTATAAGAGCATACAGTTAAGAACGTAGAGCTAAGAGCGTACAGTTAAGAGCGTTGTTCTTATGACCGCCATTGACCGAAGGTAGTGAGGTTCAAATCGCACACTCGTCGCGTTGTTTGGTCCTTCGATAAAGCAATTTACGATTACGAAAATTATCTGTGCTTGGTGGATTCTAACAAGCAGCAACACAACTCGGCAAAAGCTCAAGAACTCAACCGGACACTCGGAACAATAGCAACACACAAGCGCCTAAGCGGGGTGGTTTCGTCCAATAAATACGAGTAGCTTCTCTGTCGCTTTTCTCGTGGCAGGAGGATAAAAATCAAACAAACAAAAAGTATTTCCTAGCTCTGTAAACATCATCAGTGTACGTTATCGTTGTAGGCACTGTATCACGAATGGACAACGGTACGTCAGTTTAGGTATTTTAGGAAATTGTATGTGGTAGTCCTATTCGAGTTTCATTTATCTGGAACCACTAACTAGTAGGCCTACCGCCACCAACAACGTATGCCATATTGCCAACTGCTAGTGCTATTTTAATCATTGCTCAATCATACCAAAACGAAAAGCGCTATCACACTAAAACATGGATTGCTACAAAAAAAAAAAACGACAGAAAAAAACACATCAATAAGAATAGTAAACGAAAACATTGCCTTCGATTATGTTCTCTGAAAACAAAGATGCAATATTAAAGAAAAGCTAAAAACACTTGGTAATTACATGATCCATTTTCACTTCACAATAGAAATACTACAGTAAGTTATTATTCAGTGCAAATCTGCTACAGTAGTACGTATTGCTCACACACACCATAGTTTGTCTGATTTTGTAATTTGCCGAGATGTTTAGTTTTTGAAAGAATGCAGGACTAACAGTGCTTTCCTAAACAAGTTGACTTTTTTGAATTATTATTTGCAGACTGTTTCATTGAGCCTACTAACAATACAACTTCTAATCACGCAATTGCATATAATTTGTCAACTTGTACATGCATTTGTCATGATGGAACAGTATTACGAACTACTCTAAAACTAAAACGTCTTTCTTCTCAGTAAATAACTTGTTTGTCTTGTCCAAAGCATTTAAGCCTTTCGCTATTTGATTAGGCTCTAAAATACCAGTAGCAAGTAGCAACTATTGAAATGTTTCTTTTGCAAAGACAAATTGAACAATAAAACGTTCACTGTAAAGTGCGCAGGCTTAAGTTTGCAATAATGCTCAGATGAAATAGCCTCATTAGTTGCAATGCTGTACTGCTGTAGTGTAATGTGATATCTATTATAAGCTTAATTCTCAAATGATACTTCATAACATTACTCCGGAATTCCTGCTCAGGCCTAAAATAATTGACTCACCAACCGCTGACTCACTTCTCTTACGGCGGTACTGGAAATAATATACCACATGAAACATCAAGCTTTAGTTTCTAGAAATCTCTTTGAACTATGTAGCTAAAAAAGTTTCGAAAAGTTCTGTAACTTGCAGTAAGTTATGCTAAATCAACTTTGCAAACTAAGTCAATCATTATCAAAGTTCATTCAACGCCACTTTCATTGCTACTTTCCACTTCTATCACTGCATTAGCAACGCTAGAGCTGCGAGAAAAAGCAGAGCTTGTAGAGGCAAGATCTTCATCTGTTGCAATGCTGGTTAGTGCTCTCTTGGGAGCAGAGGCAAAATCTTCAACTGCGGAAATGCTGAGAGATCGTTTTGGAGGTTTATCTGGTGCAGTAGCATATTTGATGTTCTGAGAAATAAACACAAGCTTTCTCGCTCTGTCATTGCTAAGCTTGTTTCGCTTAGCAGTGTGAATGTTGGCGTAAGTGCTAAATGATCGCTCGACAGCAGCTGTGGTTGAAGGTAAGTTCAATATCTTCGATGCGATTTTGCACAATTCTTGATTCGCGCAAAATCCATTCCACCATGCAGTTGGACTGATGTTCGCCACATTTTGCCATAAAAAGGATTTACTGTAAAAACCCTCTTTAGCACAATAGTAAGCAACATTCTCTTGGATCTTATCTTCATTAACATTCACTTCACAAAAAGCTAAATTTTCAGCCAACTTGCATATATACTCAATGGCATCAACTCTTTCATCACCACTCAATAAGTCTCCGTGGTAGCGTGGGTCTAACAAATACGCCGCTTTGTGAACAATATGAATGCAGAAATCTCTTCGTTTCTCAAAAATATCGTCAACTTTTATTTGCTCTTCTGCCGTGAAGGGACTGGAAGAGAGCTCATCTTTCATTTTGCTTTCAACGTCATGATAGATCTTGTAAACATCGGCCAGGTTCGGCTTATCTGCTTCCAGATTGGTGATAGCAACAAACAGTGGCTTTAATAGCTGTACCATTATCTCATTGTTCTCCCAAAAAACATCATCCAAAATCACTTTTTTGATATCTCTCGACAAATTGGTGCTCTCTGACATTTCGGATACAACCAGTTTTCTCAAAACATGTTTGTTTTGTTGTACACTGTCCAAGCAAATTAACGTGGAACCCCACCTTGTCTTTGCAGGTAATTTCAAACTGATGTGAACCTTTTCCTCGTTTTGCACTTTGAGAAACATGTCAACAAGCATATGCTTAGATTTAAATTCTTTCGCAATGCTCTTAGCATTGTTAACTATTTCGGCCAAAGTCTCCAGTTTGATTAGGTCACCAAATATCAAGTTTAATCCATGTGCGGCACATCCATAACATGAAATCTCTGGATATTCTTCCTGCAAGAGACCCCATGCTTTTTTCATATTGCTTGCATTGTCGGTTACAAACCCAATGACAAGTTTACCACATTGGGCTTTTATTTCTTTAATGACTTTGCTTGCTTCTTCACAAATGTACTCTGCAGTGTGGCTCTCCAGTAGTGAATGAAATGATTTCCAAAATACTGGTTGCGGCATATTGACGATAAAGCTAATGATTGCCTCGTTTCTCCTGTTACTCCAACCATCACACATAATGGCTACGCAATCAGCACCAGCAATTTTTTCCATGGATTCAGCATCTACTCTATTGTACTCCTTATCAAGAAGAGGATTTGACAATTTGAACCTGCTTGGTACAACATACGCAGGTCTGATTGCATTGAAGAAATCCAGCCAGTGAGGATTTTCTACTATGCTGAAAGGGGTGGCACTAGCATATACCGCTCGCGAAAAAAGGGAGTCTAATTTTTCCTGCTCACCATTTGACATCGTGTCAGTAAATTTTGCCATAGAGCTTTTCCCCCGAGGAGTTGCCTTTTTCAATTTTTTCGGACCAGCAGTTTCGCTCGAAGACAAATCCAGAAGCCAATCTGTAGCATCAGATTCGGTTTCGTTACTCTTTTGCTTATCTCGCGTACGTGATGTACTTGGGGAGTTGTATTTATCTTTCACTGATGTTGGACAGCTAATACAATTTTCTATATGCGTTTTCATTCTAGATCCGTTTTTTGCTATTGTACTGGAACAAAATTTGCACTTTACTCTTGGTCCTTTCGAGTTATGGTCGTCAACATTCTCAAACAAAGTGCTGACTGGCGCTTGCTTCCGGCCAGGCATTTTGCTAGACTCGGTTCAGCAGTCACGTTCACGCTAACCATCTACTGTACAAATTACTTAACCAGACACCATGTAATATTCTAAAAAGTATTAACCTGAAAATACAAAAATTACAGGGCTGATGAAATTTCAAACCACAGATGAGCAATTTTTTACGATAACAAACTGGGATGCTACGAAAAGGAGAGTAGGCCTACTAAAGATCCTCTTTTGTGGAAGTGCGAGGATTCTGATGTATAGTGTCATGCTAAGGATGATTCTACTAAGAACGCAGGAGAATCATCCTTAAGCAATAGCACAACACCATACATTAGAATCCCCGCTCTTTCACAAAAGAGGATCTCGAGAAAAACACCAACCTCAATTACTCGAAGACTGTGCGAGCGCCTATAGATATATCCGTACCTCCGTGCAAACAGTGAAATCAGTAGAGGTGAAACGGAGCCTAGCATTGTGCTACTGACATTGGATGATCCGAGAAGAAAGGTAGGTGACCATTTCGATCCCTATCCAAAGCAGGGCACTCCCACCACTTGACCACCATTGGTGGGTAAGTTAATGTATTAGAAAGAGTACAGCCAGATGCACAGACTGGAATGCAAACATCGTAATATAGCTTCTTATTACCACTTCATAGCAAAAGTCGATGCACATAACGTTACTAGCCTAATACTAGAGCCTGCTGGGAAATTCTTCAGGTACCGGTACATGAAATACAAGAAGGAATAATGCCAACAGGCAAAGCTACGGGAGTCGGGTAGTACTACAAAGCCTTCCGGTTCCATGTGGCGAAATTTGCTGACCGTAATGATGGTAGTTTTATGGCGCTTTCCAACTGCTGAGTCATTTAGCGCAAGGACAGAGTATTTTTTCAAGTGTTCACTGACTTAAATCAAATTAACTGGTCTTTTCACTAATTTCACACTCTGAGCTCACTTTAATTATGGGTGTTCGACAAGGAAAGCAGCTGATATTATTTTTATAGGAGGACTAAAGTAAAATTTAGCTAGGCTTCTAAAAATAGAAAAAATTCAAAAAACGTTTGGCGTTGACCGCACCTTCGTAGCCCCAGCCCTTCATGAGATATCAAGGACTTCCAAGTGACTCGACTGAAAATAAATCCAGCCTACCAGTATTCAGGGCAAACGCTCTGTTTAAACCACTAGGCCACGACGCTGGTGTGCAGTTTCAAAAATACTTTCAAAAACCGTTCTATTTACACCAGCTTCTGCAATTGATTGTTGCTGAGGTTTTTTGCTCTTACAGTTCAAACGCATTAATTAAGCTCTATGATGGTTTCGAAGAAGGCATCTTGTTCTTGCAAAAAAATAATTTATGGTGCCCGTTTAAACGCTTAGTTTACTGTACAAGTTTCAGCAGAGACTGGCGCGCGGGCGGGGCACGCATTTATACAGAGACCTTTCTCTTTTCAATCTAAATTTTTCAAGGCCGTTAATATACTTGATGTAGCGCTTCAAAAATCGTCGCTTCCAAGCGTTGCTTCAAAGAACGTCGCCCTCGCCCATTATATTATCGTTCAAAGTTTCAGTGCTATATAAGAAATCGCTCCTGCATATCTGTGCCACTCCACAACAATGACTTGAGCAATGTTTTCATGAGGCTGACGATATTTTTTCAGTAGGCCTACTGCGTTAATTTTTGTTTACATAGAATAATATCTATCTCTGCTTATTCGTCAAATGACTTTCCAGCTGTTTCTAAATCGAGTTTTCTTGTGGCTCCCAAACAAATATTTTCGACGGTGGGTTTTTGTTTGGGGAACGGCGGTTGGTAAAACGAAAGCAATGTAAAAACTATCTCCGAAAAATGTAACCCACTCTTGTGGGACGTGAAATGCAAGAAACACCCAATAGGACCAATAAAAGTCTGTCTGCCAGGCCTCTGAAAATTTTTGGTTTAATACATTTTTTGCTTTGTCTCCACTTTTTCCGGAGCAAAACAGCTCGAGCAAAGCCCACGGCACTAGGCCCCGTTTGACCTTAAATCCGCTCTTGAAGTAGGAACAGGCTATAGTTACAAGAAAGCTATAGGCCTAAAACAAATAAATAATCACGCTGGCGGATCTTTTACTACCATGCTGTTTTGTTACCTACCTGCGCTGCGTTTTCGTCACTATGTTATGCTTGCTGTTTTGTCACGTAATGTCTAATGTAACTTTGCACTAATACTTGGACCTGCGCTGCTGCGAATGACGATTATGAGTCGATGCAAAGGCGACCACATGGCATGTTGTCATGGTTACGAACTTCTTTGAAGCAGAAAAGGATTGCGCAACAAAAATGTAAGTCTAGGCCTACTGAAGCGGTGATTCAAGTGCGACCTATTTATAATTTGCAAGCTGGCAGCAAGGATGGAGTCATTCCACCAAAACTTTTTGTACGGTTTGATGCAAGTTGGCTAGCTTGATATAAAAAACAAACTTTTTTTTTATTTTGGCAAGGGGATGTATAAAAAAAACAAAAAAAAACAAAAAAAACAAAAAAAACAAGCTCAAAAAAAACAAGAGCAAAAAAAACCGTTTTTTTACATCTCTAGTCCCAACTGACGTCCAAATTTAAATCCATAAACGTTCAGAAAAATAAAATAGTGCGCACTGTTCGAGCAAAAATCAAGAATGAATGAGCCCAGGTCCACGTAAAACTTGTAAAAGCTAGAAAAAAGGTTTGCACGTGATCTTAATTACAAAATGGTACAACAAGAAATGAAATATGCAAATAAGGACCAAAGGCTAACACGTGAAGAAGTCCGTCAGACACGTCATTAGATTACACACGAGGCACTTTGATTTTGTGATTCTGAAACAATTGGCATGAGCAAAAAATTGAAATCTGCACACTCTTACCCCCGAGCTGATTAAAATAATGCTAAAATTAGGGGTGCCGAAACCCGGGGGGGATGGGGGATAAAAATTCTCCAATAATTTGACTGTATCCCCCCAATAATTTGAGTATGGTCTACACCCAGTCAGCAAGTGCTTGTGGGACCCAGCTGGGCTTCATGTGGGCATCTTTCTGGGCCCCAGGAGTGGCTGCCCATGTGGGACCCGCAAAAATATGACCGTGGGATTTCGATGGGTCCCATGTGTGGCAGCCCATCTACAATATGGGCAGCCCATGTGGGACCCACAAATATATAATCGTGGGATTTCGATGGGTCCGATGTGTGGCATCCCACCTTCTGTAAGGGCAGCCTATGTGGGACCCAGCTTTGTGTGAATCTCCGAAATAGATAGGACCCAACCAGCTTCCACCTTAACCCAATGATTAATTGGGCTGCCCATTAACAATCTATGAGCACTGCTTTGCATTTCTGGGCTCCATCCTGATACACCTACGTACGTTGCGCAAGTGTATGCAGTAATGAGCAGTCCAGAAAAACAAAGTAGCGCTCATAGCATGTCAATAGGCCATTAGATAGCACAGAATTTAGCTGATAGGTTTGCCCATAGCGTTTTTAATGCAATTTCACTATTTTTTCTTACAGCAGTTTATTGCAAACAAAAATCAAACACAAATAACACTGAACCATCAAAAATTTCAAAAATGCAAATCGGTATTACGTTCCTTTTTAGCATGAAAGTCCTGCAACTAGTTAAATTACGAGTAACAATCAACCCCTCTTTCATAGGCAATTTCATTTCTTTTCTTGCTTCTTTTCTGCAACACCTGCAACATATTTGAATAAAACAATTTAGTTAAGTTAGATTACACTCTAGTCATCTTGTAATGCTAAACTTTTGAATTCGACAAGCAAAATAACACAATTCTGGTGATAACCTTGAGAACGTAATGTTGGCAATACCCTACTTCTTTCCAGAAACGGTGGCGTTGAGAAACTTCAAGAAGAATAGACCAGCCACACCCCATAATTTTGAACAGGAAAAAACGAAAAACGCTCCATAAGAGATGCGAGTATTTAAACATTTAGAAAGAAGTAGCCAGCTTATCATGAGGATAGTGATTCAGCCCCCCCCCCCCTTCAAAAAAAGGGCCAAGGTTGCACTGGAAGGACAGCTTCTGCTACAATCTCTTTTCGCACCTAATGCATCCAGAAAACTTGAAGCCCAAATAATGAAATATTTTTTCAGTTAACTGTCAGTGAGTAATAAACATAATCCAGTCACTAAAAGTCCTTTTCTTCAGTACTGGCAGTTATCTCCTTTTAATCACTGTATTGCTTATCCAACGCTGTCTAATTATTATTAATTGTCAGCTCTATGCATAGTCCCGTTTAGGCTGTTAAAGCATGTCTGTTTTCCAATGCTCACGTATCCCTCAGAAATAGATGCCACCAACCTTGTGTTCCCCACCTCCCAAAAGATACACCTATCAGTTACGGTAGATTCCTAAAGTAACAATGCAACGCTGGGTCCTCCGGAAAGACACTTATTTATCATTGCACCCAACACGGTAACACAGTTTTATGCACATGAATAAATTGATATTGAAAAAAGCGGATAAGCATCAAGTCTGACAACTGCGATAAGCAATTTTTTCCATTTCGTGAAAGGCGTTAAGTTATATTCCGCATTTTCTAACTAACCTGACCTTATACAAAAAATATTTGAACTATAATCGCAATCATACTTAGTTGCTTACCATAAATAGGATCACAGAAACATTTCTTGCTCATTTGTTGCATGTACTATAGCCTGCCTGCTGTCATAAAGTGGTTTTTGTGGCATACGAACTCATCAGAACAAGAATCTGTAATAGTAAAAACGTTGTTCATTAATATCAAAAATTGGACCAAACCCTCAATTTACAGCAAATACCGTAGGTTTATTTTTGGTCAATCACTGAAATTTTTAGTAAATAACCAAATAAAAAAATTTTTTTTTTCATCACAATGACTGAAAAGCTCAGTAGTAGGACCAATCTTAGAACTGACATCACAGCTAACTGAATGATAAATAGACAAAGTTATGCATTTACAATTGCAAAAATGACTTCAAGTTTTCAAAAATATTTTCAAATATGTGCATTTGATAGAAAATTTTAAGCAAAAAATAAACCCAGACATAAATCAGTTTACAAAAGAAGATTATGTGCCATTATATGTATATCACATGAATGGACCATTAAAGTTTAATTTAAGTGGTAAAGGTATTACTAGGAAAATAGTTCTATGCATCTAATTTACAGTAAGTTTGTATCCAATACATGCCTTACAAAACAAAGTTATAGTAGAATGCCGAATAGCAAAAAGTATTAGAAGCAGGTAAACTTGATACCGTAATTAAAATGACTCATAAAAAAAAAAAAGAGTGAATATTATGCTGCGAATAATGTCCTAATCATAATGTGTGTGTACACTGCACATGATGTTTTTGTCAGCTATAATTTTGTTCAGTTATCCCAACAAACCCTTTATCCAAGCCACCACTAGTCTCTATTAGTTCAGATGACCAGCAATCTAATCATTTCAGTAAGCAAAATTTTTCTTTCATGAAATGTGATTTTGAGGTAAACCAAAAGTCATTCAAAAAGTAATGTTTATCTAACAATGCCTAGTTGCTGCCTTAGCATGTTTAGAAAATTATTCCAATGTTTAGAAAAACAACAATGAATAAATGGCAGACTTAAAGCTTAACCATCTAAAGATAAACAATTGAACATAGATTACATGTGTAATAGTAAAATGCTTAGTGCAGGATGCCCATCATGCATTTAGCGTTTTGCATCGTTTACATGTTACATATTGTGGTATCATATAGCAAAACTTTCTGTTGCACACAACATCAATGGTTATTTTTGACATTTTTGTTTTTGTCATGCAGAAATCAATTCTAAAAATAACATTAACCAACAAAATAAGATAGCAATTATCTACAGATACTGCATTATGAAAAATTAGGATGCTTCATTAAAAATTCTAATCATTCGATAATGCAGTAAATCGAATGATTGATGATTGAGATTGATCACAATAAACTTTCACAAATCTCAAAAAAATCACCGTTTTTTTCAAGGAAGAGGCTGCTGTTACGTTACATGAAAATAAGAATATCGCTATCCTATCCTAACCCCAGGGTTGTCACAGAAACTGCACAATCAAATTCCAGGACTTTTTAAGGTCATTTTGCAAGACTGTTTAAAATTTTTTTTACAAGACTTAAAATTTAATTTGGGCTATTACTCTTTCATGCACCTACTTTTTTGTACTTGTCATTGACCAAAAATTTTGATGTAATGCATTTGCATTCCCAGTACTGACTACAAGCCAGGAACAAAGCCAGAAATTTGCAATGGGAGGGATGTGCTTTTGGGTATGGGGGCAAGAGTCCAGCTGCCGGAAACCACTGGGAGTCTGTTGCCCCCAGCGCTCAAAATTTTTGCGATTTTTTGCAATAATGACTTATTTTCAGGCCTAGTTTGGTAAAGATTATTGCTTTTAAAAAGCAGCTAAGAAATTAGCATTGCAAAAACGTGGTTAAACTGGTTGCATAAAAGGGTTAACAATATGTGGGTGATGGCGAGAGCTCGACCAGTACAACTTTTTCAGGCTGATAGCAACTTATTAATTACCACATTTTGTCACTATTTTTCACTTATCTTGACACTAAAAGCTTCAATAATCCTCCTCCAAAGAAATACTATTTCAAACACAAGTCATACTAAGCAAATAGAATGCAAGAGTGCTCGTGCTTGCTCTAAAAATGAACTGTTCAAGGTAATTGTGCTAAGTCAATATTGTATCGGCGTAGAGAGCCAGTACGATATACCGGCTTGGCCCTGAGATCGGTAGACCAAATGTATCGGTCGAGCTCTAGTGATTGGTAATGGCAAAACTTCAGTCCTTGCTCTATTTTCAGCCAGTAAATCATAAAATCCAATCATTTGAATAGAAAGAGTTTATTTGATCGCCAGTGCACAAAAAACGCTATCCTAGCCCTAACCCCAACCTTAAAACTTAACCCAAACTGTAACCTTAGCTCTAACCCTAATGTTAATCCCAACCCAAACTAAAAATCTAAACCCCACCTAACCACTTACAATAATAATTGAAAAAATAAAAGAGTAAATGAGCAAATGAGCACCCATTCTTGTTCTCTTATTCTCTATAAGCAGAGCTCATTTGCTTGCTAAAGAGTAAATAGGCACTTTCTTTGAAAAAACTCACAAGTATATTAAGCCAATTGTCAGTATTTTATAACGCAACAAAAAGATATAATTTGGGAGGAGGGGTTAACGAAACGAGATTTGAGAGAGTTGATTGGTAATTAACAGAATTAAATGTTGAATAAACCCTTTTTTCTACCAAGCCTATGTTAAGCATTGTGCATTATGCGATCAAATGAATTGTTTAGTTTTAGCTAGTTGTTACTGGTTTATTTTTGACCAATATTAGCCCTTTCCCAAAATCATGTTCCAACAGGGGCTTTAAATTACTTTAGTGTCCTTATTACTGCAAAATAATGCCTCAGAAGTATAGCGAAAAAAACGTCATATTTTTCTTATTGTACATTTTGGTCAACCAGCCAAAGCGGGTCCACAACAACTGACCACGAACCAACAGATAACAAACAAACTGATCGCGAACAAACTGACCGCAAACAATGCCGATTGGCTGAAAAGGGCTATCCTGAATTTATTTTTACTATCCCCAGAGCCATCTTGCCTAAACTCTCACTTTGTGACGAAATCACTGGAACGAAATCGTTGCTTCACAATCAGGTAGTCGCGGTCAGTTGACTTGGCTCAGCCAAAGCTACGCTACAGCTACTAGAGTATCGCATTGCAATAAAATTATTGTCCATGAATTCACTCTTTCTAATAATATTCAATCATTTATACATACTGTACAGCAAAGTGCAAATTTTGACATTTTAAAGAGAAGTGTTAATATGTACTCTAGGGTACTAGTAAGAACTGCTTAAAAAGAATAAGAGAGCAAAGAGCAGAGGAATGGGCACTTATACTAACTTTAGGGGAGGAGCTAGGGTTACAGTTTGGTTTAGATTTGCGATTTGGATAGGGCTAGGATGGCGATTTTTTTTTTGTGAACCAGCATAAAAATAAGCTCTGTCTTTTAACAATAAAGCTTTTTGAACAAACTTTACAAAAGAAATTTTTTCAACAATGGCTTTGTATAATTGCAAGTTACCAGTTATTATAAAAAAAAACAACTTTACACTATGTCCAGGTAAATTGCGAGAAAACTTGATAAATATTTTTCCAGGAGTAACAACCAAATTCAAGGACTTTCCAGAACAGCAAAAAAATCAAGGACTTTCCAGGACTTTTCCAGAATGTGGCAACCCTGTAACCCCAACCCTAAACTTTACCCAAACTCTAATCCTAGTTCTACCCTAATGTTAATTTTAATTTAAAATCAAAATTTAACCCAAACTCTAATGATGCTCTTTTAATCTCTTTATAAGCATTACGTGATGTAACACCAGCGACGTTTTTTTTTTTTTTTTTCGAAACAAGCAAGAAAAAAAAGCAAAAAGCAGTCGACTTGCATCCAATAAAAATGCTGATTTACTGATAAAAATTATCTGATGCAGGGTTCAAAATTAATGCTGGCCCACTTGCCCAAAGCAAGCTCAAATTTCCTTGGGCAAGTTATTTTTGAGCTTAACTTGCCGGACGGGCAAGCTAGCAAAATACAGCATCTTAACTAACATCAAGATTATTTTGGTACGTAAATTAGGTCTGCTTTTGTTGCAACAAAATAAAATGTAAGTAAAGAAATCTTTTGCTTTATTTTAGCAGTTGGTGATCATCACAACTAGCACTTTGTTTAATCATATGCACATCATTTATCGCAATTTACACAGCTGAATCACACACATATTCGTTCAATACTAAGATGCTCTTTGCAACTTTTTGACACAAAATGCTGCGTTCTTTTTTTGAGAAATATTTTTCGACACTTACCGCGTTAACTGTTCTTTCAAATATCACTGAGTACTACCCGGCGCTGCATATAAACGACGTCAAGAATTATACATTTGTTTTTATGAGTATTTTAAGATCTTTTAGATCCTCTACTTTTTGCAAAAAATTCTTGCTTTTTAGCTGGTTTAGTTTCCAAGATATTCGCGATGAGAATGAGTTTGAGACAAAAGGGCAAAGTTAATTACTGTTATTATAATGTAATAATTGAAATAATTGCAATCAAAAGATCAATTTTTGTCTAAAGCATGATTGAAAAGTTACTTATTATGTCACATTTACAAACCAGTCACGTGCAAAAACTTCATTCTCATAGATAAGCAAATTTTACAAATTAAGTGTTTTTTGCCAAAAATAAGTACATTTTACAATTTTTTTTGAAGTGAAACAACTTCTAAACTTATTGTGTCTATTTGTTTTGGGCAAGCTGGGACTTCCTCATGCGAGTAAACATTTAATATCACTTGACGACGAGCAAGTTGATAAAAAGTTAATTTCGACCCTAGCTGATTGTTAATAAAAACCAATACACATATCTTCTTACTAATCACAATAAAAGCAATCTATTAGTTACAAACAGATTTACCTGCATTGATTAATGAAAAAATTGTTTCTGTAGTGATTGTAATTTCAGCTCACATCTCAGGCATCTTTAAAAATTATATATACCAGTATATTTCTGGTAGGTAGAGCAACAAAAACCTACTGGTAGCAACTTTTGTTTTGCAAACTAGCTCCTAATTCTGAAAAATGTTTCATTAGCTTTATAAGTGGGATATGACTCAAAGGCGGAAAAGTAGAAAAAAGCAGTTGGGGTTCATCCAAACGTAACCCTAATCCTAACCAAATCTAACTCTTAACCAGCTTTCTAGCACGATTTCTGCCTTTTCCTACTTTTCCGCTGTAGGAAAAGGCGGAAATTATGCTAAAAGGCTTTTAGGGTTAGCCTTAACTCTAACCCAAACCTCAAATGCCCTTTCCTTCTTTTCTGCCTTTTAGAATGATTTCCGCCTTTTCCGTCTTTTAGTCATGTCTCCATAAGTGTTTAACAACAACTTTAGAAAGACATTAAAATGTTCAAAGGTGTCAAGAGACTCTTGACTTCAATCGATACTACATCTCAGATCTTGCACAGTACAAAAAGTGCAGACTTAGTGTACACTAATTTAAAATAGAATAATATTTAAGTTTTAGCGAATGGTGTTGTTAACAAATACTAAGTTTTCAAGCTTCAGTTTTCATTTTTTTAAAGGCAGTGTCTGCTGCACCGGCCCGGTTTCCAACATCTAATCGCTGCTGCACTGGCGGCGGCGGTTGTTTTATTTAGCTGTTCAATTTACTATCTCTCAGCTGGCATCGCTGCCCTAACCCTAACTCTAAAAATAAGATTTTAGAGAAAAAAAAAGATTATGTAGCGAAATAGCTCTCTAGCGCTATATTTAAAAAGCGTGTCCAGCGGGAATCGATATCCCAACCCTCGCCATTGTAGCCAGACGCTCTAACCGCTACGCCATCAGGGCTTGGCAGTTGATGTGTCAAAGTGCTGTATTTAAAGCTAATCAAGGAGAAAAGCGCAATTTGATTGGCTGCCGGTGCAGCAGCGATTTGATGTCAGAAACCGGGACGGTGCACTAGACACTTTCTTTTTTAAATTAATTTAGCAAAAATTTTGATCAAAATTGTACTGGTAAAATTTTTAGTAGATTGGCATCAGAGTTCTTTGCAAGAGATTAGTGAACTCCACCTATCACCATTCACCAATGAAGACTACTGCACACCATCAACAACATCATAATTAAATCAAGGACTTAAGCACTTTTATCAATAAACTTGATCACAAGACTGCTTTTTTGTGCATGAGCACTACTGAACATTTAAAAAAATAAAATAAAACTTAGAGCTTAGGTTAGGAGCCAGTTTTGATAAATCTTACAAAAAAGTCTATTAATAAACTTATTAATCTTTGCTTAATTAAAAAAAAAACTAGAAACAAAGATCAAAATCTAATCATTTATTACATACAAAAAAACTTAAAAATCATTTTACTTGAAATTATTTATATTGTGTCAGTTTCAACCAGTTTGAGAAAAAAAGCTATGCTATCTTATTTTGTACTAAAAAACTAGCTATGGCAACTGTTTTTGTGTGTTTTATGATGCCATCAATTTTGCCAAACTGCATGAATACTCTGACAGTCTGATATTCCGTTGAATAACTTACTGCATACAACAAATTACAACACAAAAAAATTTACTAATCTGGTTTAAATTTTTGACAAAGGCTATTGTTATTTTCAGTGTTCATATACTAAGCTGAATTTTGTTAGTGAATCAACAATTTTTTGGATCAAGAGCAAATAATTTTGGTAGTGTCTAGCGCACCAGCACGATTTTGCACGTGAAAATGCTGCTGCACCAGTCGTTTGTTTTTGCACTTAGATGTAGATGGCATTGCTGCCCGAACCCTAACTCTAATGTAAGATTCTGAAGGAAAAAATAAAATTAGAAGAAGCGCAAATCCACAATATCGCAACATTTGACAAGAACACTCAGCGCAAATTAAACCCGATTGCGTGACTTGCAAGACACATGCCCTAACCACTAGTACACCGAAGTGACGCTTAGTATTAGTCAAAATGCTGTATTTAAATAAAAATAATGAGAAAAAAGCATTAATAGATCGTAACGTCGGTGCAGCAGCTTTTTCATATTGAAAACCAGACCAGTGCACTAGAAACTACCAATAGTTTTTTGCAGCTTGATACAGTTGCTTCAGAAAACTCAACAAATGAGACAAAATATGATTTCAAATTTTTCTTAACAGCTTAATAGGCTACCAGATTAGTACAAAATTTAGAGCACATATAAATGCACAGTGCTGTACAGGTGTAGACTGTAAATTTATAGCTTTGGGCACAATTGTTTTAAGAAAACTTGGACACTTGCTGATTAGTCAAAAAGTTAAGAGTAAACACCGATTACTTTATGTTTGCTTCAAAAAACAACAATATCTTTACCCCAACCCAGGTTGGAAAGTTTACCCAGCCTACACTGCACTAGATTTTTGCACCAACCTAAAACCCACATCTCAGATCTGACATAAATTTTGTGTCAGTGTCCTTCAATACCAAACAAAGTGTGAAGAGCGTGCTGATACAGACCAGAGACATATGATACTGTATAAGAATTTTCACAAACTCCTAGTTCTGCAACTTGATCTCAAAGAGAAAAAAAAGGTCTTCATTTCACTAGTTTCACAAATTTCAAATGGGATTACCAGGCTGTAAAGTCCTTGAATTAAAAAAAAAGGAATAAATAATGACTGCTGAATATAAAATAATGACAAATAATGTCGATTGTCAAGGAGAAATAATGACAAATAATGACAATTTTATTTTTAAAGGATCATACAAGGTTTTTTAGGTGATCTCAAAAAAAGGTCTTCGGGTAGTTTTTGCAAGATTTTTTGGTGATCTCAAAAAAAAAGGGTCTTTGTGTAGTATTTGCAACATTTTTCAGGTGATTTCCGAAAAAAAGTCTTCATTTCAATTACACGATTTATTGCAATTCATCCAGTGATCTCAAAAAATATCAGTAGATTAGGGTGAAGTCGGGTAATTTCGGCAACCAAAAATTTTGGCAGAAAACCAGAAATTTTGGCAGGTGTCAAAATTTAAGGTTTGATGCTGGCAGGTCTTTCTAGAAGTTAAAAGATTTGTAAAAATGGTTTTAATATTTCCTGTTACCTAATATTCTGCAAAAAATTTGACAATTTTTGAAGACCTCTGCATGTTCTTTTCTCACAGCTACAATATTTCTGTTAATAATAGAATCGAACTTTTAATAACGTTTCGAAGCGTTTGGTCTGTTGCTACCTTTCTAGGCTGTGCTGTAGCCTAACTTTGTTGCTGGTCAACTTGTAAACAGATTTGTTAAAAATGATCCATTCCTCCCTATCCTAAAAGCATCAAAAGCAGAAGTTTTGCAACGTTAACAGAAATTGTAAGAATTAAAAACTCATTTACTTGATACTAATTCAAATTTAAAACAGAAAATTTTTAGAGAATGCAATTGTAATTAAAAAAATTAATAAAAACACAAATTTGTAAAATTTTGCTAAATGGATTTTAATTTTGTTTGGGCTATTGTAAGTAGAATCATAGATCGTATTTGCTGCCTTTTTTCAGCCTTTGAGCCTAGCTGAGCAGCATATTTTGTTCGAATTAGTCAAAAATCTGAATAAATTTTATTCGATTTAACCAAATTTAACACTAAATAAGCAGCTCAGATAATTAGAGCAAAAAACAAACATGATTTTTTTGCTTGCCAAAATTTCTGGTTTTACCAGAAATTTTGGCAACCCTTATTATGTCATATACCGGTAGCTAGCGAGCATGACGTCATAGTATCTTGATGTTGGTTCGAAAAAAGCCGCAAACGAAATACTGCACAGATGGAGTTCAAAAAGAGTTAGTGTTTTCTGAAAATTAAAAATAAGTGAGAAAGTTGCCGAAATTACCAGACTCTACTACTCTATTTAGAAAATAATAAAATAATGACAACAGCTCCAAACTAATGAAAATGAAACAAAAATAATGAAAAAAATGAAATAACGACACACTTGACAGCCTGGATAACTAACCTGCAACCACGAGTAGGTATCGCTGATATTTGCATCACGATACTGCCTACCTCTGGCCACCAGTACCACTACCCAGCAGGAAGCTATAGCAGATAGGCCTACCGATTTCAATGTTAGTCTGTGGTCAGGTAATAAGCTCCCTAATGTGATAGGACAGTAAAAACTAGCCAATTGTAGTGCATAATTTTAGTTAATCTGTTAATGGCTAATCTAAATCTTACTGCCAAACTGCTAGGTCAAGTGTCACTGTCAGATTGTACGCTTTTTTAAAATATGCTGGTATTACATTAGGACCGTATCCTATCCATATTGCTTCTCTAAGCACAATCAAAATAAATACACAACACATTTCTTAGCCAGATTTTGAAGCAATTTCTCACTTAACGCCTACTCGTGATTCGCGTAACTTAGTACCGGTAACCTACGGTACTTAAGGAAGTGGCTATTTCGCCTCTACTCTAGAGGCAAAATACCGTAGTGTTTTTCCTCTGTTCGGGTTAGGGTTGGGATTAGGGTTAGCATTGGGCTTAGGGCTATTTTGGCACTTGCGGCAAAATAGCTGTTAGGACTATTTTGCCTCCAAATGGCAAAATAACATGGGGCTATTTTGTCTCTACAGGGAAAATAGCTAGGCTACTGCTTTTCCTGAACTTTGGCACTTCTGATCAATTTTGCTTTTGATTTTACCAGCAGTCACGTGACCATTTAAAATTTTTTTTCATTTTTGCAAGGTTTTGTAATTTTAGCATAATCGACTTTCATTATATACTGCAGTTTTTCAACAAATAACTCACTCTTTGAAGATGGAAACGTTTTCCAAGTTTAGTTTTATTATTAATAGTAGGCCTACTTACGCTAATTAGGTTTATCTGTAACACTGTACCTGTTTCATCTGCTAAGTAAAAATTGTGCTTCCGAAAACATTGTAAGTAGGCAATTCTATCAGTTTTATCCGAAGTAAGACAATCAAAATGCTTTCAAACAACAACAACAAAAAAACTCCAACTTTGAAAATCTTAGATACAGCATACTTAAATATTAAAGTGCTTTAAACTAACCAATATAAATGCTTAATGGGCTGCCCAATAAAATAATGCATGGGTAGCAAGTACAAATTTTAAGAGTGCAAAGCCACAATCCAATCACAAAATTTACTAAAATTAGAAATAAAATGTACTCTAAGCACTTTTTTAAGAAAAGTTACATCATACCTATTAAAATAAACGCACAATAACAAAACTAATCGATAAAAATTTCATGCGAGCATACCCAGTAGGGGCCTATATAAACTCATGGCAATATTACTTATGGCGCCAGAAAGTAAAAATGCGGGTATTGGTGCATACAAATTATGATTCTCAAGGTTGCTAAAACTTTTTTTGGGACCAATAAATCCCCCTAACGGATAATTTGTTAAAAATGTGATGTTGTTCATATAAATGGGCTACCCACATGAATTGCATCTGGGCTTCGCAGCTCGTAAGTTTTTCATGGGCTGCCCAAATAGGATATAACTGGGTTGCCCATATGAATAAGTTTACGTGGGCAACCCACATACAAAACAGATTCTTGATGGGTTGCCCATGTGGTATTGACATAAATGCCAGTGCGATAGCCCATTTGCACAGTTTGCCCACCTGCCCACCTTACACCACACATGGGGCCTATGTGGGAATGCTGACTGGGCATCTGCTTCCCCCCCCCCCCCCAATAATTTGACTATGGTCTGCATCTGAGCGCTGGTCTTCACTTGAATTTGGGCATAAAAAGTCTTCCATTTTTGGTGAAAACCTTTTTTTTTTGGTCTTCACTTAATTTGATTACCTGAAAAAATCGTTGCCGAGGTTCATTTTTCCCAATGTTGAAAAATAGAGTAAAATTGGGGTAAAATTGGGGTAAAATTGCAAATTATCCCCCTCCAATGCTCAACAAAGATTGGCACCCGTGGTCGCGTGGATAGAGCGTCTGCTACTGAAACGATAGACTCGGGTTCGATTCCCGGTTGGGTCATACCAAAGACTATAGAAATTGGTATTCACAGCTTCCCTGCTTGACGTTCAGCAATTAAAGGGACAGTATGAAGCCTCCGCCGTGTGTGGTAGACAGGTGGGCATGTGGCAGCTTGACTCGAAGACCGAGAGGTCCCTTCGCTGTCTCCTGGCCAAGGCAACTCGGTGAATAAAATGTAATTACAAGTACACCCCTGGCTAAAATGCCAGGTATAGCGTAAGCCTTTCCTACGTGCAATCCGTGAATGTTTTATGGTAATGTAATTACGCGATTTTAACTTTTTTTCACGCATTTTTTGAATTGTACCATGGCCCAAAAACGGGGGCCATGGCACAATATCATTCCTATCTGTGCTACTCACTGTACAGGCACTTGCAGAATTTTGTGACCACATAAATTCGAAACTTGACCAGAGTAAGTTAGAATATAATCAGGGCCGTAGCCAGACGGGTTATTCAGCGGGGCGCGAAATTTTTTTTTCTACCATGGTTTTGCACATTAATTACGTCACATCCTGTGTCCCAACCTTCAGTTTCGTACTCCGCTCTCAATTTTGACTTGATCCGCTCTATTCATAGGCAACTTGGTACGATGGTACTGGGCAAAGTTAGGCTACACTTGAGTTGTGGTAAAATATCCTTGGCAGTGGTAGAACAGGCTTGGAAGAATATCACAAAGCACAAGCACTTAGTCAATAAGCTTAGGCTTACGTTTCATGATCAAGTCAAAATATTAAGACAAAATTTTTGATACTAACATTGTAACAAGTCAAAATAACCTTGTCTACAGTAATAATCTTTTTTTAATTTTAGGGTTGAGCTGCTGAGTTGTTTGGAATTATTGCATTATAGATAGAATATCAGAGGGAAGCCTAAGGTCTTATATTTTATTAATTAATGCAGTTTCATTCAAGTTACTGTTGGCTATGTGTACTGTGTAGAGGCCTATATTGCAAAAGCACCATCTGAGATCTGACCATGGTATTGGTAGGCCTACTACTGTACTACTAGCATATCTGAGATAGTGCAATTGGCTATAGGCACTGGTAAATGAGTAAAATCTAAAATGTAAACTGGCAAATTTGGAAAAGTAAAATGGCAAATCGAGAAAAGTGAAATGTCAAAGCGATTTTACGAATCTTAACCAAAGTTGTGAGTGGTTTCAATTTTAGTCTCAGAATAAACTAGACCTGTAGACAGATTCCATTAGACACTTACTGACTTTATCACTCATCTGCTCATACATATAGTGAATGAAATTAAAAAAAGTGTACTTGATATTAAACTGATAGATTGTTAAAACAGTTTAAATGAAAACTTGTGAAAATGTTTACTTAGGCTGCTAACCTTAGGACTTAGCAGCAATGCACAGTAGGCTACTGTACAGTAGCAGATACCACACAAGGTTTAAAGATCTGACACTGACAGATAAAAGTTAGAGACATAATGCAAGTTTTATAGGATTATTTAACTGTTAGATTATACTCTGTTCTGGCAGTGTATTTGCTTAGGTCTATCTATAGCATTATGAACTTTATTGATTTTATTTTCTATCCAATCTGTAGTTACAGTATTTTTTTAGTATGCTTAGAGTTAGAACAATTCTAATGTTGCCTTGCATTTTCTTTACATGTTGACTGTGAGTTTTGTGTATGCACTGTACAAAGTGTATATACATATCTTTGCAACACTTTGTTTTAGTTTTGCATAAAATTTTTTATCATAGAAAGTAGCAGACTGAGAAAATCTAGAAGCTGCTTTTTTAACCTTAACTTGGTGAGGTGGCAGTAGACTTAGATGACCTTTCGGTCCTTCGCTGTCTCTTCACCAAGTGACTAAATATCGCTTTGACTCTGCAAGTTTGTGTCTTGGGTTTAAAGGAATTGCATATTTCGATGCTTTGGTGATAGACCTAGAGGAAGTTGCAGTTTTTTCTTGTGATATGACGTCACTTGGTAAATAAATAAATGTGATGATGATGATGATTATCTTATCAGTGATTGCAAATTGTTGATACATATTTTATATGCAGTGACTATTTCACAGAAATTTTTCAAGTTAATGAAAATAAGACAAAAATGAAAGATATTTATCCACGCTTCTTTCATTTGCTTTTCTATTTTTTAAGGGTTTAGATTAGGGTTTGAGTTAGGGTTTGGGTGAGGGTTAGATATGGGGTTAGTTTTATTGTAAGGATTAGAATTTGGGTTAGAATTAGTAAAAAACTAGATACAATTTTTTGGTGAAATAGTCTCTATCGATTCTATAATTGTTTAAAATACAAAATTGCATTTCAGGCATAAAAGATAGCTTACTAAAGCCAGCTTGAAATTTGGTTGCTAGATATGGTTGCTTAAACAAACAGTTTCTGCTGTAGTGAATAATTGTCCAGACTGCCAGTATACGGCATTGATTGGTTGATACCAACTTTTAAGCCATTGTGTTACCCAGGAAGACTGATTTGATGAATGAGGAATTACATTTTCAATGCACAGGGTAATGCATGCAAGGTAATCCACGATTTTCTGGCAATGCAACATGAAGTTTTAAAAGATTTTTTGGATGAAAAAATGTAACAAGCATGACGTAGTGTCTGGGTACGTTATTCAAATAATCATTTGTAGGCAGTTTTGTGTGCAATGTTACAGTTAGTAGGTACATAAATCCAGGACTTTAGTTGTAAAATTTTACATGGGGGGGACGCTTTTGCTGACTTGACTGAACCTTAGATTAGTGAAGATCAGGCTCATAGCCAGGATTTTGCAAGGGGGGGGGGGGGGGTTGGTTGGAAGTTTGATCCAACTGTAAAGTTTTGAATTGGATTGAGGTGATTTTTCAGTGAAAATTAGGTGATATCCACAAAAAAAAAGGTCTTTGCCCAAATTCAAAGGCTTTTTCTGGCCGAAATCAAAATTTTAACAGCTTTTTCCTGCCAAAAACAGTGATCTCCAAAAAAAGGTCTCCGGTTGAAGTGCTTTTTTGTCTACATCACTGTTCCCGCGGAATTTGGTGCTATATTCGACTGGACTTTGTATGTCTTTTTCCTCTCATCAACCAGCGCTCAAATTTGGATGGACGCTCAATCTCGATGGGGGTTGCATCCCCCCATCCCCCTACAATTTAAGTGCTGCATATATCTGATATGAGATACAATTTTTGGTGCTGACTGCAGCCTCACTTGCAGCGAGATTCAACCAAATTAACACTGGTCAGTTGTTGAGCAGTAACGCGTTTTTTCTTTAGTAA
This sequence comes from Trididemnum nubilum, assembly GCA_963965965.1. Taxonomy (NCBI): domain Eukaryota; kingdom Metazoa; phylum Chordata; class Ascidiacea; order Aplousobranchia; family Didemnidae; genus Trididemnum; species Trididemnum nubilum. The sequence goes on from OZ014476.1 coordinate 38,948,887, forward strand.
TTGTAATTACATTTTATTCACCAAGTTGCCTTGGCCAGGAGACAGCGAAGGGACCTTTCGGTCTTCGAGTCAAGCTGCCACCTGCCCATCTGTCTACCACACACGATGGAGGCTTCACACTGTCCCTTTAATTGCTGAACGTCAAGCAGGGAAGCTGTGAATACCAATTTTTATAGTCTTTGGTATGACCCGACCAGGAATCGAACCCGTGTCTACCTCTTCAGTAGCAGACGCTCTATCCACTCGACCACTGATCGGTAAACGACTACTGATCGTTTAGTGGGAGGTCTGAGGTTTAAATTTGGGACCTGTCAAATTGGACACATTGTTGCCAATAACTTGCCACTGCTGCAGCATTTTCTCAAAAGGTGCTGCGTTGCCTTGCCCTTCGCAATCGCGAGATTGCTGGTATGTTATATGCTTTGGCTTAATACATTGAGTATAATGAAAAATTTGATTTGATGTACCGGTAGTCAAAAATTCACCAATGGAATACTATATAACATATAAATTGACAAAAGAATTTCTTTGTTTCGCTGATTATTTTTTGCATTCTGCTAAACTTCTAATTTTGCTGAGTCGTGTTTTGAGTCTCATTATTGCAAGTGGGTCATTTCTACTTCTGTACTCAGTTGCTCGAGCAAGAAAATATTTTACATTAGGTATGTCTTTTTTTTTTAGCGTTTGCTGCTTTTATTTTTGTGTCATTGTTTTTAGTATTTGCTGCTAATTTCTTTTAATCATTTAGGAAAAAAGTTTCTGGTTCTTCAAGGAGCATAATTCACTGCCTTAGAAAGATCACCTACGCTGCTGCGACCACTCAGACTACTACCAGAATATTGCTAACTATGAAAGTGGAATTTCTCTGATTGGATTTTGAATGGAGGAATTTATTAACTACAAGACAACAGCATTCAGAAAGGTATAATTTAAAATGTAGAGGGTGTACCAATATGATTGAGACTAGAAGCATTGCAGTGGTATGCCAGTCTTTGCAAGTGTTGTAAACAATTACTTGCAAAGATGCTTCACATTGCTCTGTGTCCAATCTAAATGCACATTTGAGTTTCAAGGTTTCTGTAATAATTTTTTGTAATCTTTTGATTACTTATGGGTCATGCGCTTAAGCCAGTTAATCTAAATTGTTTTTTCTTTTTTTAAAGAGAGGTACTTTGTTGCAAAATTTGTTGAGTAATGTTGTGGTTTATCTGGTGATAAATTTTGGTCAATAATCATCTTAGTTAGAATACGAATTTGTTCGTTTTTTAGTCAGTTATACTTTATTAGTCTATTTGAATCACTGCATGTATTTGCATTAATTGAAAATGCAAAATCAAAGAGTGTATATACGTAGTTTCACAGTTTGCTTGTTTTTAGAAGTTTTGGACCATGGATTTCAGCAACAGAATGCATCGACTAATTCCCAACATTGGATCAACTGCTTTTGTGACTCTGCTTTATTTATATCGTTGACAGTGCATTTGTGAAAGACTAGCAAGTGTACATGCAGCGTTTTTATCTTCACAAAAAATCTTGAAATGTACTTATGTCATACAATGAATAAATTGTGGATTTCTAAAAAATGTGCAACAGCAGAACTACAGTAGAAATAACCCTATGCGGATAATAGTCATCAGAAGAACAAGAAGACTCTACGAGAAATATTCCTCCCTAAACTAAGATGGCACCAAATTTTCCTGAACTTGCATGCGATCTTTAAGACTTTTTGTTGAAATTTGCGATGAGTTGTGTATTATCGTTCGAAACATTCTTATTATATTTTTCATTTTGCAGACTGTCAAGCGCTTTTCAATTCAATTCAATTTATTATTGAACAGCAAAAAGACTATTGTAGTCATCAAAGTCAGCTGTCACAAAATCAATAATGCAGTAAAGATAGCATTTGCAACCCAACAACAAAACGAAATAAGCAAGTCTATTTACAGCACAAACATATTACTATCAAATTTGAGTATTTACAGCAAAAATTTAATTTTTTGACCTTATAATTTACGACATTCAATTTCACTTTTACAAATAATTTTTGTCATGGTGTATTGGAAAAAAGCACCCCCCGTGTGCCAATTTGTTCAAAGTTTTGATATTATTTGAAAGCTCTTTTTTTTCTACTCTGGTTTATCTTAACGATCTAATCATTCCAAGAATCACATGGTATAAACAGATATCATCATCCTTTCCTGTTCATTTTTTAATTTAAAGTGTTTCATGTTTTTGACGTTTAGTGGTATTTGGTTCCATACTTTGGGCCCTTTATATGTTAATGAACTTTGTGATTGTGTTGTTTTAACCCGAGGTATGAAATAATTTTTGCTTTGTTTTCTTTTTGTATGGTATGAGTGGGTATCGTCCAGTAATTTGTTTGTATCTCTGTTTAAATTGCAAATGTTCAATGAATTGTTGTAAAGTCTTTACATTAATTTAGCTATTTCAAGTGTGTACAAATCATGCAGTTTTAGTATCTGTAACTTATGAAATAAGGGTTTGGTGTGAGCTTTGCTATGTGTTATGATTCTTACTGCTCGTTTTTGAGGTATCTCCAATGGATTTAAGGTTGTTTTGGAAGCACTTTCCCAGCTGCTTATGCAGTAGCTTAAATAAGAATGAATTATGCTATATTATACCATTATTAAAGTATTGCAATCAACATATTTTTGTAGATGATATAGTGCCCAGCACCCACTGGCAAATTTGGAACACATTTTATGGATTTGGCTTTCCTATTTCATTGCCCTCATTTTTTTGTTTATTTTTTTCTGTTTATTTTCTTAGTCATTTGTTTCGTTTGTATTTTTTACGGAATTAGATTGGTTATAAACTAATTTTTAGTCTAATTATCGATTTTTCGGACCATAAGACCAGAAGTAAAGTACGTAGATTTTCTCAAAAGTACAACTTGCTCTTTGTACTCTAGTGCATGTTATGTATGGATAAGGTTTGTACTTTATTTCTCTCCAGGATATGTTTCCTGGACAAAAAAGAACAGCACATACAGCAAAAACAAGTGAAACCTCAATATAATCTGCTTGTATCACAAAAAAGTTGGAACAGGCATGCGGAAACTTATGAATAAGCTATCGCAAGTTAAGACATGGCGGCTTTTGAAGTGGCAAAAAAAGTGGTATCTACTGCAACTGCTACCTTAAAAAAAGCTAATTCAGCTATGCAGCAGCATCAGAAAGCTGGAAAACAAATTGCCGTAAAAACAAACTAGTCGATGGATGAACTGTTTCGAGTGTTAAAAACAGTGTTTGAAAACTAATTTTTGTGCCACCAAGAACTTACATTTTCCGCTATGATATCTATTTGTTTTGAAGATTTTCTGTATGTACGAGTACTTGCTGTTCTTAGATCATCTAGATTGAGTTGTGCTATCAAAATTGTTAGCTACTTTTGTGTATGCAGTTGTTTTTTGACAACAATACTCCAAATTGATTCTTGTTTTGATTAGAATATCTTAACTTGTTACTCATGTTTTATTCTTATTTGTTACAAAGTTCTTTTTTTTTTTCGAAAACGCCGTCTTTTTTTCGTTTGTGTTTTAAATGGCCGCTGGACAGCCTGCATTTTGTTATTTTAATGAGTACTTTTCCGGGTAGCAAATTCGTCTGTGATACGTCCTGACTATATACTTTATATTAGTAGACTGAAAACTGATAATTTAGTTTTTTTTTCTTCACATTTCTCTTGTTCTTCGAACATGTCGAATCAAATCAGTCGAATACGCGTGACCACAAAAAACCTTCGCAACAAGAGCAACCTTTTTTCCTTGAATCCTCTTCTCTTTTTCTCCGTGCGTCTGTTTCTAGTCTACTAAATAAAGAGTCTATGATTTGACCGCCAAACCGTATGAACGCCAATTTGTGCTTTTCGAGCTTAATTAACGCTTTTGTCTCTGACAATTAATTAGCTTTTTCTGCAATTCTTTTAAAGAGATACTGGTCGAGATCGGTTTTATTGAAATGAAAACTACTTGAGGTAATGAAGAGGTGCTGCTAACTTTTTCCACTATTCCCTGTATCTGCAAAAAGATTTAATGCATTTAACTACGTACCATTGACAATCCTTCGTTCTGAAATTTCGTAACATTAACAATGGATGACTTAAAAAAATTTTTGCGCAATAGGCAACGCGATGTTGGATTATTATTCCTGTAAACATTGTGTTCAATATTCCACAATTTTTTTTGTGAGTCATCCGTTTATGATGTAATGAAATTTCAAAACGAAGGGTTGCCAATGGTACGGAGTCGAGCAGGTTAAATTTATTTTTGTGGACAAAAGGAATAGTCGAACAAGGTTTGGGGCTCCTCTTTTTTCGTCTAGTAGTTCTCCTTTGTTCAATATAACCGATTTCAAGTAGTTACTCTTTCAACAAATTTGTTTGTCCGGCCATTTAGTCTGATGCAAAAGCATTTAGGTACGAAAATTCGCTCCGTAATTATTCCCGAAATGCATTAGCTTAGTGCTAGTGTAAAATTGCTAGTAACAAAAGTAGGTTTAAGTACTAAGACGTTTGAAAAAGAATGCGAGTGAGCTGGTTTTGATTTTGTTAATGAATATTATGTCGAAAAAACAAAGTTTACTCTTCTAAATACGAAACAGTTACAGCTCGAGCTTTTGGTAACCCATTATCCAAATCTGAAATTTGACAACTATAATTGAAGCACGAGAGTAAAAACTTAATTTATATCGTGCAATTTATGGTTTATAGCAACTGTAATAGTGTTTGATGTTTTGTTCAGCAAGTCTCCAACATGTTTGTGGTGGTGCATACTGCATAGGTTGATAAAAGATTGCCGAATTTGAGGATCAACCAAGCAGCAATGGTTTTTACTTGATTGGGCCCCTGTAAAATAGCGATACATCTAGATTTTATTCAAATATTTTTAAATAAGATCTACGGTAGTTGCCGTAGCTTTGTTTTTTCGCGCATGTATGAAATGTTTTTCAAGTTCTTGTAGTTCTCTTCAATTTATGATAATAAAATGTGATTGGTTGATATGCTTTTATTTAGTAAGAATCTTATCTATTTAATAACCGTCGTGTGTTGCTAGAAAGTTGCGATTACAAAAAATCTTTAAACGAAATAAAAGTAAGCTAAACCTACACAAACGCTCTACTATAGTATCTTCGCTCTGTGCATAGATACTGCAAGATGTTACGCTCTGAGTGAATTATGATAGCTTTACTGAAAATATTCACTCATGTAGAACTGCAAATAGGGCAAAGCACTTGGTGTTGGTAACCTTTTTAGTTTTTGCCATGGTGTTATTTTTTAAGTTTCACAATCATGGGTGTGAAAGCGGTTAAAATGAACCGCTTCCTCTTAAACTGTGTACACCGAATGTTGAAAACAACTGCAGTGCATTGTTTGTTAAATCAGTATATGCAAAATATTTGTAACGTTTTTAGTTCACCTTGATTGACTGCCATGCAATTGTATTGCGTTGCAACTCTTCAAAACTCTTTGAGTGCTGGGTGTTCTACCCTTGCCCCAGGACCCCAAGTAATTTCTCTTCGTAATTATAAGGTAAAAGTTATCATTCGATTAGACGTTTGAATCCTTCCAATCCACATTCCTGGTTTGGTCTATGCTAAAACTGTAGATCTCTGCAATGATAAACCCAATAACGCAATTTAATTCTTTTATGTCAAATGATGACAGCGTAAACCATTTTGACGATTCCGTCATAAACTGCGTAAAAAAATACTTGCCAAAATAATTTTCAGAGAAAAATTCTACTTGAAAACTTCGTTATCAAGTTGCTGAAATGCAGAGTGGAAATTGAAACGATTGGCGCTTCCTCATCTGTGGCCGCTTGGGTTTTAGTGAAACGTATTCGATTCTTGATAAAACTATACAATTTTGCTTTACTTTGCGCCAGTGTGTAATGAAATCGTAGTTTATTAAGCAGTAATCATCAAAAACAACGCAAGAGAGCAAACAAACAATCGACTTAATAATAATGATAAAAAAATGAGCGTGCGTCGAGCAGTTTTTGTTCGCAAACGCAGGTCTCCCACAAAATTTTAAATTATATTTTCTGACCTAAATTTTTTTGAAAATTAATCCAAAATATCAACCAAAAAAGGTATGCACTAATTACCGAGTGAAGTAACTTACTGCCACATTTGCAAAAGCAGAAACGTGAATTACTGAAAAAAATAAAGCTAATTGCAACCTCAGGCCCTCATCTTAACTTTTTATGAACGTAATGCAATAACCATTAACCAGCGCCGTATTTGCCATATGGCTAAGTGGCAGGGCCCCGCCCTCAGATGGTAAGACTTTTTTTGTTCTTCTCTTATATTCGCCAGGAAGATGTTGCAAAAATCCCTCAAGTGCCAGGGGCCCCGCGCAATGTAAATCCGGCCCGGGAATAACATGTTTAGTAAGCATAACTATCTATTGTACCAACGATTCACCTCGCAAATTTTCACGAACAAAATACTTTTAAAAAAATAGCTAGGGAAAATGCTCATTGAACAAATTATTGAAATTGAATTTAAGGGGTCCTGGGCTCCCTGGCCGTACATGTAATCCTGTAACTGGTTAACTTCATGACAAAACAAAAATCTCTAAGGAAAATCTTGGAGTGGATTATTATATACTGCTAAAATATTGCAGGAGGCAATGTGCCTTACTTGCCCCTACATGGACCAAATCACCCACAATTAAAATTTTACACTGTAATGCATGATTTTAAACGTGTTTTGGAATTTAATTGCACGTAAAAGGAGGATTGAACAATCAAAATTTTTCGATTGGCTTTCAAATGGCTGTGAACACGTGCGAAATGTGATCCAAGGGATTAAAATCGCTTTTTTCCCAAAAACTTACAAAATTCGCCCAGCGGCTGGGGGCTTTGCCCCTAGACCCCCATAGCCACCGGCGGCTGGGGGCTCCGCCCCCAGATCCCCGTCTGTGGTACGTTTGAGTACACTAGCATACTCAACACGTTTTCTAAGTTGGGCATTTGCATAATTTCTAACGATTAGTTTTCGCCCTCTCCCTTTATCAAAATCCTGGTCAAGTGCCAACAGACTACAGCTTCAGACCTTCCATTCTATGATATCTTTGTCCCACAAAAACTTTCTTTTTTGAAAATTTCTGATGACGTCATTGCATGTGGTTTGTGGTTTGCTCCCCCCCCCAATCAAAAATCCTGGCTAGGCCTATGGTTAATTATTATGATGTTATAACAATAAACGGAGGTGGCACGAGTAGCATTTTACCAAACGCACAGCGCTATGATTATCTAAATCACTTGAAGCAAAGCGCAAGTTGCGCAATTTAGAGCTTTTGTCTCTGAAGCGTAGCGCAACTTCCGCAATTGCGGAACGAAATTCTCGTACCAAGTCAAAGCGCAACTCAACTTCAGCAATTAAAATTACACAACACGATGCAAATTCCGCATGTTTTACAATTTTAGTCGGAAAAAGAGTAAGCAATTTGCTAATGTCAAGACAAATTTATTTTATCGTTCAATAACATCGCGACGTAGAAATTAATAATTAGCATTCGTTTAAGAAAGCGACAGAAAAGTTGCGAAAGACCTTACGATCATACAGTCAAGCAACCAACCGCTTGTCAGAGAGGCAATGCAAGTTTGACAACATTACGATTTAAAAAGGCCGACATTTGACAACAATACGATTAAAATGAAACAAAATGAAGTTTATCGAATAAAATTGCGCTACAAACCGAAAAAAATTTGAAAGCGTATCGCAATTAAAGGCGGTGAATCATCCAGCCAATTCCGGTGGTTTGCAATAGCTAAAATTGAACTATAATTTTTGATATTTTTTGTTTTAATTTTGGGACTGCGGTTGCAAAGATATTCAACAAATACAAAAAGATGTCCCCCGAAAAAAAGTTTTTGGAAACTCTAGTTTTGTTTTTCCCACCAAAACCACAGTAGGCCTAATAGTTTAGAGAACTGTGGTAGGCCTAATAGTTTAGAGATAGTTTATTTCTAAATAGTTTAGGCCTAACTATCTCTAAACTATTAGGCCTAATAGTTTAAAGATAGTTAGGCCTAATAGTTTAATAAGATTACAGTAGGCCTTATAGTTTAGAGAACTGTGGTTTTGGCGGGAAGAACAAAACTCAGAGTTTCCAAAAACTTTTTTTCGGGGGACATCTTTTTGTATTTGCTGAATATTTTTGCAACCGCAGCACCAAAATTAAAACAAAAAATATCAAAAATTATAGTTCAATTTTAGCTATTGTAAACCACCGGAATTGGCTGGATGATTCACCGCCTTTAATTTTAACAGTACATTTAATGTACTGTTAAAATTAATTGCACTACGCTTCCAAATTTAGTCCGCAATGCAACTTCCACAACATCTCAAAATAAAAACATTAAAGTGCAACGCAACTTATGGAATCATAAAGGCTCAAAAGCTGCGCTTTGGCCACCTTTGATAATATATAATAACGCACTTTGATCCAGCTCCAATAAGTGCAAACCGCAAATTTGAATTTTAATCTCAACTTAAACGAAGATTGAAAGCAAAATCAATGGGGTATCTAGAGTTAGGCCAAGAGTATTAGATTAAATGGGCGTTGACTTCATCGTTCTTGACCCAGCCGTTCCAGAGATATTCTACTTCAAAGACGACATAAGGACCTCTCTAATCATAATTTTTATTGGCAACCCTGAGATTGATAACATGCGCGACGCCATTATAGTACTATTCTAAGGCAACGCCACAATTACACTAAGCAACAGAAGTCTTTTAGCCTATATATAGCTAGGTTAATATAGACCTCAGTTTGCTACGATGCTGCATTAAAACGTCAAGGTTGCCAATAAAAACTGTAATTTGGAGACCCCTACGTCGTGTTTGAAGTAGAATATCTTGAAACGGCTGAGTAAAAAAGAATGAAATCAACGCCAATCGAATCTAACTCGATTGGCCTAACTTTTGATACTCTAATTGATGCTGCCTTAAGTTCACGTTTAAATTTTTCAAAATTGATACACTGCATTTTATTCAAGCTGAACTACCAACTATTCAAACAGTATGGTTGCATAAACGCTGCAAATCGAAGGTGTAAACAAAACGCAGAAGTACAATTTTTAATTACAGATATTGTTTGACTTTGACGGTGCAACGCTGCATGCACAAATGCACTGCCAAAGATATAAATAATGCAGAGTCATGAAAGCACTTGATCCAACGTTCCAAATTAGCCGGTGTATTCTGTGGCTGAAATCCATGGTCCAAGACTTCTAAAAACAAGTGAACTGTAAAACTATACTCTTTGATTTTATTTTCGATTCATGCAAATACACACAGTCACGTAAATAAGGCTATGCATTTAAATTGGTGAGCAAAAATTGAATTGAGGGGGCCCGAGCCCCTGGTCGTCAATATTATTGTTAATTACTGTTGTAAGCGTATACTAAGGATACAACTTTTTTGGAACACTATATCCTTGCATCATAATTTGATGAACTATTATGAAAGACCAAATAAAATCCAATTTTTAAGTTGATTTGATGTAAAAATCTCACGCACAAAATCATTTTAAGTAATTTAATTTTTAAGTTTTTGAACAGTTCTTGAGGTCATCCAAACCTTTTCCGGTTTTGAACAAAAACTACGCAAGTCCCATATACAGCAGTATTGATGTTCAGAAAACAGACAATAAAGTAATTTGGTCAAAGATAAGATAAATCTACGCGAGAAGAGGGATCGTCCTTGTTTCTGCGGAACGCCTGCAACTCTTTCGTTACCTTTATCAAATCCTCACTGCATTGGTTTCATCAGGCAACGATGATGGGTGATTGCTTTTTAAGCATTGGAAACAGTGGCATAAGCAAGATTTTGTGGTGGTTGAGGGCAGGCAATCTTTTGAAATTGATGTAACGACCAATCAAAAAAGATAATAAATTCAGAAAAAGCGCAATTTTTACCAGATTTATGGTGAAGAGTAAAGCCAAAAAACAGTGACAAGGTCTTCACTTCAAAGAAACTGCAATTTTCATCGGGTTTGCACCGTATCTAGATTCCATACTTTGGCACCTCATAAATTGTTTGCCTTTCTACTTCCAAAGGGATTAGGGGCATTGCTGACTTTTTGTAGCAAAATGTTTAAGGTTTGCACATATCAAAAGCCACGCCCCCCTCACCATATCTACACCACTGATTTCAGACCTTTTGGGTATCCAACCCGAGTTTATTAAAATCATCATCGCAGAAAAATTGGAGCTAAAATAATAATCATCCCATGGGTAAAAAATAAATAAACAGACTTTACGAAACTTGATTTAAGTTTTAGGCATTAGCAAGAGCAAGGAAGGCTAGGATGGCACTCGAGATCTAGCGTGCATTGCAAATGTTAGAAATCTGTTGAAGGTCACAAAGACAACTTCCTATTTTGTTTCTCAATAAAGTGACAAAAGAAATGAGTAAGGTGGTACAGAAATTTCATGTCGTCCCTCCAACCGCTTGTGTTCTTAAAGATCTGAGCTTTTCCACTGCTGAATGCTTTGTTCAGTTGATCAATTTTACCTATCAATTCCTTCATAAAGAAATAATCAATGTTAGGAGATTTGGTTGCGCCAAACAGCTCATCGTCCATAACTACGTAAAAAATACGATCAAATACATGGTCTGGGTTTCAAATTCTTTTCAATATGACGACCTTTGTTTTCTATCCAGTGAAGATATTTGTTGTCCACGAGACCTTTAATTCTTTTTTTGCAATGGTCGCAGCTTCAACTGAAGCTTCATTTGAAGCTCAGTCAACTTGGTTTCTATTTAATGTTTTAAAACCACAACTTGATGTTTAATGCCTTATATTCATTTATTAACTAAATAAAAGCTCCGATTCTCGAGCTAAAATGTGCTAATCAAATGCTGATTCAATTCAGCTGCTTTCTTGAAGAGAGACTTATGGATTTTCTTTGCTGACTAGGGCTTGTGTTTTAATGCATTAGCCGGAAAACTAACAACATAGCCTTGTCGTTTGCTAAATGAAAACTTGCAATAACATGGCCAATTTTTCGAAGTGATTTGTGCGTGACCCTTTTTGTTACCTTAACAGAATAAACATCATTCCGGGCAGTAATAAGCAAAAGTTCATCGATTGGTGCTACAGGAAAAGAGTTTTAAAAAAAAATCAAAAGTTGTATCCCTAGCATGTACAGTATGCAAAAAACACTAAAGAAACTGAAACTGAAAAAACAATAGGCTTTATTGCCACATTTTCATCATTGGTGGCATTATAATTGGGGGGGACCCAGACCCTCCCTGGCTATGCCTATGACTCTAACTGGAAAAACTATTGCCTAGTATTAATCACCAGATAAACCACAACATTGCTTAAAACCAAATTTTGCCTCAAAATACCTCTTTTAAAACAGAAAAAACAATTTAGATTAACTGGCTTGAGCCCATGATCCATAGTTAATTAAAAGATTACAAAAAAAAAATTTAAAAAGCCTTGGAACTTAAACGTGCATTTAGATCAAACAAAGAGCAATGTGAAGCATCTCTGCAAATGGTTGCTTACTATCAGTATAAAACACCTTGCACACTTTAAATTATACCTTTTTGAATGCTGTTGTCTTGTAGTTAATAAATTCCTCCATTCAAAATCCAATCAGGGAAATTCCACTTTCACAGTTTGCATTATTCTGGTAGTAGTCTGAGTGGTCGCAGCAGTGCAGGTTTTCTAAGGCAGTGAATTATGCTCCATGAAGAACCAGAAATTTTTCCTAAACGATTAAAAGAAATTAGCAGCAAATACTAAAAACAATGACACAAAAATAAAAGCAGCAAACGCTAAAAAAAAAAGACATACCTAATGTAAAATATTTTCTTGCTCGAGCAACTGAGTACAGAAGTAGAAATGACCCACTTGCAATAATGAGACTCAAAACACGACTCAGCAAAATTAGAAGTTTAGCAGAATGCAAAAAATAATCAGCGAAACAAAGAAATTCTTTTGTCAATTTATATGTTATATAGTATTCCATTGGTGAATTTTTGACTACCGGTACATCAAATCAAATTTTTCATTATACTCAATGTATTAAGCCAAAGCATATAACATACCAGCAATCTCGCGATTGCGAAGGGCAAGGCAACGCAGCACCTTTTGAGAAAATGCTGCAGCAGTGGCAAGTTATTGGCAACAATGTGTCCAATTTGACAGGTCCCAAATTTAAACCTCAGACCTCCCACTAAACGATCAGTAGTCGTTTACCGATCAGTGGTCGAGTGGATAGAGCGTCTGCTACTGAAGCGGTAGACACGGGTTCGATTCCTGGTCGGGTCATACCAAAGACTATAAAAATTGGTATTCACAGCTTCCCTGCTTGACGTTGAGCAATTAAAGGGACAGTGTGAAGCCTCCATCGTGTGTGGTAGACAGATGGGCAGGTGGCAGCTTGACTCGAAGACCGAAAGGTCCCTTCGCTGTCTCCTGGCCAAGGCAACTTGGTGAATAAAATGTAATTACAATTACTAAAGAAAAAACGCGTTACTGCTCAACAACTGACCAGTGTTAATTTGGTTGAATCTCGCTGCAAGTGAGGCTGCAGTCAGCACCAAAAATTGTATCTCATATCAGATATATGCAGTACTTAAATTGTAGGGGGATGGGGGGATGCAACCCCCATCGAGATTGAGCGTCCATCCAAATTTGAGCGCTGGTTGATGAGAGGAAAAAGACATACAAAGTCCAGTCGAATATAGCACCAAATTCCGCGGGAACAGTGATGTAGACAAAAAAGCACTTCAACCGGAGACCTTTTTTTGGAGATCACCTGTTTTTGGCAGGAAAAAGCTGTTAAAATTTTGATTTCGGCCAGAAAAAGCCTTTGAATTTGGGCAAAGACCTTTTTTTTTGTGGATATCACCTAATTTTCACTGAAAAATCACCTCAATCCAATTCAAAACTTTACAGTTGGATCAAACTTCCAACCAACCCCCCCCCCCCCCTTGCAAAATCCTGGCTATGCGCCTGATCTTCACTAATCTAAGGTTCAGTCAAGTCAGCAAAAGCGTCCCCCCATGTAAAATTTTACAACTTAAGTCCTGGATTTATGTACCTACTAACTGTAACATTGCACACAAAACTGCCTACAAATGATTATTTGAATAACGTACCCAGACACTACATCATGCTTGTTACATTTTTTCATCCAAAAATCTTTTAAAACTTCACGTTGCATTGCCAGAAAATCGTGGATTACCTTGCATGCATTACCCTGTGCATTGAAAATGTAATTCCTCATTCATCAAATCAGTCTTCCTGGGTAACACAATGGCTTAAAAGTTGGTATCAACCAATCAATGCCGTATACTGGTAGTCTGGACAATTATTCACTACAGCAGAAACTGTTTGTTTAAGCAACCATATCTAGCAACCAAATTTCAAGCTGGCTTTAGTAAGCTATCTTTTATGCCTGAAATGCAATTTTGTATTTTAAACAATTATAGAATCGATAGAGACTATTTCACCAAAAAATTGTATCTAGTTTTTTACTAATTCTAACCCAAATTCTAATCCTTACAATAAAACTAACCCCATATCTAACCCTCACCCAAACCCTAACTCAAACCCTAATCTAAACCCTTAAAAAATAGAAAAGCAAATGAAAGAAGCGTGGATAAATATCTTTCATTTTTGTCTTATTTTCATTAACTTGAAAAATTTCTGTGAAATAGTCACTGCATATAAAATATGTATCAACAATTTGCAATCACTGATAAGATAATCATCATCATCATCACATTTATTTATTTACCAAGTGACGTCATATCACAAGAAAAAACTGCAACTTCCTCTAGGTCTATCACCAAAGCATCGAAATATGCAATTCCTTTAAACCCAAGACACAAACTTGCAGAGTCAAAGCGATATTTAGTCACTTGGTGAAGAGACAGCGAAGGACCGAAAGGTCATCTAAGTCTACTGCCACCTCACCAAGTTAAGGTTAAAAAAGCAGCTTCTAGATTTTCTCAGTCTGCTACTTTCTATGATAAAAAATTTTATGCAAAACTAAAACAAAGTGTTGCAAAGATATGTATATACACTTTGTACAGTGCATACACAAAACTCACAGTCAACATGTAAAGAAAATGCAAGGCAACATTAGAATTGTTCTAACTCTAAGCATACTAAAAAAATACTGTAACTACAGATTGGATAGAAAATAAAATCAATAAAGTTCATAATGCTATAGATAGACCTAAGCAAATACACTGCCAGAACAGAGTATAATCTAACAGTTAAATAATCCTATAAAACTTGCATTATGTCTCTAACTTTTATCTGTCAGTGTCAGATCTTTAAACCTTGTGTGGTATCTGCTACTGTACAGTAGCCTACTGTGCATTGCTGCTAAGTCCTAAGGTTAGCAGCCTAAGTAAACATTTTCACAAGTTTTCATTTAAACTGTTTTAACAATCTATCAGTTTAATATCAAGTACACTTTTTTTAATTTCATTCACTATATGTATGAGCAGATGAGTGATAAAGTCAGTAAGTGTCTAATGGAATCTGTCTACAGGTCTAGTTTATTCTGAGACTAAAATTGAAACCACTCACAACTTTGGTTAAGATTCGTAAAATCGCTTTGACATTTCACTTTTCTCGATTTGCCATTTTACTTTTCCAAATTTGCCAGTTTACATTTTAGATTTTACTCATTTACCAGTGCCTATAGCCAATTGCACTATCTCAGATATGCTAGTAGTACAGTAGTAGGCCTACCAATACCATGGTCAGATCTCAGATGGTGCTTTTGCAATATAGGCCTCTACACAGTACACATAGCCAACAGTAACTTGAATGAAACTGCATTAATTAATAAAATATAAGACCTTAGGCTTCCCTCTGATATTCTATCTATAATGCAATAATTCCAAAAAACTCAGCAGCTCAACCCTAAAATTAAAAAAAGATTATTACTGTAGACAAGGTTATTTTGACTTGTTACAATGTTAGTATCAAAAATTTTGTCTTAATATTTTGACTTGATCATGAAACGTAAGCCTAAGCTTATTGACTAAGTGCTTGTGCTTTGTGATATTCTTCCAAGCCTGTTCTACCACTGCCAAGGATATTTTACCACAACTCAAGAGTAGCCTAACTTTGCCCAGTACCATCGTACCAAGTTGCCTATGAATAGAGCGGATCAAGTCAAAATTGAGAGCGGAGTACGAAACTGAAGGTTGGGACACAGGATGTGACGTAATTAATGTGCAAAACCATGGTAGAAAAAAAAATTTCGCCAGCGGGGCTCAACGTATTCAGTTTTAGAAAAAGTACTGTAATTTTCTTATAAATGGAGTTAAATCTTGTGCAACAAAGCTAGAGGTGACAAAATTGGATAGATATTTTTTACCGTAATTAAGTTACGGATCTGTTTAAAACATTTACAAAACACCAAAGATTTACGTAGTAGACTATGATAGGCTTCCCCTTTCTTGTATAAGATCTGTAGAACGTTAGTAGAAGTTCCGAGATTCTGAACTCAAAGCATTTCATGGGTCATCATAGTCTGGTTTTAGAGTATAGATGTTTTAGCCGAGACGCAGGAACCTAACTCAAGTGTCATTGATGTGGGTCGTGCGTTTCAAAACTTTGCTGCAATTTACAGCACCTTACGTCTTTCTGAGACCTAAGGGTTTTTATTCTTTTTTTTTTAAGATTTCTATCTCTTGCTTGCATGGAGCTGCTATCGTTGAAAAAGGATACCACTAAATCGCTAGCATCATGCTTCTCGCGTTCGATCTGCTCTAACACTATTTGCATCAAAGCCTGTTTCAACCTAGCCTACCCGTGGCCTACCGCATATCGTTTATATGAAGTCTATAAGCACAACATTACCCTAATCGAGTCTATGGTCTATCAACATTTTGCTACTTAAGATAGCGTATGACTGATTGTAGAGTCTATGGTGCAGAGGTGGAGTCGAGGACACAAGGCTCGAGGCCAAGGCCTAGGACACAAAAAAAATCCGAGGCCAAGGCCAAGGACAGCCTTTCCGAGGACAGAACCTCTCGAGGCCAAGGACAGGAATGCTCGAGGCCAAGGACCAAGGACACAGGCGCAAGTGTTCTCCAAAAAAAAAAAAAACGTCTTCAAAAATTTTTTTTAGGCAATCTCCAATTCATAGGCGTACCCAGAATTTTTGATTGGGGGAGGTCTAAACCACAAATCACATGAAATGACGTCATCAAAATTTTTCCAAAGAGGAAGTTTTTGTGGGACAAATACATTGTAAGATGGAAGATCTGAAATCGTTGGCTGTTGGCACGTAACCAGGATTTTGCAAAGGGAGAGGGCTGAAACTAATAGTTCAAAAACGCAAATATTTAACTTTGGAAACGTGTTGAGTAAGCTGGTGTAACTCAAAGATATCACAAACGGGAGGTCTGGAGGCGGGGCCCCCAGCCGCCAGAGGCTTTGAGGGGGGGATTTTTTGTAAGTTTTTGGAAAAAAAGCTATTTTAATGCCATTGAATCATATTTCGCAAGTGTACAGAGCCATTTAAAAGCACTAGATTTTTGACATTTGAAAGCCAATTGAAAAAACCAAATTGCTTAATACTCCTTTTACTTGCAACTTAAGTCCAAAACACGTTTAACATCTTGGATTTTGGAGTTAAATTTAATTGTAAGTGATCTGGTCCAGGTAGGGGAAAGTAAGGTGCATTGTCTCTTCCAACATTTTAGCAGTAAATAATAATCCACTCGAAGATTTTCCTTTGAGATTTTTGTTTTTTCATGACAATAACCAGTTATAGGAGTACATGTTCGGCTAGGGGGCCCAGGCCCCCTCAATTGAAGTTTAATGATTCGTTCAATCAGCATTTTCCATGGCTGATTTTTAAAAAAAGTATTTTGTGCATAAAAACCGGCGAGGTTGGAGGTGAATTAGTAAATTGTTATTGAAAAATGGTAAAATAGATGCTTACGGCAACTAACCATGTTATTGCCGGGCCGGATTTATTTCGCGCTGGGCCCCTGGCACTTAGGATATTTTCGCAACATCTTTCTGCCAAATATAGGTGAAGACCAAAAAAAGTCTTTCGATTTTAGCTCGGAGCCCATAGCTGGTACTCAGGCGCGTAGCCAGAAATTCGCAATGGGGGAGGGCTGTTTTGGGGGTCTGGGGGCAGGCCCCCAGTCGCCGGAGGCCAATGGGGGTTAGGGGTGAAGCCCCCAGCTGCCGGAGGCTGGGGGTGGAGCCTTTAGCGCTCGAAAATTTTGCATTTTTTTGCAAAAATAACTTAATTTTAGAGCTATTTTAATAGAAAATAATGCTTTTTAAACGTGGCATAGAAATTGGCAGCCCAACATGATTCAACTGGTTGCATTAATGGGCTATATGGGAAGTGGCTAATGATAACATTGCAGTTCTCTTGTTTACGTGCTGGTAAAACATAAAATCCAATTATTCAATAAAACTCACACGGAGTAATCTATTTCGTCTATGTTTTATAACGAAAAATAATAGGGGGAAGGGCTAATGGAAAGATATTTGAGAGGAGTGACTGGTAATAAACTATCACCATAGGTGTGCAAGTTAATGCAAAACGTTAGCTTCGTTAACCACTAGTCCGTTAACAAACTTCACGCCTCCGTTAACGTTAATCCGTTATTTTCAGCTTTAATTAAAGGAAGTTAATAAAGTCCGTTAATTCGTTAACATTTTGTAATTTACATATTTCTTGTTATTCACTCGCTTCTAGAATACGTATTGACGCTGTAGCGCTGATAGTAAGAAAATATTTATTGCTGTGGTGGTCTTTTTGTGTTTTGAAGTTATATTTTATAGTCTAATCTAATTTCAAGATAAAAATATAAGTTCAAATGCACTGACGAAGCTGCGATTGGAAAATCTTTGGAAATTGTGATCAGCGATAATTAATTGATACCAGTGCAAAATGGTTTTCCAGGTACGATGAATGAATAATGGTGCAAAATATTAACGATAAAAACCTTAACGGAAGTTAATTTAGTCCGTTAACAGAACTTAACGGAAGTTAATCTAGTCCGTTAACATGAAGAAACTTTTTAACGGATTAACGAGTTAATGAAAAAGTTAGCTTCGTTATTAACGGATTAACGGCATAGGTGGGCAAGTTAATGCAAAACGTTAGCTTCATTAACCACTAGTCCGTTAACGAACTTCACACCTCCGTTAACGTTAATCCGTTATTTTCAGCTTTAATTAACGGAAGTTAATTAAGTCCGTTAATCCGTTAACATTTTGTGTGTAATTTACATTTCGTTTTATTCACTCGCTTCTAGAACACGTATTGACGCTGTTGAGCTGATTGTAAGGAAATATTTATTGCTATGGTGTTTTTTTGTGTTTTGAAAGTTACATTTTACAGTCTAATCTAATTTTAAGATAAAAACAAGTTCAAATGCACAACGAAGCTGCAAGATATTAACAATAAAAACCTTAACGGAAGTTAACAGAACTTAACGGAAGTTAATTTAGTCCGTTAACAGCACTTAACGGAAGTTAATTTAGTCCGTTAACATGAAAAAAGTTTATAACGGATTAACGAGTTAATGAAAAAGTTAGCTTCGTTATTAACGGATTAACGGACTTGTGCCCACCTATGATTAACGGACTTGTGCCCACCTATGACTAACACTGAATAGCCCTACCCTACCCTAATTCCTGAGTTTATGGTACATTTGTTGATAAAACCTATGTTAGGAGTTTTTACATTAGCGATCAAATTTGATTGTTTATTTTCGGGCATTTTTTCAAAGTTTTCATTGATTTGTGACTTTAATTTTTGGCATTTAGCCCCCCCTGAATATATGTTTCAAATGATGCTTTAAATCACTTTTTAGTCAATTCCAGCGCAAAAAAAACAGTCTCAAAAGAGCTAAAAACGTGGTATTTTCCTTATTCTGGATTTTGGTTGACAGGCCAATGGGGAGGGGGCTATATTCCCCGTCTCCCCCACGGCTACGTTACTGCTGGTACTGCGTCATATTATGGTAAATCCGGCCCTGATTAATGCATTACGTTCACAAAAAGGCTAGATGTGGACCTGAGATAGCAACTTTTAAGACAAAAACTCTCCGTTTTCTTCGGGTTATACGTTTAAATTGACTGGCAAAAATTGAATTGAGGGGGACGCGGAGCCCCTAGTCTTCTATATTGTTTTTAGTTATACTGTTGTAAGCGAAAAATGCTAAAAAGAAACTGATACTGAAAAAACTATAGGCTTTTTTATCACAGTTTTGTCATTTGTGAAATTTCAATTGGGAAGGGGGGTGGACCCCCAGCCCCCCTCCCCTTGGCTACGCCTTTGCTCCAAGTGAGGAAAACAAAAGAGGTGCTCGCAACTTTTCTGCAATGTTTCTGGAGTTTTCCAACGAAATGCCAACTGTTCAAAAAATAGTGCTGTCCTCGAGCCGAGGACAGAGCAATTTTCGAGGACTTGAGGCCTCGAGGCCAAGGCCAAGGACTTGACCTTCGAGGCCAAGGCCAAGGACTTAAAAATGTGTCCTCAAGGACGTCCTCGAGGCCAAGGACGTCTTCGAGGACTCCACCTCTGCTATGGTGCAACCAAAGCAGACAGAAACCGCGACTTTGACAGCGATATCGAGTCAGTGAACCGTGAAGAAAAAAAGACAAAACTGTCAGTTTCTAGTCTACTAATAAAGAGTCTATGGTCAAGCAAGTTTCTGCGTGGTACAAAACCCAACAGACTAGTCCTACATATCATGCAAACGTACATCTGGCCAATCGTTCAAACTTTTCAATGTGGCTATGTAGTCCTGCATGGCTAATATGACTTTTTGATGTAATGGCGGAAATAGACTTTCCACTATTTTAGCCGGCGTAAATCTTCGGCGGAAAATATCTGCCGATTATAAATATGGAATATGGACTGCCGTAAATAAAAACGGACTGCACACTATACCTGGTAGCTGTGGCATGTATACTAGGCTACATCTGGACCTGTGTAATATACTGTATATCTACCTGGTACCTCTGAGCTGTGAACAAAAGCAAAACTGAGCTATGAATAAATTAAAAAATTACAGTGACAATCAATTGGCTGTGTGAAAATTTTTTCAATGAAAACTACATGGGAGTTTGCCAGCAAACCCAGTGAACGACCGACGCATAGCTAATGCTGTGACGCTCAAAAGTACTTTTTGTCTACCGTATGATCAGCAATTATTCAAAAATATCTGATTATGGAACCTCCAGAAAAGTAGAGTCAAAGTAATTGTCAGTTAAATATCTCCTGATATCATAAAACACTGGCACCCTAGCTTAAGCCGTTCAAAAAATTGCTTTTTGGGGGGTTTCCGGGGGGGGGGGTAGCACCCCCAAACTATGTGAAATGATTTGTCTGTTAATTATCTGCTGATATCATAAAACACTGGCACTCGAAGTTAAGCCGTTCAAGAAATTGATTTTTGGGGGGTCCCCGGGAGGGTGGCACCCCCAAACTATGTCAAAATATTTGTCTGTTGAATATCTACTGATATCAAAAACAACTAGCACCCTACCTTAAGCCGTTCAAAAAATGGATTTTTTGGGGGGGTTCCCGGTGGAGTTGCCCCAAAAAGTTTCGGGAGAAAAAGTTGCATTTGCAGCTCAACAACTTTACACAAAAATTAGATTTGGATGTGTTGTGGTTAAGGAGAAGAGCGTACAAAAATTAGGAAGAAAAAAAAGGAAAAAAAAAAGAAAAAGGAAAAAAAAAGAAATTAACCTCATCGCGGCCAAAAGTGGGTTGGTTGGGATAAAAGGGTATCTTGAGATATACAATCCTATGAAATATTTTTTGCCGTACTTGAGCCGTTTTTGACTGAGACCGCTTTTTACGCCAAACTTGCGGGGCGATTTTCGGGTTCTAAAACCAAAGTCACGTGACCTATTGCCTCGAATTTTGGTACAAACATACAACTCATTAATCTCAAACTGCTGTCCAAATTTCGTGTACCTAGGCCCAACCGTTCTCGAGTTATAAGCAAAAGTCTGAAATTTCGCACTCGTTAGTTGGAAAATGGCCGAGTAAAAACAGAGGAACACGCGACGCGAGCGTCGGTCGTTCCAATGACTTTTTTGTCAGAGTTAGCGCAGGATGCGTTTCATTTTTTTGATTATGTGTTTAGTGGCGTAACCACGGAGGGTGACTAAGGGAACTAAAGTCCCCCTTCCTGAGCCACGTTTGGCGACTTGGAAAATTTAACGTTAATATGTGTGCCTTTAAATATGTTTTGATCTCGATAACGAAGCAACGGGGGAGAGAGGTGAAGGACTAAGTAATTTAATTGTGTCAAAGGGCTTCAAAATCTTGACAACTAATCTTTTCAAATGGTTTAACAAACGAGCGAATGTCGTTCAAAGTGTGCTGAAATAGCTATTTTTTCCCGAAAAACCACCGAAATCGCCCAGCAGAAGAGCTTTGCTCAGGCCCGGCGCTACGAGGGGGCATTTCGGGGCCGTGCCCCCCAACTTACTGCTTGTGATCCCCCCAACGAGAATTGTGCCCCCCCAAGCGAGGAATGTGCCCCAGAAATTAACAGACTTGGAGCTACTGGAGTGCAATTCCAGGCCTGAGACTCCTAAAATACTGTTATCACCCCAGAATTAATGAGCAAGAACTGTTTTTTCGTAGATTTTGCAATAAAGATCGTTTGTTTTTCTGGTTTCACCCAAGAATTCATAAAAATTCGCGCATATTTCGGGGAAGACCTTTTTTTTACCTCAGATGTCGCGGAAATTCGCAGATTTTTGGAGAAGGCCAGAATTCGATGTAAAATCGCATAGTTTTGGATAAGACCTTTTTTTTTGGTCTTTGCCCTAGATGTCGCAGAAATTCACCTCAATTTTTTGGTCCACACTTTCGAATTCAAAAAATTAAAGTTTTTGTGCCCCCCAAAAAATTTGTTTATGCCCCCTCAGTCGCGCCATCCTGGCGCCGGGCTTGGCTTTGCTCCCATACCCCCGTTTGTTAGACACTGCAGACAAAATTCAGCTTTTCAGGTCAAGCCCATTACCCCCTTAGGAAAATCCTAGTCGCGTCTGCACTTGTTGAACTCTATTTCAATCGTTTTTATCCTGAGGGAGTTTTTCTTTTCAGCAGTGCTCTTACAATAAGTTCAGAAACAACAAAATTATAACCAAATCCTTGCTCCCAGGATAACCAAACCTTATTCAATGAGAACCGCTTTTGAGCAACACTAGTCAAATGCCTGTCTTTACCGCAAAGCCGTTTTCAATAGAGAACCGGAAATTCTTTCCAACCTTTCTTAGAGAACCGATTTTTGCAGCACCTAATTAACATTATTGGTCTTAGGCTCTTAATTTAGCTCAACATTGAATTGGGTAACTAACTTGTACGGCAATTTGATTGATTTCACTCTTCCATTATTTATAATTTCTAAATCGCATAAAAAACTGAATGCAATACTGTATTACCAAATTTGCTAAAATAGACATCAATGGGTAGGCACCCAGGTATTTAAAAACAGCTGTGCAAAAGCGGAATAAGAAAACCTTCAAACGCAAACTGTAATCTATTAAAGCGTCGATTTTTGCAATTTTGAATTGAGTTATGAACGTTAAAAGTAAATTTTGGGTACGGACTTCCTTACATGAAATTTGGATTGCGGAAGTAGATAAAATTGCGGCGTTGACTTAACAAAATCAAAAACGGAAGCGGACTGCGAAGTAGAAAAAAGAAAAAATTGTGGAACCCAGCCCTGGTTAAAAAGCAAATCAGACAACAACTTTACTCTTAGGTTGTTCAACCGAGCAGGTCGCTCGCTATTATGGGATGAGTCTTTTTTGACTCTGAATGCTAAAAGATACGTTGCAATGAAGCGCTACTTTTGCAGCTTCGTAACAAGATTTTGCTCCCACGCCAAACCACATAGTAACTTCAGTAATGCAGATGTTTTTTCTCCCAAGTTTTGTTTTGCATTTTGGCAGTTTATATTTTTCAAACCATTTCAAGATATTTTTGCACCAAACAAAGGTCCAAGCCAAATTTTGAAGAGCGTCATCGATTACCGCCGATATTGTTAAGACAAAAATCGTACAAAAAGCAGGACCTCAAAGCTTGCGGCGGCCGAGCGCTTTTACACCAGATCTCCGACTTTGCAATGTCCACGAGTGTCCTTATTACCGTACTTCTGGTCACTACAAGTATGCTGTAATGTGCGCGAGATCAAGTTTTACCATTTTTGGTCACTGAACAGGCCGGAGGGCGCAAATTTGAGTTTAATGCAGAGTTTTTGTTAAACAAGAGGCTAAAAAAGAATGGAGTTCAATCAAATTTAATTTGTTAGAGTTGCAATAATTTTAGAACCCAAATTCATTTTACCTCCTGACCTACTATGAACTAGGGGGCTATGCCGTGTTGTCACTTTAGCAACATCTTGCAGAGGCCCCTCAAACAAACCCCGCCTTAAGTCCCCCAATGCCTTATTGCTGCCCTCTTTTTATTTTGAAAATAGTGAGTAGAAAAGGCCGATTTTGTCGTACTAGCAAAATATTTATTAAGGCAAGATTCAACAAAATACAAACTTTTGCTGGCGGTAAAAACTAGTTAGCTTGAAAGATGAGTTAAAATAGTTTGATCGACGTATGTGGCCAATTTAAATACTTGTGGTGGGATCCCATTAGTATGCCTGGTGTAACGATACGGATTACGGAGGTAGAGCAAATTAGTCCAACCTAGCAGCAGACAAAATGTTCAAAATACTGTCGGACAGTATCCTCGCAGCCACTCATAAATTCTTCTCAAAGAGTCAAAATTACAAAATATATTTATTCGCAGTTCAAATTTTTCCCCAGGTAGTATTAAACAAAAACTGATAACTTACTAAAACAAACAATACTGTATTATTATTCATTCAATACACATTCACTGAAGGGACGCCAAACTATTAATCTGCTGACAGTCATACGGCCTATGCAATATCGTCGTTTTTCAAATACCGGATTGCAAAGGCCATCGTCCCCAAAGCACCAAGACCACACTGTAGATTAACACGTGAACTAGCTAAATTAATGAAAATTTGCCGGTTAAAAATTGTACCAAGACTGTACCACTTTATCGCATCACAACTAAAATGGGGCAAAAAGGCAGCGAAAGCATTCAACAATTATTATAATTTAAATTTTAACAAATATTGAAACAAACTTAGCGCAAACATATTATATTGCTTCAAGAAAAGCATAAGCTACGTGGAGCCAAATGTACAACTTTTCTTACACGTAATAATGAATATTGGTGCAAACAATTCGCATAAGTTGCGTCACAGGCAAATATAAATTTCAGTTGCCACACCTTACAAGCGTTCAGGATTAGTTTCAGTTATAAGTTTGCTTACGGAGACAGGGCGGTTATTAAACTGTATATTAAGCAACAAAATATCGGTCTATTGGAGGGTTTGAAAAGAATTTTGTATCAGAGCCTTAAACTGTGATTTTGAAACTTTTTTCAACTCAGATCACTTTGTATAGAATAGCTTTGTAACAGTTTTTCAGCAGCGTCAACCACACATTGTATACTTACAAAGTACGCAGTTGCCTACTTATATTTTCAGCCTACCAACAATTCGATTATACTTCATGTAACTCAGACTGTGTTCCATGTCTAATAAAAGTGACATACAAAAAGCACTTAAAATATAATGACAGTGGAAATATACTAATTTGATTTCATCATGCTACGTCAGGTTTGATACTGTGTTGACGTCAGCGATTGATGACGACATTTTTATGACGTCAGCGGGGGACAGCCCAACCCTGCTGGAGTTCTTTGAAAAACCAGCAGCTCAAACTTGTCTCCTTGAACTGGTTCCGGATGAATCCCACTCCATGGGTTCGAAACTCGCCGGGGCTAAGAGAGGACCACACTAGTATTGAGAGTGCCAGCAAGATGATCTTCGCTTACTGTTCGCCGTAAAGAAGGGTGGTTCCGATATTTGTTCTCACATGACCGAGATGTGGCCTGAATTCAAACCAAACGTAGGTCAGAGATGTATTACGCAACTCTTCAATAGGCCCGGTATACATTGGGCGTGAAATGGTGAGTGTATCCTTTGTTTGTCGTACCCAACTGCAGTTTGTACGCTGCGAATCGTCCGCTTACCGAGTTTCTGTTTGAAACGTCAACAATTTTACCCCCAGTGTAAACCGGGCCTCAAAATGATAATGTTTGTTTAGATCAGATAGCTTTTTCTTGTTGATGGGAGCTTAGTGCAACAGCATGTCACACAATATATGTGCTGGAAAAAGCGCGACAGAAATGACCATTTCTCTAGTGGTCACGAAAAACAACGAGTAACCCATTAACACGCAAGTGGCCACAGCTGATGAGCACTCAATACCCATTGATCGCCTTTGGTAATCCGTTGGGGGCACACCGGACAGCTTCCCTGTTCTTTTCTTTCCGGAAGAGTATGGGGCAAATATGACGTCACAGGTGAGCGTTTTTTAATCCGAACAGTTTTAGGTGTAGAATAGGGGTTCCCAAATGGGGGTACATGTACCTCTAAGAGAACATTTCAAGGGGTACATTACAACCAGAACTTAAATGCTTAAACTGTCGGGTAGACGCGTTGACACCATATTGCGAAGATTCGGAGACAAAACTCCATTCAAGTTTTGGAGAAGACCTTTTTTTTGGTCTTCAAGCGAGGTTTTGGGTTGATAAAGCGAGTTTTTTTTCAAAATAATATGCGAGAATTTTGGGGGTACACGAGCGAATTGATAAATGGCCAAAGGGAATCCATGAACAAACAGCAAGTTAGGGAAACCGTGGTGCAGAATAAAATCAGTTTCAAATAGATCTTTGGCAACTTGAAATAACGATAATAATTGGGTAATAATAAGGCTTTTATATCAGGTCTTGGAGTTTGGTCGCTAATGTACTAATCAATAATTAAAACTTGAATCAGCAAAACCTAGCAACGGTGTGTGTCGTTCATTAAAAGTTTAATAAAACTGTTGTTTGTTCGCGTTACCAAATATAGACGCAAGTATCCAAACCAAACAAGCTATGACGTCACACGTGTTCAACCTTACTCTTGAGCAAATAAAGCGCCAATGTTTGTTGAAATCCGACACACACCTCTCGCAGTTTAAAAAAACGTAACAGGTTAGCCAATAGAGCGTTTGCAGATGAATCAGTCTCGGGATCGATTTTGAGCCAAACCAAAAACTAAAACTTTTATTCTAGCAATCCGACATAAAAATCGTCACTAAAATGGAACTGTACAAAGCCTACACGGAGAGCAGTGAGTACGTGATGCTTTGACACCAAAAACCTACGTTACTTATATGATTTCGTTGCTCTTGCCAAGGAAAACTGGTAAATAAATAATCTAAATTAAGAAACGAAATCTTGCGCCAGTTGATTGCCTCTGCCAGCTTTTTCCTGAGGACGAGAGCAAGATGCATTTGGTGCAACGTTCATCGTCACACTATAAAACCTAAGAGAAGCGCTGGAAAACCCACTCTAAAGTGGTGATACTTATTTCTATCCAGTATAGTAGGCACCTCTACGGCACGATCAGTCATCATCACATGGTGAACAGCAGTCGATCATTGCTGACGAGTTCCAGTTGGTCGCCCCTTAAAATTTGCTGGGGGAAGGGGGGCTTCACTATTCCAAACAGGAAGGTGCGCGGCGCAAACGATGATTGATAACTTTAGTTATGTTCTCAATGCACAAATTAAATTAGTTTGCATGACCTTTCCGAAGACATAAAGTCTAATAAGTTCGATCTGTGCAAAAGTGACTTGCATAAGACATGAGATTATTTCACACCAGCCCCTGACCGCCAATAACTGCCTAGTAATATTCTTGATCGCCAAGTAAAATAATGCATTCTACGCCTTTGCTCTAATCATTCTAAGTATACGAAAATCTGGATCACATATACTGTCTAAAAGCACGAATAATAAACGTTATTACCTCAAGTTTTCTTGCTCTTTCTTTACTGAGAGGTTCACAGGGGAAAATAAGGTTATTGGTGTTGGCTAGTTCACGGAGATCGAAGTAATACTTAGCGTAGACGCTGCTAGGAACGTTGATGTTGAAGTTAAGAAGCTCGAGAAACTGTCGTTCCATCTCGTTCCTATGGCAACGCAACGTCATTAAAATTTCATGCCGAAATCTTGTAAGCGATCAATAAAAAGCAAACAACGAAAAATTGGCCAGCTAGATAGCCTATGTAAGGTTACGCTCACACTTCAGTGCAAGTAGCAACAAGGTCATTATGCAACGCATGCTAGATTTCTTTTTTGCGGTCAGTGCCCGCAAAAAAATTTATATTAACGCATGCTAGGTTTCTTTTTTTCGATTAACCTAAATTTTTGGTAAGTGACCACTGACCAAACAAATTCATATTTTTGCATCCAAACTCCTAAGGACAGTCTACAAGGAGCGTAAAATCGTGAGCGCACAAGCGTATCCTTAGTTTATTTTCACCAACTGGCTGCTTCTACTTTGTAAAGTCAAAGGGATACGCCTTTGCGCTAGAGAAGCTCACGACTAAACGGCTGTAAGCACATCTTAGACCGAGTCAGAATTGTGATTGCAGACGAAACACTAAAAAAATGACCAAAATTTTTTAATTGAAAAAATTACCCCAGAACGCATGGCACATGTCATTTCATGATTTAAGATTCTAAATACGACAAATATAAAGTTCAGAAGCGATGAGAACTTAACAAATTTTTTTAACGATAATTTGCAACTAAGGTCGCCATAGCCTACTGGTTGACGTTATATCTTACGACAGCAAAACTGGAGGTTTGCCTGAGACATTGCACAAGAATCGAAACCCTAGTAAAACCAAAATAGAAAAAAAATTTAATGTATGAACACTGAACATTGAGTAGAGATTCATCTACCATCAACTATCAATTCAACTAGTTAAGTCCATCTATTATCAATTCAGTTTGCGGTAAAAGCGAAAGTTTTCGCTACAATGAAACAATTATGACGCCAGAGCAACAAAACAAAGGTATTTGCCACTTAACAATGATCTTTAAATAGCAGATCGAGAATAGATCAGGTTGCGTGGCAATCAATATCGAAGATCAATAAATACTTTGCAAGTCTCACTATGCTAATTGCTTCTGCTGCCATCAAAAATTAAACATTTTTTTCCGACCATCAAAAACTTTTTTTTTCCTTTCTTTGTCAACTGAGTAACCAGTGGTACGCAGTTCAAAATAATAGTAATCATAGACTTACATGTCTTCAACAGATAGGTCTTTTAATATCTGGCAATAATCCACATTCCAAACAGCCTGATCGTCCCAGACTTTTGAAGCTAATAAAATTGCACCTGCGATGCAAAAATCGATAAAGTGAACATTACGGCAAAACATAATTCGCGACAAAAATAGCCAAGCAAACTAAGCAAATTTTCATCTAAAAGGTCTTTGCACAGCATTTTGAAACATTTACTTCATTTTCTCATGCCTATAAATCAAACACTCTGCGTCTGTCTAACACACAGAGCACCTCTTGGGAGGTTCTGCTTGCAAGCAATTTGTCAGGCTACGCCACCACAACGGATTGACCTGGTCCAATGCGAAATAAGCTTGGAGTGCCTTTTCCAACGACACAACGACGCATTACCAGTTCGAGAATCGAACCGTGAACAAGCAACCTTTCGATCACTAACACGAGTCTTCACCAACTAAGCTAGTCCTGCCGTAAATGATTTCAATGGACACACGACTTGATTAACAAAAGTTATTCGAGATTACAACCGGCTTACTAGCAATCTTTTCAAGTGTTATTTCTTGGAATGGTAATCTTGCATTAGTAAATGTTACATCGTCAATTGAAGATTTCAGCCAAATTCGAAGATTTTTAACATTTGGCATGAACTTTCTAGCATGTTTACGTCATTAATAACACACATTTATGACCCTTACCACAGTGGAATTCGCAAACATTAATGCAAAAAATCAACCAAACATAAAACGAGGAACCATCGCAACAGCAGAAAAGAGTATTACTGTTTGCAATTTTCGTACATCACATTTTTTGGGGGAGACCATTTCCGGGCAGACTAATTGGGATTGCAACTTATTTCGACACCAAGACTTTTTCTGCGTGGATCACTTGGCATAAATTGCTTGTCATTTCTTTAAAAATGAAGTCACTTCTTTATTCAGCCAACTACAAGACTAAAAGTGCTGCTCTTTTGCTATCTACAGTGAAGCAAACATGTAAGCAAATAGTTCATGCAACAAGCGTTTACCAAGTAAAATTCGTTTCCAATTAGCAGGACATATACAAATTTCGGCGTAGGACAGCAACCTTTCCAAGTATATCTGCATAAAAAAGTCAAACCAAATCTTAATTAGTTTCGATATATTATGCCCAACCGTTTAGCAAAATAATGCGCCGCAAGTATTTTCTGAGATTAAAAAAAAAATTGAGAAATCGTAATACAGTCCAGACAAATTAAGCTTCTTTAATGGAACCTCATAACTTTGATCACAGTTGTAAATTTCGACTAAACTTCTGGTGCAGACCTATGGGTGTAAATCGATTGTTGGGTCTGCGCAGAGTTTTTCCGCACGGCCCGGCCCCCATTCTTAGAAACGGTCCGGACAGCACCACCACCACTATTAACGGTAAATGGAATGAGGAAAAACTTTCAAAACCTACAAAACTATTAAATCACATTTTGCCAGCGAATGAGCGTTTTTAATAGGCTCAAGCCGACCCATTTTTGTTTTTCCATTGCTGGCTATATGAAAATCACTGATTTTTTGGTACAAACAGAGTGACGAAAACTAAAACCAACTTTAAAACAAATCAAGATAGCACTATTTACTTTGCCAACTAAGCATTATGTAATTTTGCGAGTGTCAAATATTAAGCGATAATTCAATTAAAATGAGATTTAACGCTGCTTTCAGCTTCCAACATCATCGCAAAAAAGATTGTGAAGTTAAAAAAAACAGAGTCTAAAGACACGAATCATCATTGTTGGTTCAAGCTGCAGCGACAACCTAAAACCATACCTTACGTTTACACTTCAAATGTAAACAACTTTTTACTTACTAAAGTAACAATAGCGCATTCAGCAGTCAGTTGCGCTGAACTGAATAACGTTCTTATAAAACGATAAATCTGACGGTGATCCGGCTCTTTACTGGCGTAATCTGTGGGTACTTTATCTCTCTGGAAGAAAAGGAAATTTACGCTAGAAAACAGTTATCTAAAATTACTAGCTGCTGCAACTGAATTATCTATTGATATCATATTAACGCAAGAGCAAATCAAATCTGAAATTTGAGCATACTTTATTACTGATCAGTCACAACAGCACCTGCAAGCTATGTAACTACAGGTAATTTACATAAAACTGGACAACTAAAATATATTTTAAGACTAACTGGTGCTTTCCTGTGAATGGGAGCATGGTGTAAAGAAATGCCACTTTATAGAATCCCAGCAGACAAAAAGTAGCTGTAATTTCATCACAAACCCATTATTTAAAAGCTAATTATTGTGATCAACTTGGTTAGTTTACCGATATTTAGAATCATACAAGAAACGCTATCAGGCAAAATACAATGTACCGTAGTTTTTAGAATAAAGAAAGTCTTTTGTAGCAGTTGTTAATTCCCGCAACATATTCCATTATTCCTGGATAATCTGCATTAATTTTGTATTGCTTAAATTGGAAGATTAAAAAAAATTGACTAAAATGATTGGTAGGAAACACCAGCGGATGGGGGTCCATTAAAAAAATCATGCAAAAAATCAAAATAAATGTTTATACGAGAATATTGAAAAGCTCTTAATTGATAACTTGACCTTTCAGATTA
Source organism: Trididemnum nubilum (assembly GCA_963965965.1). Classification (NCBI taxonomy): domain Eukaryota; kingdom Metazoa; phylum Chordata; class Ascidiacea; order Aplousobranchia; family Didemnidae; genus Trididemnum; species Trididemnum nubilum. Next base: position 38,979,754 of record OZ014476.1, read on the forward strand.
AAACTCACAGATAGAGGGTGAATCTTCTCATCAAAAATATCTGGTAATTGCTTGTCTTCTGTTTCTCTGTGCTTTATATGGTAATAAACAGCAAGTGCGACACTGCAGAAATACATCGGGGATTATTTTCCAAGAAACTGATGAAAAAGACGTTGCACATAATGCTCTGATATTACTCGTATTCTTATGTAACACTGGCAACAGTACTAGTTGCTAAAAAGCAGCACAAACAGTGTACTTATCTGCCTAGGCCAGTAAAAAAAAATTGCAGTTTCCCATGAGAAGTAAAATTAGTGTCAATTTTATCAAACAAAAGTCTCCCAAACATGGTCAACTGGTCTGGCAAAAAGTCTGCAAACTGAGCAAATAAAAAAAGGAAGTGCTCTACGTTGGTTTGGCCAGGTAAACATAAAGTGCCTGCTTAATGCTCATACACAAATGAGCTAATCTAAGAACACAAAATATTGCCAAAAAAAACTGTAGCAATACATTCAAGTGATGTTTCACTATTTGTAAATTAAATTTTCAGTACACTCAGCAAAGATGCTTTTATCATAGCAAAACACGTCCAAAATAAATTACCATCCTTAGTTCTATTTTGGCACGGTAGATTTTTTCTTGGATTAGCTAGATAAAGCAGAAATTGTTATGCTTCAAATTGGGTTGAAGTCAAAGTTAATAAAAAACACAGACTTTTCTTTTTCTACAAAACAATACACGTATATCTCACCATTTAACTGATGCTTTTATGTTAGGCTGACTGACAGTACTATCATCAATGTAAATAGTAGAACAAGAACTTCTACGCTGATGAGTGCTTGGAGAAGCCTACAAACATTATTTATGAGACAAAGAACTACATTTACTTCAGCATTAAATTAGAAAGCTTCTGCACATGAAAGTTGATTTGCACCTTATTCTTTACTACTTTAGATTCCAAATTTTGCTCAGATTTGTTACCACAACAGCAGTGTTCCCTCAAAGTTTTTGCTGACCTGTGGGATTGTGGGAGCCAAGATTTTCTAGACACAATTGTGCCTAAAGTTAAAAAAAGACGTTTTCCTAAATTTCATACCAATTCGATATCATATTTCCACAAGTTTGTCGACTTTTCTAAAGCTAAGCTTATTATACTGCAAAAATGTATTATTGTATTCGCCTGTGATCCACCAAATCACTGATAAAAATCGGCTTAGTGGAAACACTACGACAAAGCTAATTTTTGTCAGCAAATCAGCAATTTGTTGCACAGCAGGAAAATAATTTTTAGAGATAAGATTGATAAGCATAGCTTTAGAAAAGTCCACAAATTTGTGGAAATATGACTTTAGTATACTTTAATACTGAATTGGTACAAAGAGTTTGGGCACATAAACTATTTTTTCAGCTTTGAACACAATTTTTTTGAGAAAATTAGGGCACCCACTAGTTAGCCAAAAACTCAGAGAAAATACTGCACAACCGAAGTTGAAACAAAAGGAAACCTTTAGACTTAATTCATCATGCAGCAATGAACATAGAATTAAATATTATTCAAAATCTGCTGAAAATTATCTTCAATCTCCATTTCACACAACATAGAAAATATCAAACCTACCATACTGATTATTGCTTAACCAACCAGAACTGCAAAACATGCTTAGGTCAAACAAATACTTACTGTGTTTTGTAAGCTCTGCCTTTGCCCTTGCACTAAAAAAATAATCGTTTGTAAAAACAACTTGTCATGAATTTATTACAAGACAATAGTATTTAGAATGCATCCGTAATAACAACTACTTGGCTATATTTTTTCAATCATTCTATTATATTGCATTTGGATTGATAATGAAGTTTAACAGTATCGCTAAAAAAATCAAGTTGAACAAAAAAAAACAAGAACAAAAAAATTTTTTTTGAGTGTAAGTTCAATTAATCGCATAAATTAATTCATTGTGAGAAAGATGACTGTGACTAAATTTAATTTATTATGAATCCTAGATTTTAGAACAAAAAACAATTATTCAAACATTTGTTAAAATAATCATAAACATCTAAACATTAATGACATATAGAGCATAAATCACTCACATTCCGAAAAAGATTTTGTCATAAAAATTGTGTTTGCTTTAGGGTGATCGGAAGGAGTTCTTGTTTCGTCCAAATCTGTTAAAAGTATAAACCAGATCACATTCTAATATCCAACAAGATTATATTTGGAAAATATTTACAGTCACTTTACCGAAGATCCTTCATCCTTTGTGAAACAGCTTGCTAGAACAGTTTTAATGATTTAAAATTTTTGAGGCAAAATAACGAAATATATAGTATAGAGTTATACACCTGAATGTAAGCTAATGTTTCTGGGTATTGTATTGAAACAAAAATTATCATGCACCATAACTCCCAAGTTGCATTAGCTACAAGATAGAGATGGAGCTTTGCAATCTTCCGAGTCAAACTGTCACCAGCCCATTTGTTTATCACACACAAGAGAGTTCCACACTGTTCAAGTGTCCATTGCAATGCTGAAAGTCAAACAGGAAAGCTCTGAACGTTAGCACTAAAGTCTTTGGTTTGACTTGACTGGTATCAAACCTGAGTCTGCCATTTCACATGTAAACATTCTCTCTCAGTAGCCTGAATGTAAAGCTGTTGTCTCATTGAGAACAAACAACTTTTTAATTGCAGGGCAGAGTTTTAATGTTTAATCGTTTTAATATTTAATGCACCAGAATAGCATATAACGATTAAACTTTTTAGTTGTTTGCTTTCTAGTTGATTTCATGCCTAAAGATCAAGTGACAAGAAAAATGCAACATGAATTTTTTGCTAATTATTACATAGCACAAGAGTAAAGTTTAGAAGCTTTGAAATTTTTGCAATAATTTAAAAGTCAGATTGGCATAGTAATTAAGCTTTGAGGAGTGCAAAACACAAAACTTAGTAAGCCATCAAATGACGTCATGATTGAAGTAACAGCTAGAAGCAGATTCTGTGTAACCAGCGGATAGTCTGTTTCTGCGGCAAACAAATTATGTATACAAGTAATACAGTAAGCTTAGTAGCAGTGATACATAGGGATGGGCATTTCAAAATAGTTGGCTATTCCACAGTTATTCCGAATAGCTAAAACCAAATCCAGAATGACAAATCCTATTCTGGATTAAATTAACCTAATTTACTGAAAAAGTGAACAACCAGTCAACCACCACCAATATCCAGAAAAAAATTATTCAACGATTTGCTTAATCAAAGCAGCACTTTATTGCAGTGCATGATCATGAGTGTTTCTAAATGTTCACCTCGAAGTTGTGATCTTAATTCGCTCACAGTCAAGCCTGCACTAGAAAAACACCTTTAGGAAGAAGCTGATGTTGCAGGAATGCAAAGGTATTTTAAAGCAAGTTGCTTCAAATGGGGAAGTTGAGAATTTGCAGACCACCATTTCATGTGTCCCACTAAAAAGTTTGAATTTCGGAGACCCCCGTTTGGGGGAAACTTTTCTTCTTATTTGCCTACCCAGAAAATTTCATGTGCCTAGCATGATTAGTTAAAAAGTTTGAAATTTGGTGGCCCCGTATGGGGGGACCCCGATTTTGGTCTCCCCAAATTTGGTCAAATATTATCTTTCCTTTATATTTCCTACCTTAAACATTCATGTGTCTAGCTTAAAAAGTTTGAATTTTTAAGGGCTCGTTCGGGGGGGGGGGGGGGAACCCCCAACCTGGCACCCCAAATTTTTGTTTTGTTTATTTTTTATATCTACCCATTCTGAAAATTTGATCCATCTACCTTTAACAGTTTAAAAGTTCAAAATTTTGGAGGACTCAAATGAAGGGGATCCCCCCCAACTGGGCACCCCCAATTTCTGTCACACACTAGTCCTCCCGAATATCTTCAATCACTCAAACTTTGAATACTGCAATTTTAGTGCCAGTTCAAAAGTAGGTAGTGGCAGAAGAAAATGCAAAAGTAAGAAAAAAGATGCTGAACAAGAAAAATAGTATTTAGGTTGGGGAAAACAAACAAAACCAAAAGACAAGTGGTTGATAGTGTGCTTAAAAATCACAAACCATTTTTCATCAATATCGGTGATTATCAAGATAAATTGGTTCAAATTCATCAAGTTTTTGCCCATTTTTGGCCTGTAAAATTTTGGTCATGTGACCGGGTTCCTCCAAACTTGGTTTGCGTAAAGCAATCAATCATAAGCACCCACATTGTGTTCAAATTTGAACGTTGTACATCAAGTGGTTTTTGAGTTAGAGGCGAATTAATAACTTTTCAAGCCAAAAATTGCCGTTTTTTTTAATATTTTTTGTGTGACTCAATTCAGGATCACACGAGCAAGGATCCCCAAAATTAGCATACATGATGCTGTCATTAATTCTTATGTTGAGTCCAAATTTCAACTTTCTCGGTTTTATCGTCTGTTAGTTATTAGCAAATCAATCCTTGTCTGCAAAATTCGCCAATAAAAACAAAGGAACTACGCACTCACGCAAAGTCCCAATTACAGGGCAAATGGCTCACTACATCTTTATATGAGAATTAACTGCAAACAATTTTTACTAGCGCAATTGCGTAAATTTAAAACCGATTCCAGTTATCCGGTTTATATTTTAATTTGGATTCTGGATAGTTTGGGATTCGGATCCTTCTGGATTCGGTACTCTGAAATGCCCAATTGCTCATTCCTAGTGATACACGAGAAATCAAATTCCTTGCCAAGTTTTATTAATCAGACCTGTTGGTTGTTCAAGTTCATACAGTAAGGTAGCACTTATCTACAGGCTGTTACTACTGAAAAAGCTTGTGGATTACCGGTACTGGTTATGGTTACCGATAACAGACCAACTTGACGATTTGCCCTGCTGTGTGAATTACTACTAATGATCACTAGGTCAGTGGTTAGCTTTTAGCCTACGATACTGAATGTTTTGTGAACAATATCAATTTCTTCAATATCACTACTGTCACTATTACACCTAGCCATGGCAGATTACTCATTACAAACACAATTTAAGATTTAGTGTAGCAAAAAATGACCGAGTTGTGTTCCACAATAAAATAAAGACTTTCTTGTCTAACACAATGTTTGCTGATCCTACAATTGATTGAAGCAGGACATCCAGACATGAGACAACTCACCCCTGGGAATCATGACGCTAGGAACATCCTGACGGCAGGAAATCCTGACACCAAAAGCTCCAAACTTTCGTGCTCTGCTTCTTTCTTTTTCTTCTTTTTGCGCTACACCACGGCTACACTTTTTTTCTCAAAACGATTAACGTTCGGTTATTGAGACGTAAGTATATTATTTTTCGTTAATTCCTATAATAATAGGCAAAAATAATATCAGAATTGTTGCATTAGATTTGTGGTGCTTGACTTTGCATTATATTTTTTAAATTTTCTTTAACATACAATTCCTTTTAGAGCATTTTTCTGTATAAATTAACCACATAGATTATTATTTATGAAATATCTACAAGGTCGTTTAATAATAGCAAAAAAAATTACTTTCAAATGCGGCATTCGATCATTATCTGAAACATATTGTCAGCATTTTTACAGATTTGCTAACTTGGCTTTTGATTTTATCCAGATTCTTTTCACAAAAATACAACTCGCTTTAGAGTTGTTTCTGCAAAACAGAGATTCCTATAAAGTTTGCAATTAACAGAAAATAATATACTTACGTCTCAATAACCAAACCTTAATTGTTTTGAGAAAAAAAGTGTAGCCATGGCGTAGTGCAAAAGAAGAAAAAAGTAGAGCACGAAGTTTGGAGCTTTTGGCATCAGAATGTCCCAAGCGTCAGGATGTCCCTGGCATCAGGATTCCCGGGGTGAGTTGTCTCGCGTCAGGATGTCGCGGACCGACAATTGACGACAACAAATCAACCTTTTTATTTGCTTATTTTGATAATATTGGGGTCATCATCAAATTATCTTTTATTTACAATGTAATTTTGATAATTTTCTTTAATTATTAGTTTTTTTTTTGATAATTTAATTAGTTGTAATTGTTTACAATGTTCATCACATGTCCTTCACTGAACATTTAAGATATCAAGATTTCTTTCTTTACATTTATGTTAGTTAACAGCTAAAAAGTGAATAACTGACAGCTAAGAAATACCAATGCCCACTTTTACTGATGGTGGTAAAACTACATGGAGGATATTGTTCAAAAACAATGTCATTCACTTTACAGTTCCAAATTGTTATTTTGAGCTTTTCTAAATCAAAACAACTTTTTAACAATCTATAAAACTTGAAATACTGTTGCTGAATAACTTTTTTGGCGAGGCACTTAAAGCCAAATTAGCAAATTTACCTTGGCACTTGATTTTTAAGAATAAAGAAAATAGAGTATAATGCATATCTTTAAAATTGAGCACCACTGCCATTATGTGGAGATACTTCAGTGAAACAGAAAGCATACTTATACCACCCAACTGCAATATTCTGATACATGTCAAAAGACCCTACTAAATGTAAAAATATGTCGAACACACAAAAACACTGATACATGTAACAATTAAAATGATCTGCTTTAAAACAAACAGGAGAAATTAGATCTGGTATTCCATCTGCAATGTACCAGTATATTAATGATCCGTCTCAAGTTTTGATGACTCAGCTTGCAAACAAAATTTTATGATTTTCATATACCAAGAAAAGGAAAATATGAATTGATTTGCACTAAGTAAAAAGGCAGATTCGCTGAACAGGAAAAATGGTTTAAAGGGTACAGTTATACACACAAATTTTCTACTAGGTTTGGGAAATCTGCTCTTACCAAAATCAACGATTTTTTTACAGTAAGCAATTAGAATATCTGATATTAAATCTGGTTGTGCAAAACAAAACGTTGGATGAAAATTGACTTAATCTAGTTGTATACTACTAGAGCAAAATCTATGCTTGTGAGACACTATATAGCTTACTATCAATTTGCTCTCTATCACTAATGTGTTGCAATTTTGAAGCATTTGAATTATTTCCTTCAACAGGAAGCGTATTGTATCCAGCAGTGTGCGAGTTGGAAAGAGATAATTCTCGATTCTTTTTACTTCTCTTCAGATCATCCGTGGATCCCGTTGACAAGCAACTGCATGACTGCTTATTTCCCATTCTCTACAATTAAATCACTTTGTGCCCGAAATATAGGCCTACCAGTACTGATTGACTGATAGAGCCCTGTCAGCTGCTATTACACTAGTGCAAATTAGAGCAACAAAGTGGAGTTGGATTGATTAACTCACAAAGCAATTAACAACTAACCTGAAATTACATGTAATTAAATCAAATGCAATGATGTCATATATAAACAGTCAACCGTTCCTTTTATAGCCTGCCTAAATATAGCGCTGATAGAGATAAATTTCCTTTAATGAAGTGACTTGGCGCACAACCATTCCTTTAATAAATAGAATCTGGTGACATCACTTATTCTCAAAAAATTTGTATTTTGATTATTACAGGTATAGGTTAGGATTAGGTATAATTACAAAGTGTCTGTGTGCACGACGCAGGCGCCAAGCCTTTTCCAAAATCTAATCCTGAATTGATAGCAATGTCAATACCAGAATATTAACAATGCAACATGGTTAAGGGACAAGCTAGTAAGGGAATTACCAACACAAACTGACCAAAAGAGAGCAATTCTGATGATTCCACAATGTCTGACGTAAAATGGTTAGACTAAGCATAGGCTGCTACTGTGCTTTGTAAAAAAGGCTATCAATTGGATTAGAGTATATAACAATTTTTTTTACAGTTGAATTTTTTAGCATTGCAGTAGTACAGTAAACTCATTAAGCTTTAATTAATCAGGAGTGATAATTGAATAGGCCTACGGGCAGTCTGATAGTGATAACAGTACCAATTACTGGTTTTTTCACTCTCTATATCAGATCTGCAAAATGAGTTTTTATTTTACACTTCAAACTTACACTCAGTGTTAGTCACCAGCAAGCTTCAAATCATGACATTTTTGATGTAGGCCAAGTAGAATTTTTTTATGTACTTGTATTATCATCATGGTAGGCTACTGCATAAAAAATGTCTCTGGTGATTTTTTGAATAGAATATTACTGAATGTTTTATATTTCATTTTTGGAAATAGAAATTTACCTTCAAAATTTTTGTGGATATAAATAGCCTAGGGTTTAGTGGGGTAATTCGAGACATGCGGTAAATTGGGACACCCAGGGATAATTAGGGACAGGAGTAATAAAGACATCTTTTTACATTCATCTTCTCATTTAAGTCTTGAAGGATCCAACGTGCTAAGCTTTTTTCAAAAATTAGCGGAGTAGCATCGTTAAATCCATTCCATAAAATATCCTTGTAAGTCCATTTAGCTGCAATCCTAGCTTAATAATGCTTTAAACCGCACAACAAAATTTTGACATTAAAAAAACAACTAATAAAGACCTCATTTAGCATAAATCATTTTCTTATGGAATATTCTCGAACGTTATCCAGATCTTTTTAAACATATTTTTATCTTTTTTTACGCACTTTTACTATGCTTTTATCAATGTCCCAAATTACGCCGCGGGTGGGGAAAATTAGGACAGCAGAGTGATTTATTTTAAAAATCCATTATTCCATTCTCCGCTAAGCGTTGAAAACCAAAGTGTTGCCAAATATAAAGCGGATATCCAAATGTATCAAAAAAGTTGATAAACCAAGTTTAGAAGTGCTAGGTCTATAAATAGAGAGAAAACTGAAATTTTGTCCCAAATTACCCAACCAAACCCTACTGAATTCAGTTATTTACTGTACAGTAGTCTATGGTACATGCATAGGCCTACAGAATAAACATGTAGGCTTTACTTGTGCTAATTCTGTAATTGCCTAGTGCTACCGATACTGCATCAATCTGATTTTCAGTTTTGTAGACAGGTAGGCCTAGATCTGAGATGCATGATTGTTCTACCTGTTTCTTTAACTGCTTTGAGCAACTGTCTCTACAATAGATAGGCTAATAGTTTTTCATCAAACTAATCAGTAATGAAGAGACTAGGCACATGGAACATGCGCAGTTAAATAAATAAAGCTTCCAGTGATATCACTCATTTTCAGAAATTTTTGTTTTGATTATGATTTACAGTGATACAGGCAGTGATGTAGTACTCGAGTACAGTACTCGTACTCGAGTACCACTTTTTGAGTACTCGTACTCATACTCGGAACCCCAGGTACTCGGCTGGTACTCGTACTCGAAGGTCAATGTACTCGATACTCGGTCAAAAAAAGAGCCGAGTACACGAGTACATTTGGCCTTCGCTAAAAGTAACAAACAAAATGAATATTTGATAGTAAACTGCAGGCAATAAAACCCGCTAATTTATTGAGTTGCTTTTGCTTAAATCCGTGCAGACCGCAGCTGAACAAACAGCTTTTTAATGGTGAGATCGAGCAAAATCAAGCGTTGGAATGTGGTAAAGTGATTGCGTCGACAGCACATAGTATCGTTTGACAACAAACGCCTTTCTGCTGCAGAAAACGTGTGAAAGTTGCCGCAAATTTTGATTTTTTTAGCAATTAAAGTTACATACCACAGAAATCGAGCCATGCGTGTTGTACAAAGATGGCATCAATTGGGTTAGCATTTTACGGTTTCAGCTCAAATGTTGATAGATTATTTTTTACAGTAGATGTATCACTGTAATCTCCCAATCCCAAATAATAGTTTTACTGTGGTATTGGAAGGGGTATTCGAAAAAGCATAGAGTTAGATTTGCAGGCAATATTTTCAGTGTTAAATTTAGGTCAGATAGAGAGAGCTTAGTTGCGTAGTTATTCTGTAGCTGAGTTGCAGCTGTAGCCAAAATTTTACTTTTTTTTGCAAGAAATTGATAAAATAATAAGTCAAGTCTTTTGATAACGTATGTAAAATGCGTTTGAAATATTAATATGACTAAGCAGTAATTAGGATTATTTTATAAAAATGGATGTTAGATCTGAAATTAAATACTAGAACAGTAAACAGGTAAATATACAGAATAAAAATACCGCTCTAAATTACAGCTGTAGCTAGTAGCTGATATTAAATGGCAGCATTATTTTATGCTCACATTACTTAGTCACCTCCTTTGAAATGCAGCATTATTTCGAGAACATTTACTACTGCGTAATTTGCAGTTTAGTTTTACAAGTTTTAGATAGTCTTTGATTAAATGCATAGAAGGGCACAAGTCCATTAATTGTTAATCTGTTAATTAAGAAGCTAACTTTTTCATTAAATCGTTAACCCGTTAAAAAGTTTTTTCATGTTAAAGGATTAATTTTACTTCCGTTAAGTTCTGTTAACTTCCGTTAAAGTTTTTATCGCTAATATCCTGCTCCATTCATTTATCATAATGGTACAAACCAGTTGGCTCTGGTAACACTTGTTGCGTATTAGCACTAGCTTTATAGAAGAAAGCGAAGGAAGGAGCTCTTTTTTGTGACAAATAATAAGCTGCAGCCTCATAGATCCATCAATTATTGCTGTCCGCAATTTCCGAAGATTTTCCAATTGCAGCTTAATTAGTGCATTTGAACTTATTTTTGTCTTGAAATAATTAGATTAGACTGTAAAATGTAACTTCCAAAACACAAAAAGACCACCATAGCAACATTTTTTTTCCTTACAATCAGCTCAACAATGTCAATACGTGCTCTAAAGCGAGTTAACATAAAAAAATGTATATTACACGCAAAATATTAACGAATTTACGGACTTTATTTAGTTCCGTTAATTAAAGCTGAAAATAATGGATTAACGTTAACGGAGGTGTGAAGTTTGTTATCGAACTAGTGGTTAACGAAGCTGACGTTTTGCATTAACTTGCCCACCTATGATTAAATGTTAATTGAATATTAAATTGAATACTAAATGTTAATAACATTTAATCGCAAAAGCTCTCAAAAACTTGTAGTGGGTAATCATGTTTGGAGTAGAGGACTTTGAAAGCTTATTTGTGATTGAAAGAAGCATACGGTATACGAGGTTTTAAGAAGCATCGCTATTAAATAACAAGACTGGTGACATAAAACAATTTTATTGAAGAAAAAAAGGTCGTTTTATTTTGTTTCCCCTTTGATGTATTCTCCCTTAGCATCAACACAGCGTTTCATTTGGATTTTCATAAAAAAAAAACGAACATGACAACACCCTTAACATAAAAAAAAAAACAATTGACTTTGCCTTGAATTTTGATTTTGCTCTATTTTGCTTTTTTAATTTGAGTTGAGTTTGCAGTTTTCCAATGCATGGACTGCCTCTTTGTCTCTGGGTCGTACTGGAAAATTCATCTCTCATCGCATGTACAGTAATCACACTGTCTAAAAATTTAGGGTTTTCTTCAATTTGTTTTGAACTGTCAGCGCAAATCTCTTGGCGTTTTTTTCTTTTTGATCGCTAGTTAAAAGCTTTGAAACAACTTGTGCACAGACCTTTGTCATATGCAGATTTTCATTCAGTACTTGCCACACTGTTTCTTTGTCAATGGACATCCTCTCTGCTATCAGTCGAATACTAAGCCGACGATCTTCTCGGACAATTTTTTCACTTTCTCGGTTATTGTTAGGGTTTTTGATATGGTTGGGCATCGTGAACGTTCATCATTTCCAACATTAGTCCGGCCCATAGGCGTAGCCAGGGGGGGGCAGGGGGCCCGGGCCCCCCTCAATCAAAATACCACTAACGACAAAAAGTTATGACAACATAGCCTAGCGATGTTTAGTTGCAGTTTTTTTTCAGTAATTACACACATAATAGTAATTAACAATAATATTAATGACAACAAGTGAGTCTCGCGGCCCCAAACTAACAACTAAGGGACCCTAACCAACAACCAGGGGGCCCCTTAACTGACAACCAGGGGGCCCATGCCCCTAACCGACAACCAGGGGGCTCCTAAATGACAACCAGGGGGCCCTAGGGCTCCTAACCAACAACCAGGGGGCCCCAGAGTGCCTAACTGACAACCAGGGGGGCCCCGGGGCCTCTAACTCACAACCAGGGAGCCCCAGGGCCCTAACTAACAACCAGGGGGCCCCTAACCAACAACCAGGGGGCCAGGAGCCCCCTAACTGACAGCGAAGGGCCCTCCTAATTGACAACCAGGGGGCCCCAGGGCCCCTGACCAACAATCAAGGGGTCCTGGAGTCTCTAACTGACGACTAGGGGGCCCCGGGGCCCCTAACTCACGACCAGGGAGCCCCAGGGCCCCTAACTAACAACCAGGGGGCCTGGGCTCCTAAACGACAAGCAAGGGGCTACAGGGCCTCTAACTGGCAACCAGGGAGCCCAAGGGCCCCTGACTGACGACCAAGGTTCCCGGGCCAGGGGACCCTTAATGCAAATTTTTAACAATTTATATGCAAAACCTGTGAGAAATCTAAGAGTTTTGACCAAAAAGTTGCCACCCCTGGCCCTCGTTTAACGTTATTATAAACTTAATTATTCACTGCTAAAGTATTGCTGGAGGCAATGTTCGTTACTTCCCCTATAGACCAAATCACTTACAATTAAAATCTTACACCATAATGCAAGATTCTAAGCGTATTTTGGGATTTAATTGCAAAAAGAGGATTGAACAACTAAATTTTTTCGATTGGCTTTGAAATGTTAAAAATCTAGTTCTTTGAAATGGCTCTGAACTCGTGCGAAATGTGATCCAATGGGATTTAAATAGCTTTTTTTTCCAAAAACTTACAAAAATCGCCCTGCGGCTGGGGACTTTGCCCCCAGACCCCCATAGCCATCGGCGGCTGGGGGCTCTGCCCCCAGACCCCCGTCTGTGATACGTTTGAGTACACTAGCTTACTCAACACGTCTTTGTAGTTAGACTTTTACACTTTTCAACAATTAGTTTTTGCCCTCTCCCTTTGCCAAAATCCTGGCAAAGTGCCATCAGACTACGGCTTCAGATCTTTCATTTTACGATATCTTTGCCCCACAAAAAATTACTTTTTCGAAAATTTCTGATGACATAATTGCATGTGATTTGTGGTTTGGGGCCCCCCCCAATCAAAAATCCTGGCTACGCCTATGGTCCGGCCTTCATGAAATCTTTTGTGCCATTCAAAAACGCGGGTTCTTGACATGCATTCTTTGCCGTAAACTTCCATCAAAGCTTGAATTTTACCAAAAATTTCAAGTTAATTCTTTGCTCAGTTTTAAAGTTATACAGTATAAACATTTTTCTGCGGCTGCAACAGAACTTCTTGCAACAATGAGCAATTTGCTGCTTCTGTAAGCCAAGGTTTTTTCCGACGCGCAAAAAAACATGCACTTGCTTTCAATGTCAAGGTACCTAATTTGTTTAAAATATAACAGTAATTTTGCAAGTAACTTAGCAGAAAATTGTCGCCTGCAGTTGTGTGCCTTCTTAAAATCCCACTCACAGAAAAAAAACGTATTCGTTTATGTTTTTGCGACAAATTTTGAGCTGTTACAACTTAAAAAAATTTTTTTCTAAACTTGTAAAAGTAATTGTACTCGTACTCGAACTTTTTTACGGTACTCGTACTCGAGTACATTTTTCAATATCAGTACTCGTACTCGAAGTTTTTTGCGGTACTCGTACTCGGAAGTGGAGTAGGACTCGACTCCATCACTGGATACAGGATAGATTGGGGTTAGGGTTAGGATTAGGAATTAGGATGCAAATAAGGGCTAGCGTTAAGGTTAGGTTTTTTAGACTTTGTTATGAAGTGTCTGTGCACACTGACCACAGAACCTGTGCCAAGCCTTTTCCTTAAACTAATGTCATTGCAGATTGGTTGAGTGGATAGAGCGTCTGCTACTGAAGCTGCATACCAGTACCCAGAATCAATTCCAGTCAAGTCAAACCAAAGACATAAAGACTATAAAAATTAGTATTCACAGCTTCCTCAGTTCCATGCTTGACGTTCAGCATAAAAAAAACAAGACAGCATGAAGCCTCCACCACAGACTGGCTAACCATGACTGATGAGTGGTAGACAGGTGGCAACTTGAATCAGAAGGCCGAAACCTGTAATGTCCCTGGGCCTACTCAACTTTCTTTGCTAGCCTACCTATATCTCCTGGCCAAGGCAACTTGATAATGGAGTAGGCCTAGCCTAGTTATGGGAATGACAGTACCACAGTACCGGTACCATCTTCCATAAACTATAGTACTTCGAGTCTACCGGTACTTGTTTACAGTTGACCTGAGTAGGCCAACCGATAACCTACCACAAACTGATAGACCTATTATCATTAGGTCTACAAGGTACATACTGGTACCATATAACCTACTAGGCCTACCATGTCGGTAGGTCTACTACACAGTACAGTACCAGTAGGTACCGAACTAATCTATTTATTATTATTTAATAATCTGTGTACCAGTGTACCGGTACAATACTGGACCGGTACCGGTAGGCTAGTTCACTAGCCTAGCCTATTTATTGGTACCAGCTGACCAGTACTAAACTAATTTATTTAACATTAATCTGTATAGCCTACTGTAGTACACAGTTCAGTGGTTAATCTGTAGGCTACCACCCTTCGCCTAAATCTTCTATACCACTATACCGACGGATACCGACAACCGGTAATATGCAGTACACTCATTGGTCAGTGACTGATGGGCATTGCTGCGCTGTTCACCATCCGCTACTTTTTCGATTGGTAGCGCCAGTGCCGCTGCTTTTTTTCGTCACCAGCGACAAGCGGCGGCACCGCTGTTTTTTTAGCCAAAAAAGCGGCAGCGCTTTATTGCACTATTTTAAGCAAATAATCTGCCGCTGCCGCTACTGCAAATAAACTCTTTCCAAAACTTTTTTCGATTAACATTTTCACACGTTATCGTTTGGAGTCCTCACTCTCCACTTTTTTTCACACTGCTCTTGTAACTACATTATTTTAGTTTAGGAGAACAAACAATGCTACCTTTGCAACGTTTTGTCGTTGCTCGTATATGTATTGGCGAGTTTTATCGTACATGGTCCTAATTTTCTGAACCAAAATTCAACAAATAATGTGGTCTGGCCTGGTAGTGGGCCAAAATAAACTGATAAAACTGATTTCAATAAAGCCGATTTCGAGTAGTATTTCTTCAACAAAAATGCAATAATTACGGATCGATAAATTGATGTAAACTTGCAAATCGCAAAGATGTTTTTTTGCAATATTTCCCCCAAAACGCTGGAATTTAGTAGGACAAATGAAGATGATTTGTTGGCTATCTGGACACAGATCACGATACAGTTCGTGCACTGCAAGCAGGACAGCAGTAACAGACCCTGTGCCAAAGTAGTGTTTCGGAGATCACAAAAACTTTTGAGCGGAGCTTACGCAGCAGGTACCTGACGCCTTCGTAATAGGGCAGCAATCTGGTGAATATTTTGCTCCAAATCCTATGTTATCCTCCTATGGTACGGATTTGGCCTTCAAATTTGGATGCACAGACTAGAGATGGTAGCCGCGCAGCGTACGCGGCCGCGTACGCGGTTAGACCTACAGCGCCGCGCCGCGTGAAAAATTCCAGTAGTTTTGCAGTGCAGTGCAGCTGCAGCGTGGAGGATGAGACCACTTCTTAGGATAAGGTTAGGAATTAGCCTCTCTATCTCAGTTGTTAAATTCAGTCTCAATGTAGCCTGTTACGTACCATGGTGTACCAGTAGCCTAGGTGTAACCTTCAAATCATAGGCCTACCGAGTGTATTTAGTCTAACGCCCTACCGGTATAGTAATGCAGCTTGTACCAGTAAGCTCTGATTTGGGCTGGATAGGCTGGTGCACTAGTCGTTAATTCTGTACCGGTACCTGTGGTAATACCCTAGGCCATTGCACACCGATATAGGCTAGTATTGATGGATTGCAGCTACGTCATAGCTTTTTCCCGCCAAAACGATTGGACGTCAAAACGCCATTACAAAGCATTGGACATTACCGCAAATCAATGTATAATTCCTTCAGTGGGCATATTTAAAGAATTTGATTGTAAAGTAATGCTTTTATAGATAGCCTGGCATTAAAGAAAAGCTACCAGGAGCAATTTATGCAGCTTACATGGCTCAGCGGGTTTTGAAAGTTACGCCTTTCGTGAATTTTCATCGTCCACTGTCTGATATTGTCCACTTTTACCGGCTTTTAGCTTTGGTTTGCATCGTAAATTCGGCCATATCTTAAAATACTTAAAATTCTACGTCGCAGCAGTAACGCATGGCAGATTAATGTTTAGTTTAAGTACAATTTATGAATAATATTTAACATCACTACCCCTAGTTGAAATAAATGCAAATTAAGGCTGGATCAAAGTTACACTGAGACCAGTTAAATATAATTAGTGTAAAATTTAAATGACATCTCTACGAAATATTTCAATGAAAACAACTGCTTTTACGTTTCATCTCCTTGCAACTAACAACCATAGCAGTAAGCCGCTAATGACAACACGAAATGCAAAAATTACCAAGATCATCCAAAACAGACTTATGAAATTACAAAAGTTTGAAAGTAAGCTAATTTTGTCACACAGCTGTTTAAAAGTACGCTATTTTTGTCACAAATAAGTCAATAGTAAACTTAGAATTTTTCTAACCGAAGCTAGTTACCACCATCTGTATAACATGATTCTTAACAGCAAGCCGGATTTAGGTCACTGAAAAAAGCATACCAAAACTGAAGTCTTACTAATTAAGATCTTTTTCAGTTTTTGCAGGCTTTTATCTAGCATTTAACTTTAATGTTACAAAGATTCAACTTATTTAGAGCCTGAAAATACGCTCTATAATCTTCGCTATCACTGTTTTTGCATGTATTTACTTAGCGCCGATCTGCGATTTTGACGTCCAGCGGTTTATCTAGCAGCTCGATGACGTCACGTGCAATCCATCAATACTGCGTAACACCAGACACTAACAGATAAGGTGATATTACTATTACAGTATTTGGCACAAGTCTATAGGGCCTACTTACAAATAGTACGGTTAATATCGGTACCTGCATAGAGTTTGATAATTAATAATAGTCAAACTGTAAGCAGATACCGATAGGCCTACTTACCGGTACTACTTGTAAGTACCGGTACACAACTTGTACCTACCAATACTGTAGCCTGATACTGGTATCATATGTGATACGGTACTGGTTGGCCTAATGAAATAGCAGTACAGAGTTGCTTACTGATGACTCAGGGACTAGGCTACTGTGTACTAGTAGTCTGGTACGGTAAGTCTACTTTAGCTTTTTGACGTGTAGCCTAGTAAAATTGAGTTCGTTGCATATATGCCAGTGTATCACAGTTCCAAGGCTAGTAGGCTAGTGGCTATTTCTAAAAACTAAAGGTTCCATTACATTGAAAATTAAAGTTTATCATTGAAGCATTAGTATTTAGTGGTAGGCTACTGAGAGCATGACAAAATTTTATTGACTGCTTGAATCTACAGTAGCAGAGTAGCCTATTGTAGTGTGAGCAGTGAGTTGGGAATTTCAGATTGATAGTTTGATATTTTTTGTGTGATTGTAAGTAGTATCACTATCAGTCACCCAACCCCACTTGCCAACCTATTCCTGTACTGTACAGCGTAAAGTAGCCTCAGATTTCACTGTTTCAAGAGGAGCCATATTGAGATGTCAGTGTATCTTTTTGTCTCCATTCGAAATCAACAACAGATATAGATATTATAGTTAGTAATAATTGCTTGTATTATGGTTCAAATTCAACATGTCGATGCTCGTTGACTGATTGTGCAGAAGCACAAAGTGCTTAATGTTCAACCACCTTTTTCATTTATACTTATTAGTGTTCCCATAGCATATGTGATACCAATTACAAAAAATAAGATGGAATGGTTAAAACTACTTTTGCATAACAATTCTTCACCTTAAGCTTAAGAAACTTTGAGCAGTACATTGTAACTTACCATATCAAGCATGACCATGACTTACGGTACTCTGGCAAGCCTAGTAATAATGTCAGATGTGACTGTGCTTTCAGTGCTACTGTTTGCATGAATGCAGCCATCAAACTTTGGCAGTTGGAACTTCTAAAGTGGAAGTGATGATATATTCAGTATTCCAAACATACCGGTAATGTCCATGGTTTGATTCATGATTAGGATATTTTTTTATTAGTTAAAATTGAACTAAGATCTATCATCAAGGGTTGGGTTGATTGGCTTGTTTAGTTAAGTAACAGTTTAGACCAAACCATTTTCTGAAGCTATTGTTTAACTAGCATCAGGTGGACCATGGGGTGCCTATCTGTTTGGTTTGTAATTTTGCATGCAGTAAGATACAGTATTGGTGTTAGGCAATACTGTTAACTATTATATTTTGGCATGCGGTAGGATTTGTGGTGCGGTGTATTAAGTTCACAAACCTTTTGCGGTGCAGTGCGGTATGCGGATAGAATTGAGTGGTGCGGTGCAGTTTGCGGACAAGAATTTAGTGCACCGCACCATCTCTAGCACAGACCAAAAATAAAAAAAGGTCTTCATCGCAAAATCTTAGTCTACTTGATCACGTTCACTCGATCTGTCCTGCTGTTTCATAGAAAAGCGTTTGTGGTGACCTGTTTTTTGGGCAAAAGTTTGCTAGTCCTCTTGTGCAAGAACAAAAGTTTACTCTCTCTTGGAGGGAAAAAGCCTTGATTTGGGGGGGCACAGCCCCAAAATATCCCCGTAGTGGCTGGGCCTGATACTTACTTTAGTGGCACAAATCTCGCTTGGGACACATTTCTCATTTAGGGAGCACAGGAACAAGCAGTGATTTAAAGGAACGGCCCCAAAATGCTCCCCCACCTCCTCGTGGTGCACGATCTGAGTTGTCGAGACATCAATGCAAAGCAGAATAAATTTTTCTACAACAGTGAAAAATAAAACTGAGAATTAAATTTAAATGTATAGTGCGCAAAGAATAAATTAAACCAGGTACCGGTAATAAATAAACTTCAAAGGCGATTTAGTTATGGAGTTATACTGGTAGAAAAAACATTTAGTGTAGGGTGAATTGCATTGTGCATCATTTGCTTAGCATGTGTCAATTCTATATAGCTGCGACGCGTTTAGTTAGCATGATGCCAGAGATGTAGAATACGTCATCTATGCACGTCCTTCGAGTTCTTAAATACCAGTTCTTAAGCGCTCGATCTACTTTTCTATCAAAGTCTGCCGAAATCATCGCATGGGCGTGAATCACCTACCATTTCTACAAAACTCTAAAAAATGTTTTGTAACTCGGTCGATTGAAAAAATTTTCCTGTTGGATCTCTACACGAGGAAAAGCTACAATGGTTTAGGGCCATTCGTATGATAAACAAATCGACAACTTCAGAGCAAAAGAGCCGGTACAGAAGTGCACAGAAGCTGAATACTGAACAGTACGTCATCATGCTTTAATGTTAAAACATTAGCTTATTTGAGCCATGCCGATAGTGATTTAAATTTAAACAATTTTTTATTGCCTTTTGTTTGCATAGAAAATGCGATAACGAATTTAACTTCCCCAGCGTAACTTCCTTGGGAAACTTCTTAAGTAATTTCCAAAGCGTTGGTTTGACCAACCAGCATTTTGAAATGATTGATTGATTGATTGGTGCATCTTTATCCTCCTATCACGAGAAAGCGACGGTGCGCTATGTTTTGGACGAATCCGCACCCGCTTAGGAGTTAATGCTTGTTTTTTTGAAAGGAGCATGCGATTAATCAACTGAATTGTGATTTGCTTACTAGTCTACCATTTAAGCATGCTAATGCCAAATGTAATCTGCACCAATATTTTAAAAGCTTGGATAATTAACTTTCGTAAATAAACTTGAAATTTTACCATTGAGTATTGCATTAGTATGCGGAATGCCATCGTTCGTTTTACTTTTTTTTTTTTTTAAAAGTAGCGGCAGCGATAAGTGGCAGCAGACGCTGTTTTGCATGCAAGTAGTGGCAGCGGCGCTGTATACTTTTGATTGGTGTAACTTTAAGCTTTAAACTTTAAAATTAAAAAAAAAACGCAAGATCTTTCCAGTAGGCTATTCCAGTGGGCCTCTAGGCTATATGAGTACAACCACAACGTGGCAAAATATTAACCTTCAAACCTTGTTTAATGGTTCTGGGTATGTCTAAGTTGCTCCATGGATCCTACGATCATAGCACTACAGCAGTTAAATCAGTTTTTGAGCACAAAAAGTGCACATGTGCGCTAGACAAAAAGTGCACATGTGCACTCCTCTAGCACACATGTGCACTTCTCTGTTGTACATGTGCTCTAGTGGGTGTGTACATCTCACCACCTGCACATGTGCACTTCTCAAGCACACTTTAGAAGTGCACATTGCTCATGTGTCTTTACTCAGTGCACAAGTGCCCTTCCTTAGTGCACAAATGCACTTCTTTAATGCATATGTGCACTATTATATATAGCACACATGTGCACTTCCCTAATGCATATCTTCAATACACATGTTAGTTAAAAAGTGCACATGTGCACGTCCCAATTCAGCCGTGCATGTTTTTTGGAAACACAAGTGCATTTTTGAAGTACTCATTTTGAAGCCTACCAGCAGAGTTCTTTTATTAGCTACCATGTGAGCTTGTTTCTTTCTTTTTAGCAGATAACAAACACTTATAGGTAAGCACAAGTCCGTTAATCATTAATCCATTAATAACGAAGCTAACTTTTTCTTGAACTCGTTAATCCGTTAAAAAGTTTTTTCATGTTAACGGACTAAATTAACAGAGGTGGAGTCAAGGACACAAGGCTTGAGGCCAAGGACACGAAAAAAATCCGAGGCCAAGGACAGGCTTTCCGAGGACAGACCCTCTCGAGGCCAAGGACAGGAATGCTCGAGGCCAAGGACCAAGGATACAGCCGCAAGTGTTCTCCAAAAAAAAAATCTTCAAAAAAGTTTTTCAAGCAATCTCCAATTTATAGGCTTAGCCAGAATTTTTGATTGGGGAGGCCTAAACCACAAATCACATGAAATGACGTCATCAAAAATTTGCCTGTTGGCAATTAACCAGGATTTTGCAAAGGTAGAGGGCTTAAACTAATGTAACGTTTGTGTCAAAAGGACGCGTCCCAATGCGGTCGACCGGCTCGGTTGAACAACCTATTGAGCTACTCTCCGGGTTGACTTATTAATCCATACGTCCAGTTTCACTTCTACATGTGGCTACGTTGGAGCTGACGCTACATCATCCCCCTCCCTTTATGCTGGCGACGGCACTCCATCGTCTTCAACCAGCGCAAGAGAGAGCGTCCACGACTCCAACGTCCTGGCGTGCTTGCCATTGTAACGTTTGTGTCAAAAGGACGCGTCCCAATGCGGTCGACCAGCTCGGTTGAACAACCTATTGAGCTACTCTCCAGGTTGACTTATTAATCCATACGTCCAGTTTCACTTCTACATGTGGCTACGTTGGAGCTGACGCTACACTAATATAGTTGAAAAGCGCAAATACATAACTTTGGAGACATTTTGAGACAGTCAGTGTAACTCAAACGTATTACAGTCTGGGAGCGGGGCACCCAGCGTCCGGAGGCTTTGGGGGTCTGGGCGCGAAGCCCCCAGCTGTTGGGCGATTTTTTGCAATTTTTTGGAAAAAAAAGCTATTTTAATGCCATTGAATCACATATCGCACATGTTCAGAGCCATTTGAATGCGCTAGATTTTCGACATTTGAAAGCCAATTAAAAAAATTAAATTGTTTAATCTTCCTTCTAGTTGCAATTTAAGTCCAAAACACGTTTAACATTTTGCATTTTGGAGTTAAAGTTTAATTGTACGTGATTTCGTCCAGGTAGGGGGAAGTAAGGTGCATTGTCTCGTGCAACATTTTTGCAGTAAATGAAAACCCACTTGAAGATTTTCCTTAGAGATTTTTGTTTTGTCATGAAATTTGTTTATTTGTTTCCTTAGAGGTTTATCATCCTCCTTCTAGTTGCAATTTAACTCCAAAACAAGTTTAACATTTTGCATTTTGGAGTTAAAGTTTAATTGTACGTGATTTCGTCCAGGTAGGGGGAAGTAAGGTGCATTGTCTCGTGCAACATTTTTGCAGTAAATGAAAACCCACTCGAAGATTTTCCTTAGAGATTTTTGTTTTGTCATGAAAATAACCAGTTATAGAAATGTTATGTTAGGCCAGGGGGCCCAGGCCCCCTCAAATGAAGTTCAACGATTTGTTCAATCAGCGTTTTTCATCGCTAATTTTTTTAAAAAGTATTTTGTGCGTAAAAACTGGCGAGGTGGAGGTGAATTAATGAATTGTTATTGAAAAATAGTACAATAGATGGTTAAGCTTACTAACCATGTTATTGCCAGGCCGGATTTACATTGCGCAGGGCTCCTGCTGGCACTTTGGAAATTTTCGCAACATTCTTCTGCCTAATTAATGTAGGTGAAGACCATAAAAAGTCTTAAAATTTGAGCGCAGGGCCCTTGCTGGTACTGCGTCATACTGTGGTAAATTCGGCCTTGTTTAATGCATTACGTTCATAAAAAGGCTAGATGTGATCCTGAGATAGCAACTTTTAGGACAAAAACTATCCATTTCTTCCAGGTTTACGTTGAAATTGGCTGGCAAAAATTGATTTGAGGGGGTCCCGGGGCTCCTGGTCTTCAATATTGTTGTTTGCTACTGGTGTAAGTGAAAAATGCTAAAAAGAAACTGAAACTGAAGAAACAATAGGCTTTTTTGTCACATTTTTGTCATTGGTGAAATTTTAATTGGGGGAGGTCCGCTTGCCTAAGCCTATGCTCCAATTGCGGAAAACAAAAAAGGTATTTGCAAATTTTCTGCGAGGTTTCTGGCGTTTTCCAACAAAATTTCAATGGTTCAAAGAATAGTGCTGTCCTCGAGCCGAGTACAGAGCAATTTTCGAGGACCTATAAGGCTTCAAGGCCAAGGACTTTAAAATGTGTCCTCGAGGACGTTCTTGAAGCCAAGGACGTCCTCGAGGACTCCACCTCAGTAAATTAACTTCTGTTAAGTTCTGTTAACGGACTAAAGTAACTTCCGTTAAGTTCTGTTAACTTCCGTTAAGGTTTTAATCGTCAATATCTTGCACCGCTTGCACCATTCATTCATCGTACCAGTGCAAACCAGTTTGCACTGGTAGCACCCATTAGCGCAAGTTTTATAGAAAAAAGCAAAGAAAGAAGCTCTTTTTTGTGACAAATAATAACCTGCAGCCTCAGAGGTCTATTAATTATCGCTGTTCGCAATTTCCAAAGATTTTCCGATTGCAGCTTCGTTATTGCATTTGAACTTATTTTTATCTAGAAATTAGATTAGACTTTAAAATGTAACTTCCAAAGCACAAAACGACCACCATAGCAATAAATATTTCCTTACAATAAGCTCAACAGCATCAATACGTGTTCTAAAAGCGAGTGAATAAAAAGAAATGTAAAAAATTACCTGCAAAATGTTAACGAATTAACGGACTTCATTAACTTTCGTTAATTAAAGCTGAAAATAACGGATTAACGTTTACGGAGGTGTGAAATTTGTTAACGGACTAGTGGTTAATGAAGCTAACGTTTTGCATTAACTTGCCCACCTATGCAAACACTTGATTACTCATAAGCACTTGGGATATATGCATGTGCACTCCTAGGGTTTTTAGGAGCTTGTGCACGCCATTAGTGCACTATAGCCACTAGTGCAGATCATTAGTGCATTTGCATATCCTCACAGATTAGTGCACATTATTAGTGCACGTTAATTGTGCTCTAGCGCTCATCGTTAGCGCAGGTACATGTCATTTGTGCAGTAGTGCACACTATTAGTGCATGTCAATATTGCACTAGCGCACATCATTAAGCCTAGTGCACATCATTAAGCCTGGTGCACGAGCATGTCATTAGTGCACACAATTAGTGCACGTGCGCATGTGTACATAAAAACTGCACACGTACAGTTAGTTGTACACTTCTGAAAAGTGCATTTGTGCACTAGATCAAATATGCTCAAAAATCTGTAGCAGAGCTGAATGCAATAGAATGCAGTCAACAGTCAAGTAGGCCTACCTAAGTCTGAAGTTACCTCTAGATAACTACTCTTGCTGCAGTGCTCTAGACTAGAGCAGAGCAGCTTGTAGCATAGGAAATAGCCTAATAGTCTGGAATAACTGTGTGTGTTTTATGCCTAGTTAGTAGAGTAGTGTTACGTTACATACCAGTAACGCCCGTGTAAGACTAAAAAAGAATAACGTAAGAGAGCAAAGAATACTTTTGTTATAAGAGAGCAAAGAATACCTTTGTTATAAAAGAGCAAAGAATACCTTTGGTAAGTGCTCATTTACTTTTGTTATTGTTTAGATTATGGAAGTGTCTATTTGCTTCCTAGTGGCAAAATACCATTGTATTTTCTTCCCTCTGCTAGATTTAGGGTTATTTTGGCACTGGTGGCAAAATACGGTACCGTAGCTTTTGAGCTATTTCCACCACCGCCAAAATAGCAATTTGGGTTAGATTTTGAGTTTGGGTTGGGATTAACATTAGGGTTAGAATTTGGGCTAGGTTTAGGGTTGGGGTTAGGGCTAGGAGAGCAATTTCGTGCCCAAAATCTAGTTCTACTCCTTCTCCATGTTAAGCTAAATCCAAATGTGCTCAAAAAACCGATAACCTCAGACGCATAGCCCAATCTACTGCAAAGAGGGAGAATGGTGGAATTGTAGGTTACTGGCTGACTGGTTGAAAACAAGCTTACCTACTGGTTTAAGATGACTGGTTGAGTCTACAGTTGTCTAAGCAGTGAGTTGATGAATTTTAGATTCTTAGTTTGAAAATTTCTCTCATGTGATTATAGTTTTTATCACGTAACCCCTCACGCCAACCTATTCCTGTAAAGTACCGTAGTTCCACTGTTTTAAGAAGAGCCACAATTTGATGTCAGTGTATTTTTTTCTCTCCATTCAGCATAGATACCCTAGTCAATATTGATTGTTTCCAGCATTGCTTGGTGCAAAATTACTAAGTGCTTAAACCACCTTTTTCAATTATTGTTATTATTATTATTATTAACAGTAACTACCTACTGCAAAATGAAAGACTACAGTATCTCAGATTTTAGTACTGGTATGTAGGTATATAAAGGTGTATTCTTTTAAGTGAAGTTGAAATTTTTAGGATTTGAGCTTTGATTTTCTTTTAAAATGTTGGATTTTAAATAAATCACTTTTGTCAGCTTTCCAATTTGCTTTCAATTTCATAGACCCAAATTTTGTTTCATCTACGATAGGCTATCATTTTGCTGTTGTATCGCATGGTCTAATGTTTGTGTTGACTACTAAAACTGTAGGCTAACCTTGGTAACTTTGTTAAAAATTGCGCTTCAATGAACAGTTAAACGAATGTCGTAAAGTAGCTTTATAAGCCATCCGCTTTTTTTCAGAAGCTCTGCAACCTGTGTATGAGCGTGTGTGCTAGGGATACAACTTTTTGACTGATTTTTTCCAAAACTGATTTCCTGTAGCACCAATCAATGAACTTTTGCTTATACAGTAACTGCCTGAAATGATGTTTATTTTGTTGAGCTAACAGAAAAGGTCATGCAGAAATCATGTTGAAAAATTTGCCATTACGCCCTTCCATTATTCAGAGGTTGTTGAGTTAATTTAATAATACTGGTTTATGATGTCACCATTACCTTCTTGGAGTTATGAAGAAGGTAATGGTGACATCATAAACCAATATAATCGTTCTTTTTTTGACCGTCAAGGCTATCCCGTCAGTTTTTCAGCAAAGGCATTGAATTGCCAACCCCTTGTCAGCAAAAAAAATCTATAAAGCTCTCTTCAATAAATCAGCTGCAGTGAATCAGCTCATGATTAGCACATTTCATTGCAAGAATTGGTGCTTACACTGTGATAAATGAATACAAGGCATTGAACATCAAGTTCTGGTTAAAAAATAATAATAAAGAAAATCAAGTTGGCTGACCTTCAATTGAGGATGGTACTGCTATACAGTAACTAGTGCAAAAAGTAATCAAGGGTGGCTTGGATGAGCTTAACTTGTTCAATGGCTGTGACGCAAATGTCAAGACCGGATGGAAAACAAGGGAATTCATTTTCAAAAAAAATGGGCAGACCCAAATTGATCTGGTGCGGGCACTATGCATTTGATCACATTCTTTGCTTAGTCATGGATGATGAGCTGTATGACTTAACCAAATCTCCTAATGTCTAACTTTGAGTACTTTTTTGTGGAAGATTTGGTAAGCAAATATCAGCTGAAGGAAGCTATCGGCTTTGGAAAAGCTCAGGTTAACAAGGAAACAAAGAGGTTGGAGGGACGACAAAAAATTTCTTTATCACCTTACACATGTCTTCTGTCACTTCATTGAGAAACAAAATTAGTTCTCTATGTGAACTTCAGCAGATTTCCAACTGTTAGCAATGTTTGCTAGAACTTTCGTGCCATCCTAGAACCCCTTGCCTTTATGCTAATGCCTAAAATTCAAACAAAATTTTATATTTATTTCTTACTTGTCTGCCATTGGTTTAGCACCAGTTTTTCTGCAATGAAGAATTTGATAAACTCTGGATAGATTCCAGAATGGTCTCGAATCAGGAGAGTAGACCTGGTGGGGGAGGCTTTGTAACATCACTTTTGTTATGTGAATACCCTAAACATTTTGCTAAAAAAATCAGCGATGCCCCTAACCCCTTTGGAAGAAGACTGGCCAAGAATGCATGCAGTGCTAATATGTAGAATCCAAGTACGACGCAAAACTGGTAAAAATTGCAGTTCCTTAGAGATCAAGACACTTTTATTGTTTTTCGCCTAAACTCTTCAGTCTTCACTGTAAGCTCAGTAAAAATTGTAGTTTTTCTGAAGTGATACCTTGTTTGGTTGGTCTATACATTAATTTCAAAAAAAAGCCCCCCCCACCACTACAAAATCCTGATTATGCAACCCTCCCTAAATGCTATAAAAGCACTGTAAAAGAGATAACCCATGATTATTGCCAAGTGAAACCAATGCTGCCAGGATTCAATAAAAAGTAATGCAGGAGTAGCAAGCATTCCACAAAAACAAGGACCATCCCCGTACATATATCTTATCAAATGGTATGAATTTGACCAGTTAACTTCATTGATTGTTTTCTAAACATCAATACTGTTATACAGGGTGTCCGTAAAGTTTGTATACAGTTCCGTAAAGTTTGTATAGAGTAGGTTAGTATGTCAGCAAGAGAATAATTCGCAGTCATCATGCCCTAACAATGTCACAAGACATTTTTAGTTCGCTGGTCTAGCATCAGTTGTTAAAATAGAGAGTCTGGCGTCAGTTCTAAAAATATCTAGTTTTATTGATTTGCTGGCCTACCAACCAGCCTTTCTTAAAAACTCGAGATGCAGTTGCTGTGATCTTATCGCAATTATGTCACGCAAGCTGACTTTGAAAGAGCGTAAATTGGCTTTGAAGAGATATTGGAAAACTGAAAACGTGCAGGATGTGATTCGCGATTGGTGTCTTCACTTTAGTACAGATCCTCCAACACGTTTGACTGTCTATCGAAGATCTTAGACGATTTGTCATTGACGCATTTGCTAACTTTGATCATGAATTGTGTACTTCTGTTTGTCGCAGTGTGTTGTTCTCGTTGATGAGAGTGTATCGTAATTATGTCACGCAAGCTGACTTTGGAAAAGCGTAAATTGGCTTTGCAGAGATATTGGAAAACTGAAAACGTGCAGGATGTGATTCGTGATTGGTGTCTTCACTTTAGTACAGATCCTCCAACGCATTTGCTAACTTTGATCATGAATTGTGTACTTCTGTTTGTCGCAGTGTGTTGTTCTCATTGTTGAGAGTGTATTGAAGTCGAGGGCTTACAATTTGAGCATTTGTCGTGATTGACTTCTTTGTCACAGCATTTCCAGAATTTTATAAACACTATAAGAAGTGTCATTTTTGATTAAAAGTAACTGTATACAAACTTTACGTACACCCTGTAAATGTGACTCTGGTAGTTTTTATTCAAAACAAGAAAGGGTTTGTGTGACTTCAAGAACTGGTCAAAAAGTTGAAAATTAAATGATTTGAAATCATTTTGTGCGTGAGGTTTTTACATCAAATCAACTTAAAAATTGGATTTTAATAATTCTTTCATAAAAGTTCATTGAATTATGATACAGGGATAATGATGTTCCAAAAAAGTCGTACCCGTAGTGCGCGTGCCCTCGCTTCTCTCGGTCTCATGCTTGCACTTATTAGGGTTAGGGCTAGATTTGGGGAATAGCATAGATTGGAGAGAAGAGATCACACATGTGCTCATACACTGGTCGCACAGCTTCCAAAAAAAAGTGGGCGGCTTATCCTTAACGACACTCTGATTGACTGATTGAACACCCTGTAAAATCTTCACCATACAGAGTACACCACTGGTTATTGTATCTCACTACCTGTCTGCTTTTCAATGTTATCGGCAATTTTTTATGGAAAAGGCTTGGCACATGTTCCATGTGCACGAACACTTAAGTAACAAAACCTAATCCTAAACCTTAACCCTATCCCAGACTTACAATTGAAAATTTTCGAAAACAACTGACATACTGGAATCTTTGTTTATTTAACTGCGCACGTTTCATTCCAATTGTGCACCAAGTCACTTTGAGTTTTTTTTAATCTATCAGTGATCGAGTGGATAGAGTGTCTGCTACTGAAGCGGTAGACTCTGATGCGATTCAAAGATTATAAAAATTGGTATTCACAGCTTCCTTGCTTGAAGTTCAGCAATTAAAATTACAGTGAGAAGCCTCTGCCGTGTGTGGTAGACAGGTGGGCAGGTGGCGGCTCGACTTGAAGGTAGAAAGATCCCTTCGCTGTCTCTTCGCTAAGGCAACTTGGTGAACAGGTGAACAAAATGTAATTACAACTAGATGGGAGTTTGCCAGCAAACCCAGTGAATGACCAACGCAAAGCTAATGCTGTGACGCTCAAAAGTACTTTTTGTCTACCATAAAATCAGCAATAATTCAAAAATATCCGATTATGGAACCTCAAAAAAAGTAGAGTCAAAATAATTATCAGTTAAATATCTCCTGGTATCATAAAACACTTGCACCCTAAGTTGAGCCATAGAAAAAATTGATTTTTGGGGGGGAGGCACCCCCAAACTATGTCAAAATATTTGTCTGTTAAACATCTGCTGATATCAAAACAGACTGGCACCCTAAGTTGAGCCATAGAAAAAATTGATTTTTGGGGGGTCTCTGGGGGGGAGGCACCCCCAAATTATGTCAAAATATTTGTCAGTTAAATATCTGCTGATATCAAAACAGCCTGGCACCCTAAGTTGAGCCGTTGGAAAAATTGATTTTTGGGGGGTCCCTGGGGAAGGGGAATTCCCAAAATATGTCAAAATATTTGTCAGTTAAATATCTACTGATATCATAACAGATTGGCACCCTAAGTTGAGCCATTCAAAAAATTGATTTTTGGGGGGTCTTTGGGGGAGTGGCACCCCCAAACTATGTCAAAATATTTGTCTGATAAATATCTACTGGTATCAGAATAAACTGGCACCCTAAGTTAAGTCATTCAAGAAATTGATGTTTGGGGGGTCCCGGGGGCGTGGCACCCCCAAACTATGTCAAAATATTAGTCTGTTAAATATCTGCTGATGTCATAACAGATTGGCACTCTAAATTGAGGCGTTCCAAACATTAATTTTTGGGAGGTCCCCAGGGGGGAGGCACCCCCAAACTATGTCAATTTTGTTTGTCTGTTAAATATCTACTGATAGCAAAAAAAAGTATAGCACTCTAGCTTAAGCCGTTCAAAAAATTTATTTTTGGGGCTCCATTTTGGGGTGGTTCCCGGTGGAGTTGCCCAAAACAATTTCGGGAGAAAAAATTGCGTTTGCAGCTCAACAACTTTACACTAAAATAAGATTTCAATGTTTTGTGGTTTAGGAGAAGAAGAGCGTACAAAAATTAAGAAGAAGAAAAATGAAAAAAAAAAAGAAATAATCCTCATCGCGGCCAAAAATGGGTTGCTTGGGATGAAAGGGTATCTTGAGACATATAACCTTATGAAATATTTTTTGCCGTACTTGGGCCGTTTTTGATTGAGACCGCTTTTTACGCCAAGTATGCGGGGCGGTTTTCGGGTTCTAAAACCAAAGTCACGTGACCTATTGCCTCGAAATGTGGTACAAACCTATAACTCATTAATCTCAAACTGCTGTCAAAATTTCATGCAGCTAGACCAAATCGTTCTCGAGTTACGGTATAAGCAAAAGTCTGAAATTTCGCACTCGTTAGTTGGAAAATGGCCGAATAAAAACAAAGGAACACATGACGTGAGCGTCGATTGTTCCAATTACTTCTTATGGGTAGTCGTCAATAACCTTGGCTTACAAGCTACAGAACTGTGAGAAAGACTTGACTGTGATGTTGAAACTACAACTTCTCCGACAAAATGTAGTTTTTGATTCTGTCAAGTGCTTAATTATTCAGTAGTGTAAAAACTCTTCAAACTGCTTTAAACTTTCAAACCGATTGTAAGAGAAACAGTTCAGACCGGTTCTTTTACATGATCACAAATCATTAACTTTGCGTTTTCAAATATAAGCACTGAACTGCGTCTAGAAAAATCTTTGAGTAATGCAATCAAAACAAAGAAAATGCTGGGCATTATGATTATTATCTCAACATAACAATTGATCTGACAATTTGCAGTTCCATTACGTGACCAATTAGCCATTGCCATTGGCATTTCACAACCTGACAACAGGTTACCACCTGGTCAGGTATCATTTTTGCTTTTGTCTGAATTTTTTATCATGAAAACCGAACACAAGTCACCATACAGGTCAGTAGATTGTAGATTTAAATTTGCTCTTTTACAAGCAGTAAACTTTGATTTTTGAAATGTCAATTCAACCAGTTGAAATCGATTCAAAGTGATTATATTTTTTAATATTATGAAGTTTGCTTTTCTAAATATTTGCATTGATTCCAAAATGAAATCTTTTGTTGCGCTGAAATTTGTTTGAAGCATGTAATGAGTTGGCAAGGCCAATAACCTATATTTAAAAATTTATTGATTTAAAGAACTGGTTTTCAAAGATTTAAAGAACCATGGCCCACATGACAGAAATTTTCTCGTTTGCATTAATAACGAGAATTTTTTAAGAGATGCTACTGAACAAAATACTTGCTTAAGGCAAGAGGTTATTTTTGCACACGCATTTGAAGCTGTAAGAGCTCGCTAATGTCATATTCACTCGCTAAGTTGCTTAAATCGATTGCAAAATATAACTCGAGTAAAAACTCCTCATATTTTCCATGCCAACTTAATAAAATTTTGAAGCCCTCTTGAAGCCTGCGAGAAATATTTTTTGGTTCAGAAATTTAATAGGGAAATGTTGAAAACTTCTAACTAAAGCGAATTTTGCTGAAAAAAATTAAAATTGTCGCCATTTTTAATACTGTATAGACTGCTAAAAAGAAAGCGAATTGCATCGAAAACCATTTCCTGTTTCAACTGATTAAGAAATACTGAGTAGCGCCAGTTGACAAAAATAGCAATACCCTCGTTTTATAAAAACAATTTTTTGAGACAGGGTTCCCACAATCGGCAAAAGTTGGGAATTTTGTAAAGGCGTTTCCCAAGTGGGAAAAAGTCTGGAAAAGCGCTTGCTAGTATTGAATAAGTATGGAAAAAAGTTTGGCAAAAAAAGCGCACCGTACCATGTAGAAACTAAAGTGACTGGAGCATGTAAATAGTAAATATCCTGTTTGTCTTTCTCATACTTTTGTTTAGCGCATAGAAATAGTAATAACACATCTGGCTGTGTTGTGTTAAAGCTTCAAGAACGGTGGTCCTGCCGATTTATTTTGTCACAATACAGGTTCAACAAAACTTTAATTTAAGAGTATTTTCATGCTGTAGTTGGAACGACCGACACTCACGTCACGTGTTCCTTGGTTTTTACTCGGCCATTTTCCAACTAACGAGTGCGAAATTTCAGACTTTTGCTTATAACTCGAGAACGGTTTGGTCTAGTTACATGAAATTTTGACAGCAGTTTGAGATTAATGAGTTATAGGTTTGTACCACATTTCGAGGCAATAGGTCACGTGACTTTGGTTTTAGAACCCGAAAACTGCCTCGCAAGTTTGGCGTAAATCGTGGTCTCAATAAAAAACGGCCCAAGTACGGCAAAAAGTATTTCATATGGTTATATGTCCCAAGATACCCTTTCATCCAAACCAACCCATTTTTGGCCGCAATGAGATTTTTTTCCTTTTTCCTAATTTTTGTACACTCTTCTTCTCCTAAACCACAAAACATTGAAATCTAATTTTGTGTAAAGTTGTTGAGCTGCAAACGCAATTTTTTCTCCCGAAATTGTTTTGGGCAACTCCACCAAGAACCACCCCAAAATGGAGCCCCAAAAAATCAATTTTTTGAACGGCTTAAGCTAGAGTGCTATACTTTTTTTTGCTATCAGTAGATATTTAACATACAAATAAATTGACATAGTTTGGGGGTGCCACCCCCCGGGGACCCCCCAAAAATTAATTTTTTGAATGGCTTAACTTAGGGTGCCAGTTTGTTTTGATATTACGAGATATTTAACGTAAAAACATTTTGACATAGTTTGGGGGTGCCAGCCCCCCCGGCACCCCCCAAAAAATCAATTTTTTGAACGGCGCAACTTAGAGTGCCAGTGTTTTATGATATCAGCAGATATTTATCAGACAAATATTTTGACATAGTTCAGGGATGCCACGCCGCCGGGGACCCTCCCAAATGGACCCCCAAAAATCAATTTTTTAAATGGCTCAACCTAGGGTGTCAGTTTATTTTGATATCAGGAGATATTTAACAGACAAATATTTTGACATAGTTTGGGGGTGCCACGTCCCCTCCGGGAACCCCCCAAATGGACCCCTCAAAAATCATTTTTTTCTGTGGCTCGACTTAGGGTGCCAGTTTGTTTTGATATCAGGAGATATTTAACAGACAAATATTTTGACATAGTTTGGGGTGCCACTCCCCTGGAGACCCCCCCAAATGGACCCCCCAAAAATCAATTTTTTTTACGGCTCAACTTAGGGTGCCAGTGTTTTATGATATTAGCAGAGATTTACCAGGCAGATATTTTGGCGTAGTTTGGGGGTGCCACCCCCCAAATGGACCCCCAAAAATCAATTTTTTGAACGGCCCAAGCTAGGGTGCCATTGTTTTATGATATCAGGAGATATTTAACTGATAATTGTTTTGACTCTACTTTTCTGGAGGTTCCATAATCTGATATTTTTGAATAATTGCTGATTTTATGGTAGACAAAAAGTACTTTTGAGCGTCACAGCATTAGCTACGCGTCAGTCGTTCACTGGGTTTGCTGGCAAACTCCCATCTAGTTAAAGAGTATTATTGCATCAAAAGCAATTAAGCAAATGGAAGAATTCAAGTACCGGTAGCCTACTAGCACTAAAGGAAGAATGGCGTGGTAT
Organism: Trididemnum nubilum; assembly: GCA_963965965.1. NCBI lineage: Eukaryota > Metazoa > Chordata > Ascidiacea > Aplousobranchia > Didemnidae > Trididemnum > Trididemnum nubilum. The sequence continues at coordinate 39,013,200 of OZ014476.1, forward strand.
ACGCAGACAGCAGGCAAAAAGTTGCAGAAAAATGATGAAGGCTATTTCAAAAGCTGCTACATCCAAATGAAGTTCAGAGATTAGTAATCTAGGTCACGCCAATAATGCACTGATAGCCTACAGTAGGCTGTCTGCCTAAGCCATGTTTAGCCTTTTAGTTAAGTTGAGAGATTTACTAGCCTACGTGCTTATGAAATACGTGCTATGCGCAAAGATTACGAAGTTACACAGACTCTAGCATGATTGTATTACTATTCAGAAAATATTAGCAAGTTTTAATGTACGCAATTGAATGCTTTGTGAATTAGTATAAGTAATTGAAATAGTGCAATGTACTTCATTTTTTTACATATTTTTTACATAAACAGTTCAAGGTAACCTGCAGAAAAATGAGAGAAGGGTAGCTCTTGTGTTAACTGCAAAGAACAGATTAAGAATATTAAAGTAGGTCAAGTCATTTCAATACCCAAAACATTAGCACCCATAGAGCTTGGTGAATTTAGACCAATTGCTCTCTTGAAACTTATTTTTTAAAGGTTTTGAAAAAGTGTCATAGACTAAAATTATGGATTTTGTTGGCAAATACAATATATTAGCTTCTGAGCAATTTGGATTTACAACAAACAGCTCCACTGAACTAGCAATAGTCACGATTTATGACAAATTTTTTTATAATCTTGTTAAAAATCAATAGATGTGGTATAGTTTGTGGTATCAATAAAGCTTTTGATTCCCTTGACCACAAAATTCTACCAAAGAAGCTAGACCACTATGGTTTTAGAGAAAAACATAGAAATTTGATGAAATCTTATTTGGAAAATAAAAAAATGTGCACTGAAGTAGAACAAAAAACTTCAACTTTTTTTAAAGGACTCATGAAATTCCTCAAGGCTCTGTCTTGGGCCCACTTCTCTTTCTGTTGTTTATCAATGTTGTTTAATCGATCAGTGGTCGAGTGGATAGAGCGTCTGCTACTGAAGCGGTAGACTCAGGTTCGATTCCCGGTCGGGTCAAACCAAAGGCTATAAAAATTGGTATTCACAGCTTACCTGCTTGACAATCAGCAATTAAAGGGACAGTGTGAAGCCTCCACCGTGTGTGGTAGACAGGTGGCAGCTTGACTCGAAGACCGAAAGGTCTCTTCGCTGTCTCCTGGCCAAGGCAACTTGGTGAATAAAATGTAATTACAATTACAATGGCTTACCTCACGCATCAAAATGTAATGCTACTTTGTTTGTGGAGATACTATCTTGCATATTTCCCACCAAAATCCACACACCGTGCAGGTAATGGTTAATGAAGAAATCAAGAAAATTGAAACCTGGATGTACTTTAACAAACTAACGTTGAAGTATTTGAAGTGTTGATAATAGTAAATAATAAATGAAAGGATGCTATAAGCAGAATCGCTTTTACATCTACAGCATGTCAAGGACATTGGTAAAAATTGTTAAAAACGGTGCAATATGTACAAATTAGTGCACCATAGGTAAGAGAAACTTATGTAAAGCAAGCTGAAGAATACGCAACTGATATAAATGATACAGTCTGTAGGCTAAGCATATAATATTAAATTTTTCTTATGAAGGGAAGGTTGGAGAAATACAATTTATATGACACATTTTACTAAAGGTAAGAAATTTCCGTACAGAAAGTATTTTCAATACATTCTACAAGCCAAGTCAACTGATCGTGACAAACTGACCACAAACCAACGGTTTCGTCACCTTCTCAGCCATTTGGCATCATTTGGTTTGCAGTCAGTTGTAGTGGACCCCACGTTTTACATCATCCAACAAAAAAAAATTTTTAAATAGATCTACTTTTTTGCCTTTTTCAAATACTGCTGTGACATTAGCGCTTTTTCAGACAGTTTGAAGGTTACCACTTTTTAGTACACATTGAAAGTTTTTTTTAAAGGTGTTAGAACTTCGGAGGTGCACAACTGCACATATGCAGTTTTGTGCTCAAAACCTAGTTCTACCCTTTCTCAGATTGAATTGGCCTAAAGTTGCAATCCAGAGGGTGGAGATGACTAATTAATGTAGAGCAGAGTAGCAGCACTTGAGTTAAGCATGGATTTAACCAGTAACCAACCTGTGATTTGACAGAGGGTTTCTAAAGGGGAAATTGACAAAAGACTAATTTAAACAACGTATTACTGCAAAGTGTAAGTGGATTCCCACTCAAACTCTACTACCATATTTATTAGAGTATAACATGCACTCATGAATAACATGCACTCTTAATTTGTTGATTGAAAATTGGTATAAATTTTTGTTTATAACATGTTTATAATACCTTATCTATAATGTGCACTCTAACTTTGCGATGGTATTTTTGGTGTAAAACTTCCGTGCTATACTTGAATGAATACGGTAGATAAAACCAAATCCCTTACCAGCTAAATTTATCAGTTTGATGATTGGCTCCTAACCAATCATGCCAGGCCTCTGTCATGTCACAGCAAATAAGTTCACTCAAATCTCAAACTGCAAAGCTAGTGCCAGACACTACCAATATTGGCATACTAGACTAGGCTGCTAGTAGGCAGCCTATGGTAGACTGGTAGTGATTTTTGCTACAGTACACTAACAGTGATGTTATATAGACATAAATGATATTCTTTGAGTAAGATACAATGTCCATTTATAAAAAAAGTAGTTACAGTAGCAACAGCTTGAGCATTGTTTTGGATATTGGGGAAGCTTACACAAAGCTAGGATTTGCTGGAGAAACTGAACCAAGATCTGTGATTCCAACTGCAATACAGCAAATTGGTATGTATATATTAATCATCCTTTTAAAATTTCAGGTAATAATTAGCAATTCAATTCTATTCAGAGTTAAACAGCAAAAGGACCATTGGTATTGCAGTCATCTGTCACAAAAAAAATGTCTTAAAGATAGCATATGCAACCCAACACAACAAGCAGGTGTATTTACAATACAAACATATCGCTATCAAATTTAAGTATTTACAGCAAAAATTCAATTTTTTGACTTAATTTACAGCACTTCGAGTTTACTTTTCCCAATGATTTTGATCATGGTATAACAAAAGGACCGAACAGAATAATGTCACATTCATAAATCCAGTACTTCTTGAACTTTTTTGGTTTTGTTCTCCCCTACCACAGATTTCTGCATATCATTCACCCTCGACACGAAAATACTATTTCACGTACCGGTATATACATGCAACCAGGATTTTTGTTATAGGGGGGGCTTGAACTTAAAAGTAATTTTTGCTTGAAAAATGTCTGGATTGGGTAGCATGCTGAGGAAACTGGTGAAACTTATGAGTATCACAGATGGGGATCTGAAGACAGAGGCCTTGGGGGTGTGGGGGCTTCACCCCAGCTGCTGGGCGATTTTTGTAATTTTTGAGCAAAAAATAGCAATTTTAGCACCACACAGATCTTATTTTAGTGCTGTGTTGTTGCATTTGTTAATAGTTTTTAAGTTTTGTTGTGTTAACAGTTTTTTGTTTTTTTAGTTCTAACTTTTATTGTGGCTGCGGAGTGCAGACTTAGATGACTGTACTTTGTCTTTTTGCATGCCTAAATAAGTTGAATCTTTGGAACCATGTAAAAAAACTAATTTGCTAAGATTTGAAAGCCAGATGAAGAATTGAATTGCCCAGCCAGTTCAAGCCCCCCCTTCGTACTTACAAGTCAAGTCCAAAACAGTTTAACCGCTTGCAATTTTTTTGTTAAACTTCCTAAAGGACTTGGCTAAGAAGGGATCTGAAGCCCCATTAATTGTAACCATGAAAAGAATGGCGAAATTACTCAAGTGTGATGTCAAACTTGCTTCCTGGCACTTTCTGTCTGTGCTGGTTCACCCCTCTTTGTTGGTTTACCCTTGCAAAATTTTCATGCAGCCTGGAGTGCACTATTTACCCTTTTAATCTGTGATTAGCTGTTAGGTGTCGTTGCGCAAAAATAATTGAGAAAAAGTCTTGGCACACATTACAAGCGCAAACATTTTGTAATAAGCCTAACAAACCTAACCCAAAATTATACGTGGGCTTAGATTCGTTAATCCGTTAATAACGAAGCTAACTTTTTCATTAACTAGTTAGTTCGTTCAAAAGTTTTTTTAGTTTAATGCACTAAATTAAATCGCATTAAGTTTCGTTAACTTACATTAAGGTTTTTATCATGAATTTCTTGCATCATTCATTCATTGTACCGGTACAAACCAGTTTGCTCTGGTAACACTTGTAGCGTATTAGCACGAGTTTTATAGAAAAAGCAAAGAAAGGAGCGTTTTTTTTGTGGCAAATAATACGCTGCAACCTGATAGGTCTATTGATTATCGCTGTTCGTAACTTCCAAAGATTTTCTGATTGCAGCTTCATTAGTGCATATGAACTTATTTTTGTCTTGAAATTAGACTAGACTGTAAAGTGTAACTTCCAAAACACAAAACGACCACCATAGCAATAAATATTTCCTTACAATCAGTTCAACAGTGTCATTACATGTTCTAAAAGTGAGTGAATATAAAGAAATGTAAATTACACTCAAAATGTTATCAAATTAGTGAACTTCATTAACTTCTGGTAATTAAAGCTGAAAATAACGAATTAACTTTGACGGAGGTGTAAACTTTGCTTACAGACGAGTGGTTAACAAAGCTAACGTTTTGCATTAACATGCCCACTTATGCCCTAAATCCTAACCTAACCCTAATTCAGACTTATAGCTGTAGTAATCAAAATAAAAATTTCCAACATTGAGTGGCGTACTTCGAATAGTTTATATTGACATTCGCTCATCTGGCATTGGTTATGATGGAATAATTAATCCTAAATTCACAACCTTTTTTTAGTTTTGACTGGTTTTTAATTCGTAGTGTAATTGTACTAGTTCTGAGTTTACTGTTAGGCCTACTATATTCTGAAATTAGCCTAAAACTTGAAAAGCGCAACGGCATCTGTTTTGCAGTTTGTCAGAACGACTAAAGAGTGTTTTGGTGAAATTGGTGTTGTTGTTCATTAGCCTGCTTGTTGTACTGGCAGCAGACTGATATTAAAATTTTAGTCTTTTCATTGCATAATATGTCCTGTGTTAGTCTTTGGCAATTGTTATTGATAACTCATTTGGGTTTCATTGGAACCTAATCTTTTCTATATGTCAACTTTTTACAGGTGGACCATTAACTTACATCTTTAAAGCTAATCATGCTGCCATTGTGAAGCACCATTATGACACAAGTTTAAGAAAAAGCTTGATAAAGTTTTTGGAGAAGGTATTTTACAAAGAGTTGCAAATTTCTCCAAAAAACCAATATGTTATTATTTGTGAATCACTGTTAAACCCCACCAAGATTCGAGAGGAAATAGCTGATGTTCTTTTTCGTCATTTTGAGGTTAGAATCTGTTTAGTGGAGTAGTATAAGTTGATATATTTTTGTTTATATGCTCTATAAACAATTTCCAAATATTTAGAAAGTTAGCAATATAACTTTACAAAGAAACATATCAGGTGAATCTGGTCACCTATTTCTTTCTGCTGTATATTCATCAGTGTAAATTAATCACGAACTTACATTTCATTTTAGCAATATTCTCAATTTTCTACTCAAATATATAGTAATGGAGGAAAAGCATGGGAAAGCTATGTGATTGTGAAGTACATTTTTGTTTAAAATATTCAATTCGTACAATTGTACATTGAGAATGTTGTTTCAAATATGTACATTTTTGTTGTCTTTGTTAATTTGATTGTACTGCATATAAGCATCACCGGCAAAGTACTTTTGAATTTTGGTAAATGCAAAAGAAACTTTTTATTCCCTTGTATAATGAATGAATGGTGTTTTTTTTTTGATGTAGTCCTTCCCGAAAATCACAGTTTTTTCAGTAGTGATGTTTAAAGGATGAAAGGTTGTCCAGTTTACATATCTGTGGGATTAGTGGTCATTAAATTAGGTGTTCAGCTGTGTTATTCATGGTTTTATTCTTGCGTAGCATTGGACCATAATATAATTTCTACTTCACTAGTGTGCTTCAGGTGTTGAAAATACCCAAACGAAAATGATTGAAGCATCTTCAGTGTTACAATGCAGCTTTTTATCCAAGAAAAGTACTTTTGCGTGCTCAATGTTGAACCCTGGCTCTTGGGGGCAGTCTCTTCCACAGTTCAATTCTCAATTTATATAGTGATTTTTTTTTAGGTGGCTGCATTGGTTTATGCTCCCCAGCACTTACTCTCTTGTTTCACGATTGCTACTGGCACTGCTCTGGTGGTGGATTGTTCTTATGGTGAAACTCTGGTTCTTCCTGTCATTGATGGAAGTCCACAAATATGGGCTTGGCAAGCTGCACCAGTATGTTCTGCAATTTGCTTAAATCATTTTTAAGGCACAGTAGATTAAATGTTGTTGAGATTTTGGTTTGTTTTTGTTGCATACATCTCTTTTTTCCTTTAATCCTTTTGAACTCATACTTCAACACGATTTTTTGAAGCTAATTTTCGACCAGAGATTGGATGTTATCAATACAGCATGTCTAAACACTCAATTGCACATCTTAACTACACTTCTTTTAAGCACTGCAGCTCTTTTGGTTGTAGATACTCTCACTGATGATTTTATTAGTTATTAATTTTTGCTTGAACGTAGATCTTCTAATCAGTCGTATTTGAAATAAAATACTGGCATTTCAATACTAATTTTTGCCAATATTGCCAACGAATTAAGATTTCAGCATCAAACAAACTGGGTTAATCTATTGAAAATTCAAAACAGATTGAGAAATTTGTTAAATGTTTTCCACAGATTTTACATTACCAGTTTAGAACGAGCCAAGTCAACTGACCGCGACAAACTGACCGCGAACCAACGGTTTTGTTACAGTGATTTTGTTACTGATTTCGTCACAAAGTGAGGGTTTGGGCAAGATGGCTCGGGGGATAGTAAAAATATATTTAGGATCGCCTTTCTCAGCCAATCGGCGTCGTTCGCGGTCAGTTTGTTCGCGGTCAGTTTGTTTGCGGTCAGTTTGTCGCGGTCAGTTTTCGTGGACCCGTTTAGAAAGCAAAACGAATCTAGGTTGATTGTACAAATGGTTGTTAACTTGTTCAACAGCTTGGAGCATCTGCAATTCATGACGAGATCAAAGAGAAAATTTCAACGGGAGGAAAACTACATGTTAGCAATCTGCCTGCTCAAGATGTCACAGTTGGTCTAACTGAGAGAGTGCTGGAGGATATTAAAGTGAGTAATTTTTCAAAAGGATTGCGCTTGCAAATAGAAGCAGCTTTTTGTACTTAAAACAATGCATTATTACTTAACATTAGCGAAGTTAGCTGGGCTAAGTCAGTTTGAATTCAGTCATCACGTCTAAAAGAACACATCCATTACATGCCAAAATTTGTTTAATATTTTTGCGCTATTGCATTAATACAGTAGTTATTGTCAGTGCATCATCATTGAATTCGTAGTTGACCAGTTGTCTCACCTCTGAAACATTATAATTTTAAAATACAGTATTGCGGTTTTTTGAGGGGGCTTACGGATGGGGTAAAAGCAAGGAGGTGCGTGGACTCTGCCTCACAGTTTTATATCCAGCCGTTTTGCCGAACTTGTTAATCCTGCAAGTTTGCATACCGTACATACTGTTTGTGGTAAAATGTGTTCGAAAAATGTTTATATTTTGTTTTTTGATGTTATCTTCTTGGTTTACAAGTTAAACCAGGACTGAAGGCAAAATCAATAGAAGAATCTTAAGCAAGGCGAATCGTATTAAATTAAATTTGCGTTCAACTCAATCCTTCTTCTCCCAGCCGTTTCAGAGATATTCTACTTCAAACACGACGTAGGGGCCTCTCTAATTATAATCTTCATTGACAATCTTGACGTTGGTCGTTTTAGTTCTATCCTAAGGCAGCGTTGCAATTAGGCTAAGCCACATAAGCTTTTTACCTATATATAGATCAATATAGGCCTCTGTGGGCTAGTCTACTGCGATGAAAGTCGAGGTTGCCAATAGAAATTGTAATTACGGAGGCCCCAACGTCGTGTTTGAGAAAGAATTTCGCTGGAACGTCTTGGTCAAGAAGGTTGGAGTCAACGCCAGGGGCGTATTTAGGGGGGGGGGCATTGTGCCATGGCCCCCCCTTTGGGTCGCTAGGATTGCAAAATTGCATAGTAAAGTGAGCAAAATTGAGGCATGGCCCCCCCCTTTGTAAGTTGGGCGTCAGGCTTTCGGCTGGAAATTTGAGTGAGTTCGGGTGAAAAACGGGACGGACCTTGAGTAAAGACCTTTTTTTTTTTTTTTTTTGGAGATCACCTGATTTTGGGCAGAAAAAACCTTTGAATTTCGGATTTCGGCCGAAAAATCACTCTGAATTTTGGCAAAGACCTTTTTTTTTTTTTTTTTTTTTTGAGATCACCTACTTTTGGGCGGAAAAAAGCTTTGAATTTCCGAGCTTTCCGAGACATTTCGCCTCAAGTTTCGGACAAACCGTCTGAAACTGATTCAAGATCAATGAAAATTCGAGTCAAGGTCGTTTGCACACTTCTCACTCTTTCAAAATAGCCCCCCCTTTTCAAAATCCTGCGTACGCTACTGGTCAACGCAAATCTAATCTAACACGATTGCCCTAACTTTAGATACTCCATTGATTTTGCTTTCAGCCCTTGTTTAACTTTTACAATAGAGTTTCGATTGTCGTAGCCAGCCACGAGTTTTGATTTCTTTTTCAACAGGTCAAATCTTGCTTCGTTGCCGACTACGAACGAGCAAAAAAAATACAACGAGGCAAATTGAAAGAATTTCAATCGGTACCGTGGTATTGAGTTACATATCGTGCTTTTGTTTACCTTTCTCTGTTTCGGTTTGCTTATCTATGACCTTTTTTTTTTCTAATAGGTATTCCTATAATTATATTTGAGGTAAAAAGGAAACGTAATCTGAATTTAGAAAATCTCATGAGGTTCCTGTCTACATTGATTTTTTTAAAATTTTGCAGTGAAAAATCTTAAAATTATTAGAACTTGACCAATGACCAGCGTCCCTGCATAAACTGCATGAAATGTTTTAATTATTTAACAATTCAAATTCTTTTAAGTGAAATAGGCAGAACTAATTTAATAGTTCACAAAGACACGTCTTACAATCCTACTTCATTTGACAATATCTTAATGCTGTCTTCACGTCTACAACGGGTAATGTTTCAACTTTTAGTGACGTAACCCCATCGCGGGCGCAATCCCGTGTTTCGAAGGCAACTCACTTCATCAGTGTGAAGAGAAGTCGACACAGTCGATGGAATTATTTATTGTTTGAATTATTGATTGAGTGTAGTTGTGTTTTAACTTTTAGGCGAAGGATTCGTCGAAAGTGGATTTTCGTCCTCCTATCCCCGATATGGTTTATTCACTAGATGGCAATACAAGATTGATTATTCCTGGCTCGGTCCGGGAAGAAGCTCCCGAGATTCTATTTGAGCAGGTAATAACAGTTTAAATTCAACAGTTCCAGCTCTGGACTTTTGACGCAGCCGATTTAGCACCGGGTCTCTCAGTCAGGATGTTACTTCGTCATATCTAAGTTTCAAATGAAAGTACCGGTACTACAATGATCGTGTAACAGGCGTCTAAACCAACAGTCTTATGCTGTTGCTCAAAATTATTGAAATAACCACTGATGATGTTACTGCATTAGGACAATGATCGCACTTCTATCCCTACGCTGGTACTTGATTCTCTACTTCAGTCCCCTATGGTTTCAAGAAAAGAACTTGCACAGAATGTTTTAGTCACTGGTAAGCAATTATAGTTGAAGCACTTATTGTTTATAAGAACCAGTAAATTTTGATGTAGAGCTGGCTGTTTTTAATTTTTTGTAGATTCTCAACCGCATTTGTTTTTTATCTGTTTTCAAATTTTTTATGACAGCATAAAAATGCGATTTTGAGCGACCTTATTTAAGTACTGGTATTTCCTTTTGCTTAGCCTGCTGTTTTATTTGCTGTTCTGTTCTATAGAAAAATGCTTTATTTGCTGTTCTATAGAAGTTAAGCACGTGAAAAAGAGAGCGTTTTAATGATTAGCAAACTTTTTTTCAACTAAATGTAGAACAGAAAAAATGACATAAATTCATTCTTGTGGATGAAAATTTTCTTTTTTTGGTATAGATGATGATTCTTAAATAGTCGGACAAATCAACAACCGCATCGCAGAAATAGTCGAGAAAACTCTGCTCATTACTTGCAAATGCATTGTACTGATCTGTGTTCCTAATTTTTTTCTTGCCGAGGCTGGCATTGTTCTTAATTTGGTCCTAAATTTTGAGGAAAAACGAGCCTTGTGCTCTTATAAAGTTGTTCTTAGAAAAAAAAAGCAAAATGTGCGCATTGTTTGTTGTTGAGTGTTTGCATTATTGTGGCTGTGATTTGCTAACAGCAAGTTAATAATACGCTACGTATCTCCAAAGCCTGTACTTAAAGAAGGACACATTGGGTAATAGTGCTAGACGATATATCACCCGGTAGTATTTTGACGAAGTGTACCTATATATTTACGATCTAATTAACTCGAATTAATACGACAGTTTGACGGTAAAACGTGATCGTCTCTGTTGTAGTGCATATTTATCCTCCTGTCACCGGAAAGCATCAGCCGCGCACTTTTTATTGCAATGACTACTTCGTGGTTGGAGGAATCCGCATCTCTTTGGGAGTTTCCAGTGATCCAATGTTCCTTTGGATTTCTTTGAATTCTTAGTATTTTATTCTTAATGAATTTGCTGCTTGTTCAAAGCCACCTAGCAGAGATAATCATCGTAAAGCGTCTTTTCCAAGGACGCATCAACGTGATTAGTGTGCGAATTGTACCCAGATTATGAGATCAGGGTCGTCGTAAAAACGAAACCTTTACCCTCTCGGCCACGCTGCCGACTGTTGTGTAGTGGTTAAGGCGCGCGTCTGACAAGTATCGCGCTGCGTTCTTTTATTCTTCTGAACTTTATTCTTTTATTCTTCATTGGAGTTGGGGTTCGGGCAGCGATGCCAGCCTGAGATAGTAAATCGACGTGCTACAACAAACGGTACATTTTGAAATTATGTTTTTTATAGCAAATTGAAGTGCACGTGTTTTTTTCAGGTGGGACAAGTTTATTACCAGGATTCCGTCATCGCCTTTTGTTTGAATTAAAAGAATTAATTGAAAACGAAGAAAGATACAGCAAGGTATGATCATGATGATATCAGTAAATCATACTGTACGGTGTTGTTCTTAATAAAATAACCTTATTGAACATAACGGTAACTGTTTTTCGGCAGTATGCTTCCATCTGTAGGAAAGAGTTTGACTGTGTGAGAACATCAATTTTGTCATATGTCGCTACTGGTACCTTACAAGGAAATACAGCCCGGTAATTACGTAACAGAACGCATGAGAATCTGGAAACTGAGAGCGATTTTTCTTTGCTCTAGTTATCTGAATGTGAATTTCGTGTGCACAACCCTCCTGTGCCTGCAAACTTGGTTCCATGGCTTGGGGCAGCCATTTTCGCTTCGCTAGAAGTTTTCAAGAAACGACTGATCACCAAAGAATACTACCTTCAAGTAATTTGCTTTCAATTTTATATTTTGCGGAAAATAGGACTGCGTAATGAAGGTTTTTGTGCTTCGAGGTTGTACTTTTGTTTGTCGAAAGCTTGGATAATTTTGTTCAATTATATTTAAATCGTATTTTAAGATCCGTCGTAGGGGTATCATGTCAGTGAAATAATCAAAGAAGTCGGCAACGTGACCGAGAGTGTAAAGTCGTCGTTTTTTCGACGACTCTGATCGTATAATCGGAGTTCAACCCGCACTCTGATCACTTTGTTGCGTCCTTGGATAAGACGCTTTATGATGGTTATCTTTGCTTGGTGGCTTCGAACAAGCAGAAATTCAGTGGACAAGAAGTCGAAGAAATTCACAGAAACATTATATCACTGGAAACTCCAACGCAGGTGCGGATTCCTCCAACCAAGACGTAGGCATTACAGTAAAAAGTTTGCGGATCGTCCAATATTTAGCGTCTGACGCTATACGGTGACAGGATAAATATTCGCTACAAGGTCGTCAGAAAATTTTTGATTAAAAGGCTAATGTTGCTTGTACTGTATTTGCTGTAGTTAAATAACTTTTTGTTTCAGCATAATGGGAAGCTTCCAGATTGGTGCAACCCGCAATTGCCTGAAGATGTGTCGGAACCGCAGTCGCTGCCTTTCGGAAAATTGAGAGTATCTTTGCCCACCAAACCTAGATGAAAGAAAACCTTTTTAACCGGCCGAGATACATGGTGGCCGGTTGGCTACAAGAATCATTGGGTCCACACTCCACTAGTTTCTCCTTTTTTGGCGTTTTTACTTTAAAACAAAAAGTGGAGATGTACTTATGTACCCCTGCTATACCAACCGTTGAGAGACTGTTGTTGAATGCCTATTGAATGTGTGAAATAGAGCTACTAGCTGGTTGGTTGCTTGCCATTTATAAAAAGTTTGCATGGTTTGTTTAGATATTTTAAATCATCAATAATTTATTGTTTTTTTTTTAATACATCGTCAGTCCATCCCACGGAAATCGAACAAAGTATTTTTGCTTTACAGTGAATCTTCGGACAAGGCTGTACCGGTATATATTGACACCAGTATAATACAGGGTGAGCCAAAAGTAGGTGGACAGTAAAAAAAATTAGGTGTAACATAGTAATAGAAAACAGGTAAAATTAAAAATTTTAGTACTAACATTGTAATTATATACCACGAATAACATACTTGTAACAAAGTTAAAATGAACAATTGATTAAAGTAACTGAGGCATAAATCTATTCCATATGCCGTCCACCTACTTTTGGCTCACCCTGTATATATATGCTTGGCAGAACAAAGGAATAAAGATGAAACCTTAGCCCAAAAAGCAGGTCAAATCAACCGAAGAAGCCGCAGAAAGCTGTAAGAAATATTACGAAGTCGACACAAAGAAACTCGTTATCCTAAATCATTAAACTCCAAAATGTAATTAACATAAAACAAGAATAATTTGCTTGCATAGATGAAAACATAACAGAAATTGAAATATCTCAAAAAACAAAAAGTAATAAGAGTATACTGCAAACAAATTGCACAATACAGTACCAGTATCTATGCCTCATTATTGGGGAAGGTAATGATGTTCGTAGGGCACGGTTTTTTTTGCAAATCAAAAGAGTTATCCTATAAACGACCTACAAGTTTAACCATGGGACATGGAAATGTGCAGTAATTCGAGCACCGATAGTTTGAAATTCACTAACAACCGGCAGTTCAAGATGTTAAAAATCGTCAATGTTTGCATTCGCGGACAAACAAAAAAAGGACCTTCGTTCCAAAAACCCTCCACGCTTGAAGCAAAGCGGCACTTCTTATTGATTTACGGGCTTAGAAAAATAGAGTATTATGTAAACACAGGTCTTGGAACGTCTATACAAGCTGCAAACAGCAATGAGATGCAAAACACAGAGAGAAAAAATTAGGAAGCACAGATCGTTCGACTACTTTCTGGATTATTTATTTTTATCGGTATATACGGTAGTTAAAAAATATCAAAAACGGTAACTAGCCACAAATAGTCAATTACTAGTTTCACAACAAACAGGAACACGAGCGACATCGGAACAAGCATTACAATAACCAATTTCCTCATGATGTTGATTGGTAGCTCTTAGGGTGCTCGTCCAAGCAACTACGGTATCCGCTTCAAAAAGATAATAATGAGATTCATTTTGATATGTTTAGCTGGATTGTTAATGCAAATTCGATTTACAATCGTTCGACAAGCACCGGCGCACTACAACACTTCAGGGCGACGAAAAATCCTAGGATATACGAAGGATTACATATACCGGTACTGAATAATAAATTGGCTCAAATTTATTAGTTATCCTTTTTCAAAGACGCGCTGCAAACTTCATTATATTTGATAAAATGCTGGAGTTCTTCAGATAATGTAGGAGTGGCAGGAACCGTTCCTAGCATAGCTTCTAAAATACGTCTCGGTGACTCCTTGATGGTCTTCATTGAAATCAAATTTCTTGAGTACACAAACTTATCACTATGCCGATATTTGGAAACAAATGACTGTTCAAAGTAAAGCTTCTCTTCATCCCAGTATACAAGCTGGAAAACATGGCTCAATTTACCGATTTATGGTCGAATAGATAGAGCATATGCTACTGAAACAAACTCTGGTTCGATTCCCACTTGGGTCTAACCAAAGACTAGTAACATTGGTATTCACAACTGCCTTGCTTGATGTTCAGCGATAAAAGAACAAACAGTAAAAAGCCATTTCCAGTCCACCACTTGGTAGTAGACAAGCGACACTTTGCTCTTTTCACTGCTTCCTCGCCAAGCCAACTTGGTGAATCAAAATGTAATTACAATTTACCGTGTACGTACAATATCTTTATACACTACCGTAATTTACTCCTGAAAAATGCACTTAGTTATCGACCTAATAACCACCAGTTAAGATCTAAATAACAACGCCAATGTTACGATTCGGTGTACCAGTATTTCCAATGGAAACGCGTTCGTCTCTGGAACGGGTGGTCTTTTGTTCTATTAGCGGGACATTCAGACAGGACACAGTGCAGCCAACGGCTCGCTACCAATGCGACATTTCCAAGAAAGCTGTGTTGCTCGAACGCAATGATGCGTATGTGGATGGGCCCCGCTTAATCTCTAGCTGCTGCCCTGAAACCCTCACAGAAAGGCGGGCAATGAAAAGAGAAACAGCGTTTAGACCAGTGGTTCCCAACCTTTTTCTAACCGTGGCCCATTTTGATTTCAAAAATTTTCCATGGCCCCACTCTCAAAGTATCGCTCAAGAACTTGACCTAAATTTTCCGGCCAAATCAGTTTTGAATTGAATTGAAACGGTTTTTCCAGCCGAAAACAAGTGATCTCCAGAAAAAAAATGCAAATACGACTTTTTTAAACCAAAATGCTCCCGGTGGGCCATGGCCCACAGGTTGATAAGCACTGCTCTAGACAGTGCACACTTACCCAGCATTGAAATTTAGAACTTTTACTGCATTTCTTTATAAGACTACAGTATAACTTGTCACAGAAACTATTTGAGAAATAGTACCTAATAAAGTACTGTACCTTTGTAACAATGGTGTAACTCTGAAATAATTGTAATGCTTGACGATAACGTGCAGTTGCTGCTACCATTAGAGCCATTGAACCTGTGCGAAGACCACGATCTAAGAATCCGCAGTCAGCATAATAGGAAAGCCTTGCAAAATCCATCGCTCGTCTGTATCTTCCATTATTCATATGCAAGAAAACATCAATGTCAGAAATCCAAACACGACCTAAAAGAATTGAGCAAGTAGACTACAAAGCACACTACAGTAGCTGTAAATGATAATCAAGCGATTCCAAATAGCAAATGGCTGAAAAAAGGATTCATAACTAGAGTGGCGGGTCAAAAGAAGCGCGCTCCGACTGCGCAGCGCATGAGGAACTGGCTGGGTTGCTTGATAACGCTATTGTGTTGCATTTGCGTCTTGGTTGCTGCTATTTCGTTACTTGGTTTTATGACGTCATTGGTTGGAGCAGGGATTGCGACATACTTCCCCCTATGTGATTTCTTTGCTGGTGTTGAAGTGGCAAGGTTGGTGAAGGAGGAAGGGCCTGCTAGTCAAAGGGAGCGCACTCCGACTGCGGTTAACCTGCTCCACTGCGCAGCTCATGAGTGGTCATAAAGCTATTGTGTTGCATTAGCGTCTTGGTTGCTGTTTTTCTGTTGCTTGATTTTATGGCGTCATTGGTTGGAGCAGGCACTGTGACACTAGCATAATATAAAAATCGGAAGCTACAAAAGCTATTAAAAGCTACGCAAACACCGAGTCAATTTTTGTCAGCTAATTGGGCACTGTTTTAAATCCAAATTTTGATGGGCTCAGGCCTTTTCATTTTTGAGTTTTCTGTTGTTTACTAAATAACATCAAAAGATCACCAGCTAAAATGTAGCAGAGAACCAAGAATAGAAGGGATATGAATCAGGAAGTGATAAGTTTCCAAGAAGCCATTAAAACAAAGGAAAAACTAAACATGCAATTCTTAAACTCGGTCAATAATTTTTTTTTAACCACAAAATTAAAAAATTTTAATGTCAAATACTGTAGCACCAATGGAACATAAATGCTGATAGATTTTCAATGATGTATATTACGCAGTAGCGTAGCCAGGGGGGGGGGGGCGGGGGGGCTCGAGCCCCCCATTGGCTTGTGAAGTATGCAAAATCGCATGCTTTTTGTGCTTTTGAGGCCGATTTTCTGTGAAAAATGGAAAATAGCCCCCCCCATTCGAAAACAGCCCCCCTCAAACGTCTAAATTTGCGAAATTGGACGAAATAGCAGCCTCAATTTTGGTGAAGACCTTTTTTTTTTTTTTTTTTCGGAGATCACCTAATTTTGGGCGGAAAAAAGCTTTGAATTTCGGATATCGGCCAAAAAATCACTCTGAATTTTGGCGAAGACCTTTTTTTTTTTTTTTTGGAGATCACCTAATTTTGGGCGGAAAAAAGCTTTGAATTTCCGAGCTTTCCGAGACATTTCGCCTCAAGTTTCGGACAAACCGTCTGAAATTGATTCAAGATCAATGAAAATTCGAGTCAAGGTCGTTTGCACACTTCTCACTCTTTCAAAATAGCCCCCCCCTTTTCCAAATCCTGGCTACGCGCCTGATATTACGTGGCAAAAAAAAGATAAAAGTACAGTAGAACTCCGATTATCCGAACTAATTAAAACCAGGGGTGGTTCAGATAAGCGATTTATTTGGATAAATGAACAACATGCAATATTACAAAATTAGATCATAGATTTGTATATTGTGCAAACTGGTTGCAAAACTTCAAATTAAGACAGCACGTGTGAATTGCTTTTTTTTTGGTTTTTGGACGCATTTTTTTGTCTAAACGAAATTGACGTTCTAAGGCTTCTTGTCATGCTCTAATTTCTTTTCTTAAAGGCGTGTTCGGATAATAGACATTTGAATAAACGGAGTTCTACTGTAGTACACTTATTCTTAAGCATGGGTAATTGGTGTAAAGCAGGGCCTCAGAGAAAAATTTTTCCAGGGGGTACGAAGATCGATGCCGGCCCCTCAAAATTAGGCGAGGAGCAAAAAAAATGTATTCAATTCATATTTGTTCTATTTTTTGCCCAAAATTAGGTGAAGAGCAAAAGAAACAGGTCTTCACTCAAATTGGTCCTATTTTCAGCCCAAAATTAAGTAAAGAGCAAAAAAAAAGTGTCCACTCAATTTTGGTTCCTCACTCAAATTTGGTCCAAAACTTAACGTGACAACCTGAACTCTTCCAGGCCCCCCTAGGCCCGGGTACGATGTACCCTCTGAACCCCCCTCTCGTAGGTCCTGGTGTCAAGTAGTTAATCATGAGTGAGTACACAATGCATTTAGTGAAGATGATGATGATGCCGCCTGCAGAGGTGGGCCGAGCAAGTGTTAAAAGTTGCGCCGCTAGCGCAAGTGTGACGTTTTGAAAAGTATAATTCGAACTGACTCACTGCTCAGCCTCACTAAGTTTCCGTACGAAACCAATATTTAAAACAAATTATGCACGCTACGAAATTAGTGAACAAAAAATTATTGATTTCCTTTAAAGATTACAAGCATTTCATAATGCGCATCGCTTAGCCTCTTTGGACGAGGAACGTCTTTATACCTAACGAAAAAATACTCTCAACTCCCGCAATTAAAGGAACCAGGGTGTTAAAAAATTCCACTTTAGAATAAACTCTTCATGTGGTGGTAAGCGAACGACTTCGGGGTCGCTGTTTTTTCTCTAATGGCTTGTCAAGAAAATCCTTTACAAGTTTCGATACTGTAACATATTTTGTGCTTCTGGAGCAATCAGCATCACTCTCTGACGAAAGGAGCGTGCTAAAAATATCATCCTGTTATTTGTTTTAAGAAACTGAACCATCTAAGCAGAGGTGGAGTCGAGGACACAAGGCTCAAGGCCAAGGACACCCCTCCAAGGACAGACCCTCTCGAGGCCAAGGACCAAGGACACAAGTGCAAGTGTTCTCCAAAAAAAAGTCTTCAGGAAAAATTTTCAGGCCTTCTCAAAAAAAAGGTCTTCAAAAATTTTTTTCATTCGAACAAAATTTTAACAATTCAAAAAATAGTGCTGTCCAGCCTGTCCTCGAATTGAGGACAGGGCAATTTTCGAGGACTTGAGGCCAAGGACTTCAAAATGTGTCCTCAAGGACTCCACCTCTGCATCTAAGTATTTCTTATAAGAGCTATAACAATGCCGTCACTTCTGTTTGCAATATCTTTCAAGTTTTCCCGGACTAGCAAAAAAGTTGTAATTAATAGTTTTTGTTGTTTCTTGCTTTTAAATTGTGGTAAAAAAAGTCAGACTGTTGTGAGTAACGCGATTAATGCCCAAAGCAAGTTTAAGATTTATTAGAAACGAGTAGTGTATTTCTAAAAAGACAATTACGGGTACAAAAATAATTTCTCCGTTTAAAATTTGATTTTACAACCATTTTCAAACATTACTCAATTAAAGATATTTTTTTGAAAAATCGGCAAAAATATTTTAGAGAGAAACGTTTCAGCGAAAGAAGACTTCTACTGTAAATTCAATAGAAGTATTGCAAGCAGTAGACGAATGAACTTTCCCATGACGAGGCTTTTACAAACCTACCTTGCCATAGGCGCAGCAAAGAATGGGGGGCAAGAGGCCTCCCCCCCAATTGAAATGCCACCACTGACAAATATAATAACCACAAAGACTTATGTTTTTTCAGTTTCTTTTAGCATTTTTGCGTACAACAATATACGTGTACAACAGACTAATATTAATTTTCATAACCAGGTGGCTTGGGTCCCCTCAAATCAAATTCTTGCAATCCAATGTAAATGTATAACTCGGGAGAAATTCAAGGTTTTTGTCCTAAAAGTCGCAACCTCAGGCCCTCATCTACTCATTTTGTAAACTTAATGCAAAAGCATGACTACTTAGTATCCATCTTTGCACCAATTTCAAATAACAATCTCCACCTTGCCAGTTTTTACGTAACAAAATACTTTTTTCACTACTTTGCTTCATCTGAGAAGAGGGTACAATGGCAAGTACAGAAATTGCCTTCGTGAGTGGTTTGAACGTTTGGATGGGCTGCCAGGATAGGTTATGTGTGAATTCGGACGCTGATGAAACACTAGCCTAAAGGGATAGCAGATATGCGAAGAAGTGCTACCTTACAGTAGTGAAAAAAGTTTAAGTTTCAAATCTGCTATGTAACTTCTGAAAATACTTTTGACAAAAAAAAAAAAAATTGGCCAAGAAAAATGCTTATTGAACAAATTGGTGAAACTGAATTTTAAGAGGGTGCCTGGGCCCCAAAGTCTAACATGTACTCCTAAAGCGATTATTTTCATGACATAACAAAAATCTCCAAAGCAAATATTCAAGTGATTGTTTACTGTTAAAAATATAACAGGAGGTAATGTACCTTGCTTTTCCCACCTAGGCCAGGTCACTTATAAGATTTAACTCTCGAATTCAAGCTTTTAAATGTGTTTTGCACGTGATCTGTAAGCAAAAGAAAAACTCACCATGTTGATTTTTTTAATTGGCATTCATATCTTAAAAAATTAGTTATTTCAGATGGCTCAAGCAACGTGCAAAATGTGAAAAATTGCAAAATATTTTTTCCAAAAAAGTTACAAAAAATTACCTAGCGGCTGGCCCTCAAACCCCTGTGTGTGATACGTTAGGGTTAAACTAGTTAGCTCACCATGTCTCCCAATTTAGGCATTTTTGGAAATCTTTCTATCTTTTGGTTCTAGTCCTCTTTTGCAAAATTCAGGTTACTTGCCAACCCAGGTCCTGGCTTCTGATCCTCCATTCTATGGTATCTTTGTCCCATAAAAAGTCCCTTTTTTCGAAAATGTTTGAACACAACATTGCAAGTGATTTGCGGTTTGGCCTCCCCCCCCAACCAAAAATCCTGACTATGCCTATGTACCTTGTTAATGTTTTTTCTTAACTTGAATCACATTTGATTTGATTAAAAAACAATCATTCCTAATGGCATCTGAATTGCGCTAGCGCAATTGCACACACAATGGGTAAAATACTTGCTGTGCAACCGTTTAAAAATAATTGCGGCGCAAGCGCTATTGCAAGTAAAATAGCTGTGCCGCAATTATTGTGGCACAAGTGTCCACCTCTGGCCACATGTCAGTTTCATGAAAGTAAGTAGAAAAAGTTGTTTAGCACTAAGCTAACTTTATTGAAATATTTTGCACTAGCTCTCGTTGACTCTGTCAAGTGAAACTAATAAATGGAAAAAATGTAGACGAAAGTAAAAGACACATGTTGATAAAAGCTAGTGCAAAATATTTCAATAAAGCCAGCTAAGTGCAAAAAAAACTTTTCTGCTCACTAGAATGCGTTTAGTTTAACATAGCACAGGTTGAATGCCAGTTGACCATTGACCACTCCTAGCACCATTGCAACACATTTGTGCTATATGCTCTTAACTTTGGAGACGATTGCTTTGGGTAAGCCTTTGTAAAAAAACAACATATTAAAGCTTAAGAGCATAAACTATACATGGCCATAAGTTATAATTTCCAATGTACCTGAATAAGAATGAGGTTGCAAAATGTTTTTGGGATTTGGTTGAAAGATAAAATTTCTCCACAAATAAAATCCAACATAAAACAAAGTTCGAAAAGTATAAGTCAGAAATGGGCTTATACAGCATAATGTGATTCCAATAAGCGCTGCTATTTGAGTGGTAGTAGATGAATAATACAGGTGATACAGAAATATACCAAATAAACCCAGTAAACATAGAAGTATAAAAGTTACAGAAAACAATGGATTCATTATTCAAATAAATTTATCCAAAAATTCTACTACAAGTGACAACTGATAATATCATCTTTGAATGCAAACACAACACAATATACCGGTATATATTGATCAAAAATGAGATTGTAATAGTTGCTAATACCACTACATCTTTTCTATGCACTAAGTTGCACTGGCCAGATGACAAAAAAAACTAGCTGTCCTGGAGCAGAGCAATCATATGTCTATTACACATAGTCGATGCTTCACATTGTAGCAGGTTCTGTATTTGATTTCAGAACTAAATTGTTTAGGTACTATGGTATGATGAATTACAATTACTGTTGATTGTATCAGCAGCATGGCTGAGAGGGTAAATATCTGGGAGACCCTGATCTCATTGTCTGATTTCAACCCGCACCCTGGTCATTTTGGTGCATATTGAAGAAGCTGCTTTACAATGATTATCTCTGCTTGGTAGCTTGAAGCAAATTCAGTGTACAATATAAAAAAAATCCAGAAACATTGGATCACAGTATTAAACTCCTAAGCAGGTGCGAATTGAAAAGTATACAATGAAAAGTGCAAGGATCATTCAACAGTTAGCTTCTGATGCTGCCTGGTGCAAGAATAAAGTAAATATGCACTATATCAGATATATACAATTACAGCACTGCGACTTACAAAAATTTTGCCATCATTTTTGAATGTTAATCACAAATTTTTAACTAAGCTATACTACCTGATTACTGTGTCAACTGTTTACCTGTACTACATTAAGAGGACAATCACAATTAACTAGACCTTACTAAAGTCCTACCAATAATGTACCACTATTACTCATTAGCAAATGATACGGATAAAACAGACAGGTTGTTGAATATACTGTACTTCTAAATACTGGTATATATACTACTATTATTGATAGGGAGTGACTACTTCAATGAGGTCTGAGAATAAACAATGAGGAATATTCATGGACACATTTTTCATTTACTTTTTTAAGGGTCAAGATGAAGATTACGGTTCTAGTTGGGGCTAGTTTTAGAATAATTATTTGATTTTAGGCTAAAGACACAATTAAAAAAGTGGATAGAAATTTCCCATAAAATAAATCCTTCCTTAATTATATCAGGTAATCAGGGTAGTAACTGACTTTAATGACTGTAGGCTACATCATTTTCATAGTCTTCCGTCCTTTTGTTTATCAGAATATGTTGAAGTTTAGAACAAATAAAACAATAGATGTAATCTAAAATAAATCTATTGATATTCCTCACACACTGGATTGACAAGCTGGTACAAAGGCATAGCCAGGGACACCTCCACCTTCCCAATCGAAATGCTACCAATGATAAAAATGATGACAACAAATCCTATTGTTTCTTCAGTTTTAGTTGTTTTTTAGCATACCACGCACAATAGTACTGTACACATGTTCAACAGTAATTAACAATAGTATTAATATTGACTACCAGTATATACCAAGGGGGCTCAGGCTCCTCAATTCAAATTTTTGCCAACCAATTTGAAAGTTTAACCCAGGAGAAATTCAAGGTTTTTGTACGAAAATTTGCAATCTAAGGCCACAGTATAAATATCATACATTATGATTAAATATCATATATCAAGATTAAATATCATATATCATTAAATATAAATATCATACAGTAAATAAAAATATCATATGGTATGATATTTATACTGTGCTAAGACCTTACTGCTAAAATTATTGCAGAAGGCAATGTACCTGGTTTCTCCCTACCTGGGCCAAGTCACCTACAAAATTTAACCCCAAAATGCTAGGTTTTAAACGTGAATTGTAAGTAAAGGGAGGACTAAACAATTTAATTTTTTTAATTGGGTTTTATTTTCAACTCTTAGAAATTTAGTTCAGTTAAATCATAAATGGCTCCAAAAACATACAAAATGAAATCCAAATGGCATTAAAATTGCTATTTCTTTCCAAAAAAAATTACCAAATCGCCCAGCGGCTGGACTTCACCTCCATTTGTGACATGTTTGAGTTACAGTACACTGGTACAGTAGTTTGCTAACCACGCCTCCCAAATTTAACCAATTTTTTGAAAATATTTTACCTTCTCGTTCAAGTCCTCCCCCTTCAGCAAAATCCTGATTACATACCAACTAGGCCACGACCTCTGATCTTCTATTCTAGGATATCTTTATCCCCCCATATAAGTCCATCATTTTGAAAATGTCTGATGATGTCAATGCATGTGATCCCCCATCCCATAATTAAAAATCCTGGCTATGCCTATGAAATACTCTGAGTAAAATAAGCTGTTCCAAAATCTATATCATGTCCAATCACTTTATCTCTGGCATTCTGTTTCTGGGTAGGCAACTGCTTCAAAGCTAATCATATCATGATGCGTACTTGTGTAGGCAGTCTGTGACGCACTAGACCTCGATGACCCAATTTCTTATTTCGCAAAGCTGCTGCAACGAAAAATCGGGAGGTGTTTTGAGATTGCCATCTCGTGATAGCGTATATGTAAACAAGTGACCGCAAAAGCGCGCACGTACAACAAACAACACCGAATTATAATTATTTCTGTTACTTACAAATAACGTACGTAGCCGTCACGCAGACTGCGAAACCCAAACTCGCCCTGTGGCGTTGCTAAGGATGTGGCACCCGGAGCGGAATTTCGTGATGTCACCCTTTTTCGGCCAAAACAAAAATATGTGCAGCCCAAAAAAAAGTTTTCGCCGTAAAATTTGTGGGTTTTCGGTCCAAATGAGGTTGGAGGCCAAACAAAATGAAACAACAAGGTCTTCACCACAAACCAGTGGGGTTATGGTTTCACATCATGCTATGGTGTCACTGCAAATGGTGTCACCCGGCGCGGGCAGCCGCTCCCCCTCCTAGAGACGCCAGTGAACTCGCCTGTTCGATTTATTTATTTATTTCACGTCCAAGACGTAAGGAAGGCGCAAAAAACACATTGAGCGTTATAGCATGAGATGCGAAAGCATTAAAATGCAAACGATATACCAAAACTACTTAAGTAACACGACTACATGCATGCACCACCTTGCAAATATAAGTAAAATTAATGTGACGTAACGAAAAAGTTTTCAAAAAATGCTGACCAGTAGGCCTACAGTACCATTTTCAATTCAAAATACGCAATTTATGTTTTTAAAATTGTCATGAAATTTTGGTCATAAATAATCACGTTTCTGAAAAATGAGAAAAACTTACGGTACTAACACGAGTATTTACAATTAACATCAATTTATACAATTAAAAAGATATTATATACATTATGTACACAATTGCTTAACA
Organism: Trididemnum nubilum; assembly: GCA_963965965.1. Taxonomy (NCBI): domain Eukaryota; kingdom Metazoa; phylum Chordata; class Ascidiacea; order Aplousobranchia; family Didemnidae; genus Trididemnum; species Trididemnum nubilum. The sequence continues at coordinate 39,037,407 of OZ014476.1, forward strand.
TGAAGCAACATTACACTTACGATTAGCTTATCATAAAAATTCAGCTATTGATATACGAGTAGGATTATAAATTTGTTTTTATAGTTTTATTTTATTTTGAACTAAGTATGGTTGAATGTTTTGAAGGAAAGATTGAACATTTTTACTCTTTTTGGCATTCTTTGGTAACTGATTCCATACCCTAGGGCCCCAAAATTTCGCGGATTGTTTGCTAACTGTGAAGGTGCAAGAGACGGGAATAATTTTTTGAATTGCTTCTTGTTACCACATTTTTACTCTTAGCAGTAAAGAAAAAGTTTCGAAATATTTTTGGTAGAGATTTTTTGTGGTAATTATACATAAATAAAGCACTATTTTTTATCAAACACTGATATAAAGTAAGAAATTTAGTGTTATTAGAGGTTACTAAGGCTTTATGTGTTTTTGTTGTTTTTTTGGAGGGGATGTGACGATCAAACATGTTATTGAATTTGTTACAGACTTTTTGAATTTTGTTTACAATGACTTTGTTACCATGAAACCAAGTGGTTAAACAGTAGTTAATGTGGCTATATATCATGGAATAATATAGAATGTGTAAATATTTATTAGTTAAATAAGATCGAATTCTCAAGCATTCGCCGATTTTTCCAACCGGACTACATTCTAAAATGAAATTTATGTTGATACCGCAGTTTTTTTTGTTTTTTGTTTGATTTAGGGATAGGAATCGGCATAACGTAGCAAACGATTCGCTTAATTTGCCGTTTACTATTTGTTCCGTAAATTGTGCCCGTATTATCGAAAATAGTAGAAGTCAAAATGTGAACCGAACCGCTCATCGTGCCTGTTAAATATTAACGCTCAATTTTGCTTGTACTGGCGCGACCGACTTAGCGTGTATAGATAAATAAGTGACATTCTGGAAACCGGAAAATTGTATTGTTTTAGTTTAAGAAGTGTACAAAATCAAAGCACAAACCTTTTTTATGACGTATTTGCTGAAATTGCTAGAAGCAATATGTTTACGAAGCATGAATAACCCTTGGGAAAAAAAATGTTTTGGGACTGTAAAAAGAATAGTACAGTACTACGTTGGGGATGACATAAGTGCGTTAACTTGATTGAAGTATTCGATTCTCTTTAACCCCCGTTGTTTTTTCATAACAAATACCTGCCCCGCATTGGAAATTGAGTGACCAGCTATTCGGAAAACAACGTGATGACTAATTTGTTTTTGCTGTTGTTATGCTTTATCAACTAGGCTTTATATATCGGAGACCCACATGTCTAAATTATTGTAGTGTTTTGTGCATTCAGCGAGCGGCTGATTTTAACCCCAGAGCGATTTCGCTTTTTAATCCAAGCCTTATCCACTTTGGAAGTGATCTACCACGGGCGCTGTATTCCGGAGCTGATGCAGTTTGTCAATAAAGAATTTTTGGGAAAAATCAGTGTGTAGTTTTGCTTCAAAGACGGACGGCGCGGATCGAGAAATCTACGAAGTTAGTTTCTCACGAGAGTTTAAGGTTGTGTTTTACGGTTATAACGCAGCCAGTTCAAGACACGGTTGTCTTGAACACTATTACTCTTATTACTTTACTACTAAAAGATGCTTCCCGAAATGTGTTAAGTATTGTTTGATCGAGTGCTCATTCAGAGATTGAATTTTTCCTCACAAACAACTCATCAGCTTGTTCTTCTGAAACAAACACGGCGGTATGTTCTAGCCTTGTGAAAACCACACCATAATTCTTTCCGAAAGAAGCTGGAGGTCTGTCTATAGTACCGGAAAATAGTCGGAGATTCCCCGGGGAAAAAGTCTGAGATTCATAGGGAAAAAGCTGAGATTCTCCGAGATTGCATACCAACTAGTTTGTCAACCTTCGCAGCGCCGCAATTAGAGAAGGTGTGTAAAAGCCAAGTTTTTTTCTTCCGGAGGAGGCGCAAAAAAAAATTAGCGATTTTTCTCACTTGATTTGTACCTGATGCGATGTATGTGTGCGAGTATATGTATGCAAAACATCAAGTCTTCGACAAATTAGTTGGAACCTTAGAAAATATAGTGGAATGTCTTTAAGATTTGTAGTACTATAGTTTGATTAAGCTGTTTTTCTTCTTTTCAACCCACCCCGTATTTTATTATTTAGAAACATCATTTGCACTTCATCCTGCTTATTTTAACGAAGATAACTGTATCACTTGATTTGATACTGTCGAGTGTAAACTGATGAATATATTTCATTTTCAAACCATTTTATTGTGCAAAAAAATTTGTTCAGAGCTGGTGAAAAATGCGCATCTTTTGCAACAAAAACTTCTATAAAACAAAGGTGGGTAACAATATTTGGCGAGAATGAACTAAAATTCGATATACTATACATACATACTGCACATCACGAAAAATGCTCCAATGAAAAGGGCAGAATGAAGTGAAGTCTTTAACGTGTGTATTGATTCATAGGCGTAGCCAGGGGGTCCGCCCACCCTCCCAATCGAAATGCCACCATTATGAAAAAAATGACTTGTTTCTTCAGTTTCAGTTTCTTTTAGCACCTTCGCCTACCACAGTGCACGCGTACAACAGTAATTAACAATAATATTGACGACCAGGGCGCCCGGGCCCCTCAATTCAATTTTTGCCAACCAATCTAAATGTATAACCCGAGTAATATTTACGGTTTTTGTTTTAAAAGTTGCTACCTCAGGCCCTCATCTAACCTTTTTACGAACGTACCGGCAATGCTATAACCAGGGCCGGGTTTACCATATGGCACAGTGCCAGCGGCCCGCGCTCAGATGGTAAGACTTTTTTTTAGTATTCACCTATATTTGGCAGGAAGATGGTGCGATAATCCTCAAAGTAGCAGGTGCCCCGCGCAATGTAAATCCGGTCCGGGAATGACATTACTAGTATGTAGAACCATCTATTGTACCATTTTTCAATAGCAATTCACTTCCACCACGCCAGTTTTTATGCAAAAAAATAGTTTTGAAAAAAATTTAGCTAGGGGAAATGCTCAATGTTCATGGAGCAAATTATTGAATTTGAATTGAGTGGGCCTGGGCCCCCTGGCCGTACATGTACTCCTATAACTGGTTAATTTCATGCAGTAGCGTACGCAGGATTTTGAAAAGGGGGGCAGGAACTTCAGAAAATTTGAGAAGATCAGAAATCAGTCCGATTTTTTCCCCGAAATTAGGTGAAGTGCAAAAAAAAAGGTCTTCACTCAAATTTGGTCCGATTTTTTGCCCAAACTCTGGTGCAAGCCTAAGACAAACGCACAAAACATACCCTTTGTGTAATCAAAGCTTCCGCCCTACTTGCAATGGGGGGGGGGGCCATGCCGCAATTTTGCATGCTATTCTATGCTAAATATACTATCCTGGCAACCCAAAGGGGCGGGCCATGGCCCAATGGCCCTCCCCTAAATACGCCCCTGATTTCATGGCAAAACAAAAATCCCTTACTTCCACATACCTGGGCCAAATCGCTTACAAAATTTAACACCAAAATGCAAGATTTTAAACGTGTTTCGAACTTAAATTGCAAGTAAAAGGAGCATTGAACAATTTAATTTTTTCCAATCGGCCTTCAAATGTTAAATATCTAGTCCTTTCAACAGGGCCACCGAGGGGGGGCAGGGAGGTACAAAGACCCCGGGGCCCATGGACTTTGGGGGGCCCATAGAATTTCGGTGAATACCTCTTTTTCTTTTTTTGTGTTTTTGTTTTGGAGATTTTGATTTCGACCGAAAAAACCGTTAGAATTTCGGTGAAGACCTTTTTTTTTTTGGAGATCACTTGATTTTGACCGAAGAAACCGTTAAAATTTCGGTGAAGACCTTTTTTTTTTATTTTGGAGATCACTGGATTTTGACCGAAGAAACCGTTGAAATTTCGGTGAAGACCTTTTTTTTTTCTTTGGAGATCACTGGATTTCGACCGAAGAAATCGTTAGAATTTCGGTGAAGACCTTTTTTTGTTTTTGGAGATCACTTGATTTTGACCGAAAAAACCGTTAGAATTTCGGTGGAGACATTTTTTTTTTTGAGATCACATCATAATTTGGACAAAACTGCGGCATTGTCTCCGTCTGTTTTGGAGTTCAAAAAAAAAAACGGAATTCCGTCACATTTGAGCTGGCCCCGGGCCTACGTTCGGCTCTCGGCGCGCCTGTCTTTCAAATGACTCTAAGCATGTCTAAAAGGTGATCTATTGGCATCAAAATAGCTTTTTTTTTTTTCAAATTACGAAAAATTGCCCCCAGACCTCCGTCTGTGGTGTGTTTGAGTAACAATAGTTTACCCAGCACGTCTTCCAATTTAGACATTTGCTCTTTTTAACTATTATTTCAAGTTTTCTTCCTTTAACAAAATCCTGCTCAAGTGCCAAAACACGGCTTCTGATCTTCCATTCTGCTATGTCTTTGCCCCATAAAGCTCCTCTTTTGAAATTGTTTGATGACGTCATTGCATGTGCTTTGCCCCACCCCAATCAAAAATCCTGGCTACGCCTATGTAGTGACTAATGAATGCTTGACTTCCCGAAAATAGTAATAAGGATTGGGCATGGTCCAAGACCAGGGCCTGCCATCTCATAGGCAGTCGATACGGCTTCGCTCAGTGTTTTGCTGGCGCAATAAAATCGCTCTGATATTCCGGAGATGATATTGTTCATTTGGAACCGATCAGTGGTCGAGTGGATAGAGCATCTGCTACTGAAACGGTACATTTGGATTCGATATCCGGTCGGGTTAAACCGAACACTATAAAAATTTTAAGACATTCAGCCATAAAAACAGACAGCGTGAAGCCTCCATCGTGTGCTCTAGACTGCTGATAGACAGATACGCAGGTGGCACTGCTTGACTCGAAGACGGAAAAGGTCGCTGTCTCTTGGCCAAAGCAACGTGATAAATAAAGATGTACAGTAATTGCAATTGATTGCAAAAACGGTTAACATAAGTGGCATCAAAATTTCGGCAATGCGCACCAGGTCAATAACCATGAGTTGGGTTAGTCAGAAATCTCCTTAGTACTGGGCAGCTGGCTGGTGCATTTTTAAAGTTTTGGCTGATTTCTCAGCAGTTTTATCAGACTAAATCGTAAGAGTTTTTCAGGATTTTAGTGTATTCGGAAACGATTCACTGTTTAAGGCTGGACGTAACGGTACTCTGGGTTCCTGCTGTCACTATCGGTAAGCCAGTCACGTACGCATAAAAATGCAGAAATTCTCGCGAGAGGAGAGGCCGATTTTCAGTACTGATTTGCATATGGTGCATGATTTCTTCAGGAGTATCTTCAAACGTCTTCATAGCAATCATAGCAATGTAATACGTGTGCTGATTACTTTCTAAAAATTTTTGTTCAAAGTAGAAGCGTTCGTTGTCCCAAAACACAAGCTGAAACAAAAAACGTATGGTAATAATTTACGGAGCTTCTATGTGTTTTACATCCTTTATTTGTCTCTTTTTTTTTTTATTTAACCAAACAGCTTTCATTTATTTGCAAAAACTCTACTAAATTGAGAGTTATTTGAGCCAGTCTAGCTGACGGGCTTTGGTATCAAGCGAAACTCAAGTCCTGGACTGTGATCTGAAATTTTTCCTTGACAATTTAATGTTTATTCTACAAAATTCGCAAAAAACAAACTTGAACCACTGCTTATGGCCTAGTTTTTTTTACTATCCAGTTTAGTAAGCTCATCCTAAAACAGTTTTGTTTTACAGTCCGCAGGTTTTGAAACTGGGAAAGAGGTTCTGGCTACTGATGGTGTTGGACTGCACACTACCGAGTCTGAGAGAGTTAGATTTCTGTCATCCCTTCCTTTTCGATATGCTAAATTGTACAATTTATTACAAAAAAATATTACCTTTGTATGAATGGTGTAAATAGTAAAAAGCCAGAGAGGGTGGAAGAAGTTTTCCTGGTGGGCAGAAACCAACGCAAAAGACCGGCTGTGGTGAAAGTAATCGATCATTCCACATTTTCCAAACATGCAGACAAGCGCAAGATAAGAGGCATCCACATAACAATGGTGTTTCATTTGCAAAAACAAACTAATCTCAGATGGCAAAACAATACCTAAATAGAAGAGCTCCATGTCAAGTTTGTGATAGGTTGCAGTGTTGTAATGAAATTGCTGATTATATTGAATAAATATAAACCTGATAGGCCCATAAACAACAGATTTTTTGTTTTGTTTTCATAGGCCTATAAATAATAATTTCAAAAAATGGATTTTTTCAAAAATCTAAAAGCGCGATTTTTCTAGCAACAAACCCCCAAAAAACATTTTTTACAGTACAAAACTGCTGCTAGCACCTCGCAAAACTGATCAAAATAAATTCAGGTGTATACAATTGTTAATTCTCCAGTAGTTTTAATTTGAAAATTGCAGTAGCATTTCATTTACCAAATTAATTTCTCAGAAGATGGCAAAATAACTTTTTGCTCAAGTCAGAGTTTTGATGTTCACCAGTTGTTCCCAAAAATAGCAGTACATCCCATTTATGACTAGTTACAACAGATTCAAATCAATTAATAATAATTTGTCAGGGGTAGAGGTACTACACTTACTTGAAATCCTGACTCCATTCCTAAACTGCATAGAATGGGCTGGACTGCTTTTCCACATGTAATAAGCAATGCAGAAGAGCAAGCTTAAAGTATGTTGAAAGTATGCAAGTGTTTTCAAGAACAGTACCCACACCAACACATACAACACAATGTTTAAATCATAGAGAATAAAATCAGAAAGTATAAAGTAACAAAATAGGAGCAACGATAGCAACCATACTATTTTGATCAAGAACAAAATCATGAGGTAATCAAATGAAAAGCTTCATTGGCACAAACTTTGGTTCAACAGTGACACTACAGGCTATTACATAGCAAAACAGACAGACCAATTATTAACGAAACAACCAAGACATCTATTAAAACAATATTGAAACAAAATTGAGTCAAAAATTAGGTTCACATAATTAGTTATTGGTATACCACACTAATCAAGTTAATCCTAAGTCAACCGAGCAATTGCTTTTGTAGCAGTATCCTAGATTGTTCAAATTTTTTATTGGGTTATGCACAATACCAAATAAGGCATATTGGGGGGTTAAAACCAGCCTAATCAATGGCAATCTACTGTATCATTGCAGCATATTGGGGGGTTAAAACCAGCCTAATCAATGGCAATCTACTGTATCATTGCAGCATAATTCAAATAAAATGTTAGCATTATAATTGAGCAGGTGTGCAGGGATGCCTATTTTCAGTACTTAAATTGTAAAATTTTGCATAGGGGGACGCTTTTGCAGCCTTGACCAAACTTCAATAGAAATTAGGTAATTTCGTCCCCGCAATTGAAGTGTTTTTTCCCCAAACCAGATGAAGACCAAAAAAATAGGTCTTCCCCAAAAATTGAAGTGTTTTTTTCCTGAAATAAAGTGAAGACCCAAGAAAAGGTCTTCACCGCAATTTGGGACTATATTTGGCCGGAATTTGTAGGATTTATTAGTGCTGGCTGGCTCTTGATTATTTTATCATCCAGCGCTCAACTCTTGATGGGTGGACGTCTAAATCTCAATGGGGGAACGCTAACTCTTGATGGGGGGACGAGTCCCCCCTACAATTTAAGTACTGCCTATTTTGCAGCCTACCAAGTAATCATTTCTTGCAAGATTCTTGTTTTACAATAAGATCCATAAAGCATATTCAGGGATATCTAGGCAACTTGGGCAGTGGGCATATTAAAAATTCTTTACAAAAAATTTAACTATTTTTATGTTTGATGCTATTTTTGTTTAGTTTTGATTGTTAATCGGATAGTTATTAATTAGTAATTACAAAGCACTTTTTTAAGCATCATCACTATCTACACAAATTACACTACCTTAAGTGAGGACTAAAGGCAAAATTAATGGGGGGATCCAAAGTTAGGCCAATCATACTAAATTGCCATGGACTTCATCCTTCTTGAGCCAGCTGTTCTGTAGATATACTGCTTCAAACACAATGTAGGGGTCTCCATAAAATTAATTTTTATTGGCAACCCTTACGTTTTAGTGTTGTAGACTAGTTACGTAGACCTAAATTATGCTGTACATAAGTTGATGTAAGTCTCTATGGCCCAGCCTAATTATGGCCTTGCCTTAGGATGGCATCAAACTGAGATGGCATTGCCAGTGTTATCAATGTCAGAGTTGCAAACAAAAATTAAATTTATGGAGGTCCCTATGTTGTGTTTGAAGCATAATAACTCTTGAACAGCTGGGTCAAGATGGATGAAGTCAATGCCAATCTAATCTAAAATGATTGGCCTAACTTTGGATACCCCCATTGATTTTGCCTTTAGTCCTTGTTTAAGCCTACCAGCATAACTCAGAAAAAGGTCTGAGGTAGTAGCAATAGAAACTCTTGCAAAACACTTTGGGAGTGAGTGATAATTTTACCGAAAAATTAATTTCAATTTTACCAAAAAAAGTTTTTAATATAAGGAAAATAAAATTAAAATTAAAAAAATTTACTTTTGGCAGTGGCTATTTGCCACTAGTGGCAAAATAGCCACTTCTTTACTTATTTTAAGGGTTAAGATTGTGATTAACGTAAGAGTTTGGATTACGTTTGGGGTTAGTTTGAGAGTAAGGGTTCTAGTTTGGGGTTGAAAGTTCAATTTGGGTCAGAATTAATCAAAAAGTAAATAAAATTTTGAGAGAGGCTAAGACAAGGGTCATAGTGAAAAGAAAATTAAAAAAAGTAGATAAAACTTTTTTGATGAAAAGTTGCTTTCAAACACTCTTCCTGGTTAACACAAGAACAAAACAAAGCAGTTGCCTGGCATATTTTGCCGATATTTTAAAATCCTCTTTGGTAGTAGACCAGAATTTTGCTAAATCTTGAAAATCTGTCCTAGTTTAGCCAGCACTTAAACAGCAAAATAGTGGATGGGGGAGATGCTTCCACAGCTGTAACTGGACGCTTTGTGGAATGAAAATGTTTCAGGGCAAAAAAATAGAGATATTCACTCTCAAAAAAGGTAAAAAAATGCCAACATAATCTAATAGGCTATTTTGTCCAAACGTTTGGTGCAGACCAGAAAAAAGATTTTTGAGTTCAAATCAGCTAGGGAACTTTCTTTCTGTGGGAGACGCTAAATTTCAATAGAGAGACATGTCCTACAGTAGTCCATACAATTTAAGGGGTGTAGTTAAGTATAAACCGTCAGCTTTATTTTAGAATCTCTGTGACTCGTGTATGAGCGTGCGTGCGCTCTTGGTCCTCTCATGCGTGCACTTATTATGGTTAGGGCTAGATCTGGGGAATAGCTTAGATCAGAGAGGAGAGAACACACATGCGCTCATACACGAATCGCAGAGCTTCCAAAAATAAAGCAAACGGCTCATACTTAACAACACCCCAATTTAAGTACTGGGCCTAGATAACTTTCTTACCCTACAATTTCTTCAACAGACTTATGAGGATCAAAATGCAATGAGGCAATAATGTCAGATGTGGCTGCATTCCAGATTACAATATTATTTTTACCCTACATCTGCTGTATTCAAATTCAGAATTGTTCTTCAAAGTTTGTAACTAGATCAGATTATAGATTGTTTTTAGATTAGGGATAAGGTATTAACCAAATATAAACCTTACAATTGTTAGGGTACCATGCAGTCAGCAGCTGTAGGTTATGTCAAGGCTTTAGGTATTCCTGCATCAAGGCAGCCATCTAAGTAGTACAGTACTGTACTATTCTGTATCAGGTATTGTACAAGGTCGCTTCATTTACAAGGGCCAACATGCGGCATGACCATGAATTTGATACCGGTAACTTTTCTGAGGTTTAGGGCCGGTATACTGTACTCTGTTTGTAAAATCGTGAGTGTACGAGCGTATCCTTAGTTAATTTAACCAAATGGAGCTTGTGTTGTACACTGGTAAGGCCTTTAAGTCTAAGGTGGTATGCAGAATTTCTGTTGTTACGTTACATAAGAATAAGAAAATCGCTATCCCAACCCCAAACCTAACCCAAAATCTTGACCCAAGCTGTAGCCCAAACATTAATCCATACATGGTTAATCCTAACCCAAACTCAAAATCCAATCTAAACCCTAGCGATAATGTAAAAAATGAAAGAGTAAATGAGTCATAGAGCGCTCACTCTTTGCTCCCTTATTCTCTTCATGGGCATTATGTAACGTAACGCTAGCCACTTCCTCAAAATAAACTAAAAATACGCTCGTCCGCTTACAATTTTACGCACAGTGTACACAGGGCCTTACAGCCTTAATGTCAATCTCGCCTACCTAAAACTACACTGCAGTTTCTCTAATTTTTATGATTAAAAGCCGGACCAATAAAAATGTCATTTCCTTTGGGGGATTTTCCCTGATGTTAAAACTTAAGAGACGATATTTAAACTACTCCGTTTGTTCGCTAAAGTTAATTGCTTGTTCCGTATGGTTTATGCATAGTTGGGCAAGTTAATGCAAAACGTTAGCTTCGTTAACCACTAGTCTGTTAACAAACTTCACACCTCCGTTAATGTTAATCCGTTATTTCCAGCTTTAATTAACGGAAGTTAATAAAGTCCGTTAATTCTTAATATTTTGCGTGTAATTTACATTTTGTTCTATTCCCTTGCTTCTGGAACACGTATTGACGCGGTTGGGCTGATTGTAAGGAAATTTTTTTGCTATGGTGGTCTTTTTGTGTTTTGGAAGTTACATTTTACAGTCTAATCTAATTTCAGGATAAAAATAAGTTCAAATGCTCTAGCAAAGCTGCGATTGGAAAATCTTTGGAAATCGCGAACAGCGATAATTGCTAGACCTATGAGGCTGCAGCTTATTGTTTGCCTCAAAAAGAATCTACTTTCTTCGCTTTCTTCCATAAAACTCGTGCTAATACGCAACAAGTGCTACCAGTGCAAACTGGTTTGTACCGGTACGATGAATGAATGGTGTAAAATATTAACGATAAAAACGCTAACGAAAGTTAACCGAACTTAACGGAAGTTAATATAGTCCGTTAACAGAACTTAACGGAAGTTAATTTAGTCTGTTAACATGAAAAAACTTTTAACGGATTAACGAGTTAATGAAAAAGTTAGCTTCGTTAATAACGGATTAACGATTAACGGACTTGTGCCCACCTATGGGTTTATGTATATCCAAGCATTCATTGGCAAATTCATTGTACGTCAATTTAATTTTGGGAAGAAAATTTCTTGATTTTGATTCTTGATATTTCAACTGTGGAGTAAAAAGTACTCGAAAATTGCAATCAAGTAAAAGGTTCGTTACTGACAAAAAACTGGCTACTTGAAATAAAGTACATAATAATTAAACTTTTATAAGTATTCAACGTTTGATCTGGTTTTAATCAAGATATTGAAAATTTCCTTCTAATCAGAAAAAATTTTCCGGCCCAGCTTCCGCTATAGAGCCGAATTTATGCAATTATAGTGATACGTTTTTGACGATATTAATATTCTTTTGGTTAAAATTTGACATGTCCACTGGCAAAACAGGCTGATGCATTTTTTGCTATTTCACGCTGATTTTGTAAGAAACCACGCAAAAACGCTCTTATTCATATATAAAAATAATAAAGTTTCTATTAACCCTGACATCCAATTACACTGACCCCTCTGCAACCGCAAGTACAGGAAAGCAAGGATGGCAGTACGGTACGGTACGTTTAGAATTTGCGTACTGCGTACCTCGCACCTTGAACCGTACCGTACCAGCGTACCGTACTTCAGTTCAATTTTTGAAGCGTACCGTACCAACGTAACGTACCCGTATCATTCCAAAAAAGGGGTACCGTATCAGCGTACCGTACTTCTTAGCAAAAATTGAAGCGTACCCTACCGTATTTACGTACCGTACCGTACTGTTATTCTTGCTTTCAACTGTAGCAACTTTAACTGACTTTAAAATCACTAGTCTATAAATTAACGATCTCAATTCACACATTTAGCGTCGGCTTCAGCTGTCTTTTGCCGTTGCATACAAAAAAATCGGTGCAATATGCAAAAAGTCTGGGATTTTTAATTCAAATAGCGTACCAGCTTACCGTACCCGTACCATTACAAAAAAGGCGTACCGTACCAACGTACCGTACCGTACTGCCATCCTTGCAGGAAAGAACATTCCTGGTTTAATATTACTTGATCAATCATGCAATGTTATGCAAATTTAATTGGCGATAGATAACATAGCATGAAAAAATCGACAAAGCGCATAATAGTACTATCGCTGCAGCAAATTTCAAAAAAATTCCTTAACCTACTGCCTAAATGCTTTTACAGCAAAAAAAAAAACACGAGATAGCTTTGGCAATTTGTTTGCTGAAAAACCCAGGTGCTTCCGTCTGGCAAGAAGCTGAGCAAGAAAATAGCGTCTAGATGTGATAGCTCCAAAAATATTGATGCAAGAAAATTGTACAAAAAAATGTGATCCCGGTCTATGGTATGATCTCTGACGCCAGAGTTGCCAGCCGAAAAAGGAGCAAAAGACAACTAACTTGACTAAATTGAACAATTGCCGGTAGAAAAAATTCGAACTTTCGGACAAATTTGTGGTTCAAATTTAAAATTACAGTACTTTGTACTATTCTGCATCAAAATACCACTACTTAAGTAGCGCTACTTCATACTAAAAGTAAGCAAGTAAATGTAAAAATAGCCACAAAAAGTACTCGTTAACGGAAAAAACTAATTGAGTAATGTACTCAAGTAAAAGTATTTAGTTACTTTACACCCCTGCATTTCAACTATTTTGGAAACGTTTGAAAACCATTTTCATAACCATATTCTAAAATCTAATTATAATGTTTTTTTTTGTTTTTTTTTCACAACTGTGAGGTAGCACTTACCTCACATATCTGCTTTCCCTTAGGCTAGCGTTTCATCAACATCTGAATTCACACATAGTCTATCCTGGCAGCCCACCCAAACGTTCAAACCACACACGAGGGCAATTTCTGCACTTGAAAAAGAGGGCACGATGCATAGGCGTAGCCAGGATTTTTGATTGGGGGGGCCCAAATCCTCAAAAATTCAGCTGTCTTCACCGAAATTAAGAGTGAATTTTGGGCCTCAAGCGATTTTTCCGCCCAAAATCAGGTGATCTCCAAAAAAAAAACAAGGTCTTCACCGAAATTAAGAGTGATTTTTCGGCGGAAATCGGAAATTCGAACGATTTTTCCGCCCAAAATCAGGTGATCTACAAAAAAAAAAAAAAAAAAAAGGTCTTCACCAAAATTGAGAGAGGTTTTTCGGCCGAAACCGTTTGCTTTACTGTTTAATTACTGTTATGTGCGCAATTACTGAAAAAAAACTGCAACTAAACATCGTCAGGCTATGTTGTCATAACTTTTTGTCGTTAGTGGAGTTTTGATTGGGGGGGCCCGGGCCCCCTGGGCCTACCCCCTGGCTACGCCTATGGCACGATGACAGTTGCGGAAATTACCCTTGTGTGTGGTTTTGAAGGTTTGCGTAGGCTGCCAGGATAGGCTATGTGTGAATTCAGGTTGGCCTACTTATAAAACATTAGCCCAAGGCTGCAGAACTCGCTGCAGCACACGGGCCATAACAACACAGACCTACTTGTCGCGGGCCGCACGGTTTTGCTATTGTAGCTAAAACTAAAATCGTTACGGCGAAACAACTTGTGAACCAGAAATAGTAAAAAACAACCGTTACCTCTTTATTTGCATGCCAAAACACTTAATAGTTGTTTTTGATACTTATCGGTAGGAAAAACATATCATTGTTGTTCCATTCATCTTTTATTAGGGTGTAACCCATATCGGCTATTTTTTAGAAATAGTAACCTTTTCACGGCAGGGAGGAATCATACCAAATTATCGAAATGTAAGGTTCATTGCTAGCATTGACAGTATGTCAACAATAAACACAAATCTCAAAAAGGGCCGTATGTTTTGGAGGCCTGCAGTAGCCTAATGGGAAAGCAGATATGTGAGGTTAGTGCTACCTCACAGTTGTAGAAAAAGTTTACGTTCCACATCTGCTACGTAACTTCTTAATTATAAGGGTAATGTGATTATTCAACGCATCCATGGATTTGTAAAACTTGATTGAGAGAGCAGTAAAAAAAATTCTAGAGCTTTATTGTTTCATACTTTTGCATAAATTTGGCAGGTTCAATTTTTTAATTTAGATTTATGGCCTTGACTAGGAGAATTTTGTATTGAAAATATTTGTTTAGTTTGATTTGTTTTTGCACTGAGAATTCTGATTTAACAATCCTTTGTATTGACGGAAGTAATTGATTTTGACAAATAATCATCGCTGTTTGGACGAACTCAAAAGAAGAAAGTATACGAAATTAAAGCGTGGCCTAAATATAATCATTTGAGCAGCAAAACAAAAGATAGAATATTTTTAAGAAATCAGACTGATTGTGGACTTATAAGTTATTGATATAAACTGAATAAAAATTAGATTGAATCATTGAAATTTTTCAACGTAAATTTTAACAAATGTACTAAAAAAGTTTTCGACGCCATCGGCTCAAAAATCAAGCACAGATCATAAAAGGTAAATTTTGTAGAGAAAGCACACCCGTAATATATAATAGACTCTTTATTTAGTAGACTAGAAACAGACCAGCGGAGAAGAAAAAAGCATTAAAGAAAAAAAAGTTGGCGCTTCATGCGAAGGTTTTTGCGGTCACGCTTATTCGACTGATTTGATTGGACATATTCGTAGAACGAGTGAACCGTGAAGAAAAAAGTCACGCTGATTGGAAAAATCAGCATCTTCAACAACAGAATAATGAACCGTGAAGAAAAAAAACAAAAAACTATCCATTTCCAGTCTACTAATACAGAGTCTATGCTTATATCATGATCAAGTGAAGAAAATAAACTAAATTTATTACGACAACTAAACCGTTGCGAACAGTCGTTGATCAAGGCAATTTAATCGAACCTGTGTTGCTATTAAACATCGCTATGTTTGTTTTCTATTCGAGCCAGTTTAAAGGGTCCGGGTGAAATGGCATAGTATAGAATTACCAGTTTGTGCAATTAAAAGAAGCATCTAAATCATACAATCTTCACCATTATTACAATTTCCATTAATTTCTCTATTGTTTTTTAATAGTTATAGCTTGATCAATTTTCAGCTTTTCACAACCTAACAAATATTACAAAATGTAACGCTTTCGAGACAATTTTTAAATTAAAAATACCTTTTCTGCAATCAATGCTTCTAGTTAAAACTTAAATTATTTAAAATTATCCATCAGGGATATCTACAAAGTACCTTTATAAATATTGTGAAAGCACATGGCTGCAAGGCTTCAACAATGGCCTATGGCTAAGTGTCGTAGCAGAAATACTCGTAGAAGCTAGCTCCGTGCCGTCGCTACGGGGGGGGGCTAACGACTGCTTGTATCTCCCATTTAAGTTTACTCAAAATTCGTTTTTGGAACATCACGTAACGACACGACAACAGACAATAATGGAAAAAGGAATGATAACGTTCAAAAATAATTCTCGTTTGAAGTTTTCTTGATTCTTTGCAAACTTGCTGGCCATTAACTGCTGTGCATAAACGTGACGCAATAATTCCTCTTAATAACACGCTTTTACGGATGTGTCGCGAAAGAAAGATATAAGCCTAGAGAATCGTTACCGGTACCAATACTTCGTTAGTGATTATGACCTGAAACAATATGTGAAAACGTGAAAACATTTTTTTTAAATACCAGCACTGCTGTTTGTGTTTTTTCAGAGCACATTCAAGATTTTTTAGGTCGCGGTCAGTGGCGCAACCAGGGGAAGGGGCTAAGAGGGCTTCAGCCCCCTTTATCCAAGTCATTTAGAAGATTTTAACCCAAAAATACAAACGTTTAAACATGTTTTGGACCTGAAGTATAAGGGGGAAGGCGGGGAAGGGGCTGGGCAATTTAACTATTTTAATAACTTTTGAATTTTAGCAATTTACTCTAGTTGTTCATACGGCTTCAAAAACTGTGAAATGTGATTGAAATTGCGTTAAAATAGCTATTTTTGTCGCAAAATTGCAAAAATCGTCCAGCAGCTGGAGGCTCTGCTACCCCAGGCTCCCTCTGTCATACGCTTGAGTTGTATCAGTTTATTCAGCAAGGGGCCTAAATTAGACAATTTTTGTTCAAAAAAAAATGTTTTTAGTTCAAGTCCCCTGTCTTTTACCAAAACCCTGGTTGCGCTTCTGGTCTTATTCACTGCTGCAGATAGATTTTTCAAGTGATTATATGAGCCGGATACGAAACTAGTTAAGAAACGCTGCCGGCCTTATACGTCTCTTTTTTCAAACATGAATACAAAATTGTTAAAATAGCGCATAATTTGTAGCCGTAAAAAATCAGTTTTTGTGTGGAAAAGTTCCATTTATTTCAGTGTCCCCCTCTTTCGACTAGTGCCCCCTCACTTCGGTTGCTCTTGCGACGACGCTGAGTTAGCTGGAGCCCAATTTGAAAAAAAACAGATTTTGGCTGGCAACACAGCAGGGAGCTGTTTTTAACTTTGAAAAAATCTTTTAAACGACAAGTTGTATGAAAATTGAAATTCGGCCGATTTTTTTCTTATATTTTGCCATTTTGGTCATGATTATCATGTATTTTTGAAAAATTTCAGAAATACTGCAAAATACGCATTTTTGTTTTACGTTAGATGTAATAAAATAAATTGTAACACTTTTGCACTTTCGTGTTTGCCGTCGTCACCACAATGGCATTTCTGGTGAGATGTTCTTATGCAATGTTATTTTTTGCTGCTTGCATTCAAGCAGATAATTGCATTTATTCATCTTATTCACTATTTGGTACCAAGACACTGTATCGAGAAGTGAAAAGACATTTTCCTAACAAGCATCCTAGAGGTAAGAAAATTTGATCTACTTTCGAACTTAACTTTTTTAAAACACGCTTTACGTTGAATATGTCTACGTATGGGGGACTATCTAAGACATCATAATGCCGTAACAAATGATAGGCCATAAAACTCAAAGCACCAGTTAGTTAAAATGACCCCCCGTGGTGCTGCACCGCGGCCGGTCATTTTAAGTGTTGTAAAAAAATGTTCCTCTTAAGTCTCAATTCAGTCCAGTTTTTGAAGAAAATGACAGGGACATGTATCGATGTCGTCGTATCGATGGGCCGGAACTTGAGAAAAAAAGAATATTTTTCCGCAGTTTTAATCAACTAACTTACGATTAATATTGAAACCATTATTTGCTCGATTTGAAATAAACCGATGACGTCATCAGTAGCCACTGATTACTTCATACTCAAAGGTTGCTTTTTTTGTGCAGCACTAACTATATTTTTCGCTTAATTATTTGATATGCACTTAGTCTAGACTGAAGACTGGCTTTAACTTTTTTTTTGTAGTGCTCAGTAAAGTTAACCAAAGATTGAGCTACACTGTTGTAGAATGAGCGCAAAATGTTGCATTTCGGGACTGGAGGCAAGACGTTAATCACACCATCAAGAAAAGCTTTTGGTTTTGTATTAAGGGTGTAAATCTATTGGAATCTGGATGTTGATTCGTCATGGTGCAAGATATCCAGGGTCTGATGAAGCTGAAACGCAACAACAAGTCGAAAATTTTGCAAAAACTTTAAATCAAACAGGAAGAGCTACGCTGTGCCACAATGACTTGGAAGTGAGATGTTTCGAACTCATTTTTTCTTTGAAACCTAACCTGAGCTTATCTTAGAGAGATAACTGCGAAATTTTTCTAAATGTGCTTGTTTAAAAATGAACAACATAAATTCGTGCAAAATTTGAAGGTGACTTTTAGCAGAGTCAAACTGATTAGTTTAACAATTTTGCTCCAACTGCAACTTCGCGCGTTAAATTATCAACAATAACTTATGATGTATACAACGGTTAATCCAATTCAATCCTCTGGTTAATTGTCCAGTAATCAGCTACTTACAGTATATTGTGTGTAAGGAGTTACGCAACTGGCGGGCGTGGAGCACAAAATACGACGACAAAAATCTCACTCGTTACGGATACAATGAGATGAGAGGTTTAGCGCGCCGAGTTAAAAAGACATTCATCTCTCAGTATTTTAAGACATGGAACCACACCAAAACTGGAATTTTTGAGTAAGTCTATCAAGATTGGATCGGTTTGGACTGCAATATTCTAAGGGGAGCGAGTATGTTTTGCACCTAATCAGCAGTTACCATATTGTAAATTTTTATTTGCTTATTTTTGCTACTAACGGCGACGAATGACGCTCTTTAAGCATCTCAAAGGGGCATTCATGTCAAGTTTTTCACTATTGATCACAATGTCGGGAAAATCCTAAAATGCATTCTCACCAAACTTGAACTTTGTACGTCTTGCAATTTTTAAGATATTGCAGTTCAAAGTTGACAAATTTTTTCTCACTTCAGCGTTGACCTTTTGTCAGCATTGTGACAGAAAAGTAACTTTTGAAAAGTCGGCATACATTTGCTAGAAAAGCAGCTGACTGTTTACTTTATTTTGGCAACAACACTGACGCAAAACATTAATTGAGAGTTAGGAACATTCAGTAATATTTTAATTTTTTTTCTATTCGGCAACCTGGACAAATTTTCTAAGGGGAAAAAGCATAAGGGGAAATTTAAACTGTTAAATCTTGAAAAGAAAAGGTGGCGTAAAGCTTAAGTTTAGTGAAGTTACTTCTAAGATTTTTTGGAAGCAAACCGAACAAAAGAATTTTGACTTCCGTAAATCCCCTTTTAACATCAAAACAAAAGAAATAGCTATAAAATAATTTCATGCCAGGAGAAAATTGAATTAAAATGCTTATGCTAACCATCGTGATTATGATGTATACCGAACAAAACAAACATGCGGTCAAGCATCAAGTTGTACAATTTAATAATTAATGTAGGATACTATTGGCCAGTTGGTCAAGCGGTAAAGCATTCGTTTCTAGAGCGGGAGGTCTGAGGTTCAAATCTCGGACCGATCAAATGAGACACAGTGCTGCCAACAGTTCACTATCGCTGCAAAATTTTTTCAAATGGATCTGTGTTGGCCGGGTGCAATGACGCGGAGTGGGCCACGCAAACTCGTTACACGCTTCGGAGTAATACAGCGAGTATAATGAAAGATTTGATTTATGTAGGATACTAATAATTAAATCAAAAAATGACTTCATTTTTTTAGATTTAGCTCCACGAACAAAACGCGGACCATGAAGTCGAGAAAAGCTTTTATTGATGGCCTTTTTCGATTCGGCCCATCAAAAAATGTTAACATTTTTGAGAAGCCAGTTCTCTCCCTGGAAGAGGATCCTCTAGCACCTGGATACGGTTTCAAGTGTCCTCGCTATGTTAGGGAAGTGAAAGAAAATCCAAACATCTCGGCTGAATACGAAAAATTTGTCAACGGTTTGTAACATATTAAGGGGGCAAGTGGTACATTTATCCGGGAGCAGAGTTGTAAGTCTGACTGGGCTTTTCGGATCAGGTTCGGGCTTGAGATTGACGAAATGTCGGGCTTATTACAGGATTTATACTTGCTTTCCTCGTGTTTTAGTCTTAAGAGCTACAATGCGTAGAATTGAAATAACTTGGCAACTCTAAATGACGACTTCGTATAAGCATCAGTACGATTATTATTAAACAATACACAAGTATTATTATTACTGCGTCACAATTGATGAGCAGTGCGCAGTTTTATTTTAATCATGTACAAGTAACAACCGTACACAATTTTCAGACGTAAACGTAATTTAACATTTGGGCTTTTTTGGGTCTGGTTTTGGCTTTCATCACTTTTTGTGATCGGGCAAGCTTGTGGATTCGGGCCTGCACTAGTCAGTCCGTTTACAACTCCGACCTGGGGCGCATATTTTTGCAGTGGATCTTTCTTCTATCACAATTGTTTCCATATCTCTAAAGCTGGTAATCCTGTTTTAATTCGAATCATCAGCATAAGGTTGATATCGACCATCAAGCTCGAACCATCAGCCTATTCGCAGAGTGGCCGAGAGGGTAAAGGCGTCGTTTTTACGACGATCCTACTCGCATGATTTGGGTTCAACCCGCACCCTGGTCACGTTGTTACGTCCTTGGATAAGACGCTTTACGATTATCCCTACTAGGTGGCTTCGAACAAGCAGCAAATTTAGTGGACAAGAATTCGAAGAAATTTACAGGAACCCTGGATCACTGGAAACTTTTAAGCAGTTGCGGATTCCTCTGACCATGAAGTAGTCATTGCAGTGAAAAGTGCGCGGATTGTCCAATATTCAGCGTCTGACGCTGTCCGATGACAGGAGGATAAATATGCACTTCAACAACAACAACAACAACAATAAGGTTCACTTTGAAAAAATGTCCCATGGCACGGTTTGTTGGAGTAAAAGATTTTACCGATTAATATGATTTTGTAGCGGCCGAGAATCCGTTTGATCTTCAAATTTGCTCAGGGGCACGTACAGTCCATCATCTCTGTTCTGGCGCAGAACTCATTTGCTACGCTGCTGAAAGAAAAAAACATTTTGTATCTAAGGTTATGTTTATACGGACGAGAAAATACAAAGAATATATTTCGGTCGGGAGTATGTGGAAATAAATTTCTCTTCCCATGCACTTTTTTTGTCTTTTTTTTCAAGCATCTAGCCAATTTCAGTAGTTTATAACACTGTACCTAAATGCGAAAGATGAATTTTGAAATTTTTCTCATTTTGGAGCTGTGGTTGCAAAGGTATTCAACAAATACTAAGAGATATCTCCTTAGAAATGTTTTTGGAAATCCTAAATTTGTTCTTTTATACTAAACCTCTCGAAAAAAGATCGACTAAATGATGATTATTACCTCTTTCAGTCACATCTCGTGACCAATCCAATTTTGACTAAAGTTTTTTCTTTCTGGAAGTTCAGGCTAGAAGAAAAAATTTAGGGTTCTCCAAAGCTTTTTTGGGGTGATATCTGTTTATATTTGTTGAATATCTTTGCAACCGCAGCTTCAAAATGAAAAAAAAAGAATTCAAAATATATATTTCGATTTTAGCTATTGTACACTTCCGGATTTGGCTAAATGCTTCGAGCCTTTTGACTTAATTTGTAGTGAGGAGTGGAAAAAACCTTCGTCAAATTATCCGGAGTGATAAAGCTTTATTGCATTCAATCATCTTGACAGGAACTTTACTATCGGCGGTGGCGAAGAGAGTTGTTAAACGTCTCGGTGTTCCTCGATCGACGTTAAGCAACCGGTTTTTAATGGAACTGTACCGAACTTGCTACAGCGAAAACTTTGCTAACAGATTTGCAACAAGGCAAAGACCAGTCTGGTGCAAAATTTTCAATGAAAAAGATTTAAAAAGTAAGCATTTGTCACCCACTCAATTTAGTCGCGGTTTTCATTAATAATTTATCGATGTATTAATTGGTGGAATAGAGAGTCAAGTCAGAAAACATACGTTTCGGCAATTCATTCAATGCATCAGCTGTTGTGACGTCAATGTTTCAAAAAAATTGTTTTGCTTATCAAACTTAAAAGGGTATTTTTACCGGTCTGATTAAGCGTCTCAAAAATAGCATCGTTTTTGTAACAGTGACTTCATTAGAGTTGAATCTTACTCAATTTTCGACAACAAATTGCAACAAAATTTAACCAGTCGATGACATCATCAAATGTTCAATTTTAGTTGTTTGGTGGTTGGGAAGAGAAAATTTGCAAACATTTTGGTATAGCCTGTATTCCTTTTGCAGTTCTAGAATATGCATCGGATCTCGAAGATTACCCAGAAAAAAGTTATTCTTTTCCGATTACATACCAGCAGAATTGCAATCTTGCTAAAACACTTCACGATTTTTTGAAAAACTCGGAGAGGCTTGATGACCCACAAGAACCTTCTTTTCATGGTGTGTTCAAGTTTGTTTCGAGCCGTGCCATTTTTACTCTTGGTGCTACTTTCGGTCTGTATGAAGTAAGTTGTAGTTCGTATGACAATGTATTGCGTTTCTGTACACGCCTGTATAACATCAACGTAAACTAATGAAAAAGAAAAAAGATAGCATAACTCTCGAATCTAGATCTCCCAATAACATGCAATTCAAATGGAATTGTAGAACCTCTGTCTCTCCAGTCCCTTAGCCCTCAAAAACGGACCAAACCTATAAAGAGCAAAACTGACTCTAAGGTACACTTTGTTTTTTATCAGAACCGGGAGATTTTAAGGCGGGCTGTAGTCGAGACCAACTCGTCCGAGACCGAGACCGCAAAATTTTTCTGAGATCAAAAGCGAGACCGGTCTCATTTGCTTCTACGTTAATTTTATGATTATATGATTTGAGGCAGATTTATAGTCAGATGACAAATTGCTTCAGTCTAAGTGATTACGTCATCAAAACATTTTTTGACATCAATTTATTTAGATTTTCGCTGAAATTATTTTTGAAGAGTGCCTTCAACTAAACTTAATGCCTCTTACTCGAAGATCGGAGCATGACCACCTTTATTTTCTTCAGGAATGACGTGTCAATAAAACTGACTAAAACGTAATTTAATACATATCAAAAAAATACATAAAAAGTTTATTGTGTATTTGAAGTACCGCATAGACGTAGCTACGAAGAAGAAGCCAGGATTTTTAACTTCCGGAGGGGGAGGCATTTTCAGACGCGCAGCTACGATTATGTTAAGAAGAGGCTTAAACCAAATAATAAAATTTTTTACCCGAACAATATCTTATTTCGTCGTCACTTAATCGTATCTCTGCCGGAAGTTCGCCCCCGGTCGCAAGGAAGGAGAGCTGAAGCCACAACCCTTCTTTTTGCGTACCTGATCGTTTTACATTTGGTCTATACATCACGAACAAACAAAATTTACCAATTTTTAAGTAGTTCGTTTATTCGCTGTCGAGAAAGTGAAAAAAAATATAGGTTATTACCACTGTTATCGACATGTAATCACTTTTTTTTTATAAGAACAGGAAAGTTTTGAGTTGTGACTGGCTGTTCTTGGTTTTTTGCCGATTTTTAGCTTCATTTGTTTTTAATTATTGAGAGCATCGATGTCAATTTTAGCGACCATATTTATAACTGTTTAATTCCCAATGCTCCGTCTGCTTGAGTAAAGGCTTTTTGCTGCTTTTGCGGCATTGTAAAATCACAAAGCGAAAAGACAAGCTTTTTTCAACTGTTGTAAACAACTGCCCAAAAATTTTTCTGTTACTTGCGCAGCGCTCTATAACCTCAAAATAGTAGCAATTTTGCTCACAAACCCAAGAAAATCACTGAAATTTCATCGTTTGAATCGGTACAAAATTTAGTTTTGAATCAGTGCAAAATACGTTTTGAATCAGTAAAAAATCAAGAAAACACTATTTTATGTGACTTGCAAAAAAAATCTTACCCGGTCTCGAGACCAATTTTAAGCTACGAGACCAAGACCACAACCTTTTGAAACTGGTGAAGTAGAGTCGAGACCAAGACCTAGACCACAAAAAATTGATCTCGAGACCTACAGCTCGAGTAGAGACTGGCTATTCCTAAATTTCCACAAGTTTTCAGCCTCATTTGTTTTTAACCTTATTGGAGGATAAATTGACACACATTAGTACTTGCTTCGTTCAAAGTTTTCTTTTGTGTTAGATCATGATTGCTGTTGGGCAAATCAACAATTGGTAATACGTGAATTTAATTGGTTTAGGAACTAATGACATCACAGTTAAAGGCTTTACAAATCTGCTTCATTTACAAACTATACTTATCACAAGATAAGCATCATTGATAAAAATTTTTGATTGCAACTATTTCTTAATCATGATCAAGGTTAACGTATACATGTAATAAAATAAGCAACATAGCTGTATTTTACTGGCTGAGTGCCTAAATAATTTTTTCATGCTAAAGCTAGCATTGTTCTTAAATTTTGAGCAAAAATTAGCCTCGTGTTTTTATGAAATTGTTCTTAAAAAAAAAAGTGTAAAGCAAAATTTACACTCATTGCAAAAAATTTTGCTTTTTACAATGATTCTGGGGATATAAGTAATTGATAATTCAAACGGAGCAAAAATTAACGCTAGTTTATGGGCATGTACAGAGAAAAGTATTGTGTTATTTTTCAGAATCAAACGCCGTTGACGGCTGAAGGATTTTCACTACAACGTCATCGTTCCTTTCGGACTAGCGAACTGGCGCCTAGCGCCGCTAACATTGCTTTTGTTCTATATCGATGCACAAAAAAGCAAAATATTCGCTACTATTTAAGAATTTTTTGGAACGAAAAATTGATGGCCCCGGTTCCAGGTTGTTCCTCTGCCCATGGACGAAATTCGAGGCTCTGTGATTTAAACTTGTGGTTAAACTATCATTCGCAGTATACCTCTAATTCTCCTCATGAATGCAGACAGCAGGAGATTTGTGCCTAATCGTCATTTATGCGGTTCACACTTCCTTGAAAAAAACTCCGAGTGACTAATATCATATTTAAATCAAGATGAAGAAAAAAAGCAATAGATTGTAAATATAAGGGTACACTTTGTAAAAGTGCTTCCGGCTCACTAGGATAAATAAACTGATATTAACGGTATACCCCAAGATTGGAAGTTGTGTTTATAATCTTTGTGACCAATTGACCAAACTTCATTTTCTTGAACCTTTTTTCTTTCAAGCAAACTTTCTAAAAAAGAAAACTTTTTTTAATCGGAAAAGGCAGACCACAAAATATATTCTAGAGTATGGCATGGCAATTTGAGTGTACTGTAATATTAACCGTGAATTACAAATTTGTCATTGATTTTAGCTATTGCGTATTTTATTACGTATAGGTTACGCTTGATGATGATTGTGACACTGTTGTAATCAAAAGTATTTATCAATGGCATTTATTTCGCAATAAATATAGTTTGAAAATGTAGCAGATGTAAGGCTTTTAAAATGTGATGTCATTAGTTTCTTAACCAATCAAATTCACTTATTTCAGATTTAATTATTCTCTGGCTGCTGAGTTAATATTTAAATACGAGTAAAAATGCGTTTATTAATTTCATATCGACAAACTCTTAATTAAAAACTTTTTTCTAAACCAGTAAATATTTATCTATGATGGAACAAGTCTCCATTCTTCGTATATCACTAAAATAGTTTAAAATTTTCTAAGTTTAGTCACAATTACCAGTTTCTAAAAACTGGCAATTATAAAATTAAAACTTGCACTTACTATAATCTGGTTTCTCTGGACGGTAAAATTAATTTTTGAAGTGTTTTTTAAATAAAAGTATAAAATTTGCCGCTAAATTTGAACCACATACAAAATACGAACATCCAATTTTATTTCTCAGGAATAATATCACTTATTCAAATAGAATGCAGACCTATAATGACACAAGTGTCTCAAACTAAAACCATTTGAATAAGATTGATAATATTTGTAAGGTTGAAAATAACTTAAGTTCAGGTCGAAACGTCTCGTAAATAAAATGTTTCATTTTATCTTGGCTCGATATTTTGGCGAAGGTTTTCACACAGTTTTATTTTTCTCCATTGTAGGCATACTTACTAGAATGTACTTAAGACTATTTATAGAATAGAATATCACTTATTCAAATAAAATCAATTATTGAAATAAAATGCTACTTTTTCAAAAACATTGATTCAAAAATAGGCCTACAAACTTGCAAAACATCGGAGTTATGCTAAATGTGTAAAGAGACAGCTTTGCAAGCAGTAAGCATGGAAAAACACAGAATCGAAAACACAAGTTTTCGTTTTTGAACGAAATCTGAACTCCACCAAGAATCCTACAATTAACATAGCGTTGGCGCACGATATTCTTGTGTTTATTTTATCGTCTCAACTTGAAAAACAATGGAGTCTTACACCCAAACCTCAGCACAGCAACATTGTGTTCTAGCATTACGTATCTGAACTTGCTCAAACAAAACTTGTAGAGAAAAAGAGAAAGGACCTCGACAACGGCTGCTCTTGAAAGTAAATAAAGCCATTGCTTGAGCCGAGTTTAGTATTGTTATGTCACATTTATATTCTTATACGTGAAATATATAGCAACCAAAGAAAGTAAAAATATTGCTGTTAAACGTGAAATTTAAAACGCCAGGCGCAATTGGTTAAATTTGGAAAAACCGTCCAATAGTAGCGAGTAGTGAGCCAGTGGCCAGTGCAGTTTCTGAAAAAAGAAAAAAAAATACGCGATTTAGGGATGGAGTACGTGAGTTTAAACCTTTAGCTCAATTTAACTTTTTTTTAGTTGAAATTATACAGGTTTTCTTTAAAATGTTTCGGTTTGCGATACTTGTATCATTATTTTAGTTGAAAATACATAATAGAGCAATTGTCTGATTTATTTGAAATCATTGCAAAGATATTGAAAGAAACAAATACGTATATAGCTACGACAGAAACAGGAAACCCAGCCACCATGGGGTGCAATATATCAAGCAGCGCGGTGAGAATTATTGCCCGGAAGGAAGAAGGAAGCATACCTGAGAGTGAAATTTCAGGTTGGTGCATAATCTTGATTATACTCGCTGTATTACGCCAAAGCGTGTAACGAGTTTATGGGTCCCATTTCTACGTCATTAGGCGTGCGGGCAAAACAGCTCCTTTCAAAGAAATGTCTCAGCGGTGGCGAGCCATTGTCAACACTGTGTCGGATTTGACCAGCCCGAGATTTGAACCGCAGACCTTCCGCTGCAGAGACGAGCGTTGTAGTCGATGAATGATCAGCTGCATAATCCGTCAACAAATTCACTAAAAAATCGCGGCTTTTCGACTCCGAGATTGAAGCGTTGTTTTTCAACTCCAAAATTACGGTCCTCTACTGCCTCCAGTCACCAAATTTGGTGATCACCAAACATTTTATAAATCGACCAGCAGTATAATGTGTCAGTTGGCCTATTCTTTTACTAAAGCGACAAAATTTCAAACTAAGCAAAGTTTGGCATCGAAAACAACTTCTTTTAAAACCCGATTACAAGTGTTACTAATAAGGCAATCCTCCTTCCCGTTCGTAAAAATTGAACAATCTGTTTGTTTATTTGTCAATTTTGATCCAAAATGCATGATCTAGCTTAGTTACAAATTTGTACTGTCGGCTATGCAACGGTCTTCTCTCTCGCTTGAAATTTAAATTGTTTTTACAAGGCAAATGCTCAATCCTCTTCAATATAATGTAGTGTATCTTACTTATTACAGCAGTAATAAGCCCAACAAAAATATGGTTAAGTTTGTGTATAACGTACATCCTATACGAAAATAAAACTAACGCATTTTTCATATTAGAATTTACCAATCGACAAAAGAAAAGGGAAAACATGGCTTTTAATATTTTAACGATCAAAGCAAGCACCGCTCAAGTCCACTTTATAAAGTGATCGAAGGCAAAGTCTATTAAAGCAAAGACAAACAAAACAATATTGAAGTATCGGGCTATAAATTTGAATGGCAAGCTAATTAATTTTATTTATCGTAGTGTAATATAAATTTATTTTCGCATCCCAAAAGGGACAAGCTATTAAAACCAATTTTTGGAGGTATTTGACCAAATGCGCTATAAAAACTCATCTGCTTTCTGTCATATTTTTACTGAGTTACAGTCATGTACATTGGATTCAAGATGCTAACCGACTCTTCCAAAAAAAATTTTTTGTTTCTGCCCGACCCTTGCCGAGAAATGAGGACATGGTGAAACTACGCGGATATTTAACAGTCGCCCAAACTCATAAGGCCTGGATCAAATAAGGATCCGAAAGTGCGTATCATAATGAGAGTTTCAGACGCTCTCAGGTGAACTACTTTTGGTACCTTCTTTTTCCAACGCAATGCCGACTAACATCTGCTCTAGAAGGGGGTTAAAATATAGCGCGACAATTTCCAAAGAACCCGGTATTAGTCACTTCTAAGTTCTTGGGTTTATGTTTATTGCCAACATTGAAACTTCCATTCTGCGTTAGATTAGTAGGCTAAGTTCCTTAAAAGCTCTGTGAAGTAAAAGAGCTATTTCATTTTAGATGCAGATATTGACTCCTTAGGAGAAAAGTCACAAGACTCTTCCTTTTCTCTCAGTGGGAGTATTGATAGCGACAAGATTACGCTGTACAGTGGATCAGAGTTCATGCATCCTCACTATCATCGCTCAAAGTCTGTGGATTTGAGTCGGAAAAGATCACTCGCCAATCACGAGGCGCCTCCTGTGGCGACTGCAACAATTATTATGAACCCTTCGGCAAATTTAAAACATTCTCCACAGATCCAGTGTCCTTCTGACCCCTCTCAAAATCCCAAACCCACGGAAAATCATCCTCCGCCGGATATTACACTAAATCCTCCTCCGAAAGAACCCGACATTACTAGAACCAAACAGAGAAGAGCAAGTGAAAGCGATATAAGTGTAAGTATTTGTTTTTGTAGTTGTAAGTTATAAGTCGAATAAAACATCCTCTACCATTTCTATTGTCTTTTTTCTTACATTTCCGCTTTTTTTTGAAAAATAAAAAGGTAAAAAAACTAATCACAATCGAAAACCATAACCGTTAAAAAGAACCAAAAAGGTGCCTTGAAAGTGGGCAACTGGACATCAGACAGGGTTTACAATTAGTATTGGTCTTTTTGGAAAGTAATGGTGCTGCCTTGTGAGACGAGAAAATGAAAAGCAGAGATGATTACACAGTATAAAAGATAGAAATTTTAACAACATGGATAATAGAACCTCAATATTGCAGTTGCTCAGTTCTTAATAGCGAAAGGTATAACCTTTTCTGTTGATTGCCTCATATACGCCAGACCTTTTGATGCTCCATTGTGCCCACAAACTGAATCTGCTGTTGTTGAATTTACTTTTGACCGTATTCATTTATGAGCATGAGCGACAGAACCAGGTACTCCATGTCTCTACAACGACACCAACGTAGAACACCCTTTATAGGTTGTGTTAGCAAGTCTTTCGACACGCTAGGCCACAAAAACGCATACAGTGCTTGTCTTAATGGGAACCATTGTAAGCATTAAATCAAAAGCGCCACTGTTGCCTCCTCATGAGTGGAGAATAAATATGGATCAATCAAAACAAAAATTGTCTTTTCCAAGGACACAACAAGGCATTGCCCGTTCGGGAATCGAACCGGGATTCAGTAACCTTTCGATTAATATTTGACGCTCTACTAAACAAGTTACAGGTATTGCCATGTATAACAGTTCTATTGAAACTGATGTTGTTTTTTTTTTGTTTCAGAAAATCACAAATGTAACCTTTAACTCCAATCCACTTTCAAATTCAAATATGAAAGAACTAAAAGTTAAACCTCTCGTGTTTGGACCAAGAAACAGGTGAGTATTACTGTGTTTTAGGTTTTTAAGTGCGAGCTAGTTAGTGAGAGTAATTCAAAATTTCTGTATTCTATCTCTATCTTAGAATATTGAAGTGGGGTGGTGATGCTACTTGACCCCTTTCGATAGGGATGGAGATGTGTAGAAACTCCGCGGAGACTCATCAGTCGGGCAGTACCTCAAGGTTGGAACCAAAAGCTAAAGTTTGAAAGGAAAGAGCAAAAAAAGTTTTTTTTGAGAAACTTAAAGGGTACTTGGGATTATAAGATGCCTAGCTAGTCGTAAGACGCTATAAAAACCCTATCTATCAGCACTGGCCGTTAGTGCGCCGGTGGGCGCCTGTTTTAGAAGAGATGTGGAAATGGCCGCTCTTACGAGTTCTACCGCTCTGTTCTTCCAAGTTCTCCGGCATATCGTGACGTTTTGTTGCACCATACACAGGAAACAGTTAGGTAACGGACTAGTTCAAGATTTGACCTCTTTGAGATTTACTGCAATGTGTAGCTGTCGAAAGTTTTTTTACTGTGCCGTCACGGGTTTGTTTCAGCTACTTAGAACATAATAAATGATAGTTATTTTTTCAGTCGTTTGACGTTAACTGAAAGTCAAAAAGATTTTTTCAAAATGTTGGACGAAAAAGTTGCTCAGGTGAGACAAATTGATTGTTTTCAAACAAAACTCAAGATCCTATCTATGGTAAGAAGGGCTAAAGCAAGCCATTACAGCATTCTAATATTTGTTGACATTTTTTGCTATTTTGAAAAGACTAATGTACCAGTTTGACTGATCTGTTTATGATTATGCCCACATCAATATTGCAGGAAATTCATTTACGTAATTTCGGATTTGTTTTGCTAACAATTAATGTTTGAGATCTCAGTTAACGTTATCGTCGGTTTTTCTGTAAAAACATGTTAAAAAATATAGTGAAATAATTATTGGAAACCCCAGGAAGTTGGGCAATACTTAAGTGTTTTATTTATTTGTCCTAAAATAGCCGTCTTTGAGGGGATCAGTTTGTCCATTTTGTGCCAAATCACCTTGTAAATTACAATTTGATTGGGCAAAATGTAACAGAAAATAAAAAGGCTCAAATTGACAAAAACAAGAAGTTAAAACCTGTGTAATATCTTTCCTATTTGTCAACTGTATGAAACGGCTGTAGAAGTGAGCTGTTATTTGTATTGTGTCCCCGCACCACTATTTTGATAATTTACGATATTTGATGTAACCATATCACCGCGTCTGTAATCAAATGCTCTCCCAGAGTGCAACAATATTACTCTAAGCCAGCGAGTCCAAAATTAGAAAATATTTATTTAGTTTTAATTTATAACCGAATCAATACTGTGACAGCAAAATTAATGCGCAAAAATCAATGAGTCAGGACTTTTATTTTGAATTTCAAAACCAATATGAGTTGAACTTTCACCTATAATTAAACCACCAAAAATATAAACTAAGTCGTTAACTATAGAAAGTTGAAAAACAACTTCTTTGCGTCACTAGAATATGAATATATTTTTACGCTGCTTTTATGATTTTATTTTTACACTGCTTTTTATTATAGATGTATTGCATACGCGCCTGAGCAAAAACTTCAGTCGCTAGCCCATTGTGGTTCATTTTAGAATGCGGCACCACAGTCGAAAAAATAAAAACACGCGCTAATGAGGCGCGTGTATTGATTTTGACACTAAATCGAAATGCATATTTAGCAAAATATCAAATTGTTGTATGTCAAAATTTGTTAATTTTGTTGCGCTGATATCTTCATATATTGACAATTGTCGATATCAAATACAGTATGGTTGATTTTTAACTAAGTTAAATGTGCAATCTGATCAAGTTAAATTCTTTCAACGTAGAAGAGCAAAGCTGAGCAAATCTCTTGTTTGTTTTACTGTAGCTAACTTTCACTTCACTACGCTCAAGTGAGCATTAAAAGACAGAAGCAAAATGAAATATTTGAATAAAACTGAAAATGACTTATTTGAGTAAGAGTAAAAATGACTTAAGTTTAAGTCAAAACGTCTAGTAAATAGAATGTGTCATTTTGTCTTGGCTCGGTTAGTTTTTTGTCAAAATGAATAAGCGTAGCAGCAAATTTCTACCAAAATAAAGGGTTGGAAAATATATTTGTTTTGTTTCAGTTGATTTATGGGATGTCGTATAAAAATAATATTTGTGCCACTTGTGTTGATTCTAGCGAAGAATTAATTTATCTAATCCAATCATAGCAATCAAACTTGATTGGAAGACGTCAAAATCGTTGTTTGTTTTAGAACAGTGAAGCTTGCTCGTCGATAAACGCCTTTTTAATGAAACTATCGAAAACGTCAAATCAAATTAAATCTCTTATATTCTCGCTGTATCATCAAACCGAGGTGTGTAACGAGTTTGCGAGGCACACTTCCGCGTCATTGCGCCCGGCCAACACAAGTCTTTTTCAAGAAATGCCGCAGCGGTGGCAAGTTGTTGAAAACACTGAGTCTGCTTTGACCGGCCCGAGATTTGAACCTCAGACTTCCTGCTCCAGAGGCGAACGCGTTAACGCTTGACCAACTGGCCGGTCTATTGAAAAGTTTCCGTTAAACTACTAAAAAAATATTAGAAGCCGCCAAGTTTACGGTTTTTTAGAGAACTCAGCAAAAATATGAAATAGTTTGTGATTTCTATGTATAATTAATTTTTTGTGATGTTTTGACGTTTTCAGGCCAGAGTTTAAATGTTCAACCGTTTCCGTGCTTTCTGTACTAAAGGCTACCAGCGCGGAAGCCTAGGGAAAGATCATCAGAACGGAGTCTACTTAAAACAAGCAATTCGAAAAAGTTATCCTCTCATTGCTTGTTGTCGCAGTTCTAGAGGCTCTTCCCTAGGCTTCCGCGCTGTAGCCTTTAGGCCAGAAAGCACGCAAACGATTAAATGTAATAAATTTGCCAAGATGCTGTAACTAAGGGTTGCAGAGATGGCGCTTTCCGAGCAAAGTAGGTGCTTTTTCAGCTTTAGTAAAGTCGGAGGCTTCGCACTATTTACGGCTGTCTGCTTGACTACATGGTTGCCCTGAGAATTGACAGTCGCATTATAGGTCCGATGCTCGTATGCGGGTGACGAGCTCGTGATCTTGTTGAATTGCATTGTACTTGAAGCGTAATTTGCTATGCCAGTGCAGTCCCATTCACTTAAAGCTTACAGATGTCAGTCAAAAAATGACGCGGTAGCGGTGAACAACTTAACATTCTTATATGTTAACTTGCTCGTAGCATCATATAGCTACGTTGAAGGAGTGGTCGAAAGCTTGTACTTCGTTGAAGGACTTGAGCAATTTTATAAGCAGAGTTTGGCTGGTTGTTGCGGGTTTGGGTTCAATCCCATTCCTAGTCCTGTTCTCTGTCAACTAGAAGGAGATCCTGCTTTTGAATTTATGCCTTTCTATTTTCTGACTTGTATTTTGTTTAAAAACTGTTTCTTGTTCAGGGTAAAGATTACAGCTCTGAGGACGAAAAATCGATAGCCTCATTCCGCTCGAATCTAATGTTTAGAAAAGAAAGCACCGAGTCTAATGCGTTTGTTCAAGCCTCGCCTATCGTACAGGAAGTGAGATGACATCATTAAGGAAGTGACATCAAAGGTGACCGAGTTAACTGTGATTGGTCAAAAACACTACATTGCCTCCGTCTGTTTTGTTGTTGGAAAAGAGTTTCACGGTAAAATTTGCACCAAACTGTGAACCTAATCATGCAGTTCAACCCGTTCTTGTTTCTTACTGCTAACCTTAAAGCCCGGTATACACTGGCGTCAAACCGTGCGCGCACGAGCTTATTCTTAGCTTGTTTTAAACAAACGCGCAGCGTACCGCCTTACCAGCTTACAAGCTGCCAGTTGGTAAAAAACAAACTAAGAATAAGCACTCGTATGCTCACGATTTTACGCCCAGGGTCGACCGGGCCCAAATGTTTATTTTATGCCAGTGCATTAATCGTTACTTTTAATGTCTCATACGTTATGGCAGTTTGCTAATATTTCTAAATGCAAAAGTACAGTCGAATAGTTCAAAGACTAAATTCAGTAATGAAACAATTTAAAAGACTGAGGTGAAAGCGGCTATTTTAAATAAAGGAGGCAACTTCGAATGAAAGTGATGATGGGTGAAGAATATCCTTTGTTTTGAACAATTGCAACTCGTACCCACTGTGTTCTGCCTCACCAACCAATGCAGTAATTCAAGTTCTAAAACTTGACTTTGGCGACACGCTGAGGAAAGACACTGGCGGCGAATTGCAATTAGCTGCATTTAGGAAATATGCCGCTACACTAATGATACACTACAGTACAAGAGCAGACCTAACCACAAATCTATGAAAAATTTGATATACTGTGCTGCGTCAATAAATTTGAATTCTGTAACAAGTTTGTTTATTGGATGTTCAGTTTAAGGATGCAGCCAGAAGGAGGCACGAAAGTCACATTCCTAATCGAACTTTTCAGGCACTGCAAAAAGCAAGATTGAAAAAGAAAAACACCACACCGCACCGAAGACTTATTTTCATTTCGTTATTTATTTCACCTCTCCAAAAAACAACCTTTATTCAAAAAATTAAATCTATTTTACCATGAGCAATGCATTTTTAAACAAAAAGTTGTTATACAAGTTTGGCAACGCTTAAAACAAAACTGCCAATCATAACACGACGACATTGCTGGTCATCGTAAGAGCGACATCATTGTAAAAATTAATTTCCGTTAACATTCAGGCACATATTTGTTTTGATCGCACTCTGTGTTCGATCCGGCAACGTACCTTGGAAAACTATTGATCCAGTTGTCCAGAGGACACATTTTTCTTCGATTCGAAGATGAACAATCTGGGTATGATGTTAGCAATTCCTTGTTCCGAAAAATTCGGAGATAGAAGAGGTCATTTTGCTGTTCGGTGCATCGATACAACACAAACATGATGTTGGCAGCGCTAGAAGAAAGCTTACTGATTCGAAACTTATGGTCGCGTTGGTTCAAGTGTCTTTCAGCCGTCAATGGTACTTGGTTGAGTAACTTTTGTGCAAAAGTTTGAAGTTTTAAAAATTTTTATCTTAATTTTAAAATCAAAATATCGCAAGTTTGAAATATTTCAAACACTCTTATGCAAATTAGGATGATAGCAAAAGTGTTTCATAATGCTTGCAAATTAATTTTGAATTTTCTCAGCTTCTACCACAAACGATTCGAAAGAAAAGACAACCTTATGCCAAAACCAGGAAATGAAATTAGTCCCATTTTATTTGGAGGTAAAAGTACTATTTTATAACCGAAAATACTTGAAGTTACGCAAATTCGGATGCACTTTAAAGATTTAAATTCTATTATGCATGCGGCACTACACCGAAGTAGTAATGAGTTGGCAAGGTCCGTTCCTCGACATTGAGACTGGCCTGCACAGCAGACTCATGCTTTAAATAGCAGCAGCAAGCCGTTGGCAACACTTAGCCTGTTTACATGTGCACTTTTGGGAACCAGTTCTTAGTTCTAGTGCCTGAATTTTGCTAAGTCACACACAAAAAAAGGTTTGCTGAGTCACACACAAAACCTTTTTTTGTGTGTGACTCAGCAAAATTCAGGCACTAGAACTAAGAACTGGTTCCCAAAAGTGCACATGTAAACAGGCTAACTGTGTCCAATACTTCTCTATCTTTCTTCACCTTTAAACTTCAGCACCCCCCCCAAAAAAAACATACATAATCTGAATATCTGGCAAATACTTTTTGAGTTAAAATTCCGCACATATTCAAGAAGTCAACATGCTTACTTTATATAAACGAAAAGTTGTCTGTATTGACATGATTCTGTGACTCGACACAAATTAAAAGTAACCATCAAAATATCGACTCCGTAGCTTTATGAATGGGTATATTAATCCATTCTCTTTCTGTCTCGCCTACAACAGAAATGTGATGATACGTTTGGCCAAGTTCTAATTGTGTTGGTAGAAAATGGGATGTTGGCCACTACGTTTAGGGTAGAACTTCAAATCAATTGCATACTCTAATACTGAAAATACAGCATATATTTTAAACAAATAGTAGATGTCTGAGCAAGTTACATAATCACCTTGGCCAGGCTCTAGGGTTGCCCGAAAAAACTTATAAGCAGGGGTGCCGGAATTTCAGAAGGGCAAAGGGGGGCAGCTTTTTCAAAGGGCACTTTCAATACTGTACATACAGTCATTACCACCAACATTGTAGACATACGGTCAAACAATTAAACACGTCACCAAAGCCAGAGTACTGAGTACGTCGCATAAAAACTAAAAACTAACAACAAACAAATTATCAATTAAATAAAGGCAGATTCTGCCGCAGGACACCATTGGGGCTTGGGGGCAACGCCCCCAACATCCGGAAGCAAGGGGGTGTAAGGGCGGAGCCCCAGCGCTCGGAGATTTTGCAATTTTTGTGCAAAAATAACTTAATTTTAGGCCTATTGTAGCAAAAATTAATGCTTTTAAATTGTGGCATAAAAATTATCAGTGCAAAAACATCATTAAACTGGCTGCGTGGGAATGAGTAGATTGGCTATGAGGGCGGTGGCTAATGGTAAAATTTTAAGCCTTTTTTTAACAAGCTGGTAAACCTTAAAACAAAAAAAGATTACAAATTTTAAACTACTTCGTCTGCATTTACAAAACAAGATAATTTTGGAGATCTTTATTCCCTCTACATCGCAGCGTTCCCATCCCTACCGAGTATTTTACTGTTAGGTCTGGACCAGTAGCGTACGCAGGATTTTGAAAAAAAAGGGGGGGGGGGGCAGGAACCTTAGAAAATTTGAGAAAAAAATCTCAAAAAATTTGAGAATGAACATTGCTTCACTTCAATTTTCCGATTTTTTGCCCAAAATTAGGTGAAGAGCAAGAAAAAAAAAAAGGTCGTCAATCAAATTTAGTCCGATTTTTTTGGGTGCGGGCCAAAAGCAAAGGTCTTCGCCTACCATTTGTGTGCTCAAAGCTTCTGCCCAACTTACAAAGAGGGGGGGGGCATTCCGCAATTTTGCATACTAAACTATGATAATTATACTATCCTGGAGACCCAAAGGGGGGGGCCATGGCCCAATGCCCCCCCCCTAAATACGCCCCTGGTCTGGACAAGAAATGGATCTTGCTCCAGTTATTGCGATGAATTTATGTGTCAGAAGATTTTTTTTATTTCTCCGGTTTGAGCAGGAAATCCGGACCACCTGGATTCGCCACTGATAACGTCAGCGTCGATCGTTCCTACTAGGGCTACAAACAAAATTAAAAACTTGAATGTCTTGCGATAGAGTAATGCTGAGTCCTGCAGACATAGGATCCTTGAGTTCTTAATCTGAAATTTTGTAGCACCCTATATTTTTGTAGCGTCAGTTTAAACTAATGAAACTAAATCGGTTGTCACAGCTCACAGGCTAACCAAATGCATTCCACATGATTGCTCACTTATTTTATCGATACGTTATTTAGAAATCGTTTAACACACTCAATTTGATATTGTTGATTTCAATAAACTGTTTAGCGCCAAATAATGGAGAGTTACTTTGTTTATAATACAAGATATTTTTTTTTAGAAAATAAAAATTGTAATATGTTTTTTATCGACCAAAAATTTTTTTACGTATCATTTCTAGAAAGAGCTCCTTTGGTTGACAAAACACAAACTTTAATCCTTTGAATGCTTCTTATAGCTCCAGCACGCTTTTGCGTGCCATCAGTTTAAACTAATGCTAAGAGGATATGAGTTAAGTTTCATCCAATTGATCAGCTTTCACGAGGTAGCTAAAAAAGTACAGTTTAGTACAGCCTACAGCAAATTGCTACTAACTTTCTACTATGTTAATTGCTATCGCGCGCAATAGGGTTGTTTGTCATGTCTATTGTTCACAAATGATTAAATTATCTGTTAGACCTATTGCAGAGGTGGCAACGGATCCGGAGCCGACCGGATCGGATCTTACTGTTTTTTCGCGCATCCTGATCCAGTTTCATTAGAAGATGCGTATCACGATCTGAATTTGGCTTTGCCCTCCAAATAATTTAAAAACAAAATCAGTTCTAAATTCCGCAAAGACCTTTCTTGCTTTCTTTTGGTCTCCACCTGAATTTTGGCAAAAAAATTCCTCAATTTTCGGTGAAGACTTTTTTATTTGTATTTTTTTGGTCTTTAGCTGAATTTTGGCAGAGAAAACGCCTCTATTTTTAATGAAGATTTTTTTTACTTGTTGGTATTTACCTGAATTTGGGTAAAAAAAACGCCCCAATTTTGAGTGAGGAACTTTTTTGCTTTTCTTTAGTCTAGTTTTGGTTTTCGTTGATATAAACGAAGTGTAGTTGTATACTGGCGGATCCGGATT
The DNA here is from genome assembly GCA_963965965.1 of Trididemnum nubilum. Lineage (NCBI taxonomy): Eukaryota > Metazoa > Chordata > Ascidiacea > Aplousobranchia > Didemnidae > Trididemnum > Trididemnum nubilum. The sequence continues at coordinate 39,075,090 of OZ014476.1, forward strand.
GGAACCGGATCTTAAAATTTAAAAGGTGGCGGATCTGGACCGCTTCTTGTTGGATCCGGTCGGTTCGGGATCTTTAAATTTGTTGATCCGGCCACCTTCGATCTATTGTTCATAAACAATTGAACTTATTCTGCGTTGGATTAGCGAGCTTTAAAGATTAGCAGGCGTTTGCTTCGTTACTATCGTATTGAAATGCAAAGGGCAGTACTGCCCCCTTGCCCCTCCTGGTAAAAGGGCAGGAGGGTAGCTTCCCCCCCTGCCCCTCCGTTCTGGCTCCACTACTTATAAGTACACGCTTTATGTCTTCTGTAAACTTCTCAATTAGTCAGTGATATTCCTAGTTCTTTATTTAGGCCATTATCTGGATTCAGACAAAAACCTAGTCAAATTCCAGGGCAGACCTTTTCTTTTCTCTTGGTCTTCGCCTACGATCAGGCCAAACACTAGTCGAATTTCTGGCGAAGACCTAATTTCCGGCGGAAAAAATCGTAATTACCAGTCTTCATACCCCCAAAAACTTTCTCTCTGAGATTTTGACTGGGCATAAAAGTGTGAGCGTATCCTTGGTCTATTTTTAAACACAAATTTTGTACGCCGGGTGTCCCTCCAACGAATTTGTCATGTTATCAGCTTCAAGATGTCAATTGGTTAAAATAAATCAACGATATGCTCGTAAGCTCAAAATTTTACGCCCAGTTTAAACCGCTTTAAAATCTTATATTTTTAATTTCAAAATCTTACTTTTTAAGTCTTCTTCGCTGAAAACCTTGCACCAAGCTGCTCTTGCACCAAACCTGTTAGCAAACATTTCGGCAGAACAGGAGTTGTACAAGTTCATAACAACTCAATTGCTTGCGACTGAACGAAGAACTCCAAGACGTTTTGAAATTCTCCCAACTAATTTCGTCATTATCTTTCTTAAAATATAAATCACGCACGCAATTTACACAAACAGCTGTTTATCAAAAAATAAAGAATAGCGTTGTTGCATCCTCGGATAAAACGCTTTACAATGATTATCTCTGCTATGGTGGCTTTAAACAACAAGCAAATTCAGTGAACAAGAATTCAAAGAAGCCAACAGGGACATTAAAAAGTCCTGAGCAGCAGGGCATGGTATGAAATGGAATGGAAAAAGGAATGGAATGGAACGGAAATTTCGATATGGAATATGGAAGATGCCAGAATGGAATGGAATGGAAGATTTCAAGCATGGAATGGAAGACAATCTTCCATACTTCCATACCAATTCCATACTAGATTTCGTGCATTGTATTTACAGAAAAATACATACCGATGTCGGCTAGTGATAATTAACATTGTCACAGAAGTATTCAACTTCAATATTTACGCATATTATTTGCCGACAAATCGCAGTACTTTGGTTTTGTGCATTGCGCAAACAGTGCACGTATTGCATCATTGTAAGTACAGTGCAATTTAATTGCAGCGTTGATGTTACAGTTGACGACCTTGATAGATTTGACTTGTTTGTTTTTTTTTATTTTAAGGCTGACAATTTGCCCAGTCGTAAATTTTGTTTTCTTACATCGTCACAAAAACTCAGATTTGATGTTTCATCCCCGTTTCAGCTTTATTCATGTTTTTAGTTTTTAAGCATATAGTGATTCTTTTTGGTGTTAAAGCTTGGCATTTCTATCACGGTAAATGTTCTAGTTGATGTGAGGGCAAACTTGTAAGGTAATCATTAAACCATAGGCATAGCCAGAAGGACCCAATTGAAATCCAATTGAAACGCCGGAAGATGACTCTGCCCCCCCCCACCCAATCGAAAAGCTACCAATGATAAAAATGATGACACAAAGCCTATTTAATCAGTTCTTTTAGTATTTTGGTGTGCAACAGTACATGCGTACAACAGCAATTAGCAATAACTTAAAATTAATATTTACGACCAGGGGGCCCATGTCCTCTCAATTTAAATTTTTACCAACCAATTTAAATGTACAAGCCGGCAGAAATTCAGCGTTTTTGTTCTAAAAGGTGCAATCTCAGGCACTCATCTAACTTGTTTATGGGAAAGTACGTTTTAGGCCCCCAGCTAACTTTCAGGGCCTACGAGAGGGGGGTTCAGGGGTACATCGTACCCAGGTCCAGGTCTAGGGGGGCCCGGGCTTAGGGGGCCCGGAAGAGTTGAGGTTGTCGCGTCAAGTCTTTTTTTGGTCTTCAACTAATCTTGGGCAAAATCCAGGACCAAATTTGAGTGAAGACCTTTTTTTTTGGGCAAAGACCAGCACCAAATTTGAGTGAAGACCTCTTTTTTTTTTTCTGCAAGTGCTTTACTAAATTTTGGGGGCGCGGCGTCGATCTTCGTACCCTCTGCCAAAATTTCTCTCGAAGGCCCTGCTAACTTTTATATTACAATAACATGATTAGTAACCATTTATTGCATCTAGTATACCAACTTTAAATAACAATCCACCTCCATCTCGTCAGTTTTCATGTGACAAAATGCTTTTGAAAAAACCTAGTTAGGGGAAATGCTTATTAAACAAATTATTGAATTTGAATCGAGCGTGCCTGGGCCCCTGGTCGTATATATATATTCCCAAAACTGGTTATTTTCATGACAAAACAAAAATCTTCAAAGACAAATCTTCGAGTGCATTATTTAATGCTAGAAATGTTGCAGAAAGCAATTTACCTAGATTTTTCTGACTTGGGCCAAGTCACAAAATTTAACCCCAAAACTGCAAGATTTTAAACGTGTTTTGGACTTGACCTGAAGTAAAGGGAGTGATTTTTTCAATTGGCTTTCAAACATCAAAAATTTTGTTCTTTCAAATGGCTCTGAAAACGTGCGAAATGTGATCCGAATTGCATTAAAATAGTTTTTTTCCAAAAAAATTACAAAAAATTGTCCAGCGGCTGGGGGCTCCGCCCCCATGCCCCCTCTGTGACATGTTTGAGTTGCACTAATTTGCTCACCACGTCTCCCAACTTTGATAGGATAGAAAAATTTTTAACTTGCCGTTCTAGTCCTTCCTCTATAGCAAATCCAGGTTACGAGCCAAATCAGACGCCCAGCCTTTGATCTTTCATTCTTTGTCCCATAAAAAGTCCATCTTTTCAAAAACTTCTGATGACGTCATTGCATGATTTGCGGTTTAGCCCTCCCCCGAATCCAAAATCCAGGCTACGCCTATGCATTAAACCATGTGCAATATGCATACCAGATACCGGTCGTTGCATCTTAGTATTGTTGGCTCACCTTCACGAGCGGTTGCTTACAACACTGCAAAGGTGCAAAGCAACAAAATATACGTTGCATTGCTTCCAGTCTAAAATTTTTTTGGTGTGGAAGTATGAAATGTAATATGGAAGAAAATTTTAGTATGGAATGGAATATGGAAGAAAATTTTAGTATGGAATGGAATATGGAAGAAAATTTTAGTATGGAATGGAAGATTTTTGGTATGGAATGGAAATGGAATGGAAGAAAATTGCCAGTATGGAATATGGAAAAATCGTCTTCCATTCCATTCCATACCATGCCCTGCTGAGCAGGTGCGGATTCCTCCAAACACAAAGTACTTCATAAGCAAAAAGTGCGCGGATCGTTCAATAGTTATCGTCTGACCAATGACATAAAACTAGATGATACGCAACTCTTTCTCCCACTCTTTTTCCTCTTTCTTTCTTTCTTTATTACTCTGAAGTCTGCTTAAAAAAAGAAGGCATCAAGTTTTTCATTTATTTGTGATATGAAAAATTTCTAACTTGAGAGGTTTACCGACGATCTAAGTCAAAATTTCAGCGATTTTTCAGTAGAAAATAGCGATCTAGTTGATTCTTCATTCAACAAATTTATGTCTATTTTTGCTGCAGTGGTAGACAAGCATGCGCCATTAAAGCGAGCTTCAAGAAAAGAAAAACGATTACAACAAAAGCCGTGGTTGTCTACCCTTCTGCTGAAATCTGCTAAACGAAAAAACAAAATGTATGCTAATTTGCAGCGTAAATATACTGAAGATAGCTTCAAAGCTTACAAGGCCTATCGTAGCGCACTGAATAGGGCTTTACAATCGGCTAAGCAAAACTATTATCAAGCATTACTGTCATCTAATCAAAATTCACCTGATAGATTGTGGATGGTACTAAATGAATTAGTTGGCCCAAATAAATCGGAACGTGTACTTCCTAGCAAACTTATTGTTGATGGAAATGAAATTAGTGACTCCCAAACTATTGCAGAAACATTCAATAACTACTTTGCGAATTTTGGAAAAACAATGGGTTCATCGATTGCGCCAGTTAGACGCGAGATTGTCAAAACAAAATGGTGTAAAAACTCTTTCTTTTTAGAACCCTCAACTTCAGCGGAAGTAGAAGCGATCATTAACGAACTAAGCAATAAAAAATCAAAGCGCCATGATGATATTGAGACAAAATTTATCAAGTATAGTAAAACTATAATATCTCCTCCATTGAGCGATTGTTTAATTTAGGTGTATCAGTAGGTGTTTTTCCACAATACCTCACAATTGCTGAAGTAATTCCTATATTCAAAAAAGGCGACAAAAATAAAACCACCAATTATCGTCCCATTTCATTACTGTCACAGCTAGATAAACTTTTTGAAAAAATGATTTATAGTAGAATTAGCGCATTTCTAGAAAAATATAACTTGCTAAGTGAAACCCAATTTGGCTTTAGGAAAAACTTCTCAACAATTCATGCTGTTAGCCATATTTATGAAAATTTACTTGAAAACGTTGATTATGATCGCTATTCTTGTTGTTTGTTTTTAGACCTGTCTAAAGCTTTTGACACAGTAGATCACGAAATCTTATTGCATAAGCTAGAACGATTGTTTGGAATGAGAGGGACTGTATTAAGTTTAATGTGAAGCTACTTAACGAACCGTTACCAGTACACCAAGATATTGAACTCTATGTCTGGTTATGAAAGTATTAGTTGTGGTATCCCCCAAGGATCATGCTTAGGCCCACTCCTGTTTCTAATGTATATAAATGATCTCCCCCAAGCATCCCAATTTCAAACTACTTTGTTTGCGGATGATACGTATCTTTGTCTTTCGGACACAAACTTAAACAATTTACAAATTCGTGTTAATACGGAACTTCAAAATATAAACTTTTGGCTTAGGAAAAATAAACTATCATTGAATTACAATAAAACAAATTTTATGCTAATCAATAAGCACCCTCGCAAAACTGTTGAATGTGACTTCAACTTGTCCATAAATGATGCTGGATTAAGCTGAACGGACAGTGTGAAATATCTTGGTGTATATCTCGATGATAAGCTTAACTGGACTCCTCACGTAAAATATTTTTCATTGCAACTTGCACGATATTCGGATTTGTTTTATCGTATTCGCAACCTTGTACCTAACCATATTTTGCTTATGTTATGCTACAGTCTTGTTTATAGTCGAGTTCAATATGGAATAAAATAAGTCTATGGGGATCTACGTTTTAATCAGTGCTGAGGGAATTGGAAGTGAGACTAAACAATATTGTCCGAACTATTACAGGTAGTCGGAAATTTGACCATGTTACACCGCTTTTCAAACAACTGAAACTTCTTAAATTACATGATATCTATCAACTGGAATTAGGAAAGTTTATGTACCAACTAAATTGGAATAAGTTATCAATTATTATTCAATCTCTCTTTACTAAAATTGAAGATTTGCACAAATATAATTCGAGACAAGCAAAAACAACCAAATTATTTTTACCAAGAGTATCTAAACAAATGGCGAAAACTCAATTATCGTTTAGAGGGCCACAACATTGGTCACTAATACCATCTGACATAAAAAATTTCTCCCGGACTACGTTCAAAAAAAAGTACAGAAACTACCTTGTTAATTGCTATTGATCTCATACCGTACGAATCGTATTAAATCATGCAGTTTTATCACTTTGCTTTTTTCTGCCCTATATTGCAACGTTTTCTTAATCGTACGCCCGTATCTGCTGCTTGTACTACAACTCGCAATTCATGATTTGAGCCGGGGAGCATCTCGACTCGAAAACGGTAACGTTCCTCGGAGCTCCCTGGCGTTATCCAATGTTATGTTACATGAATGTTTGTTTGAACAATGTTGTCTGTGCCTAAGGCCAAATAAATTTCTTACTTACTTACTGTTACTTACTTATGCGGATTTTTGCTCTGTCTTTGCTGGCGCTGATCTGCTGCAGTGACTGTATTGCACAGCCTTTGCCTTGCTCAACTAACAATAGGTGGCAAGTATAACAAAATATCGTTGTCTCTGGAAGTTGCGGCTTTGCGTAATTCACATAAAGTTTTGTCAACACTAAATTGCCCCCCAAAATTCAATTTTCGAGTAAGTTTTGCGTAAAATACATAAATATCAACGTGTTATCACAACTTCATGTTACGACATCATTGAAATGTAAATATGAAAAGTGTGGTTTTATTGTTTATTGTTGCGGTTTCTCATTTCTTCTGCTTTTCTGAGCCAAATATATTAAATGTTTCACACTGAATTAATTGAACTACTCTACATATGTAAGTGTCAGTTTTATGTTTCTTTTTGTATTGTTGTTACGGTAGCATTGAACTTTGAAGAGTAAAGAGCGTATGTTAATTTTTGTTGCTTCCTTGCCAAAAACGGCAAAAATAAACTGAACTGAATAATATCAAAAAAACTTGCCGTAGATTTTTACGGCATATAGTTTGTAAGAACCAATAAATTTTTTATGTAAGAACCACTTTTTTTGTAAGAACCAATAAATATTAAGTTAAGACTGGCTGTTTGTATTTTTTTGCCGAATTTTAGCCTCAATTGTTCTTAAATTTTGAAAACACGGATGTTGATTTCAGCGACCACATTTGTAGAACTGTTTAAGTTATTTAGTCCCAAAGCTTTGTGTGCTTGAGTGAACGTTTTGTACTGCTTTTGCCGCAATGCAAAATTGCTCTTTTTTCGACTTGAATGACTGCCAAAAATTTTTTCCGTTACTCGCATAGAGCGCAACAGCATTCTTTAATCTCGTAATAGTTGAAATTTTGCTCGCAAATACTAAAAAACCACTGAAATTTTTTCGTTTTGAATCAATCAGTACAGGATTTAGTTTCTTTTATTAATTTGAATTTTTTTTTTTCGTTTGTCCTTAATTTAATTTTGCTGCTGAGGCTGGAATTTTTCTTAATTTGTTCTTAAATTTTGAGCAAAAATGAGCCTAGTGTTCTGATAAAATTGTTCTAGAAAAGAGTGTATATGATTAGTTAGTTTGTGCATTTTAGATTTCTTTTTTTTTAAGATATGTTATCCAGTGTTGAAGTATCTTTATAAAAAAGATTAACTTCTACTTTGGAATGCGGAGTCTTTGCCGCTGAAAAATCTTGCTTTTTTTTACAAAAAAGATTGAATTTATAATATTTTTGCGTGAAATTTCGGCTGCAAATTTTATTTTGGAGGGTCGCCGCTCAAGAAATTTTTGCGTTTTTCATTAAGAAAGCCGTCGATTTTGAGACGTTTTAGTGAGAAAAATTTGACTTCATCAAAATAATTTAGTGAAAAATCACGGGTATGTTTTGAAATTGATCGCAGAGAAACTCCAAAGCAGATGCGGTTTTGTCCAATATACAGCGCCACCGTTGTTCGTGACAGCAGGATAAAGCAAAATTAAATCATCAGCTACAGCATACGATCAAACTCTATATGTCGTCTGATGTCTTACTTAAAAACCCTTTTACCTTTGAAGATTCATACATTTTACCAACTTATTGTAAAAAAGCGTCAACGCACCTTTTTTTAAGAATTAGTGACTGCAATACGTCCTTGTGTCCTTGAGAAAGACACCTGACGCATATTTCCCATTAGGGCCAAGTAGTGTACCCGCAGTGGAGGCCCAGGCAGAGGAAAGACTTGCAAGCAGAACCCAAAAAAGTGCTCGGTTTTGTTTTATCAAAAAATAGCCAGTTTTTGAAGTACATAAATGACCAGGACCCAGGCTCGCTCAATTCAAATTCAATAATTTGTTCAATAAACATTTTCCCAAGCTAATTTTTTTCAAAGTATTTTGTCGCGTTAAAATTGATGATATGGAGGTGGATTGTTATTCAAAGTTGGTAAAATAGATGGTTACGAGTCATGTTATTGCATTATGTTCACAAATAGGTTGTTACAAGAGGGACTAAGGTTGCAACTTTCAGGACAAAAAGCATGAGTTACTTTCGTATAATACATTTACATTGGTTGGATATTAATATTGTACTGTTGAACGCAAAAGTGCTAAAATAAACTTAAGCTGAAAAAAGGCTTTGTTGTCGTTATTATTATCATTGGTGGCAATTCAATTTGCCCCCCGCCCCCCTTGGCTACGCCTGTTTTAGGCATTGATGTGGTAAGACAGACGCAAAGTGCCTGGTTCATACGAATGAACAATCGAGTGATTACAGCAAAAGTTCATGACCAGTGGCGGATCTAGAAAATTTTGGTGGGGGGGGATTTTGAGTACAAACCCTCAAAATTTCGGATGTCTTCACCGAAATTGAGAGTGATTTTTCGGCCGAAATCGGAAATTAGAACGTTTTTTCCGCCCAAAATCAGGTGGTCTCCCAAAAAAAAAAAAAGGTCTTCACTGAAATTGAGAGTGATTTTTCGGCCGAAACCGTTAGCTTTACACTGGTGGGAGGGATGCATCCCGAAATGGAGCCTAATTTTTCGAAATAGAGGCTGATTTTTCGGCCGAAATCGTTACTAAAAGGCTGGTGGGGGGGGATGCATCCCCTCCATCCCCCCCCCCCCTAAATCCGCCCCTGTTCATGACCTATGAAAATGTTGGTGCGGATGAGTAAGACTTCGACTATTTCTTTCACACCCTTTCAACGATTAAGAACGGACACGATCCTACTCTAAAACGCCTACCAAACACCTGTAGAATCAGATCCAATTTGCAAGATATTGCTTTCACTCGAATGGCATAAACATTAATACAGATTAGTTCAATTCAAACCACTGTTAATTACTTTACAAGCACATTATTAGCGCTTCAACCGACCTTTTTCAAACTGTGCACCAATCGCAAGTGCCAGAGAAAAGCAGAAGAGTGAGGCTGGCAGCCAAGCGTGACCAAGCAGAGAATAAAATGTCATTGGATCATCTAGTTTTATGTCATTGGTCTGACGCACTCTGGTGAGAGAAGGAAAAATATCCAACATATAATAACAAACTATGACGTCATAGTCCGAAAAACCAATTCCTTCTCACCGGCAAGGATGGCAGTACGGTACGGTACGTTCAGAATTTGCGTACTACGTACCTCGCACCTTGAACCGTACCGTACCAGCGTACCGTACTACAATTTAATTTTTGAAGCGTAGCGTACCAACGTATACCGTACCCGTTGGAAGAAAACCACAAGAGCCCGGCGGAGCGCCCAAGCCTTGCTATGCTTTCTTGCAAGACTGCACTCCTCGGTATGCTTGAATTAAAAACAGTCCTCAAAGAGGCAGTCGTCTAGGTTTTATTCAGTTGAATTAAGTTCCAAAATAGTAAAATAGTAATACAGAATACAGATAAAATCTACAGTAAAACTGAATATACAAATAAAAATCAATGCAAATTTAACCGAGACTCCCTTCTTCAATGTGAAAATCGAAAGCAGTCCTTCTTGTAACTCAAAGTAACAAAACTGATCGTGTTTGAAAATTTTTGAAAAGGCAACGAATGATTGTGTGCAACAAAACGGCAGCTGAAAAGAGCTGTTTGTAGTAACAATAATTGATTGCCTTTTGCAGCTGCAACTGAAATGAAATCAAGATATAAATGAGTGAAACATAGGCCAAGGGTTCGCCTCCAGCATACGACAAAACAAAAAAATAAAAACAATTTGAAACTAAAGGAAGAAGTTTTTAATTACCGATGCTGGAACATGTCGGCCCCTTTGAAACTTAAGCGAAAGTGCGGTTTCAAACAAAACAAGAAAACAGCAGAGGTATAAAGTAAACAATTAATTATTCACAACGTAAACACAAAAACAAATAATGCTTCAATTGAAATCAAGTAAGTGCAGTGACATTTTAAGTACGAAAGAAAGACCTCGGAAAAATAGAGCTATATTATTTGGAGAAAAACTCAAAACAGCATTTTATTAACACGGCATATATATTACAGTAAACAAAAATACAAAATAACACAGTTCATATATTCAAACTGGGGCAAGTTTGGAAAGATCTCTTAAAACAAGCTCTACTTTCCCAGAACCGAGTTTTTCAGGACAGCTACAGTGGCCCACCTTGCTATTTTTTCCCATTTCTTATTTGCGGGTGAACACTGTGAATTTTCCCCAAACGGGAAGTGCTACGTTTACAAATGTCTTCTGCGCCTGCTACAAGGACAAGCTGTCCAGGAGTGAGATTCTGACGAATATCTCGCCATTTGTTTCGTCCCTGTAAGGTTGTGAGATAACCCTCAATCCAACTCTGCTAGAATTTCTGCGCCAGAGTAACGTTGTAAATATAATCCCGTCTAAGGTCTCCCCTATCATGAAAGGCACTAATGAGTGTGTGGGGGGCAAGCTGCTGACTCAAAAACGACGACGGTGAAATAAGAATCAAATCATTAGGAGCACAAGTTACATAAGTCAGCGGACGATCATTAGCGATTCGTGCTGCATCAGAAACAAATGTCTGCAATTTAATGAGAGAAGACTTGCGACGCCCATCCCCAATTACCCAATTCAAGGCGCTTTTGAATAACTTAATCATACTTTCCCAGCTCCCACCCTGATAAGGAGCAGAAGGGGGAATTTTGACCCAATTAATGTTCAGTTTACGAAGAGAGCATTAAAAATCTCTTGAATCGAGAAGCGATGGAAGTCGTTTTGCCGTCGCGCAAAATGTGGCATCAATATCTGCCAAAAAGGTATCCACAGGCCTACGTAAATCAGCAAATCTTGAAAAAGCAAGCAAAAAACTGTTCAAATCCAAACTAGTAACGATTTCAACGTTTATGCCACGAGTGTATAAACAAGTAAAAAGTAACCCCCACAATTTTTATTCGCTTCGAGCCTGGCGAAAGGCGAACTGCCCACAATAATCAACACCATAAAATTTACAAGATTTATTAGTAGCGGTTACACGCCAATGTAGGCAAATCCGCCTCGAGTTGACGGATAGGGGTGGCTTTACGCCGCCCGCAAATAGTGCAATTGTTCAGGAAACGTTTGACACTAGCAATCCCAAGAGCTATAAAACTTTTGTCAAGTTTTCATTAAAGTATATGAAGGTCCAGCATGTTCAGCTTTGACGTGTTCGTGAAGAACAACTGATCTAGTCAAGGCATGCTTACCTGGCTAAATCAAAGGATGTTTAGCCTCTACTATACAGCAAGCGCTGCGTTTTCAAGTCGACCATCAATTCGCAACATCTTTTCAGTACCTACGCCTGGACGCAAATTTTTTAGCGCTTTCACTTGTGAAATGCAATTCATGTCTTCGGTATTTGCTGCTTTATCACTAAGCTTTTTTACGATAAAATCAAAAACATTAGGTGAATTGTTTTTCAGCATATCTACAGTGGCCCAGAAGCGAACGCGTTGAACAAATTTTACCGCATCCACAAAAGCTTTATCCAGAAGACTCGCGTCAATTTTAGGTTTAGCAAAAGGAACCCTTTTAACTTTAGCAATTATGAACTGCTTCAAATGTGAAAAGTATGTCAAGCGTTTTTTCGACGTGTAAAGATCTGGCAAATTTTCAAAGATCCGATTCAAACCTTCTGGAATGTCGTTTTAACAAGAGGTCGTCAGCGATATTAGTTTTTTGCACAATGACCGCGGGTGTCGGAGGTTGAGGATCTGCTCCCTCTCTTAAGAGAAAGTCGGGTCCATTTAACCAAACTGTGTGACCTTCAACTTTTTTCACACCCTTCTCTCGCGTGCCAACATTAGCCGGATTTATTGACGTATCTAAGTAACTCCAGGAGTCGGCTAGAGCCACAAGATGAATCTTATCCACACGACGTTTTACGAAGCGGGTTAAATGAAGGTCTGGATTAACTATCTACTTCAAAATCACTTGTGAATCCGACCAGAAGTGAAGGCTGCAACCAAGATGCTGCAACGACTTAATGACAGCTTGCATTGACTCAGCGCACATCTTGGCACCCTCCAATTCCTTCCGCGAAATTACCCAATCGGTTTGAGTAGCCTAAACCACTTTCACTTCGCCCTGCCCAAAGGCAACACATTAATCCTATTTACCAAGCGTCTCAAGTAAATAACGCAAGAAAATGCGTGATTCGAGGCGTCACAAAACCCATGTAATAGGTATTCCGCACCCTCCTTGCAAGCCAAATCATAGCCTCCAGCAAAGTAGTAACGTGGAATGGAAACAATAGCAAAAGTCTCCGTCTCATCATTCCAACCTAGTCCAAAGTAGCAACGTTTTGAAGAATTAACTTTTCTTCCGGCAAACAAGATGCGAGAATCCCCAATGGGTCAAACTGTCCCGTCAAAGAACTTAACATCTCACGTCTGGTAGAAATGTCAAGCAAATTTCGCTCCGAAACACATAATTTATCACTTTCAACATCCCAAACCAAGCCCAACGCTTTGGAGTTTGGCATTGCTTGAGAACCAAGATTAATCTTTGGGATAATTTGACCCGAGGAATATGTCAGATTTGTAGCGTTAGTAGGGTTTTCAACAGCTAGTTTCTTGATCGCAAAAAGAGCTATGTAGGAGCTTGAGTTCACCCCCACACATGCCTAGTAAATTTCAATCTGAATTTCTCCTTCATCTATGTCATTGTTTTTAAACCAGACCAACCTAAACAAGTCTCTTTGATTCTCAAGTACACTAACCTCCAGAAAGCACTTGCTAAGATCGGCCATACAAGCATAGCGTCTCACTCGAAACCGAGTCAAAACGCCAACTACTCCATTTAGCAAATTTATCCCTGAAGAACAGCATCGTTTAAAGCAGTGTCATCAAACGTAGCAGCCCCGTCAAAAACTACTCTCGGTTTTTCCTGTATGGTCACAAAGAAAGGTAAATACTAGCAGTCTAGCACCTATTGTCAGAAGCGGCACCGTCGTCCACTGGCACAACGCACCCTTCCGAAATCATTTCTTAAAAGGTCTCAGAAGGCATGCCTTTTAGTTTTGCACTTTTTTGGGCATTTTAACGCAATGACTGAGTCCGTTTCCGCGGGCAAGTATAATTGTTAGGCATAGTTTTAAGTACATCAGGTTTGAAGGGCACAAGAATTTCATATCGGCCGTTTTTTACTTTTACGTTTGTTTCAACCAAACCACGAGCGATTTCGTCATTTGTTGAAGGTTGAATTATTCATCTTCTCTCTCAACATTATGCACCAACTCTTTTAGCGTAGCGATTGCTTGTTTTAGATGTTTGCAAGTTTCGCAGGGATCCGAATCCTCTTTCAGTTTAACTTTTAGATTTCGGGAAAGATTCAATCCTAAATTTGCACGACCACCGCTAGCAAAGGGTCCAAGTCGTGTAATAACCAATTTAGGCTCATCTTGCTCCCGGGCAACACAACTCCTTTTCAAGAAATATTGCAGGGATGGCAAGTTGTTGACAACACTGTGTCCGATTTGACCGGACCGAGATTTGAACCTTAGATTTCACGCTCTAAAGACAAACGCGTTAGCGCTCGAGCAATCGACCGGAAAAGCCAATAAATTTTGCGCCGCGTAAATTTCACCAAATGAAATTTCATTCTACTAATGAAATGGTTATATATGTATAATTTCTGGAAAATAAGGTTTCGGAAAATGTAATTTTGGCCAAATGCAAATTCTGACAAGTGTAAATTCTGGAAAATTAGTTTTAGGGAAATGTAATTTCGGCCAAATGTAAATTCTGGCAAGTGTAATATCTGCCTAATGAGTCTTCGGGCTAATGTAATTTCTGGCAAGTGCACATTCAGGAAAGTACTTTTTTGCCAGTGCACGTTCAGGGAAATGTACATTCGGTATAATGTAGTTTCGGCCTAGTGTTTTTCGGGGAAATGTAATTTCTTTAAGATGTTTTTCGGGAAAGTGTATAGGACCCAATATTTGCACAGTCATGGGTCGGCAACCTTTTATATACTACGGACCGGTTAAAAACCGAAAAATTTTCTTGGACCTGCTTTCAAAAATGCAAATGTCTTCACCTAAAATTGAAACGGTTTTTGTGTGTAACCTGCAATGGGGAACGGCAGCAAATTCACATCTTCGCTGTTAATTGATGATAAATTTGCAATGTTGTTGTAATACGTAAAGCTAAATTATTGTAATACTTTCTGTAAACTGAAATTATTTCATCACAAGATATTACAAATGTTTTCCAAAGTATTTAAATTGGAAAAGTGGAAAAGAATACGGCCCGGTAGCAAACCCTCCTTGGACCGGCACTGCACACAGTAAATTGACTGCCGACCACTGCACACAGTAAATCGTGAAAAAGACGAAGGTTCATTGCTGTGCTTTGCAGAATTAGTTACAAGCGCCGAAGCTCAAAAACTTTTTAATTTTTGAAATGTTTAATTTTCGATTAGCAAAGTTTTATCTTATTACAGTACTTATTGATAGCCAAGCCAGGATTTTCAAGCAGTTTAAGCCCCTTTGTCATTTTTTAACGTTACTGAAACAAAAATAAACAAAGAAAAAGCCAAAAAAACAGTTATTTGAAGTATCGGTTAAGTCAAAATAAAAACATAATTCTTACTCTCTGATGGCCTAATGTCCAGAGGTTAGTCCTTGAGCGCGTCCTTGGCCTCGAGGACGTCCTCAAGGACGCATTTTCAAGTCCTTGGCCTCAGACGTTGTGCCCTTGACTAAACTTTTGCTAATGTCAGCCATATAATCTACAATCAATAGCACGTGACATATAAGTAATCTACAATCAATGCAAAAAACAGTGTACGCAAAAACTTTTGTAGTCATCAAAAGTTAGCACATTTGCCAATCAATTTTTTATAATACTAGATCAAGGGTTCTTAACCTTTTTTGTCTCGTTTACCCCTTGCCAAATGAAAAAATATATACTTTACTCCAATTTCTTGGCGGTCCGCAAATTTCTACAAGTTTTCGGTTAATGTCTAAAAAAATGTCTTCAATCCGAGAATCACCAAATTCTACGATTATTGAAGTAATCTCCAAAAAAAAAAGTCTTCAGGCCAGAAACCCACAATTTTCTTCGGGTTTTCCACAAATTTCTGCAGATTTATATAGCTTGCAATTAATTATCGGGGCTGTCCTCTTTTTAGGCATCGTCAATATGGCGCATCGACAATCTAGTGCAACACTATCACTTTTTTAGTACTGAAAATTAAAGTTTGCTTTACTTTAATTCATCAAATTTACCCTCTCGGTACGTGAAATTTACTCCCAAGGGGTAGATTTACCCCTGGTTAAAAACCCCACCACTAGATTGTCAAATTGCACAGAGGCTTTAAAAGAATTTTATACAAACACGAGGCACTTTTTTGCTCAAATTTAAGAACAACTAAGAACAATACCAACCTCGGCTTGAACAAAATAATTAAAGAGCACGGGCCAAATTAAAAAATTGTAACAATCAAATAACTAAATTTTTGCAATTATGGCCAGGGGACTGTTTTATTTTTGCAGCTTTTTTTAACCAAGCAATAATGAATTTGAGTCTCTTTACGTCCCCACAAATTTAAGAACAAATAATGCCGAAAGTTTGTAAAAATTTAAGAACAGCTAAGCCTCAGCCCTAAATTAACTGTTTTTTATGAAATAAAGTTAAAATTTAAACGTTCGGTTTTTCATAAACATTTTAGGCAGTTAGAACAAAAAAATTCTAAAACCAACGAAGGAATTACGATATATGACATAACCAAGGTGAATTAAGGCTCGATGACGTCATGATAGAAAGAAACATGTGTTCAATGCGCTTTCCATTTCTGCTCCAACTTCGAAAATAAATTTAATGTTTGCTTCAACTTAGTGTTATTGATTGCTAAGCAGCGCACATCTAATCAAGTAGCTCATGATGGAGGGATTTCGCTAAGCTTTCTGATGTCGTAAAACCAACGATTTAATTGATTTTCCAGATGAGCGATATATAAGGCTACTTAATCCCACCAACAACATAACGAATCAGCCTTTAGTGAAACACTACAGCAGTGACAGAGTTGGTGGCGTTGTTTTGGACTAATGGCCTTATAAGAAATTTTGACTTTAATGTAAGCTCGTTCTACAGAGGCAGGGTCGGGTGCAGATTGGCCTTCTACTGCGCCGGGAAAGTTAGTTTCGACCTTCACGAAAGCCAGTCGGCAAGATTGTGCAATATTCAGCTGAATAGTTTCTAGCGTTAAATACTTTATTTTCAAAATCAATCCCAGTAGGAGTATCGAAGTAAAAACGATTTTGTAATTACTGCACAGAGCTGGACAGCGCTGTTTCGAGCTTTCAGCTCTCACAAGCATCCCTCAGCATATCTAACCAAAGGTATTCCCCAGCTCGACAAACCTCTCGGCCAAACTCGATAAACCTTAATGGCCTGCACAGTGGCAGAGGCTTTGTAGGGAATAAACGATTTTTCCCTTGCGCTACTTTACAAACCAAGTGAAAAATCGCTGGGCTCTTGTAAGTAAGGACAGCCATCGGTTATCCTTAGTACAAGGGCTCCCCTCTGCGTGACCATGGAAATCAAAACTGAATAAGCTTGACGTCCTTTGTGGTCGACTCCTGGGAAGTCAGAACAACTTCCACAGGCAGTTAGGTGGCCAAATCAACCACCAACCCTGCAGCCGCAAGCAGCTTGAGTCATTGATGCAGAAGTTGTTCTGACTTCCCAGGAGTCGACCACGAAGGACGTCAAGCTTATTCAGTTTTGCAATTACTTTTCATATAGCTTGAAAATTCTATCAAAATCAAGTTCTTTTCGGTGGGATGCTTGGCGCCAATGGTACAAACGTTAAGGGAATTTTCTATGGACGTAACATAGTCCAAGCAAGAAATGATCGTTAAAATAAGGGTCTTTTCAAAAAACAGCAATGCATGGCTAATTTCGGAGTCGAACCTAGAACCAGCAATCTTTCATTTAATTACTAATCTGATGCTGAAGCTCTACTCCGCCGCGAATACTTTTTCCATCTGAAAGGTTATAGGAGAATCCACCAAATTCGAAAATTGATTTGCCATCACTGGTATAATTATCAGAGGTGAAGTCGAGGACACAACGTTCGAGGCCAAGGCCACGGGCTCAAAAAAAAGATCTAAGGTCAAAGACTGACTTTTCGATCACAGACCCTCTCGAGGCCAAGAACAGGAATATTCGAGGCCAAGGCCAAGGACCGAGGACACAATTTTTCTAAATTATGGTAAGCTAATTTTCCGTAATTTTTAAATGCGAAAGTGCTTAAGATATTGCATTTCGTTAAGTTTTTGATGATAAGTTAAAAATAGTAGGTTTTTATTAATATAATAGTAAAAAATAATAATGAAACAAGGCCATAATCCAAGAATGGGAATGCAGCTAAATTATAAACGCAGAAATGGTCAATTTTAATGCCTTAAGTTCTTCAGTTAGGGCCCCGGTGCAAACGTATAAACTGATATTTAATCCCCACTTTTTCAGTACCGGTATATAATTCTTAAACGAAAATCATATTGCTTGGTTAAACGATTTCTTTTCACAAAATTTTTTTGAAAATTATTGTCTAAAAATATTGCAAAATACTGTGAATTCAAGTTTTTAAAATGAATTGAGGTACTGTAACAAGTATATTTGTTAGCTCATAAGTTTTTTAGATTGAAAGAAAATACGGAGTAATGTGACGAGAGCAAAATCTCCATGCCGCCGTAGAATAATTTTAGTGATTTTTTTTTAAATAGCAATTTTTGGGACTTTAAAGTAGATTATATTTAGATTTTCAAAGCAATTTGAAAAGAAAATACCGTAAACGCTAAATTACAAAAAGCTTAGTTTTTCCACAATTTTTCAACTCTAATATTAAGCCATTCTTATCTTCACGTATCAGTGTATGCAGGTGCTTAGCCAGAAATCTGCAACCTAAATGGGCTGTTACGGGGATCAAGGGGCGGAGCCCCCAGCCGCCGGCGGCCATTGGGGGTTTGTGGACGGGGTCCCAAGCGCTCAAAAATGTTGCATTTTTTTGGCAAAAATAACCTATATTTAG
Source organism: Trididemnum nubilum (assembly GCA_963965965.1). NCBI lineage: Eukaryota > Metazoa > Chordata > Ascidiacea > Aplousobranchia > Didemnidae > Trididemnum > Trididemnum nubilum. The sequence goes on from OZ014476.1 coordinate 39,093,236, forward strand.
GCCTATTTTGATAAAAATTAATGCTATTAAACCGCGGCATAAAAATTAGCAGTGCAAAAACACGATTATTCTAGTTGCATAAATGGGCTATGTGGAAAGTAAGTATCGCTAGAATTTTAGTTCTGTTATTTACAAGCTAATGAGTGTTTAATCCTATTTCGGCAGTTCTATAAAACTCTCAAGGAGTAATCTATATCGTCTATACTTTATAGAGAAAGATATAAATAACGGAAGGATGTTTTAGAGAAGTGATTGGTAATCAACTGATATTAAATAGCCCCCCTAGTTCTAAGCTTAAGTCACATATTATATTTTTGATGAAACCTTTGTTAAGCACTTTTCAATGGGCGATCAAATTTGAATACCAATTGTTGGTTATTTCTCAAAGTTTTTTTTTCTGATTTATGATTGTCATTTTTGACAAACTAACCCTCCCCAAATAAACGTTTTAAAATATGCTTTAAATCGTTTTTTAGTATATTCCAGGGAAAAATACAATCTCAAAAGTGCTAAAAACGTGGTATTTTTCTTATTCTGCGTTTTGGTCGGCAGGTCAGTGGGGAGTGGAGGGGGACGATAGCCCCCCTCCCCCGGCTACGCTTTTTAGTGCATGCGGTGTTTTTCTCACATCTAATGCCTATTAATGAATGAGAGCGAACGTTTCGGCCAAGAAAAGACACTTTGTTAAATTTAACATAAGCTATTTAATTACGAAAAAAACTGTGGATCCCAACAGTGTCGTATTAAAAAAGAAGGCATTGGAAACATTTTTCCCGGGTCTTCCTTCAAAGGGTCCCCAATCGTAGAAATGGAAAAATAACAAACTAAAAATTTGTCTAAAAATGCCCAAATTTTTGAAAAAGCTTCGCCTCTTTATCTTAATGACGTGGTGAAAAAAACTCATTAAGTATTCCAGGCATTCGAACAAATTTCACACTTAATTGCTTAATAATTCTTCACTCAGCTTTTTTGTGATCCAATAGTTTGTTACTTGGGAATTTTAGCGGCGGTTTTCAACGCACAAATTGTTCAGTGGATGTGGTTTTTCCCCCTATAGACCGCTTGCCAGAGATTACAGTGTTTCGTTCTCACCTCAAAACAAATTCTTCGCTCTCGCGTATCTTCAGAACAAATAGGCGTTCTCAAGATACGTAACACATTTTAGTATAATATCAATATGCCCTCCCGGGTAATATTGTATTACATTTCATTATCACACTCATACTTTCTTCTTAATTCACACGCAGAATAGGCTCGGCCGTGTTTTTACATTAGCAACCCAAAATTGTTTGTGTTTGGACCCAGGATTACATTGTTATGTTACTGGACGGTTTAGTGCTTTGCTGCTTTGCGATATTTTTGCCCGCACCGAAATTATTAGCAGAAATAAGAACAACAATCTTCTGCAATGCTTTTTGCCCCCTCATTCTCCGATTAGAGCTTTCACACAATGCCACTTAAAATAAGTTTTAGTATGACTTGGCTTACTTGGATATCACATTGTATTATTTTTCAAATGAAGAAGGGAAACAACGAATTGACCGGCTAGCAATTATTTGCCTTTTGTTCGGTTGTTTTCCTTTTTAACCAATCAAAAAAATAATGCTGCCTCGAGCCGAAGACAGGACGTTTTCGAGAACTTGTAGGCTTTGAGGCCAAGGCCAAGGGCTTGAGCTTCGAAGTTAACGCCAAGGACTTCAAAATGTGTTCTCGAGGACTCCACCTCTGATAATTATTACTTATAGTGTTTTTTCTGTTTTTCACCAATCCATTTTCTGTCACCATTTTTCGTTTTTTTGTTTGTTTTTGGTCGACAAAAAAAAAAAGACAAAAATCAACACAAACTAATTTTGGTGCGGAAGCGAACAGCATGCATACTGCATATTTCAAAAAATGGACCCTTATTGCCCATCGATTTCCTATCTTTCAGAGCATCGTATCTTTATAAGGGTACACTTTTTAAAAATGTGAGTCGGTAAGTGGCGTCGTAATAAAACGGGACCCGCTGAAATGGATTTTTGAGACGGATCGATCCCAATACCCGCCTCTGCATAAATTGCGCTACTGGTATATTTCATGAGCTTTTATTTTTGGAAAATATTATTGAGTTTATGTCAACAGCAATGCATTTGCTTGATTACATTTTGTACAAGGCATTCATTTTTAATGACATTTGCCGGGCGAAATTGCAAAACGGAAATCGATACCGAATGAATGTATTTCTTCGATCTTTACTTAAACGATCCAGGTTTTTTCCACCTGACCTTTGTTAATTCCAGTTCAGTTTAATTCCTATTAATGAGTACCTGATGATATCCGTCAAACATATGTATTAGTTAAATGCGTTCCTTTGAGAATAGCCTACCACATAAATTATTCAACTGTAAGTACTATACGTATGGCGTATTCACAGCCGGAGAAAGCTAAGAAAAACAAACAAAGCTTAAATTTCGCGGAAAATTTTTGGTAATACAGATTCGACTCTTTAGAGCATGCAGAATTGAGTAGCTCAATTATGCAATGAAGAACTTTGTTTGAAGCATCTGTGGAAGTGAAGACAAAAGAGGCGAATATGAGAAAGCAAAAACTATCTGAAGCTGACAGATTTCATATCATATGACACGGTGGCAGTGAATATTTAAAAATTCTAACGTTCTCCATCAGTAACATCGAGCAGGGCTGTATCAAGACCAGGAGCAGATCGAAGGAGGGGGGTTCCCCACGGAGGCCAGGGAAAACGTAGACTTTTATTACTAACCGAAATTGACTTGATTTTAGGCCTAAATATATGTTTAAATTGACTATTTTTCCGTCCGAATTTCGCCCCAATTTAATTTTGATATTTGACTGCCATAACGCATTTTTTATCGATGGATCAATTTGTGGAAGGGCTATTTTGGGATTATACAGAAGCAATTGCGCTCGGAATCAACTCTTACCATGGCCTTGACAGGGCTAGGATTAATTTTACCCGCACAGTAATCAAACTCGCATCTGTTAACTTACCACACGAATCTCAACAAACTGTTAGTCTTATCGCGGTCAAAACCTTTTGAAGAAGTATATTGCTCGAGATCGGTTTTACTGAAAAAAAACAAAAAACAGAAAAAGAACAGTTTGAGGCAATAAAGAGGTGCCTCAAACCTTGCACCACTATTCCTCTTATCAACGAAAATACGGTAGATTTAATCCATTTGACTCTATTGGCAACCCTGCGTTTCGAAATTTTTGTGACATCAGAAAAGGATGACTTTACAAAACTTCTTGCAGAATATGGCACATCTCGTTTGTTATTTTGAAAGAAATTTTGCGATTTGTCAATTTCTTGCAGAAATTATCCTTATTCTAAGTTACATGAACTTTTGCAAAGTCATTCTTTTCCATGTCACGAAAGTTCCAAACGCAGGGTTGGCAATGGTACGAAGTCAACGGATTAAACCTATTTTTGAAGATAAGGAATTAGTGAAACAAGGTTGGAGCACCTCATTATTACCTCAAGCACTGTACTTTTCATTTCTTCAATAAAACCGATCTCTAGCGCAGTATCACTAAGTCAAGTTTCTGCATGAGGTGCTACGTAGCCTATACCCGGTATGTAACGCTTTGCCACTGAAAGTTCAATACACAAAAATAAAACGCGCTAATCTTAACTAAGACAAAGCAAATAAGACTTGTTATTTATCAGAGGTGGAGTCTTCGAGGATGTCTTTGGCCTCGAGGACATATTTTGCAGAGGTGGAGTCCTCGAGGACACATTTTGAAGTCCTTGGCCTTGGCCCCGAAGGTCAAGTCCTTGGCCTTGGCCTCGAGGTCTCAAGTCCTCGAAAATTGCTGTGTCCAAGGCTCGAGAACAGCACTTTTTTTTGAATTGTTGAAATTTTGTAGTTCGACTGAAAAAAAATTTTAGAAGGCGTTTTATACCGTAGAACGCCTGAAAAAAAATTTTGAAGACCTTTTTTTTGTAGAACACTTGCGCTTGTGTCCTTGGCCTCGAGCATTCCTGTCCTTGGCCTCGAGAGGGTCTGTCCTCGGAAGGGCTGTCCTTGGCCTCGGATTTTTTTGTGTCCTTGGCCTTGAGCCTAGTGTCCTCGACTCCACCTCTGACATTTTGATGTCCTTGGCCTCGAAGGTCAAGTCCTTGGCCTCGAAGCCTCAAGTCCTCGAAAATTGCCCTGTTCTCGGCTCGAGGACAGCACTATTTTTTGAGTAGTTAAAAGTTTGTGGAGCGCCTGAAAATTTTTTTGGAAAACGCTATTTTCTAAAGACCGCCTAAAATTTTTTTCTGAAGACCTTTTTTTTTTGGAGAGCACTTGCCATTGTGTCCTTGAGCATTCCTGTCCTTGACCTGGAGAGGGTCTGTCCTCGGTAGGGCTGTCCTTGGCCTTGGATATTTTGTGTCCTTGGCCTAGAGCCTTGTGTCCTCGATTCCACCTCTGTTACTTATAATTATTGGGAAACGTATTTTTCGGTGGTCTGCGAAGCGCTTAATGTCAGTAAGAGTAGAATGAGATTACCGGTACTGCCTTTCTTTTTATAGTGGTTTACTTCAACGACAGTTTTGCTTGATTTATCCGCAACGTAACTCTTCCTTCACAAAGGCACAACCATTTTAAAATCTTAAAATTAGTTCTATTCAGATGCAGCTGTCTAATCAACTAGGATGCACTGGTAGCTAATTAGGGTGGTGAAGATGAAAAAACATTTGCAACATATTTTGGGATTTGCTCTGATCGTGATGATTGAAAACTTATTGGCATCAAATGACTGTCAAGCTATTGGGTGCGTTTGTAATATTCTTAATGCCTCTGGGCAATCGGGATCACAGAGAAATTTGACAATCAGTTGCCGAGATAAAAATCTATCAGCTATCCCACACCAAGACCTGGATTTTTATGCATGGAGAGCTGCAAGCATTGACTTGGGAAGTAACTCCATCCTCAGTATTGAAGCGAACGCTTTCTCAACACAAACCGACCTAAAAAGATTAGTTTTGCATCGAAATCAGATTGAAAGGGTGAATGTGGCGTCGTTCAATGTCAGCAGCGTTGGCGAGTCGAAACTAGTTTCGCCGCTTGAATACATCGATTTTAGAGGTAAAGTACGTTTTCGGCCGCCATCGTCTACTATTTTGTGATAAAACAGCGCAGTCTGCGACCACTTTCGCACTATTTATCTGCCGTAGCTTGAGTCAAGTTCTAATCGGGTCCAACCCATATCCTAGTACTGTCAGTAGTTCATGAGGTTTTAACAGGTAAAGCGTAGCAGTAATAAGCACGTTGTGTAGTCTGCAACAATTAGACATATCACCCCCCAAAAAACTATTTAATCGGATAATTTTTGAAGTTTTATTAAAAAACTGAGTTTTGATTGATATTTTACATTACAGACAACCACCTTCACTACTTTCCGTCTTGCTTTGGCCGAATTAACTCAACTATCGCTGCGTTAGACAACCTACACACTCTGCTGATAGGTGGGAACTTGTTTGGAACTAAACTTGAAATGGAAGTTTTCTTTGGAATTAGGTGAGTAACCGAAAACCAATGCGATCGCGCAGTTTACCAAACGGTTTACCAAACAACGTTTTACCAAAACATTCTTCAGAAAGAGCTGTGTTTTGCGTGCGCAATGACCCGAAGTTAAGCCTCGCAAACTCATTACTCGCTTTTGCGTAATACAGATAGTATAATAAAGATTTGATGTGGGATAGCGCAGAATTACATTTATTTGAAAGTTGAAAAATGTTCCATACTTTGCATAACGTTGCGTAATGAATTCCTCACACCTGCAAAAGTCAAGTGTTATATTGTTCAGTGTGCAAGTAAAATGGCACACTCGTCAAAGCATAGCCAATAGCCAAATACTTTCCGTCGATAAAAATAATCAATTAATTATTTACATCATTCTGACAAAAAAAGTTAGAATATTATAAAATTGCACTCTAGAAGTCACGAAAAAGGATTCTATTCGATTGATTAGTTGAGGTAAAATTTTAACAAATTAAACACTGAAAAGTGATGTAATGAATGTGATGGTGCAATCCTTACAATTTTTTTTTCTGGCAGTATCCACATTGGGAGCTACATTCAGTCAGTTCGAGCAAAATGTTTGCTAACTTTAGAGAACCGGTTGATAAAATTTGCTGGCTTAGATTTTGGTTCAAACAGGTTGCTAAACTTAGATATTCGGTTTCTGCAAAATTTGAATGGTATTTAAATTGCTTTTTCAGAACTAAAATACCACTAAAGTGGGCAAAATACTTTAACAAAAAGTAATCATGTGCTTGTTTATAATGAAAGCATATTCTGCAGAAACCTACGGTATCTCGATTTGTCTCGGTGTTTGATTCGCGTCGTTGAAGATTTAACTTTCAAAATGCTTTTTCGTCTCGAGTTTCTGGACTTGTCTAACAATAACATCTACGAAATGTCGTCCATGATCTTTGCGCAGAGCGTTCCACTACAAGTGTTAAGGTACGTCACATGCTACACTAGCGCTAATCACCATAGCGGTTCAATATTATCACTAACGAAGTAATCAAATTGTCAATATATCTTTGTTGAAGGCTTGAGATCATTATAACGTGGATAAACTACATAGACGCCTTCCATCACCACCAGTTACATTATCACAAAATCTTATGCCTGACTTAGAGCCAAAACAGACGATCAAGGTTTTTCCGCAAGAACGCTTGCCGAAGCGTTGATGCAGCTTTTTTCTGTATGTAAATGGCATTGCAAGAATATTGTGCTACGATTGCAGAAGAGTTTTCTTGCGACGTGTAAATGGCTTCCTGCAAGATTTTGGAAAACTTTCCGCAATATTGAAATAGCTTCAGCCGTGTTTCAACTTGAAAAAATCCGAGGCCAGGGCCAAGGACAGACCTTCTCGAAGCCAAGGACCAAGGACACAGACGCAAGTGTTCTCCAAAAAAAATGTCTTCAAAAATTTTTTTCAGGCGATCTCAAGAAAAAAAGGTCTTCAAAAAAATTGTCCAGGCGATCTCCAAAAGAGGAAGACAAAAAAAGTCTTCGCAAATTTTCCGCGAGGTTTCTGGCGCTTTCCAACAAAATTTTATCGGTTCAAAAAATAGTGCTGTCCTCGAGCCGAGGACGGAGCAATTTTCTTGGAGTTGAGGCTTCGAGGCCAAGGCCAAGAACTTGACCTTCGAGGCCAAGGCCTAGGACTTCTAAATATGTCCTCGAGGACTCCACATCTGCTTTTGAGAATCCATCCAGAGTTCACTTAAATCCTCATCGCGGAAAAATTGGTGCTAAAATAATAATTAAGAAATAAATAAACAGACTTTATGAAATTTGATACAAGTGTTAGGCATTAGCATGAAAGCAAGAGGAGCTAGGATGGAACTAGATATCCAGCGTGCATTGCTAATGTTGGAAATCTGTTGAAGGTCACTCAGACAACTTCCTCTTTTGTTTCTCAATGAAGAGACAGAAGAAATGTGTAAGGTGGTACAGAAATTTCATGTCGCCCCTCCAACCGCTTGTGTTTTTAAAAATCTAAGCTTTTCCACTGCTGGAAGCTTCCATCAGTTGATCAATTTTGCCTATCTATTCCTTCATAAAGAAATAATCAATTTTAGGAGATTTGGTTGGGCCACGCAGCTCATCGTCCATAACTACGCAAAAAATGTAATCAAATATATGGTGCTAGCATTTGGGTCTGGGCCTCAAGAGCGTAGCCAGGGTTTTGGATTGAGAAGGGGTGGCCCAAACCACAAATAACACAGGTAAGGTCCAAAAAAAAAGTATTCACAATCTGATTTAAGATTTTTGATTAGGGGGGAGGGGGCTAAATTTAGTTGGAGACCAACTTAGGATTGGGGGGGGGCAAACCACAAATAGAAATATGGGGTCCGACATCAAAAAACGGCAAAAAAAAGGTCTTCACGAACTGAAGAGCCAAATTTGTTTTGAAAATTAGGTAAAGACCAAAAGAAAAAAAAAGGTCTTCACGATTTGAAGAGCTGAATTTATCCCGTGAATTAGGTGAAGACCAAAAAAAAAAAAAAAAGGTCTTTACGGTCTGACGTCTAGGTGAAAACCAACCAAGATCACAAAATCATCATTGCTGGCATTGCGATCGGGGGGGGGGGGGGCTGGGCCCCCCTGGCTACGCTTATGCTGAGTCTCTTATTCTTTTCCATATGACCGCCCTTGCTTTCTATCAGACGTAGATTTTGTCGTCCAAGAGCAGGGTTCGAAAATAACGCTTGCCCGCTTGCCCGAAGCAAGCTAAAATCGCCTCGGGCAAGACATTTTTCGGCATAACTTGCCCGACGGGCAAGCTAGTGAAATACAGCTTATTAAACAACATTAAACTAGATTATTTAGAGATGCAATTTAGGTCCGCTTTTGTTGCTTGAAATAAAATCTAAGTAGAGAAAGCTGTTACTTGGTTTATTTTAGCACTTTGCAATCATCACAATGAACACTTTGTTTAATCGTATACGCACATCATTAATCGCAATCAACACTTCTTAATCGCACGCAGTTTTTCAATCTCAGACGCGTTTTGCAACTCTTTGGCACAAAGTACTACTTTTTTTTCTGAGAAAACATTTTCCGCGCTTGCCGCGTTAACCGCAGTTTCAAATATCACAAGTACAACTATAACCAGCGCTGCATGAAAACAATGTCTAGAACTTTGCAATTTTTTTGTTATGATTTATGGAGCGCCGTTTGTGTACCTTAATTTGTGCAATGCTTTTTGCGTATTTAATTAAATAGTCATTTTAATTAAATATACAAAAATAAATATACAAAAAAAACAAGTGCAAAATAAATATGCAAAATTTTTTGAATACTTATTACATCATAATTTGCGCAACGGTTTTTTGCATATTTAATTAAATAGTCAGTTTAATTAAACACACAAAAATATATGCCGCAGAATAAACCGTTGCAAAAATAAATAGGCAAAAAATTGTTGCACAAAAATTTTTTGCGCAAAAGTTTTGTGGATTTATTTTTGCAACATCGTTTTTTGCATCAAAATTTTTTGCATTACAATTGTTTGTGTCACAAATATAATAAATATTTGTATATTTATTTTTGATAGCAAAAAAAGAACACACGCCGAAATAAATGTGCAAAATTTTGTGATGCAAAAAATGTTCATGCAAAATTTCTTGTCGCAAAAAAAACGCGTGCAAAAATAAATCGTCAAAAATATTTGAATATTTAGTTCGTGTCCATAATGATGAAAGGTTGGAATTATGTGGGCGGTAAGGTACGGGTGAATGAACCTTCATTTTCCAGCCCAACGAGAGGTCTCATAAGCGAGCTAGTACCTTACTATAGGCTGCCGTATAGCCCGAAGCTTTCGTCTTGAAGTTCCAGTTGTATACCTTGCCGGTACCTTCCGCCCACATAATTCCAACCTTTCATTATTATGGAAACGAACTAAATAGTCAAATATTTTTGACAATTAATTTTTGCACGCGTTTTTTTTTGCAACAAGAAATTTTGCAACAAGTTTTTTTGCGTCACAAAATTTTGCACATTTATTTCGGCGTGTGTTCTTTCTTTGCTATCAAAAATAAATGTACAAATATTTGTGACACAAACAATTGTAATACAAAAAATTTTGATGCAAAAAACGATGTTGCAAAAATAAATCCACAAAAATTTTTGTGGATTTATTTTTGCAACAATTTTTGTGTCAAAAATTTTTGTGTAACAATTTTTTGTCTATTTATTTTTGCAACGGTTTATTCTGCGGCATATATTTCTGTGCGTTTAATTGAAATGACTATTTAATTAAGTATGCAAAAAACCGTAGCGCAAATTATGGTGAGATAAATATTCAAAAAATTTTGCATATTTATTTTTGCATTTGTTTTTTTTGTATATTTATTGTGGTATATTTAATTAAAATGACTATTTAATTAAACATGCAAAAAAACGCACAAATTAGGGTACACAAACGGCGCCCGATAATGATTATTTTGAAGATCTTTTAGCTCGTATAACTTTTGCAAAAAATTTCGGCTTTCTAGCTGGAGTTAGTTTCTCAAATATTCGCGATTGAAAATGCATTACAATCAAAAAATCAGTTTTTGCGTAATGCATTTGGAACAACGTATTTATCAAGTCACTTTACCATAACAATCGAGCACAAAAACTTGATTCTCAAAATAGGATACTCGTATTATGCAAATTCAGTGTTTTTGCGTAGAAGAACGTTTTACAAATTATTTTCCAAAGGTAAACAGCCTCAAAACGTTTTGTGCCTATTTTTTTCGGACAAGTTGAAATTTCCTCGGGCAAGCAGACATTTGATATCACTTGCCCAACGGGCAAGTTGTTAAAAAAGTTAATTTTGACCCCTGTCCATGAGACCTTGAATTCTTTTTTGCAATGGTTGCAGCTTTGATTGAAGCTTCTTAAATTAAAGGTTCAATTGAAGCTCAGTCAATTTGGTTTCCATTTAATTTTTTAAAACCACAACTTGACGTTTAATGCTTTATATTGGTTTATCAGCTAAGTGTAAGCTCCAATTCTCGCGATAAAATGAGCTAATCAAGCGCTGATTCACTTCAGCTGCTTTCTTGAAAAGAGCCTTATGAATTTTCTTTGCTGACTAGGGCTTGGTATTTTAATGCCTTCGCACTGACGACATAGCTTTGTCATTCGCTGAATGATAACTTGCACTAACGCTTGTCTCAAGTTAATAATATTAGTTTATGATGTCACCATTCCCTTCTTCATAACCTCAAAAACAAAAAGGTAATAGTGACATCATAAACTTTTATTATTAATATAACCCCATCACCTCTTATATTAAAAGGGCTTAATGGCCAATTTTTCAAAGCGGTTTGTGCGTAACCTTTCTTGTTAGCTCAGAAAAATAAATATCACTTCAGGCAGTTATAAGCAAAAGTTCATCGATTGGTGCTATAGAAAATTAGTTTTGAAAAAAAAGTCGAAAAATTGTAAACCTAATGTGCAATCAAATCAGTCGAATACATAGGCGTAGCCAGGATTTTTGATTGGGGGGGGGCAAACCACAAATCACATGCAATGACGTCATCAGATACCTCGAAAGAGAAATTTTTTGTGGGGGCAAAGATATCGTAGAATGGAAGATCAGAAGCCGTGGCCTGGTGTTGGCACGTAACTAGGAATTCGTTCAAGGGAAAGAGCTTAAATCAATAGTTAAAATGCGAAAATGTCTAAATTGGGAGACGTGTGTTTGAGTAAAAAAGTGTACTGTAATTCAAACGCAACACAGACGAGAGTTGCCATGGGGGTTTATGGGCAAAGCCCCCAGCCGCTGGGCAATTTTTCGTAATTTTTTGGAAAAAAAAGCTATTTTAATATCATTGGATCACATTCCGCACGTATTTAGAGACATTTGAAAGTACTAGATTTTTAACATTTGAAAGCCAATTGAAAAAATTAAGTTGTTCAGTCCTCCTTTTGCTTGCAATTTAAGTTCAAAACGCGTTTAAAATCTTGCATTTTCGGATTAAATTTTGTGAGTGATTTGGCTCAGGTAGGGGAAAGTAAAGTACATTGCCTCCTGCAATATTTTAGCAGTAAATAACAATCCAGTCGAATATTTTCCTTACAGATTATTGTATTGTCATGAAAACAACCAGTTATAGGAGTACGTATACGGCCAGGGGACCCAGGCCTCCTCAATTCAAGAACTTGGTCAATGAGCATTTCCCTTACTGTAGCTAATTTTTTTCAAAAGTATTTTGTTGCATGAAAACTGGCGAGGTGAAGGTGAATTGTAATTGAAAAATGTACGATAGATAGTTACGCCTGCAAACCATGTTATTGCCCGGGCCGGATTTACATTGAGTTGGGCCTCTGGCACTTTGGGATTTTTGCAGTATTTTTCTGCCAAAACAGGTGAAGACCAAAAAAAAATCTCATCTGAGCGCGGGGCCCCTGAGCCATATGTTAAATCCGGCCGTGGTTATTGCATTACGTTCATAATAAGATTAGATGAGGGCCTCAGTTAGCAACTTTTAGAATAAAAACCCTTAATTTCACTCGGGTTATACGTTTAAATTGGTTGGCAAACATTAGATTGAAGGGTCCCGGGCCCCCTGGAACAATATTATTGTTGGGGGCCGATTTAAATTGGGGGCCATTTAAATATTATTGTAGGGGGCATTTCTATATTGCTTGGCAAAAATCAAATTGAAGGAGCCCGGGCTCCCTGGATCAATAGTATTGTTGGGGGCGCATTTAAATTGGGGGCCATTTAAATATTGTAGGGGGCCCATTTAAATTGGTTGGCAAAAATTTAATTGAGGGGTCCGGGCCCCCTGGATCAATATTATTGTTAATTACTGTTGTACGCGTGTACTGTTGTACGCGAAGATGCTGAAACTGAAGAAACAATAGTCTTTAGTGTGACATTTTTATCGTTGGTAGCATTTCAATTGGGGGGGGGGGCGGCTACTATGCCTATGACCGCAAAAAACCTTCGCAAGAGCAAACTTCTTTTTTCAACGATCTTCTCTTTTCTCCGCGCGTGTGTTCTAGTCAACTTAATGAAAGAGTCTAGGAATAAAACATCTGGCTACTGCTGTAGGCTGGATATGACTAAAAGGCGGAAAAGCAGGAAAGGGCGGTTGGAGTTTAGGTTCTCCCTAACCTAACCCCATAGGTGGGCACAAGTCCGTTAATCCGTTAATAGCGAAGCAAACTTTTTCATTAACTCGTTAATCCGTTAAAAAGTTTTTTCATGTTAACGGATTAAATTAACTTCCGTTAAGTTCTGTTAACGGACTATATTAACTTCCGTTAAGTTCTGTTAACTTCCGTTAAGGTTTTTATCGTTAATATCTTGCACCATTCATTCATCGTACCGGTACAAACCAGTTTGCGCTGGTAACACTTGTTGCGTATTAGTACAAGTTTTATAGAAGAGAGCGAAGAAAGGAGCTCTTTTTTGTGGCAAATAGTAAGCTGCAGCTTCATAGGTCTATTAATTATCGCTGTTCACAATTTCCAAAGATTTTCCGATCGCAGCTTCGTTTGTGCATTCGAACTTATTTTTATCTTGAAATTAGATAAGACTGTAAAATGTAACTTCTAAAACACAAAAGGACCACCACAGCAATAAATATTTCCGTACAATCAGCTCAACAGTGTCAATACGTGTTCTAGAAGCGAGTGAATGAAAAAAAATCTAAATCACACGCAAAATGTTAACGAATTAACGGACTTTATTAACTTCCGGTAATTAAAGCTGGAAATAACGGATTAACGTTAACGGAGGTGTGAAGTTTGTTAACGGACTAGTGGTTGACGAAGCTAACGTTTTGCATTAACTTGCCCACCTATGCCCAACCTTAATTCTAATCCAAACCTAACTCTAACATGCTTTTTAGCACGATTTCCGCCTTTTCCTGTAGGAAAAGTCTACCTCTTTTCTACGTCTTTTCTTCTTTCTTTTCTAAGTCTACGTAGGAAAAGTCTACGTCTTTCCGCCTTTTCCTGTAGGAAAAGGAAAAGTAGGAAAAGAAAAGGAAAAGTTCTTTTCCTGTAGGAAAAGTCTATAATGGTCTTTTAGCACAAATTAGAAATTGTGCTAAAAGACCATTATAGGGTTAACCGCAGTACTTAAATTGTAGGGGGGACGCGTCCCCCCATCGAGATTTGAACGCTGGATCATGAGAGGAAAAAAGACCTACAAAGTCCAGTCGAATATAGCACCAAATTCCGCGGGAATAGTGATTCAGAAGAAAAAACACTTCAACCGTCGGCGAAGACCTTTTTTTTGGTCTACACCTAATTTCCGGCGAAAAAACACTTCAGTTTCCAGCGAAGACCTTTTTTTTTGTCTTCACCTAATTTCCAGCGAAAAAACACTTCAGTTTTCGGCGAAGACCCATTTTTTTTTGGTTTTCACCTAATTTCCGGCGAAAAAACACTTCAGTTGTGTAGACTCTCGGCGTAGACTTTTATCTTTTTTGGTCTTTATTCAATTTCGTCGACGGAATAACGTAATCTTCACTAAGGTTTAGTCAAGGCTGCAAAAGCGTCCCCCCATGCAAAATTTTACAATTTAAGTACTGATTAACCGTAACCCAGACCCTAACTGCCCTTTCCTACTTTTAGGACGATTTCCGACTTTTCAAATCTTTTAGTCATGTCCCTATAGGCTTTTTTGTTGCACCTGCATTCAATTTTTTGGCATGAAAGCAACATGATCATTCAGCATTTGCGGTGTGCCAGTACGAAATATGATCTATAAAATGCCAATAAACTTGTCATTTTTACGGCGACTCGAATCGCTCTATCTGGGTTCAATAATTCTCCGGCACGTTTTTGGAATTAGTGTAGGAAAAAGGTTCTTCACAGCAAGCGTTAAAACGCGAAACATAATCATTTATCAACTCCAAAACGGGTGCGGATTTGTCCGTAGAACAGCGCCACTCGTGACAGTGATACTCAGAGGTGAAAGTGACCGGAACGCCGTCCCGGCAAAAGATTCTTCCCGTAAAAATCCAAAAAAGCAGTACCGGTACGGTAGATCGAAACCCGATCCGCACCTTAGCTCAAAATCTTTTATTTTTGGACTCTCGATCACCTTGAACTTGACTGATATTGGCGATACTCTTCCACGGAAGACGTTTTTCCTCTTTATTTATTTATTTTTTTGTTCCCGCCTCTACTGCACATATTCTGAAGCATTATAAGAATCTGTAACACAGCGTTCCGGTAATAAAACCACTACACCGCTGGTAATACACAGGCTTGTCCAAGGGACATATTTTTCTGTGGCATGCCATTCCATAGCAGTTCATGCCTGTCCCATCCCAGGGGATTCCCAACAAAATACAATTCAATAGAAGTTAATAAATTCATGAAAATTTAAGTAGGCTATAATGCAGTGGCGTAGAGTAACATTTCAGATAAGCCATGCAATTATGATGACGTCAACGGTTTTCATGACGTCATTGGTTATTAGACAGTAAAATAAAAAAGCAGCTTACATTACCAAATGTCTAGTATTGCAACTAGGCCTCCTCTCCTCAGTACTTGTTAGTGTGTACAAGTACAGGTTAGTCTTTCTAGTGTTACTATACTACAGACAGTGACAGGTCAAGCAGTTTACATGTGCCAGTACCCAGTACCATACCGGGTAGAGATGGCAACAGCGTAGCGTACGCCATTGTGCGCTGTTCTTGGTGCACCGCGCAGCGTGGCAACTAAAATCTGCTTCACGTAACAGCGTCAGCCCAGCGTCGCGTACAATACATTTTTACATTTTTTTACAATTATTGCTGGTGAATTATCTCTTTATGTACAACAATGGTTTGTGATGATGTAACTATCAGAGGTGGAGTCAAGGACACAAGGCTCGAGGCCAAGGACACAGAAAAAATCCGAGGCCAAGGCCGAGGACAGCCCTTCCGAGGACAGACCCTCTCGAGGCCAAGGACAGGAATGCTCGACGTCAAGGCCACGGACGAAGAACTCAAGCGCAAGTGCTCTCCAAAAAAAAAGGTCTTCAAAAAATTTTTTTTCTGGCAATTTCAAAAAAAAGGTCTTCCCAAAAATTTTTCAGGCGATCTCCGGAAAAAAACGTTTTACAAAAAATTTTTCAGGCGCCTACAAAATATTTACAATTAAAAAGATAGTGCTGACCTCGAGCCGAGGACACGCCAATTTTCGAGGACTTGAGGTTTCGAGGCCAAGGACTTGACCTTCGAGGCCAAGGACTTCAAAATGTGTCCTCGAGGCCAAGGACGTCCTCGAGGACTCCACCTCTGTTGAATACAGTTTAAAAATTGCCGCGTCTTGCCATTATTTTTTTGATCAATCAATCAATTTATTCTCAAACGCCAATTGCGCTGATGGAAGCACGCAAAAGCCCATGTCGGTCGTCTGGTCTACATTTTCCAACATAAAGCACACGAGAGAAAAAAAACACTCATACACACACACACAAATTATTCCAACTAAGTTGGGCACATCTATATACATCAGTTTTAGAAGTATTAAAGCAAGTATCCAGGCAGCCTAAATTAGGCAATCATTGCTTGTTGTTTATGCCAATACCAACACAGATCTTTAGATTTGCCTGGCTCTACATCAAGTTTCATCATCAGTAGAGAGCTATGCTTAAGATAACAGCAATTTTTGTTTTAGAACTTCTTGGGATGCAAAAATTTATGGTAATACACACAAGAAAACAAGTTTATCTGTGAAAGTAATATCCAAATCAAATGCAGAATATTAAGGAAGATTACAGCTCTTACAAATAGTTACAGTTTTTACGGAAACTTTCAACATCAGTAGTGTACGGTCTTAAGTTAAAGCAAAATATTAAGGAAGATTACAGTTCTCCACTTAACTGTCCTTGGCAGCAGAAAAGTGGTTTGTTAATTTTTTTCTAACAGCTTTTGTAGTTTTTAAATTTGATATTTTCGGAGGAATATTTCATTCCAACTCTTAACTTCGACAAATTTAATGCTACGCTTAATGGCTAAGGACAATTTCCTTCTTGGTAGGAATACATTTTGGTCTTTCCTTGACCTTGTGTTATAAGCAGGGTGTCGAACCGAACCTGAACCCGAACCGTAAACCCGAATGAGCCGTTTCATTTTGGTAAACCCGAACCGAACCTGAACCAGAAAAATTTTACTTCAGTGAACCCGAACCAAACCTGAACCCTCAAAATTGTACTCAAGTGAACCCGAACCGAACCTGAACCCCTAACAAAAGTAAGAATATATTTTTTCCATATCCGGATGCCGCTGACGCTGGTACACGCACAATAAGAGCAGTGGTGATCATCAAGAGGATCAACAATTTCTCCTTTTTTTTTTCTGGACGAAACGAGTAACGACAGTTAAATTTTAAGTCAATGAACCCGAACCGAACCTGAACCAGTAATATTTTTCTTGAGTGAACCTGAACCAAACCTGAACCTCGAAAATGGTGCTCAAGTGAACCCGAACCAAACCTGAACCGCTAAAATATTTTGAGCCGGAGCTAAACCTGAACCCGAACCGTTATTTGAAACGGTTCGACACCCTGGTTATAAGAATGGATATTGTTGATATTATCATACATAGAAGCAAATTGACGCGGCAAAGTATTATTGTGAAAGCGAAACACAAATTTAACCACTTCAAGCTTATAAAGTTTATCTATCAGCAATATTTCGCACTTTTTGTTTAATATAGCGATAGGCTGAAACTCGGCTAAAACTGAAATCAATGAATTAAGCGGGACTATATATTGCTAGTTCGACTTTAAGTTAATGCCCGTAACTGTGGCAACTAAGCTTGATTTGGTTTTCGATTTTTACATGTACGGTATTTCTTTAAATTATTATTTTTTGGATAAATAACTATGCATGCTTGAATAATACGCCCCCGCTATAATGTGCACTAGATAGGACTACTCGTACAAAGAGAGATACAAAACGACAAAATTTATTGATTTTGTTTACTTTGAGTTCAGAAGAGTTAACACTTCATTATCATTCTGGCATTCATAGGACAGGCAATGTATGCTGTCCCATCCCATCCCGTGGGACATTTCCCATGGACAAGCCTGGTAATACATCAATCATTCAAACCAGCATTCACCGTGCAAGGAGAATGCAACTTTCATAATCATTACTGTTAAATTTTCAGATTGCAAGAAAACCAACTGCTCGAGTTTCCAAAAAATTTGCCAAATCGTTTAAAAGAGATCGACTTGTCTTCGAATAACGTGGAAAGTATACATCAAAGAGACTATGCTAGCTTTTGCCAAATTAAAAACTTGGAAATATTAGATCTGGGCAACAACAAGATAGTCTATTTGTTGCCACATGTTTTCAGCTGCCTCTCCAAACTTCGTTTTTTAGATTTGTCACAAAATCGACTCGAGATAATGGAAGTGGGTACATTTAATGGGTTAGAAAGTTTGGAAGTCTTGCTGCTACATACTAACCTTAAACTAATGCAAATTGCAGACTTCAGTTACGCAATCTTACCTCAGTTGGGCCATTTATTTCTGCATCAGTGTCGTCTTGAAACTTTAACCCTTGAAAAAAATAACGAGGAGACAACAACGGGGGGTTATCCGCCATTGAAAAACTTGTGGCTCTTTGGAAATCCGTTAACTTGCGATTGCTATATGCTACCACTTGTGAAATTTATAAAACAAAAAAAGGTTAACCTAGATGCAGAAAAGGAGTCAATTTTAGCTAACATTAGCGATTCAAAATTGAGAGAAAAACTGAGCAAAAAGTTGAGTAAGAACGCCAAAGCAAATACCTCAACAATGTGCTCTAAGCCATTAAACCGCCACCACAAGGTGGTGGGGATTCCGATCTTAGAAGTATCAGAGTCCTACTTTTCTTGCCCAAATGAGCCAATTTATATAGTTATATCGTGTTTTCTAGGTATTATAGCATTTGTTGGCGTTATTCCAATTGTATTTGTACTCATCTTAGCTTATTTATCTATTCAACGTTTCTTTCAAACTCATTTTGGATTCGAAAAGGAAAAAGAAGATTGACCTCAGGTGTTAATATGAATATGATCTTTCATGCCCTGTATAGCAAACAAAATATCGATATTTAAGTTTTTCCAGCAGATAGAAGGAATCAGGAAAGCAGTTGCATCTGCATAACATTACAAAATAGTAAGCCTACAGCAAAACCTTACATACGCTACCCGCTACAGCTACTTAGAACAACGTGTAAGTTTTTTTTTGCAGTGACTTATGAGTAATTGAGTACCAGAGGTGGAGTCCTCGAGGACACATTTTGAAGTCCTTAGCCTCGAAGCCTCAAGTCCTCGAAAGTTGCCGTGTTCTCGGCTCGAGGACAGCACTATTTTTTGAACAGCTGAAATTTCGTTGGAAAACGCCAAAAACCTCGCGGAAAATTTCCGAAGATCTTTTTTGTTTTCCTCACTTGAAGCATAGGAATAGCCAAGGGGGCCAGGCCACCCCCAATTAAAATTTCACCAAAAACGCCTATTGTTTCTTCAGTTTCAGTTTCTTTTTAGCATTTTTCGCTTACAACAAAAACTAACAACAATTTTAAAAACCAAGGGCCCCGGGCAGGCATTCCGGGGCTGTGCCCCCCAAATGAGTGCTTGTGCCCCCCCAAGCGAGGACTGTGCCCCGAAGAAATTAACAGGCTTGGGGCTTTTGGAGTGCAAATCGAGGCCTGAGACTCCCAAATTCGTGTTTATCGCCCTTATTTTCGTAATTTTTGTGGACTCACACGGGATTTCATAAAACTTTTGGGACGAATTTTTTTTGGTCTTCACTTTAAAGGCGGTGAATCATCCAGCCAATTCCGGTGATTTACAAGAGCTAAAATTGAACTATAATTTTTGATATTTTTTGTTTTGATTTTGGGGCTGCGTTTGCAAAGATATTCAACAAATACAAAAAGATGTCCCCCCGAAAAAAGTTTTTGGAAACTCTGAGTTTTGATCTTCCCGCCAAAACCACAGTTCTCTAAACTATTAGGCCTACTGTAATCTTATTAAAGTATTAGGCCGAACTATCTCTAAACTATTAGGCCTAATAGTTTAGAGATAATTATGCCTAATTAGGCCTAAACTATTTAGAAATAAACTATCTCTAAACCATTAGGCCTACAGTGGTTTTGGCGGGAAGATCAAAACTCAGAGTTTCCAAAAACTTTTTTCGGGGGGACATCTTTTTGTATTTGTTGAATATCTTTGCAACCGCAGTCCCAAAATTAAAGCAAAAAAAATCAAAAATTATAGTTCAATTTCAGCTCTTGTAAACCACTGGAATTGGCTAGATGATTCTCCGCCTTTAAGAATTCGTAAAAAATCGCAAGAATTTTGAGACGACAACCAAAATTTGTGGAAATTTTTGAACTGAAGACCTTTTTTTTTGGTCTTCACTTTTTTCGGTTGATAAACACTGGAATACATTTCTCGTGCCCCCCGTGGCCCTCTCGAATTCACATGAATAAACTTCTCGTGCCCCCCAAATTTATTTCTGCCCCCCCCCCCCCCAGTCACGCTATCCTGGCGCTGGGCCTGGCCCCGGGCCCCCTCAATTCAACTGTTGCCAGCAAATTTAAACGTATAACCCGAAAGAAATGGAGAGTTTTCGTCCATTAAGTTGCTATCTCAGGCCCACATCTAGCCTTTTTATGAACGTAATGCATTAATCAGGGCCGGATTTACCATAATATTGCGCAGTACCAGCTAGGGGCCCCGCGCTGAAATCGTAAGACTTTTTTGGTCTTCACCTATATTTGGCAAAAAAAGATGTTGCAAAAATCTCCATCGTGCCGGGGGCCCAGCGCAATGTAAATCCGGCCCGACAATAACATGGTTAGTACGCATAACCATCTATTGTACCATTTTTCAATAACAATTCAGTAATTCACCTCCTACCTCGCCGGTTTTTACCCACAAAATACTTTTAAAAAAAATTAGCATGGAAAATGCTGATTGAACGAATCATTGAACTTCAATTGAGGGAGCCTGGGCCTCCTGGCGAACATGTACTCCTATAACTGGTTATTGTCATGACAAAATAAAAATCTCTAAGGAAAATCTTCGAGTGGATTATTATTTACTGCTAAAATATTGCAAGAGACAATACACCTTACTTCCCCTTCCCTGGACCAAATCACCTACAATTAAAATTTAACTCCAAAATGCATGATTTAAAACGTGTTCGGACTTAAAGGCGGTGAATCATCCAGCCAATTCCATTGGTTTACAATAGCTAAAATTGAACTATAATTTTTGATATTTTTTGTTTTAATTTTGGGACTGCGGTTGCAAAGATGTTCAACAAATACAAAAAGATGTCCCCCCGAAAAAAGTTTTTGGAAACTCTGAGTTTTGTTCTTTCCGCCAAAACCACAGTAGGCCTAATGGTTTAGAGAACTGTGGTAGGCCTAATAGTTTAGAGATAGTTTATTTCTAAATAGTTTAGGCCTAACTATCTCTAAACTATTAGGCCTAATAGTTCAGAGATAGTTAGGCCTAATACTTTAATACGATTACAGTAGGCCTAATAGTATAGAGAACTGTGGTTTTGGCGGGAAGATCAATACTCAGAGTTTCCAAAAACTTTTTTTGGGGGGAGATCTTTTTGTATTTGTTGAATATCTTTGCAAACGCAGCCCCAAAATCAAAACAAAAAATATCAAAAATTATAGTTCAATTTTAACTATTGTAAACCACCGGGATTGGCTGGATGATTCACCGCCTTTAAATAGCAAGAAAAAGAATGATTAAACAATTTAGTTTTTTCAATTGGCTTTCAAATGTCAAAAATCAAGTGCTTTCGAATGGCTCTGAATACTTGCGAAATGCATAGGTGGGTAAGTTAATGCAAAACGTTAGCTTCGTTAACGACTAGTCCGTTAACAAACTTCACACCTCGGTTGACGTTTATCCGTTATTTCCAGCTTTTATTAACGGAAGTTAATAAAGTCCGTTAATTCGTTAACATTTTGCGTGTTATTTACATATCTTTTCATTCACTCGCTTCTAAAACACGTATTGACGCTATCGAGCTGATTGTAAGGAAATATTTATTGCTGGGGTGGTCTTTTTGTGTTTTGAAAGTTATATTTCACAGTCTTATCTAATTTCAAGATAAAAATAAGTTCGAATGCACAAACGAAGCTGCGATCGGAAAATCTTTGGAAATTGTGAACAGCGATAATTAATAGACCTATGAAGCTGCAGCTCAAAAAAATATTCGCACAAAAAAGAGCTCCTTTCTTCGCTTTCTTCTATAAAACTAGTGCTAATACGCAACAAGTGTTACCAGTGCAAACTGGTTTGTACCGGTACGATGAATGAATGGTGGAAGATATTACCGATAAAAACGTTAACGGAAGTTAACAGAACTTAACGGAAGTTAATTTAGTCCGTTAACATGAAAAAACTTTTTAACGGATTAACGAGTTAATGAAAAAGTTAGCTTCGTTATTAACGGACTTGTGCCCACCTATGGCGAAATGTGATTCAATGGCATTAAAACAGCTTTTTTTACCAAAAAATCGCCAAGCGGCTGGGAGCCCCGTCTCCAGACTGTGATACCTTTTGAGTTACGCTAGCTTTTTCAACTCGTTTCCAAAGTTAGATATTTGCACTTTTCAACTATAAGTTTAAGCCCTCTCCTTTTGCAAATTCCTGGTTACGTCCCAGCAGACAACGATTTCAGATCTTCCATCCTACGATATCTTTATCCCACAAAAACTTCCTGTTTAAAAAATTTTGATGACGTCATTGCATGTGATTTGTGGTTTAGGCCACCGCCAATCAAAAATTCTGGCTACGCCTATGAATTGGAGATCGCCTGAAAAACTTTTTTGAAAACTTACTCTTTTTTTGAGAACACTTGCGGCTATGTCCTTGGTCTCGAGCATTCCTGGCCTTGAGAGGGTCTGTCATTGACCTCGAATTTTTTTGGTGTCCTTGGCCTCGAGCCTTGTGTCCTCAACTCCACCTCTGTTGAGTACATACTGGGATAATTAAGAAGATAAATTGACACGTCTTGTGAATACGTAGCTAAAAAACTATACATTTTTTTGAAACTACCGGTACTATATTTTGGGTTGGGGCTGACTGTTTTTAAATTTTCACGTAAAATATTTTAAACCTCATTTGTTCCTAACTATACTTTGAGTATAAAGTGACATAAATTTCATTACGTATAAAGTGGCATTTCTATTTTTGCTTAGTTAACTTTTGTTTTAAATTAGATCATTATTAAACCTTATACTGTTAGACAAATCATTACCATCAACAATGGCAATACAGAAAAGATTAAGAGAACTCCATTGATTAGGCCTACCTACAAATGAGTTGAATCAGACCGTGCTCTGCAAAGGCTAGCTTTGGTCCAAATTTGTTTTTATATTTTGAGCAAAACTGAGTTTCGTGTTCTTATAAAATTAATATTGTTCAATTAAACAAAAAGTATATGAAAAATTATTAATGATGTTTTTGTGATCAAAAAGAGAGCGCTTAGATTATTTAGATAGCTTAAAAGAGGATTCAACCCGAATTTTGAAAAATTGCGAAAAAACCTTAAAAAATATGTTTACCAACATGCAGGGCCTGCGAGAGGGGGGTTCAGGGGTACATCGTACCCGGGCCTAAGGGGGCCCGGAAGAGTTCAGGTTTCCGCGTTAAGCTTTGGTATTGCACCATCACACCGTAATCAAACTTGCCTACAGCAAAAATATCAGTTAGCCTATTCAGTACTGGTAATTGGTCGCTATTTTTGCTACACAGTCTTCAGGGCATCCGATAGTGGCCGATTTGATTAAAAAAAGAGGAAAATGTATCAAAAGCCATACACTTGCACCAAAATTAACGTTTTGTTACATTTCTTTGACTTGAGAGCCCTAATTCTACAGTATAACAATAACAATGTACGGGGGCACACATTTCCAGAGATTTTCAAAAGCATTTCAACCTCAGAGAGCGGAGTCAAAGTTGACATACTATACTACTATCATTAAGTAACTCACTCCATCTGTATGAGTTTAATAGGTACGGTATTTGGGTTTGTGAAGTCTATGATTGCAGATGACTTCTTAAAACTTTTATCTGTAAAATATTTGGATTTGCAGTATTAAAGTCATTATATTGTATAATATTGTATCAATGTCATCATCCCTTACTTCACATACCGGTATATACTTTCTTTCATGTATATCCAGTGGCGTAGGAACATACGTTGACGCCCCTGGCTTTCGTTGAAAATGTCGCCCTAAGCAGTACTTAAATTGTAGGGGGGACGCGTCCCCCAATCAAGAGTTAGCGTTCCCCCATCGAGATTTAGCGCCCCCCCATTGAGATTTCAGCGCTCTACATTAAGAGGAAGCGTCTGCACGATTAGACAAAAAAGTAGCTGTCAGCACCAATCAATCCCAAATTCTCGGCCGAATACAGTTCCAAATTGCGGTGAAGACCTTTTTTGGGGGTCTTGAATCGAATTTGGGAACAAAACCCCTTCAAATTTTGGTGAAGACTTTTTTTTTGTCTTCAATCGAGTTCGGGGAGAACATCTGAACTTCAAGCAAAATTTCCACTAAAGTTTAGCCGCATTCTGCGTTTGGTCAAGGCTGCGACAATGTCCCTCCTAGTGTGGAGCTTGGAGCCGGAGCGGAGTCGGATTTTGCATTTTTACGCCGGAGCCGAGCCGGAGTGACAATTTTTAAAAAAATGAGGAGCCGGATCGGAGCCGGAGTCTGACTTTGAAGTAGTCTTTTAAGTCGAAGTGATTGTTGGTAGTAAAATCAGTAACTACTTTTGCATTCTGGATATAGAATATCAGAATATGTAGCAAAGGCTAGGCTTATAGCCTACCAAGCTATTGAGCAATATGAAAATTGGTTTGAATTTTTCGTCGAAGCGTATTTTTGTCTCGGAGTATTTCGGAGCGGAGTGTTGTTGTAAAATTTCGGAGCCGGAGTCAGTTAAAGAAATATCGGAGTGGAGCCGGAGCGTAAAAATTAGCCACTCCGCTCCACTCTAGTCCCTCCATGCAAATTTTTAGTTTAAATAGTGGCCCAAAGTAGGCTACTGTAGACTGTAGCAAATTTTGAAACAGAGTCAAGTTCAATCTATTTTTTCCACAAGATAATTACAAATAATGTGCCGGATCTCAAAAGTTTTATATTGCTTGAGAAAAGGCCAAAAATAAACGACAAAATGGTGAACAAATGTATTAGACAGATAAAGATCAATAAGCGCCTTAAAATTGAACTTTTCGAGCTTTCGCTGAAGCAAGATCAGCGATGATATCTGCAAAATTAAGTTTTTGGACGTACAGTCAAACCTCATTTTTCGAACATAATCCGTTCCAGAAGGCTGTTCGAAAAGTGATTTGTTCGAAATCCGAAACAATTTTTCCCATTAAAATTAATGCAAATAATTTTAATCCGTTCCAACTCTAGAAAACAACTTTTGTAAAGTATTTGTTTACTATTTTACACCATAAACTGTACTGTGTACTGTAGTACCACAAATAAAAATGGGTTGAAGTAGATTGTATTTTATTTTAATGAAGATTTCCTATCTAAGATGATGAAAACAAAAAGTAAACATTTCTTATGTTTTATTTTTAAAACATCAAAAACATTAAAGGTTAAGATGCAGTACAATACGAAAATTTTTCAAAAAATTTGCAGAAATTAGTAATCAAGCAGTAGAAAAAAATACAACAGCTCAGTTACACCAAAAATCGTGTGAAAAAAGCCGACATATGCAGCATCATGGCGCATTCGTGTTTGCTCGGCTTCTTTCGGTTTGGTCGTGATCCGAATTTTTGTTCGAAGTCTGAAACGTAAAAATCTCGAATTTATTGTTCGAAAACCGATTTGGTCGAGAACCGAAGCGTTCGATAACCGAGGTTTGACTGTAGTCTCTTTATAAAAAGAATCGATAGAGCCGATGGCCGATCATCATTCCTGGTAGAACGTAATACGACTTTATCATTTTGAGCTTTGAGAAACTCCCCTCACAGCTCGCGATTGAAACACTCATGGTAAAATAAAGTTTCAGACACAAGCATAAATATGGTGTCGAATCAAATAAGCATGATTTAGCTAACCACTGTAAAGCATCAAACGCTGTTCCATTACGATCAAACGTGGTTTCACTGCTTCGCACCTACCCCTTTAATCTGTCAATTTCCACAGCTAACTAAGTGCTTTCCCCGTTGCTAAAACAATAAAATACATCGGTATCTCAGCTTTACTGCACCCGAGATCTGACTACACAAACTACAGTAAAGTGCTCACTGCTGAGACAAAGAAAATAAATCGTTGGTTATAACAACAGATTTAGGACGTAATAAGCGTAACTACGAATTAAACAACAGACGAAAGAACTGCTATCCAACACCAAACAAAAAGCAACTCAAACTTTTAAGTTTTTTTAGTATGTAGGCTACTAGCTGCTTCTTTGTAAATCATCTTCTTGTTTTATTTATTTTTTTGTTTTGCTTGCTGTGTGCTTTGCAAAGCCTCATTATGCCGCCCTCTTGTAGCCTGCCGTAGAGCCAGAACCGCCAAGTGGCTGCTACGCCACTGTGTATATCACGTTTTCTGCTTGTCAATTTAAGCAAGCTACCCTCGAGAAACATAAAAAGTGCTAAAGCTTCCGGGGCTCCGACCCGGACCCCGCTGGGGGAGCTCACGGCGCTCCGCCAAACACTCTAGCTGGATTTAAATCAATTTTATGTCTAGTGTTTTTCATAGGTCTTAACTGTGTGCGAATATCATTATCTCACTTTTAAATGAAGATCTAAACCCATCGGACAAAAAATGACTTAACGGCATGGGCTCCAAGAAGGCTTGGGGGCCCGGTATCGACCTTCGTACCCCCTGAAAAAATTTCTCTCTGAGGCCCTGCCAACATGACCCCATTGCGAGTCTTGCAACTCATCCGGTTAAGAAAGTCTAAGAGAAAAAATATTATGTTTTCCCCTTAGAATCCAAATTTCGGCCATCCTGTTTCAAGTAGATTGCGCACTAAATCAGTTTGTAACTTCTATTTCCGAGTCTTGCTAAGTACTGGGCTTCTTGAAACTAGGTGAGGGCTGAAGGTATAGGTAAATCAATTAGTGGAACAGCTACTGTTTGAATTCAGAGAGGTTAGATGCTTTCCTAATCTGCTTTGTCCGCCAAGTGCTCGCTAAGTAGTCGGAATAAGATAAGGCTTTATGCGTAGTAGCCTATTGCTTCGTATAGATAGCCTATCCGAAAAAATTATTGTCTGTTGAAGGCTAAGGCATCGTAGCTGACAAGATATTAGACTAAGATTTTACTTTTTAGTGAGCCAGTAAGTTTTATGCGATTATTGCGCAATTGGTTTAGGCCTAAAGATCAGATAAGGCCAGTTAGTTTTTTACGTAAATATAAAATTGCTAACTTCTGTGCAAAGCATTTTAGTCCGCATTTTTCGTTTAGGTTTGTTACAGTTATTAGCAGGTACCTACGAAGCCACTTCCTCCACAGCTGCTAATGTAGTCAGTTATTTGGAACGATTTTGACCTACGTCCTTTCAGTTTGGTAATGTTCAGAAAGCGTTTCTCCTTAGTCTAAAGGGAAAAATAATTGCGAATATCTTACGATTTCTTGGCCGAAGAGAATCAAAATTGGTGCGAAAAAATTCTCAAAAATTGCCAAAGTTGTTTCACTATGGTTTCACAGAAAAATTTTTTAAAGAAAAACGTCCTGAATGCCCTAAATAAAGCAATGCTTCGTATTTTTTATTAATTATATTTATTTATTGTTGAAACAAAACAAGCACTTAATCAACCCTGAACAATGCTATGCAAACAAACAAAAAAAAAAAGAAATTGTTTGGCAGCAACTTCAAATCACTGCAACAGAACTCCGCAAAGATTTTTTCAAAGTTTATTTTTTTTGGTTATTTTATTTTGATCTTCAATTAAAATAGACCTTGTTTATTTTTTTGGTCTTCAACTAAGATTGACGGAAAAAGCTAACCGCATTTCGATGAAGACCTTTTTTGTGGTCTTCACCTAAAATTAACAATCAAAGTTTCTGCATTTCATTGTTTTCAAACCGCATCCCCCCCAAGAAACTTTTTTGTGCCCCCTCCCCACCAACACACTATTCTGGCGCCGGGCCAGCCTCTAACTGTTTAATGCTGCCTAAGCAAGCGCAAGTATCTACTCCGGTGCCAAACTGTATCTTTGCATTTTTTTAGTTCACTTTTTGCCTACTTTATAGACCTAGTATCAGTTTATAATAACTAACCTATAGCTGTACCATACGTTACTCCTATTCAGATACAGCTGCTACCGAACCACGGCCATAGTTTAGTTTAGACTTCAGAGGGCACAGTAATCACTCGTACAAATCTCTTGTTGGAAATAGCAAAACGTAATAAATTCATATTACAACATCACAAACAAAGTTATTTTGGCATTCTCACCCGTACTAACAATTTCGCGAACAAAATAAATATAACAATTTACTAATGTATCTGTTTTTAATTCTATTAAATATATTACGATAAGCACGTGAAATAAGTAACGGTAGCGGAATGGTTCATTCGCGCTACTGTCCACCTCTGCTCGTGCTCATTCACTGTTACTGCTCTTTCTCATTACTTTGGAAATTAGTTGACTGGCGGAAACATTACAATTAAGTTACTGTAATTATTGAGAGTGGTCACTTCATTTATTTGTCCATGATGACAAATATGTTTATATGGATAATGCTGCGATAAAAGGTGGACTATGTTTGAAAAATGTAGCAAATGACAACTGGGAATTCTATTCATAAACAGCACCGGTATATTTTTAATAAATCCATCTTATACACGATATGCTTGTGCTCTTTTTTCTCGATTTAAATAGGACCTAAGCAGCATCCGGAAGCTAGTTAAATGCGATATAATTAGCCAGCGAGTAGTATCTGCAATCAAATCGACAAGGATTCATCAGCTGAAACACTAAGGTAACTTTTCTCGACAACCAACAAGGCAAGATTTACCATCATAGATACAACATATCAACGTTACATGTTATTAAACGTACTGTATTTCGTCTAGTGATAGTAACCACCGAAAAACAGAATACGGAATTGCACCTAAACAAGAAAATATAAATCACTGAGAATAAAACTAATTGAATTGCAAAGGGAAGCATATTAGACTTGGAGACAGTGAAATGGCCTTCCAGTATTCGAGTCAAATTGCCACGTATCTATCATCGTTGGAAGCTTGGCTCCACAATCCACATCGTTATTTTGAAATGCTACACGTCATCATGGTAAGCTAACCAAAAAAGTAGAGAAGACTTATTAAAAAGTTTTTATTTTCTGATGCTGCAGCCCCGTTCGCAACAAGGTACGACAAAATTAAATGTTTTGCTGTACTTGGCCACCACTCACAGACGAGCATCATCAAATATATATTCTGAATTGGCAACAGTCCTTCGAACTAATATTATATTTTATTATTATTGCACAATGCATAATCATTTACAAAGTTGCTTTGGCAAGGAGATAAAGAAGAAACCTTTCGGGTCTTCGAGTCATATGGTCACCTACCCACCTGTCTATCACTCAGGGCGATGGCTTCACACTCTCTTAATCAGTGTTGAGCACTTTCTTGTTAATAACGAAGTTAAGTTTTTCATTAACGAGTTAAAAAGCTTTTGTGAGTAAACTTATCAACTATGACTTTCGTTAAACGACTTTAATGTTTACCATACGTTAATCCGTTAAATTTTTAGGCTACACCATGCGCCCTAATGCCATGATAATAAAAAAATAGGGCTTCCACTGTGTCTACCTGTATTAGAATAATAAATACCATAGTCATAGAAACCAGAGTAAGTAATTCTTACCTCGTATGGAAATGAAATCATTTTATTGGGCATCAACCGCAGATTAATATTGAATTTTTTTTTTTTTAATTAACGAAATAGCCTTAACTTGCGTTACTTTTGTGTTTCAGTTAACTACTTATCTTTAACTGAGTAAAAAATTGCTTGAAAATTCCGAGCGAATTAACTCTTAACGAAGTCTACGTTCCTCATTAACTTGCCCAACACTGCCCTTAATGCTGAGCGTAAAGTAGGTAAGCTGTAAATTGCAATGTTTATTGTCTTCGCCGATCAGAAGTTGAGTGGATAAAACATTTGCTACTGAAACGGTAGACATGGGTTCGATACCCGGTTGGTATTCACAGGTTCCCTGCTTGACGTTCAGCAATTAAAGGGACAGTGTGAAGCCTCCACCGTGTGTCGTAGACTAGTAGCAGCTTGAGACCGAAAGGTCCCTTCGCTGTCTCCTGGACAAGGCAACTTGGTGAATAAAATGTAATTACAAATACAATTTAGTTTAGATCGACCGGGAATTAAACCACAGTCTACCGTTTCAGTAGAAGTCTAATAAACGCTCTATTCACGTTTGTGCTTCAAGTCTCATATTTTGTCGAACCTTGTCGCACAGTGGCGAGGCAGGATTTTGTGATGGACGCAGGCCTTTCTTCGGAAATTAATGTCAACACAAAAAAAAACTTCAACTCAGAGAAACCGCACTTCTATTGGATTTTACATGAAACCAAAAACTAAAGATGTTCACCTTACGGAGCGGTTTCCACCATATTCAGGTTCTATCCGTCTGGGCCGCTTGCCGGTCTGCTTCCAAAAGAGAGGAGGGGCATCGCTAATTTTTAGTGGCGAAATACATACAATATAGGGTTTTCATGGAATCAACGAGAAGGCGATGGCCCAAACCCCTCACCTGTCTAGTCTACCCTACTGCAATATCGCACATGGGACAGCACCACAAACGAATATCGTGCACTCGCAGAGGTAAATTCAGCCTCAAAGCAAATATACAGCAGCATATAGCATGTCTCACCAAATACGTCTAAAAATCAGTCAAACAACAGCAGTAAAAAATTATTAATTAACGGCAGTAAAAATTCTTGTGATGACCACAATCTAAGTTAAACAATAAACATACAAACTCAGCTAAAATAATAACGACCAGAAAGTTTTGATTCATGAAGACAAGCAAAAACACTAAAACGCAACCAAATTTTTCTCAAACAAAGCTTGCATTTCTGAGGCAACGTTTAAAACAAACAGTTGTGAAGTTTGTCCTGAAATTTTGAGATCTGGGTAACTGTCAAAATTTTGAGGTCTGGGTAACTGTCAAAATTTCATTACCTAATTTGGTTTTAATTTCATGAAAAATAGATAAAAGCTAAACTTTTGAATGGATCACAAGCGATTGAAGAATACCAGAAATTGCAATGCTTCATCCTTTAGTTCGTCTATAGAGTTCTGATAAAACACTCTTGTAGCAAATATCCCAGGCATTTGCATCTTGATCGACTAAACCAATTATCTTTGGATAAAGAAATTAGTCAGTAAATGCAGAAGATAGTTTTAATTCTTTGACAGAATGTTTTTCAGGAGCTTGTTTGTGAGCTAAATATAGAAATCCAATGCTGCTTAGTGCACTGACGAGAAAAATAACATCAAACCATCGGTGATAAAATTGAAATTGAAGTTCTCCAAGTACTACAGTAATAATGAGACGATATGATTCTGGCATATTCATTCGCATTAATAATACAGATGACACGAAATACATCCCCATAATTTGAGCAAGAGCCATAACAATTATATTCGATGATTTGCTGCTTGAAATGGCATAGAAGAATTTTGTCAATGTAATCAGCAGGCCTCTAATGGATGTAACAATCATAACTCCAATTAATATAAAAGAAACATGTTGAGACCAAAAAGAAACATCAAACTCAAATCCTAAGTAATGGACTAAGATTTCAATTCCTCTAGTGACAGGATCTTTCTTGCCTACCCTGTTAAATACAATATTGATGGTGCACATAAAAATCTTCCACATACAATAAAGAGAGAAGAAATAGCCTAAAATGTTGAAGTACCTTCCTTTTAATGTTTTTGAATATTCAATTCTGTCTTTCGTTGCATGGAGATCGACAGTTTCAAGAAAAAGCTGCCTACTTAGTTCCTCATGAACATTTACATCAGTTTGAAGTTGAGAAATGTTTTCAGTTTGAACCGGTAAAGGGGAAGAAGGTGATCGAAATCGGGTCCAAAAACTACCACCTTGGCCAGTATCATTTATTTGCATAGCCTGTGCTCGTTTGGCAATTGCAATTCGTTTCTTTTTGCTAACAATTATTTCATTAGTTTGTTGTAGCTTTTTCTCTAAAGCAAAAATATCCGCATCAGTCACTTGGCGAAGAAAATATGATGAGTATGTGTAAGGGCAATTCACGGCACCAAAGCCAGATAGTAGAGCCATAACTGTGACACCAATAACACCAACTCGACTGATTAATTGTTCAATGGAAAGAATTCCATGTTGTGGGCTAAGAATGGGAAATGGATCACCAATTCTCAAAAATAAATACATAAACATGGCCCAAATTGCACCTGCAGCTATCACCTTGTACTTTTGCAAAAAGAGAATATTGCCAACAATAAAATAAGCAATGCAAAATGGTACAAGATAAACAACCACAAACAGCATAACATACAAATTTAACTTCCAATGAAATAACCTTGAATCAGAATCTAGAAGTCCCACAATTTCAAAAATAATCAGTTCAAACATGGTACAAGAAAGAGAAAATGTGACAGCAAAAATAACCTGAACAGTGCGATGATGGCATTCATAGTCGCGAAACAACTGCCATAGGAAAAATATCCAACCAATTCCAAAGAATAATATTTGGGTTGAAAACATGATGATGGAATCAAACAAAAATGTCATCTTAATGATTAGCAGTATTGCAGTTTATATTTTAAACAATTCTACCTAAAATACATCTACTTTACTTTAGTATGACATTCAAGTACAGTTTACCATTTGTCTCCGGCACTATTAGCATGAATTGAAAAAACAATCAGTTATTGCCACATTATTAAAAATCAACTTGAAAAAAAACAAACGGTTCATTAAAACTAGTTTGTAGCCTTTAGGCAATTAGGCTAAGCAAAGTAGTGCATCTCCACGATGACTAGAGACTCAATTACAGTACTTTGCAAGATCAGCAAACAAATCCAAAAATAACTACCGGTTACTATTATTCTCTCAGACAGTCAAAATGCTTTGGTAATGCTGCTTTTGTTTGAAAACTAATAATTTAAATATATAACAGAGTCAAAACGGATCAGTTTGCACGCAACAAAAATGCTAATTTGCAAGAAACTAGCTTGATTGTTAAGCAATACAAAGCTTTCTACAAGCACTGATGTATAAAGCCAGATTGATGGTAATTAAAGCAAAATTAATTGCCAAAACAATCACAACTTATTATAGCAATGTTAAAAATTCACCACGAGCTGTAAGTGTAACATAACAATATTGAAGTTCTGAGTAACTTAAGATTGTTAATAAACCTCTTTAGCCTACATTCCAACATCAGCAGTTTTAATCTTGTTATTGGCATTGAGCTGTACAAGTAAGTAGAGTGCCTGGGTGTAACTCTGCGCTTGAAAACTGATTTTTACAAATCATCAGCAAATTAGCATTTTTATTTCGAGCAAGCCAATACTTTTTAAACTTTTCTATTGTTTACTCAGTATATACTATACCACAAAAATCACTGTAACACCATAATTTTTTGGGCAGATTCACCAAAATGTACAGTAGCCTACTTTTGTAGTAAGAAGAAAGCTGGCATTCTAGCATTGAGATGGTAATAACTACTAATAATCAGACAATACTGGTAACTTGTAACCTACACTAACTGTACCCTAGAAAGTTTGCACAGTAGAATTCATGGTAGGCAGTGTCTGGAGCACCGGCCCGGTTTCCAACATGAAATCACTGCTGCATCGGAGGCACCAGTTGTTTCTTTTTGCACTTCAATTTACTATCTCTCAAGCTGGCATCACTGCCCAAACCGTAACTCTAATGCAAGGTTCTAATGAAAAAAAAACAAAAAACACGGCACGAATGTTCTTAATCGCCAGACTTGTCAGGTGCATTCGACACAAATCAAACCCAACACAATGATTGCCAGGCGAACGCGTTTACCACTACACCATCGTGGTTGTGCATTTCATGCGTCAAAATGGGGCATTTACCTAACTCGAATCAATGAGAAAAACACAATATAACAAGCTGCCAGTGCAGCAGCGATTTCACACCCGAAACCGAACCGGTGCAGTAGACACTACCTTTATGGGGTCCACAACAACTGACCGTGACAAACTGACTGTGAACAAACTGACCACGAACCAAAATGACGCCGATTAGCTGAAAAGAGCGATCATAAGCATATTTTACTATCCCCAGAGCCAACTTGCCCAAACCCTCACTTTGAAACAAAATCACTGTGACAAAATCACTGACCAAATCACTGCGACGAAACCGCTGGTTCGCAGTCAGTTGACCTGGCTCGACCTTTATGTCTGTAAGTGAGTTATGTTGAATCACTCAGTATAATTTGTAAAAAGTATGGGTACATTACTGATTAGTCTATGACAATGACAGTATGACAAATAAAATACAGGAAAAGTTGTTTTCTTGGTAGGCTAAGCTCAGATCAAGGATGTGGAAGCGGCAATTTTTCAATCACTTTTGCTTTCACCCTTAGTGCTTCTGCTTTCGCTTCCACAACTTGGTGCCATAATTTTTGCTTAAATCTTTTTAATCTTAAAAATTTTTGGCGAAAAAATTTTCCAGATAAGTCAAGATATAACAGCATTGTTATTCTCATCAGAAAAACATCACGTAGAACCGAATTATATAATTGTATTCAGTGGTTTGTCATCGCAAGGATCTGGGCACGAGTGTAGTCAGGAATTCAAATTTGGAGTAGCCCCAAAGTGAAAAGTCCAATCACATGATCGTTATGTTTCAGTTGATGCAAATTTCTCTTAATGTTGACCCAGAAGTTTAAAATAATGAGCGATTATTTGGGGTCTGGAGACGGATTTCCAAGCACTAGGAAAAATAACTTAATTCAATTGTATCTGTACTGTTAAGTGCAAATCTTTCTTTGGCTGTAATTAGGTAGCCTTGGGGCGAAACTTCCACATTTGCAGAATTTTGTTTTTTTAATAACTTGTTCGTGTATGTCAATATTATATGTGGTTTGCTCCAAATTTTTCTAGCAACATGTATTTTTAGTAGAGCTTGAGCGATATAACTTTTTCAGGCCGATATCGATATTTTGGAAATTTTTAAGCCAATTCGATATCGATAACCGATATATTAACTTATAAACTACAAATTTTTTTCGCTGTTTTTCAATTAACTTGTCATTAAAAGCTACACTAATTCCCTTCCAAACAAAGACTATTGCAAACACAAGTACCCTCCAGTATTATTCATAAAAAAAGCAAACCAAAAATATGATTAGGGAATCAATACTTAAGAGTGATCATGCTTGCTCTCAAAAATAAAGTTTAAGGTAATAATTGTGCTAAGCTGATATTTTATCGGTGGTAGATAGCCGATTAGTGTTTCCTATAAGCGCAAAAAAGTGCAAAAAGTGCAAACTTTTTTCCGGCATTTTTGCAATAAATTTTTGCGAATTCTGGCATTTTTTTCCCTGCCAAAAAACGGCGTTTTTGTTTCCCGCCAAAAAACGTAGATAGCTGCGGTTTACGGCGTCTTGCTTATGTATGTCGCACAAGGCACGTAGAAATCTTGCAGAACTCAGATGAAGGACCTTTTTTTTTTTTGAGATCAACATAAAATTGGAGAAAAAGATGCCTTCGTCAGCACAATGCCTTTTTTTTTGGAGATCACTTAAAACCGGACAAAAAGATGACATCGCCAGCACGAAAGCCAGAAAATTTTTCAGCACAGATCGAGGACGCTTCAAGAGCTGCAGCATTTTCACACTGAGTTCAAAATGCTCGCACTATTTCCGGCATTTTCGCAGGAGGTGAAAAGTTAGAGGGAACAATGTATTCGATGCGATATATAGACTTGGCCCTGATCTCAGCTGACCAAGATATCGGTTGAGCTCTAATACTTAGGACAACAAAACAAAAAAATATTGCAAGAATTATGCGGTTATACATGATATACAGTACCGGTATACCATATTAAAATAATTCTTACAGCAAATGATATACTTAGCAATAATGAAGACAAGCATTACCATATAATATTATCTTTAAAAGTCATAACTGAGTATCTCATATGTGTGCTCGAAATTACCTAACATCAGTGTAGAATCCTTGAACTGCACAACTTTAAATGGGCATCCATTTCTGAAGATAAAAAGCAACCCTACTTTAAGGAAATTGAGATGCGCATGCCAAATTAAAAAATCCCACGCTTTGCTATTTATTGCAAAAATGAACTGTGTAGAAATGAAATGCATGCAGCAGAAATTACAAAATTTTATCAAGATATAACCCATGTCTTGTTCACATTGGCCAAAGAATCTATTATTGGTACTAGTAATCAAAGAAAGCAGTCCACATCATTGTATATACCTGGCTGGAATGATCAAGTTAAACAAGCACATTCTCTAGCTAAAAATGTATACCCAACATGGAGAACTTGTGGTAAACCATTACATGGCTTTACATATGAGAAAATAGGACAAACAAAAAAGCTGTTTAAGGCAAAACTACGTCAATGTAAATATACAAAGGAAACAAATACAGCAGATGCAATGGCAGAAGCCCTATACAGTGGAAATAAGTCTGACTTTTGGAAGAAAGTCCGAGCAGCAGGTCCCAAAAACCTCACTTTCTGGCTTCAAGCA
The DNA here is from genome assembly GCA_963965965.1 of Trididemnum nubilum. Classification (NCBI taxonomy): domain Eukaryota; kingdom Metazoa; phylum Chordata; class Ascidiacea; order Aplousobranchia; family Didemnidae; genus Trididemnum; species Trididemnum nubilum. Next base: position 39,129,483 of record OZ014476.1, read on the forward strand.
TTGATAACATTAGTGGTACAGCAGCTATTGCTGAAATGTAGAAAAATAAATTTTCAAACCTGTTAAATGAGAATACTCCTGATGCTGGAGAAATATTTTCTGCTGAGGCTAGCAATAATTTGCAGGGGCTACATAGTAATGTTGCAGATGTTAAACATCTTTTACTTCTGCTCCCACTGAACAAATCTCCTGGGCGTGATAATATAATATTTAAGTGCTGAATTTATCAGATATGCGCATCCTAGCATCTGTATATATTTGAGTGTATTTTTTAATTTGTGCACCGTGCATTCCTTTATACCTTCTCAGTGTCTAGAAACTGCTTTGTACCTATCATTTAGAGTCCTACTGGTGATATATCAAACTCTGGAAACTATAGGCCTATTGCAACTGTATTGGTAGTTTCAAAGCTTTTTGAGCACCACATTTTGCTTCAACTCAAATCGTTGCTTACAACTAGAGATAATCAATTTGGTTTCAAACCTCTTCATGGACTGACTTGTTTACATTTTTATTGAAAGAAGTTATTTGCCCATATAATACAAAAAATACTCCAGTGCATTCTGTGTTCCTTGATGCTTCAAAAGCTTTTGATCGGGTGAATCATGCTATGCTATTTCGCAAACTTATGGCCCAATCCAAATCTGGGTGCCTTTTATGCTTGCTTCACTTCTGGTATGCTAACCAAGCTATGACAATAATATGGGGTAATTGTATTACCGAGACTTTCAATGTCAATAGCGGTGTTTGTCAGGGTAGTGTTTTGAGTCCCTATCTTTTTGCTGTTTATATGGACAATCTATCAAGTGAACTGAATAAGGCAAATGCCGGGAAATGTGGGAAATCTCAAGCTTAATCATATTATGTATGCTGATGATTTAGGCTGTTTTTGTACTTCTCTATCAGGGCTCAACGAACTACTAGCTGTCTGCTCGAAATATGTGGTTGCGCATAGTATTGTCTTCAATACTAGTAAATCATTAGGCATGATGTTTGCAGTAAAATACTGCAGGGACTTTAAGCCTAAACTATCTCTAGATGGAAAAACATTAAATTTGGTGATTCTGTAAAATATTTGGGTGTATTTTTAGCTGATACATTATCTGATGATTGTGATATTGCTCGCCAAATCAAGTAGTATTTGTATGCTTTAAGTAACTCATTTCGCACAAAATTTCATAAGTGTTCAACTCATATCAAAAATATGTTATTTCGGGCTCATTGTTGTTCATTGTATGTTAGTCAGCTGTGTTGTTGTTATACCTATGAAAGCTATAAACATCATTGAGTGTCTTACAATGTTTCCTACCGTAGTATTCATGATATTCCTTATTATTGCAGTGTCTGTCAATATCAAGTAGAGGCTAATGTAGATACTTTTGATGCCCTAGTTCGCAAACTTTTATTCCATTTTATGAATCGTTGTCACAGGTCTACCAATGTGTTTGTTCTTTCATTACTTCACTTTCGTAGATTTCGTTGTTTGAAATATGCTGCTCGCTTTGATTTGCTTTCTATGAATGGTATGGGAGAAGCTTACTGCTCTTCTCTGGTGCTCTAGAACTAGTCATGCATGACTGTAAACCTTTTTTGTGTGTGTGTGTGGGAGTTTTTTTTCTTTTTCTATGAGCGCTTTTGCACTTGAAACAAATTAATAAATAAATAAAAATAACAATATGAAACTTTGTTTGAGAGACATTATATATAATGCTCTCCTCTGTTTGCATTTCAAGAATATACTACTGTAATGAAATTAAAATGCTGGAATTGGAAACTTTGTTTATGTTGGTAAATATACACCACTGTGTTCCCTGACTGTTTCATTCAAGAATGGCCACAGAGTTTTTCAAAATGGGCCAAGCCCTATTTAAAATATTTTTGAGAAAGTCTTTAAATCTTAACACTAAAATTGAGAATTTTTGAACACTTATAATTTAAAAAATGCGTTGGTTAGCTACATGGTTCACCTTTGAGTTGATGAGGGTGGTGGCTGCCCCAGATCTAAGTGAACAGCAAGCCTTTAAAAATGTTTCTTTGCAAATGATGATCAATTAAACATTCACTTTTTGTGGTATATTTCACAAAAAATTGCACCACATTCAAATTTTTGACGTTTGCTTGATATGAATCACCAAAGTGGAAATGAATGCAGTACTTGTAACAGCTTCCACAAAATTTTGCCACTTCTTCCGCATTTCTGGCTCAGATATCGCAGCCTACTATGTACTGAATACATTAAGGAAGTGGCTGGTGTTACGTTACGTTATGTAACGCCCATTAAGCAAATAACAGACTAAATAGTGCTGAGTGAGTGTTCATTCACTGGTACTCTTTAATATTTTTCGAATTATCATTAGGGTTTGGGTTAGATTTTGAAATAGGATTAAAGTTAGAGCTAGAGCTTAAGAGTTTGGATTAGGTTTAGGGTTGGGGTTAGGATATAGTAGCAATTTTCTTATTCTTACGTATGGTAATGTAACAGCAGCTTCTGCCTAAATCATAAAGGCTTGCAGCTTTCTTAATTTTGCTGCTACTGCTTGCCTACTCAGTAGTAAGAAGGCATACTGGTACAGTCAGACAGTACAAAGCAAGCTGCACTGTGCAGGCCAACTGTGTTTACTCCAGACCAGTGACTCTCTGCTCTGGCAGTCTAGCGGTTTTCGGTTTGGAGGGTACCAGCATTTATAGCTGTACTTATACTGTACTGCTTCATGTTACAACTGAGCTACTGCCTGACTACCCACAGCCAGATTGTTTCGTAATGTAGGCTAGACCTACTGTGCTGCTGACTAAGAAGATAAATATAACCACACAATGTATTATCTTGCAATTTGCAATGCTTCCTTTCATCCCAAACTGCAAACATTTCTCAAAATTTTTGGCGAAGTAAAACCAGAGTCAGTGAACCATCCGTAGAGGCTAATACTTCGGTAATATTCTTATGCCTATTCTTAGTATTCACACTCACAGTCAGAACTGAGAAATGGAAACAACGTGATATCTGATGATGATAATCTGTAATGGTAATGGTAGGCTACGCAATTGCGCACATTTTTTTTTCTTGCTTTACTGTGCCACTACTTTCAAATAGGTATAAACGACTTGAACTTTAACAAGCGTCAAAAAACAAAATTAAACTTGAACTAGCTACGGTTACCACGATATACAAGTACGATACTGTAATACAACGCCTGGTGTACCTACTACCTACCGTCCGATAATCCAATTTTGCAGCAGTTTTTTGCATCAGCAGTAGAGTGTAGCGGAGTGGCTAATTTTTACGCTCCGGCTCCACTCCGATATTTCTTTAACTGACTCCGGCTCCGAAATTTTACAACAACACTCCGCTCCGAAATACTCCGAGATAAAAATACGCTTCGACGAAAAATTCAAACCAATTTTCATATTGCTCAATAGCTTGGTATAAGCCTACCTTAGCAACATATTCTGATATTCTATATCCAGAATGCAACAATAGCTTCTCATTTCACTACCAACTATCACTTCGACTTACACGACTACTTCAAAGTCAGACACCGGCTCCTAATTTTTTTTTAAAAATGTCACTCCGGCTCCGCTCCGGCTCCGGCGTAAAATGCTAAATCCGGCTCCGACTCCGCTCCAGCTCCGTGTCGCAGTTCCTGCTTCATCCAGTGGCGATGTGGAACCTAGCATGGAAGTAACCACAAATGAAAGATAATTGGAACCGATAGCTTTATAAGTCAACAGATCATAGCAGCTCAGAGGTTGTACAACCGAGCCGGTTAACCGCAATCGAAGCGCGCTCCCTTTTGACTCGCCACACTGGTGACCCCGACGTGATTGGATGGTCGGCGCTCGAGACGACGTTAGCAGGCCCCTTCCTACCACTGCTTTCAGAAAGGGGGAAGTGTGTCGCAGTTCCTGCTTCATCCAGTGGCGATGTGGAAACTAGCATGGAAGTAACCACAAATGAAAGATAATTGGAACCGATAGCTTTATAAGTCAACAGATCATAGCAGCTCAGAGGTTGTACAACCGAGCCGGTTAACCGCAATCGGAGCGCGCTCCCTTTTGACTCACCACATCCGGCTCCAAGCTCCACTCTAATCAGCAGTAACCAGAAACAATGCGCCAGATGGCGCAAAAAACGTAAAATGCTGTCTTAAGCACGGATTTGACCTTGGAGTGGACACTGGCTACCATCACAAAATGACTTATGGTCCTAGGTGGGCAAGTTAATGCAAAATGTTAGCTTCGTTAACCACTAGTCCGTTAACAAACTTCACACCTCCGTTAGCGTTAATCCGTTATTTTCAGCTTTAATTAACGGAAGTTAATGTAGTCCGTTAATTCGTTCATATTTTGCGTGGAATTTAAGTTTCTTTTTATTCACTCGCTTCTAGAACACGTATTGACGCTGTTGAGCTGATTGTAAGGAAAAATTTATTGCTGGGGTGGTCTTTTAGTGTTTTAGAAGTTACATTTTACAGTCTAATCTAATTTCAAGATAAAAATAAGTTCAAATGCACTAGCAAAGCTTCAATTGGAAAACCTTTGGAGATTGTGAACAGCGATAATTAGACTTATGAGGCTGCAGCTTATTACGTGCCACAAAAAAGAGCTCCTTTCTTCGCTCTCTTCCATAAAACTCGTGCTTACACGCAACAAGTGTTACCAGTGCAAACTGGTTTGTACCGGTACGATAAATAAATGGTGCAAGATATTAACGATAAAAACGTTAACGGAAGTTAACAGAACTCAACGGAAGTTACTTTAGTCCGTTAACAGAACTTAACGGAAGTTAATTTAGTCCGTTAACATGAAAAAACTTTTTAACGGATTACCAAGTTAACGAAAAAGTTAGCTTCGTTATAAACGGATTAACGGACTTGTGCCCACCTATGCTTAAGGTGCGTTTAGACTGAACGCGAAGCAACGCGAAGCGAAGGTTGACGACCTTCACCAACCTTCGCGAGTGGTCGCTTACGTCACACGCGAAGGTTGCCAACCTTCGCAAGTGGTTGGTAATCTTCGCGACTGGTCGCTTCATACAGAAGGCTAATTTTAATAACTTACTTTTAAAATGTATTCAATGAGCAGAAAGCATTGTGTACTTTATTATTGAAGCGCTATTATAGTAATCACAGGTTCTGATTCGTCACAGCATGTTGGAATTACCGGTAAAACAAAGATTGAGTTTATATTATGTTATCACTCAATAACCGTGAAGAAGACTCTAGACTAATACCACATTATACTAATCAGTGGTGGGCAAGTTACTTTCTACAAGTAACTAGTTACAAGTTACAATTACTTGGCAAAAAAGTAACTAAGTTACAGTTACAGTTACAAGTTACAGTTACTTTTAGCGATTAAACATTTGGACTAAAAACAGGCCTGTCGGCACTTGCCAGATTACAACTGTTTGTCTCAAAAGTATATAGAGACCTAACCAAGGATGTTTCTTTGTCACAAAATTTAGTTTTGTCAAAGCGTTAAATTTCATGCATCAACTTCCAAAGTCGCATTTGTGTAAGAATGCAAAGAAAAAAGGACTAGCTAGATCTAAAAAATATGCACCAATAGTTACAAAAAGTTTGAAAACAGAAATCAGTTAATTGCATTTCAAAAAGGCTAACATTTCAAAGTGTTCGTCACTGAGCCCACAGTGTTTTGGTTTTAAGATATCTTTATCCAAAGTAAATAGTCTCTCCACTGCTGCACTAGATGGTAGGGTAGTATTATACTGAATGAAAAGTTTCTTCAATCCCTCATCATCAAAAGAATTCGCATCAATGGATTTTAGAGGAACTGCAGATAGAAAAGTTAAAGTGAACACAGTGAAAAAAATATGGATAAAAGGTTATGGTTGATCAGACATGCGACTGTGCGTCCTGTGTTGCCAGTGTAATACAATTATTTTGAATGGAATTCATAAAAAATCTGTAATTTGCTTCAAAACATGTAGTACAAAAAGTAACTGTAACTGTCAGAGGTGGAGTCGAGGACACAAGGCTCGAGGCCAAGGCCAAGGACACAAAAAAACCTGAGGCCAAGGCCAAGGCCAAGGACAGCCTTTTCGAGGACAGACACTCTCGAGGCCAAGGACAGGAATGCCCGAGGCCAAGGCCAAGGACCAAGGACACAAGCGCAAGTGCTCTCAAAAAAAAAAAAAAAAAAAGGTCTTCACAAAAATTTTTCAGGCGATCTCCACAAAAAAACGTTTTCTAAAAAATTTTCAAGCGCTCCGGAAAATTTTAACAATTCAAAAAATACTGCTGTCCTCGAGCCGAGGACAGGCCAATTTTCGAGGACTTGAGGCCTCAAGGCCAAGGCCAAGGACTTCAAAATGTGTCCTCGAGGACTCCACCTCTGGAAACCGTAACTTTTTTAGGGCTCTAAACTAGTAACTAGTTGCAAATATCGTTACATCTGAAAATAAGTAACGAAGTTACAGTTACTAAAAATGTAACTAGTTACAATTGTAACTAGTTACTGCCCACCACTGATACTAATATATACAGTAGGTTCACTTCAAGCAAAATGCATTGTTAAAATATCTCCAGCATTTTTTTGCCTGTGTTGCGCCATAAGGACTTTTTTGGGTGGGTCACGTCACGACATGGTGAAAAAATGTTTCCAATTTTTCTCGATTCTATTTGAATAAGATTTTTTAGATTCTATTTAAATAAGGCCTAGGGCTACTGTAAGTAGTAATAAGGCTTACCAACAATATGAATGATTCTAACCTCAATAATACTATTGTGATAAATCCTGTTCTCTGGTTTATCAACCAAAGAACGAAGCTGCTACGTCTTGACATACTCTTGAAGTTATTGTTGGATTATTACTCTGATGACGAAATTGGAAAAGCAAAGGATGAGCTTTGTAACCATTTTCCTCAAGAATTTCGACCAAACAACTTAAGGAAAAAACTGAGACAAGGTGCTCATAAATCTGAGATGAATATTAAAGATATGGTGGAAGTTTTTCATGTTATGCATTGCATACTTCAAAAAAATTTGCTACCCCACTGTATGTGACAGCCACATCAAATTTTCCATCCCTGGATATAAGTAATATTGATGCTGCTACAATGCATTATGACATCAATACCTTGAAAAAGGACTTTCAGCAGTACAGAATGAATAAGGAAGCTGAAATATCCGACATTAAAAGTCTCAAACAGGCTATAGTGGATTTAACTGCACTGATTAAAGAAAAACCCACTTTTACAATTCCTGATGCCTCATTATCTCAACATAAGATGTCTCTCAAGCTGCCGATATTTCACATATGAACTCATTTCCACCAGCAAGTTATTCTTCTGTTGTGAAGTTCTCTACCAATAAAACCAAGGCGAAAAATGAAAGCAATCTTCCAGCTTCCTCAAGTAGGGGTGAACATCTAACTGATCCTAATGATAAAAACTTTAGCTGGCACACTGTTGAAAAAAACAAAAAGAAAAAAGTTTCATTTATAGGTAAGAAACAATCCAAGGAATTAAAAACCATTAAACCTCCTGCAAAGCCGGCAGAAGTTTTTGTCTCTCGGCGTAGTTCTGATACTGATGAGAAAGAGATTAGTGACTATGCTAAAGCTCAATTTCCTCCTTCATCCGATGTTGAATGCACAAAGCTCAAAGCAAAATATAACACTTAATCCTCCTTCAAAGTTGTCAGCTCTGGAATCCCATTCAAAGAATCTTTAAGTCTTGAAAATGGGCCTGATGGAGTGCTTGTGAAGAGATTTTACTCTGCACCTTTGAATGCTGGGAAGATATCTCATAAAATCTCAGAATCTTCTGCTAACAGTATTAAAGAACATTCAATTGCTCAAGATTAAAAGTTGTTTCCTTCAACTGCAGGGCTTTATCTTCCTCTCTTGCTGACATACAAACTCTGTGTAATGCTTCTGATATTATTTTTCTACAAGAAACTTGGTTAGCCAAGCAAAATCTTGAGAAATTGAACTACATAGCTGACACTCATTTAGCTTATGGAAACTATTCTGTAGATTTTGAAGATGGCATACTTACTGGTAGGCCTTTTGGTGGGACTGTGGTGTTGTAGAATAAATCGTTTAAAGTTTCGACCTTCAAAAATGTGGATGAATCCATAATAGGAATTAAAATACACCAGGAAGAGAATGATATCTGTTTGATTAATGTATATTCACCCCTGATTCACCATTCTGCTGTTATAATAATATCGATAGCTACCTGCAGTATCTTGCCAAATTAAATGGTTTATGTGAAAATCTTGACAGTACAAACTTATGCTTATTAGGAGATTTTAATGCAAGTGATAATAATTTGTTTGGTCCCCTACTTAATCAGTTTTGTGAAGACAGTGGACACAAATTTACAGACAAGGAGTTTTTACCGCAAGATACTTTCACCTATTTCAGTGAGGCCCATGGGTCAACTTCCTGGATTGACCACTGTTTAACTAGTGAATCAGTACATCAAGCAGTTGAATCGATGCAGGTACTGCATGACTACATATCTTCTGATCACTCACCACTTGCTGTAATTATCTGTTGCTCCCAGCTGCCTGAGCTTTGTGAGGTCAAATCACATTGCAACACTCATAACATAAATAGAGTTGACTGGAATAAGCTTTCACAGGAATTAAGATATGAATACAGTGCAAAGACAAAACAACTGTTGGAAAAAATTCCACTCCCACGTGATGCAATTCAGTGCCATGATCCTGTTTGTTCCAATGCTTCTTATATATCTGAGATTAAAGATTTTTATGATGCTATTATAAACGTTCTCCTGACAGCATCTGCTCCTCTAAAGAAAAATTTCAAGTCCCAAAGATCTGGATTGCACGTCACAGGTTGGAATTCAGATGTCAAACAAGCTCATTCAATTGCAAGGCAGAACTACTTAAAATGGATTGACAATGGTAAACCTCGCTCAGGAAACCTGTACCAGCAATTGAGTAATTCCAGAAAGATTTTTAAGTCAAAACTTCGAGCATGCAAGAACATGTCTGAGCAGCGTAGAGACGATGCCTTAGCAACTGCACTACAAACTGACAAATCAACTAAGTTATTTTGGCAAAAAGTCAAACGTACTAAAAAGTCTAGAGCCCTCTTCCTATTTCAGTCGACAATGCAACTGGGACTATAGATGTTGCAGATCATTGGCGATCTCACTATGAGTCTATATTAAATTCTACTGCCAAAGCGGGCCTAACTGATAATCTGTTTGTGCAAAATGCTATTGGCAATAGCTCCAGTTTTCATAACATTCCCAATTTGCTATGCACTGTTGATTTAATACATACTTTGCTGTATAAACTGCCGCTTGACTCCTCTCCTGGGGCTGATACTATAACTGCTGAACATCTTTGTTATTGTAACCCGAGTATTTGTCTGTACCTTAGTATATTTTTCAATATGAGTCTTTATCATAATTTTGTTCCTCTTGGTTGCGTAGATACTATTATTGTGCCTATTGTCAAAAATGCGAACGGTAATTCACAAGACAGTAGTAACTACAGGCCAATCGCACTAACTAGTGTTATCTCTAAGTTGCTTGAGCATTTTATTTTGAGTCGCATTAAAACCTTTCTTCATACAACTCATAATCAATTTGGGTTTAAAGCACAGCATAGCACAGATATGTGTGTCTTTTTGCTAAAACAATGTGTGCCTTCCTACATTTCCAAAGGCAGCCCTATTTTTAGTGTATTTCATGATGCTTCAAAGGCCTTTGATAAGGTCAGTCATTCTCTATTATTTAAGAAGTTAATTAACCAAAATGTTCCATTGTGCTTTGTTCGTCTTTTATATTTTTGGTATAAAAATCAAACAATGAGGGTGAGATGGGGAGCAGAGGTATCCAGATCCTTCAATGTAACTAATGGAGTAAGACAAGGTAGTGTCCTAAGTCCTTTACTATTTGCTGTATATATTGATCAACTGTCATACAGTCTTTACCAAATTGCAACTGGCTGTTGTGTGGGAGATGATTGCCTTAATCATGTAATTTATGCAGATGACATCTGTTGCTTTAGCCCTAGTATTGAAGGTCTGCAAGAACTTATTAATATCTTTAGTGATTACGCACATACTCATGAAATCTCATTTAATGTTAAGAAGACTGTTGGTGTTGTTTTTCCTTCTACAGAAATTAAAGTGTACTCGACCCCTTCTATTTTTCTTTCGGGCACTAAAATTAGATTTTCTGATAAAGTGAGATATTTGGGAATTCTCATAAACCAATACTTGCTGGATGATGACGACATAAAACGCCAAGTGAGAATGCTATATTCTGCAGCAAATAAATTGCAATCGAAATTTATAAAATGTTCAAGTACCATAAAAACTACCTTATTTCGTTCTTACTGTACTCCCCTATATGGTTGTCATTTATAGCACAATTACACGCAATATACTTTTAATCGCATACGTGTTGGCTACAACGATGCTTACAGAATTTTGCATAGCATACCCCGTTTTATAAGTGCCAATCAAGGTCTCGTAGCTGCAGAGATCCCAACATTTCAAGCCCTAATTCGCAGAAATGTTTATGGATTTGTGCAAAGATGCTTGAAGTCTCCTAACAATTGAATAAAGTCTCTTATGAATTCGAACAGTTTCAGTTTGTCCAAGTATTATGAGTACTACAATCGTACTCTACTGGTGTAATCTGTAAATAAGTGTGTCGCTTGTACATGTGTGCCTCTTGTCTTAGTTTGTTTTTGCTTATTTTGTTTCTTTAAACTTATGGACCGTAGTTGTCTGAAATAAAACAGATTATTATTTTAATATTGTATATTAAAAAAAAACTTTGGGGTTTTTTATTTGAATTAGTAGAGTTTGCCCTTGAGGAAAGCGCAGTGGGCGAGCGAACTGTTAGATTTGTGCTTTTTCAATTCTTAGAAATCGGCAGGAAGCATGCTCGAAGATGTCGGGAGCCCACTATGACGTAATAATGCTTGTTAGAAATATACTAATTCCAAGTGTTTTAGTGCAATCGTTGATCTTAAATCAAAGCAAGGTCTTCTTGGCTGCTCAAGGTTTTCTATCGAAGTAGACGGTGGACGAGATGCATTGTGACGTCATAACCATATACATATTGTTTAATTTCGTATTCATGCTTGCTATTGGACAGCCTGATTTAGCCAAATGCCAATATTGAATCAATGAAAAATAGCCAAAAGAAATAAATCGGATCGAGTGAAAGATGTAATCGGGAGACCACTATGACATCACAAAGCTGTTACAAATTTGCCAATGTCAATTGATTTGGCTGCAACATAATCCATCAAACAATACAAGGATTTGGTTGCAGCTAAGTTTTATAGGGAGTAAAAAGGGTCGTGATCGACGCTCTCGTGTGTGACGTCATGATCCATTTACGTTTTGTTTCAATTTCCTGTTCAAGCTTGCTGTAGAACAGTCGCACTACAAGCTAATATAAGCATTGAATAAATTCAAGGTGGTAATCGAAGTATGTAATCGGGAGACCACTATGACGTCATAAAGCTGTTACAAATTTGCAAGTTTCGACTGATTTGACTGCAATTATTATTCATCATAAATCATAACAAGGTTTTGCTTGCAGGTTGCAGCTGATTTTATATCGAGTAGAAGGAGTCTAGATCAACGCGTTCGTGTGTGATGTCATAATGCATTTACGTTTTCTTTTCTTTCATGCATTATGAATTGCTTTTAATTGAATGAAAAGAGTTTCAAGGGTGAGTTCTTCTCAGTGATATGCCATTGATTTCTACTGTATTTGAACTTTGAAGTAGGCTATCTAGTGACATAGATAGCCCCAAAATTCTTCAAAAAGAAATGCTCTTTGAATATTATCCTAGTTCTTAATTGCTGCAATAAACAAGTAAACACAACACAAGTTACTTTGCTAGGTGTACCGTCAGGCCAGAGACTCTTTATTTAGTAGATTAGATACAGACGCGCGGAAAAAAAGAGAAGAGCATTAAAGAAAAAAGCATACTTTGTTTGTAAAGGTTTTTTTTGAGGCCACACGCATTCGGCTGATTTGATTAGACGTATTTGTAGAATAAATAAACCGTGAGGAAAACAGTCACACTGATTGGACAAAATGGCATATTTTAAAACAAATTAAGTAAGAAGAAAAAATACAAAACCATTAGTTTCCAGCAGTTCACTGATAAAGAGTCTGTGGTCAGTCAACTACGCCTATGCCGCTCTATTCGGCTATTCAATCGTTTTGTTCAACAGCTTTTGCCATGCTTTTAGTTCAACTGCTTTGCCATGCGTTTTCGCGTGAAAAAGCATATAATATAAATACAGCTTAGGTACGATAACTTAAGGAAAGATTTCAAAACTTTCTATTTTAGAGACAGATACGGTTATACTTAATAGCTTAGTGATAGTGAATAAAACTAGCATAGCCTACTGATACGATATACTCCTGATCAGTGATAGATAGCTTTATTGGAACGACCGACAGTAGTATAAGATGCGCCAAATGCTTAGGGATTGGGGAGGAGGAGGTTTGGGGAGTGGGGAGGTTTGGGGAGGGAGAGGTTTGGGGAGGTATGTCGTTTGGGGAGGTTTGCAAAATGTGGTGTTAGTCTTAACTCTAACCCTAGCTAGTTGTAAGAATTGAAACTTGGTCATGACCTATCTAGCCTGAGTACCGAACCACCGCAGGTGGTTTGCCCAGCTTTAAGTCTAAAGCTTAACTGGATAAAATTGAATAACCTTAACCCAAGATCTAACCCTATTCTTAGCTTTAACTCTAAATTTAGTGTAGTTAGTTGTAAGAATCGAACCCGAAACTTAGTGTTGACCTGAAGAGTGACTGATTATCAAACTACCGCAGGTGGTTTGCCTGGTTTCAAGTTCAAAGTAACTGGTTAAAAGTAAATAACCTGAGAAGATAGTTTCTAAAAAAGATTATCTAGTTAATGCTATGAAGTCTATTTTGTGCATATGAGAATATGCTTCGTGTAACTTGAAACGTTTCCTGTAGCCGAATTTTCGCTGCCGCATCGAAATCGTAACAGTTGTTTACATGAGCTAATCTATCCAAGGTTTAGCTGTGAATCACTACCTTTTGTTAATTTTTTTAACTCTTCGAATATGGAACGAGCATGGTACAATACAACTTGTACTCGTTTAACCCCAATGATGCAAGGGTCAGTCCTTTGGCGTATGTTGTCTTGGAGTCAAACTAATGCGCTTGAACCCTTTTAACTTTACTAGCGTTTAGAGATTTGGTTTGTTTTCGAATCGAACTAATGTGGTTAAAGCCATTCAAGTTTAGTGAGTTTAAAATTAGCAAGGCTTAGTTAAGTACCGAACCACCGAAGGTGGTAAATCTAAAATTTGTAAGGCTTACCTGGGAATTGAACCACCGAAGGTGGTGAGTCTAAAGCTTAAAAATTTGACTAGGGTTGCCTGAGAACCGAACCGCCAAAGGTGGTGAGTCTTAAGCTTAAAAAATACTTATTTAAGAACCGAACCACCGAAGGTGGGTTTAAAACAAGTAAGACTTACCTAAGAACCGAACCACCAAAGGTGGTGAGTCTAAAATTTGCCCGGAAACCGAACCACCGAAGGTGGTGAGTCCAAAGTTTAAAATACTAGCCTGAGAACCGAAGCACCGAAGATGGTGAGTCTAAAATTAGTAAGGCTTACCCAAGTACCGAACCACTGAAGGTGGTGAGTCTAAAGCTTACCGAACCAAGTTTAAAAACTACTTGCCTGAGAACCGAACCACCGAAGGTGGTGAGTCTAAATTTAGTAAAACTTACCTAAAAACCAAACCACCGAAGGTGGTGAGTCTAAAAGCTTTAAATTTGAGGTTAAAGTGTGAAGGTATGAGCCATCTGGTCTGTTGTGAATTCACCTTTAAAAACTCTTTTCATCCGCTTACACTAATGACATTAGAATTAAGACTTTAATTGGAATCGCTAACTGTGTCTGATCGTACGCGAGCTTTCGGGGGAATCCCCTCTTTGTGGAAATTCCTGTTAATTTAAAAGCGAATTTTTTCAAAAGCTTTCAACGAGCGCTCTAAAATAGATCTATCAACCTCAGGTCATGGACTGAATCTCTAGTGGAAGAATGCGGCAAAAACCTTAAATTTTAAAACACTTGCCTGCGAATCGCTGGGAACCAAACCACCGAAGGTGGTGAGTCTTAAGCTTAAAATACTGTACAAATCTGGGAACCAAACCACCGAAGGTGGTGAGTCTAAAGTGTAAAATTGGTAAGACTTTCTGGAAACCGAACCACCGCAGGCGGTGAGTCTAAAGTTTAAACTACTGCAGGCGGTTAATTAAAGCCTAAAATTTGTAAGGCTTCCCTGGGAATCGAAATACCGAAGGTGTTAGTTAAAGTCTAAAGTTTAAAATTTGGACTATAGTTTAAAGGTCGTGGACCGTTCTTTGGACGGGTGGTTAGCTGTCGCAAAATCGCTTTGAAGTTTGCAAGGTTCCAACAATTCGATAGTTTTAATCTAAAAAAATTTAAAATTATGAAAACAAAACTAAATTTTAAGACATTTAGTCGATAACGTAGAAATATGTCTGAAATATAGTTGTATATTAATTCTGGAGTTTGAATAACTACGGTATTATGTTTCAACAAGAAAATGGCGAACTTGAATACAAGTTGGTCAATAGTTTCCTTTGACTTTTGCTTTAAAATATTGCAACAACGACTGCTAGAATATTATGTGAGTCAATATGGAAAGGTGGTATTATGTTTGGCTTTTGTGTGATTTGCCTGCATGACGTAACATAATCCAATTTGTTTAATTTCCGATCGCCTTGGTGTCACAAGCTAGTTTGTTCGCTGCGATACATACTCGAGAGCTTTAATGCTATAGTTATTCTATCAAAGTGAACGTATGTACCTATTGTCGGAAAACCTTTACTCGAAATGGTGCTATACTACATCACAAAAGAGAAGTATATGAACGGTTTTGAAATTAGAGTGCGAAAAAACGTTACAGAAAATTTAAAAGAGCCCCTTACCGATATAACGCACCCGCCGCTGTTACCACCAGAGTCATGTTCAATTTCATAAAAACACCTGAAATTTAAGTTTAAACTGATACGTCGAATCACAGCAAAAAATTGAAATCGAATTGAGAGCACTACAATCTGGTGCAAGTCTGACAGTACGTGCTTCGTTCAACCTCAACCATTCGAATCATATTCTAGTTATTTTGATGAGAGACTTGTAATATTTCGATTTTAAAGAATTTTTGTTCTTCAAAGAACATTTATGTTGGAGAACTCAGACATTGATGTCAGAAATAGAAAGTTTATGGTCAAGTTAGCTAATTTTTTCATTTGTGGTACTTAATTTAAATTCGGATTGGTTATTAATTTTATTTTTATTCGTTTCATTTTATTTGCACCAAAATACAATTTTAATAAAATGAGCAATAATTCAATCAGAACAGTACAATTGTAACCAATTCAATAAAAAACAAACTATATTTTTACTCAAATAGAAGCAGCAAAACGAATAACTTTATAACACGCATCAAATCAAGGTAATATGGTCGGAGTTATCAATATTATGCACGGCTCTGAAACAATATGTTATACGCATGGTTTTGAAACAATATGTCTTACACATAAAATGTAAAACCACGATATAGACTAAAGAGAGGACGACTTAAAAGCATTACTTAATTGATAAAAATACTCAACTATTAAGTTTGAACTAACGTTTGAAACGATGAGATCGCAACATAAATAGAAAATGAATCAAGAGCACTACGTAGCGGTGAGGGATAAAATCTTGACCTTGCCTGTTTTTGCATAATTCGAATAATAAACAATGAACTTAAAATAGAAAGATAAACTCAAAATCCAAAACACACTACAGACCAGAAAGGAAGCAGATGAGTCCAAAGCGCTACGTAATAAATACATTTTACCTCACGCTTTTGTCTGAAGTAACATTTTAAGTTAAAATACAGAAAAAAAATCAATCAAGAGCACTATCTAGTGATGAGAGGTAAACTTCTAAACCTTGTTTGTTTTAGCTTCTACAAATCAAGACAATTTGAATACTAATAAAGTATTGAGAAACGGTTTGGTCACAAGCTTTTGATTTCTGACCTTGTTGAGGATATGACGTCATATCTTTGACGCCAGTAAGGTTCATCTTTGTGTCCATTTTGTGTCCACTTAAAACGCAAAAAGTGGGAGTTCAACAAAGATCATGCAATTTTAGTCACCGTGAAAACGACGCAGTCCAAATTCAACCAAGTTTAACCAATGATAAAAGCGGTATTCAGAATAAACAGACGATTTTCAATATTTTGATCAAATCACTCTGACATAAAGACAAAGTTTATAAAAAGTTAAAGTATCAAACGAGTTTTTTGGATTAGTTTTTGTTGTACATTATAAAAAAATATGAATTTTTAGTTAAAAGCTATCAAATTTTTGATTTGTTTGTATGAACCAGGCACTGCATCTGGCTAACCACACCAACGTAGAGCACCGCTTCTTGAGTTCTTATCGCAAGATCAGGCTGGGTCACCGCAATGGGTAGACTACCTGGTCGCAATGAGAAATTAGCGTAAAGTGTCTTTCCCAAGGACACAGCAGCACATTATCAGTTCGAGCCAGGGGTCAGCAACCTTTCGATCACTAGCCCGACGCTATACCGCTGAACTATTGCCGTTGCCTTATCGCAAATAATACGGCAAAAACCATTGTTAAAAAATTGTAATACTTCAATTATTTACACAAAACTGTAAGAATATTTCAAACTTGTAAGATTTTAAGTGAGTTTTCGGTTTTTTTAGATAAAATTTTTATTTAAGTCAAAGAAATTGAACTTTGAATGTCTTTTTTGATCAAACTACTCTTATGTAAACAAGAAACTAATAAAAATTAAAAATTTTTGACCAACACTTTTCATTGTTACGTTACAGTTTTTGCTCATGACAGAGAAATTACAAGGACTGAAGAGAATTTATTGAATTTGTTCCCATAAAAAAACAATATTAATTGATAAAAAACAAAATTTTAGAGAATTATTAATTAATTGAATCATATTCCATTTTTAGTATACAATTACTTTTTCACAAATTTACCTCTATGTAAACACGATTACTCAAAAAACTCGCAAAATGTTGTTGAAAACAAATTGTATAACGTTGAAATATCCTTTAAACAATTTACCTCCAACAAGAAAATCGTTACAATATTTAAGAATTTAGAAACTATTTGATACAAAGTACATGTTTCAGGTAAATTTACAACCGAGATTATGAAAAAAGGTTTAATTTTGAACGATTCTCCGGAATAACTATAAAAAATATTGGTTTCAAATAAGACTTCAAGGTAAATTTTTGAAATGTTTTACAAAATTATCACCATGTTAAATATTCCAATAAAATATATGATGAGTGGAGTTTGAATTCAACCGATTCCAAAAAAAAGTCTTTGACAGCGTAGCTCAGAGTGAACATCATAACATAGTACTCGTCAAAAATTAAAGGTTTAAGACCCTACAGTCTGTTCCACCCGTAATCGCGATCATCAAGATGTCTTAAGTTTAGGCAAATTTTTTTTTTTGATTAAAACTCTTATTCAAATCAAAGAAAATGCAAGTATTTGAATGTCTATGATCAAACATTTCTCATAAAAACATGAAAACAGTTAAAAATTTTACTATTTTAGTTAAAAAGTAATAACCATCATGAAGAAACCCAAGATTTCGATCAAATTATCGGCACACAAAAAAAAAGTTATTGAAAAGTTCAGGTTTTAGGTGAATTTTTGGGTTTATGTACGTTAAAATTTTCACTCAAGGCAAATAAATCGCAACGGTGTAAGATATTTTAATGAATTTACCCCAATAAAACTAGATCAAGTAATAAAAAACACACTTTTTTTAGAAAAATTTTGATTAAAAGTTTTCAAATAATTTTCGTTTTAAGGTTGAATTATTGTTTAATCAAAGAAATTGTAAGATTTTGATTTCTGCAAAAAAAACGTTTTGACGCAAACAAGAAAATCGCAAAAACTGACGTAAATTTGAGACTTTAAGACAAGGTGTAATATCAAATGACACCAAAAAATTAGCAAAAGATCTTGTTTTAACTCAAGATAGAGTGTAGTTGAATAAAATTTTACGGTATTTTAGTAAACAAATCAGTGTAAAACTAAAAAAAATTTAAGATGTTAGGTAAACGTTTTAGTTTTGTAGTACAAAAAAGATTATTTTTATTGACATTTTTAATTTAAAATGACGAAACATAAGATTTTTTACAAAATTATCGCTACGACCACAAAAACGTCGAGGTTTATTAACTAAAATTAATAAACATTATCTATTTCGGTTAAATTTTATGGCATTTTAGTAAAAAAATCAGTGTAAAACTAAAAAAAAAATTTTAAATGTTAGGTAAACGTTTTAGTTTCAAAGTACAAAAAAGATTCTTTTTACTGAAACTTTCGATTTAAAATGACAAAACGTAACTTTTTTTACAAAATTATCGCTACGACAACAAACAAATTGACTAAAATTAATAAACATTATCTATTTTGGTTAAATTTTATGGCATTTTAGTAAAAAATCAGTGTAAAACTAAAAAATTATTAAAAAATTTGAAATGTTAGGTAAATGCTTTTGTTTCAAGGTAGAAAAAAATATTATTTTTAATTTAAGTTTCAATTTAAAATGAAGAAATGCAAGATTTTGAGTGTTTTTTGCAAAACTATGGCTACGAAAACAAAGAAGTTTAGACTTTTTGATAAAAATAATAAACATTATCTTTTTTTAACTGAGCGATTTACTAGATATTTTAATATTTTGGAACATTTTCTATCAAATTTAAGGTCTGAGAAAATTATGAGACTAAAAAATTGTTAAAAATTATCGTTTTTTAAGGAAAACAAGCAATTCAAAACAAATAAACCGAAAGAATTTAAGTTATTTTTACAAAAAGACTTACTTTAAAACGTGGAAATCAATAAAAAATTAATAAGTTAAGCTAGTTTAACGATATTTATGGTAAAAACTTCATTTAAGACAAAGGAATCATACAATTTCAAGATAGCTTTGACAAAATTATTCTTTACAAATGCAAGAAAGTTAATCAAAGGTTACGATTTATTAGAATGTTTTTGTTTAAAGTAGAAAAAATAGCTGCTTTTTACGTTAAAACAATCAATCAAGTCATAGAAACTTGAACTGAAACAATTACAACAATAATTAACTCTTCAGATTTTGCATATATGTGTGTCTAACGTCTAAAATACCGATACTTTGAAACTTACAGAAGGATCTACATGTTGCTTTTTAATATCTTTGAACTTCGACTATATTTAACACGTTATCAAGTAAAAAATCAAATTTGAGCGACACATCCTTGCGGTCAAAACACATGATTTGCTCTAATATGTCCGTATTTTCCAAACTATAGACGCTTGTTACTTGAAATTTCGTATCGTAAAATTTGCAAGAAAAACCCATTCTCGCATTTCTTTGCATTTGAGTAGTATTTAAACGTGACTGCTGTTAGACGTTTGAGTTTCTGTGTCGCAATCATATAGCGGCGTAATTTTTTCCTAAGTCGAAGCTACGCGACTGTACAATTTGAGGTTTTATGAAATCCTTCACCGCTTTGATTTGAAAATGTTTAATTGGAAGCACTAATTTTAAGAATAAGGTTGGGTGTTTCGAACGAAAAAAACTAAGTTTAGCATAAATTTTTGACTTTTAAAATGGCGAAAGTGCCAATTTTTGCAATATCCTATGTTTTAGCATGCAAAAACAATGCAAAAAATTTTGGATACAATATGTAAAAGTTTCATAAATTAAAAAATACTTGTTGTTTTCTCAAAATTTAACCTGATTTCCAAAATTAACGATGTTTTCTTAGAGTTAGGACAAATAAGTTCAGAACCAGCAGTATCATTAGAACGACCGACGCTCGCGTCGCGTGTTCCTTTGTTTTTACTCGGCCATTTTCCAACCAACGAGTGCGAAATTCCAAACTTTTGGCTATAACTCGAGAACGGTTTGGTCTAGCTACATGAAATTTTGACAGCAGTTTGAGATTCATGAGTTATATGTTTGCACCAAATTTCGAGTCAATAGGTCACGTGACTTGGGTTTTAGAACCCGAAAACCGCCCCGAAAGTTTGGCGTAAAAAGCGGTCTCAGTCAAAAACGGTACGGCAAAAAATATTTCATATGGTTACATGTCTCAAAATACCCTTTCATCCCAACCAACCCACTTTTGGCCGCGATGAAGTTTATTTCTTTTTTTTTTCCATTTTTTCCTTTTTTTTCCTTTTTTTTTCCTAATTTTTGTACGCTCTTCTTCTCCTAAACCACAAAACATCGAAATCTAATTTTTGTGTAAAGTTGTTGAGCTGCAAATGCAATTTTTTCTCCCGAAATTTTTTGGGGCAACTCCACCGGGAACCCCCCAAAATGGGGCCCCAAAAAATTGATTTTTTGAACGGCTCAAGCTAGGGTGCTAGTTGTTTTTGATATCAGTAGATATTCAACAGACAAATATTTTGACATAGTTTGGGGGTGCCACCCCCCCGGGAACCCCCCAATTGGACCCCCAAAAATCAATTTTTTGAACGGCTCAAGCTAGAGTTCTACTTATTTTTGATATCAGCAGAGATTTAACCGACAAATATTTTGACATAGTTTGGGGGTGCCACCCCTCCCCGGGGACCCCCCAAATGGACCCCCAAAAAACAATTTTTTGAACGGCTTAACTTAGAGTGCCAGTGTTTTATGATATCAGTAGATATTTGACAGACAAATATTTTGACTTAGTTTGGGGGTGCCACCCCCCCAGGAACCCCCCAAAATATCAATTTTTTGAATGGCTCAACTTGGGTGCCAGTCTGTTTTGATATCAGGAGATATTTTACAGACAAATATTTTGACATAGTTTGGGGGTGCCACCCCCCCCAGGGACCCCCAAAAATCAATTTTTGAACAACCCAAGCTAGGGTGCCAGTGTTTTATGATATCAGGAGATATTTAACTGACAAATATTTTGACTCTACTTTTCTGGAGGTTCCATAATCAGATATTTTTGAATAATTGCTGATTTTACGGTAGACAAAAAGTACTTTTGAGCGTCACAGCATTAGCTATGCGTCGGTCGTTCACTGGGTTTGCTGGCAAACTCCCATCTAGTTAATCTTCGAATAACATTTGTTTAAACAATGATTTAAACTTAGGATAAGATAACAGTTTTATGTAGGAGGGTATTACAAATTTTAGCGCTTTGGTAGAGGAAGGATTTTTGTAATTTGGTAGTTTTGAATAGAGGGATATGTAATTGAGAAGAGCTGACTGTACGAGTTGAGTAAGAATGTGAGAGGCCTGTCTTTTGAAAATATCTTGCTAAAGAAGGAGGATGTTTTTTAGTATCGATGCGGTGCATAACTTTTGCGACTTCGAGTTGATATATTTTAGCGAGTTTAAGTATACCTAATTGGTTGTACAGAGGACTTGGAGAATCAATTCAATTCAATTCAATTTATTTTCCCAAACGCAACCAAGCGCAGGAGGGTTGCAGCGAAAGACCAATTGGTCATCTAATGTCTGCGAAAGACCAATTGGTCATCTAATGTTAAATCATTCCATTTAGCTTTAGCTATAGTTTTTTCAGCTAATAGTTTTTACTTTAGATATAGTTTTTACAGCTTTATACAACTTTAGCTATAATTTCATCAAAAAAAAAAGTATATAAGCTCAGAAATACGGGAGGGGGGGGGGGCTATTCAGTGTAAGCTAATTACCAACCAGTTCTTTCGACCTTCCTTCGATTAGCCCCCCCCATATCTATATATATATATATATATATATTTTCACAACTCCATGCTTAGGGCGACAGTTGATGTTATGAGACATAGTTTAAGGCGACACTGAGTTTAGGGCGACAAATTCGTGTCGCCTTAAACTTTACGTGTTAAATTCTAGTAATTTGGATGAAACAACTAAGAAATACTATGCTACAGTTAAAGCCCTGCTCAAGCCCTATCAATTGGTACGGTTTGCGCAAAGTTAGATTAGGACGTTACGTAGTTACTACGTCACGATTTTGAAGATTGTATAGATCGTCGTTTCATCAAATACTGGTTTAGGCGACACCAGAAAAAATTGTGTTTCATTTTTGATAACGATATGTATCTACGAAGTTTTAATAGCGCATTTAAAAAAACAGTTTTTGATGGTTTATTTGGAAAATATTTTGGCTCTTTAAGCGGATAATTTAAAAATATACACTTTTGCGACTTACATTTTTGAACAAAATTTTGAAAAATGGTATCCGGTCAAATTTCATGCTTGGATAAGCACGAATTTATTCTGTGTGTTTGTATCATTAAATCAAGTACAATGCGAAAGAAAAAGAGTGCAGCAGAAAATAACGTAGCCTAGGGTAGCCTAGTTTAAATGCAAGCAATAAAATCGGAGATGGGAGACTGCTAATGTGGATAATGAGATAGTTTTAGGCTAAGCAGTAAATATGTAAAGCATTGGCTGGTTTATAGGCTACTAAGTAGGCTACTAGTAGACCTAGCTTAAAAACTGCCTTCCTTAGGCTATAGCATAGCCTAATCCTGTAAACTGATTGGAACAGAAATTGGCCTACTGGTAGCAGAGGTTAGCTTCCTTTGAATTTTTTGCTTTGCAACAATAAACTTTGTGAAATACAGCCATGTATGCTACCATAGGTTACTGGTAAATTCTAGCTAGCAGCCTAAGATGCTTTCACAGCTTTACTGGTTTCAGTACCGGTATCCTACCGGTATGCAGCTATCAGCAGACAAGAGTTGTTTGTAACAAGGCTACTTGTTTGTATTCTCGTAGGTTACAGGTTTGCACCGTTATGAATTGTAAGTTATGGAAGCATAACGTAAGCAAGGTGTGTAGCTAACTCACTGAAAGGCTGCATCATAGCAAGATAGGCCTATGGCGTTTGATAGATAACGGTACCGGCAGGCTAGCCTATTTGAAAAGGACAACATGAAGCTTTCACTGCCATACTGGTACAGTACGTTAGTGGTTGTGCTAAACAACTGTTACGGTTGTAGAAATTACAGTAACTAACCATGGTAGTTTATAGGTTAGGCCTACTGTTTTGTTCATCAGGTCTGTTTGCAATTGGCCTATGTCATAGTATGGTTAACATAAGTTAAGACTAGTAGCCAATTGCAAATTCAGTCTCAGTAGCCTGGTGCTTTGAATTCTGCTGGTAGAAGTTTTTGTTTGGAAGGGTGAGGCAGGCTTAGTTAGTAAGGGGTTAAATGTAACAATTAGGCTTGTCAGCAATTTTATCAATGAATTTAACTACATCAATTAATTTATTTGAATCTGAAGTGTCCTAGAGACTGCACTGTATTCTTTAGATTTTATGATATGAATTACGTTTAAAAATAAAATAAATATTAGAGTCTTTCATTAGACAGGTGGAGAATTAAAAATGCTGTAAAACTCTAAAAAAGCAGAGAGCTAACACTAAGATTTATGGGACATTAGCAGCTCGGCTACTCAAAAAGTAAATGAAATTCGTATTTAATCTATTTTTTACTTGTTCAAGTTTTTGGAACTTTTGGTAATTTGGTAAAATTGTAAAAAAATTAAAGTAGAGTAGCCTAGAAAAAGAAGATAGGAACCAAAAAGCAGAAAAACAAACGCAGTAGACATGTATGATACAAAAAGTAGTCTTTTGAATTCAGCGCTAAACTGAAGTTTATTTAAAAACATAAAACAAAAGTTGCAAGTTTGAACTGATTTCTAATTGATATGATAATTTCCAGTAATAAATCTGCTTGAAACAATAAATGAGTGTCATCATAGACATGAAAGTTATTGCTTGTTTCACCATTGATTGCTCTACGATTTTGGTATTGTAGGCTGATGCTACTAATTTGTTTAACAAAAATATAGAAATTTCTTGGGACATGCAATTGCCTATTATGTTACTGCTTAGTGATTGTCATTAAGCTTGCAAACCAGCAACTGGAATCTAGAATTAAGTTACATCTAAATAGGTTGGTTTTAATTGGAATAATGTCAGGGTCTCTTATTGAAATTTTCCATTCCATAAAGCTTCGTACATAATGTTTTGCAAAGTTTTGCATTTTTTGACAGTAATGAGCTATTGTTTGGTACCGATATTAATGTCTAAATTTATTTCAGATTGAACTTGATTCACACCAAATTGCAATGTTGGCGGTGGTAGGCCTAGTCTGTAGATTTTGGTAATAGGTAGTAGATTTTACCAGTGGTAGCTTTTAGAGGTTTTAAGTGGTGAGTGAGTAGCCTACTGTGTAATGGTGGTCAGTAAGTTGGAGGCGATAGGTTTTGGAGTAGCAATATTGCGCTGGAAGACATATAGCCTAGAAACGGTAAGGGGGTCCAATTCCAATTACATAATGTTTGTTTTTGGCTGACAAAACGAAATTGACCTTTATAGCCTGAAGAGTCCCATGAGCAAGGACGAAGCACGTCATGATGGCTCAAATCCATTTAATGTCATATTGTCATTAAATCATCATTCATTTTGAGAAACAATGTCCCAAGTGCTCTTGTCCTGAACCCCCTGAACTGAATTTAAAGAGGTTGGTATATTTTTCATTATTGTCAAAAATTTAATGTTTACAGTAGGGGTTTGGGAATTGTACATCTTACTTGTTCTTAATTTGTTACAATATAAATAGTATGGTGTGGTGAAAAAATCAAATTTTTGAATTTCAAAAAGTAGTGTTTGTATAAATACCCAAATGTGGCGTAAAAGCCATTGGAACCAATTTTGAGATGGTGCACCCTCTAGTGGCTGTGCACATCTGTCGAATGCAAGAAAAATAGCTAATTTGACTCTATCTCAAGAACCGCTTAAGCTAGAAACCTGGTGTTTGACTTAAAAGCTGCAGAAGCCCCGCTTTTTATATCCACTTTACCAGAACTTTTCTTTCTAAACTGCTTCAAAAAAAAGTTATTCGCAAAAAACATTTTTTTTGATGAAAAACATACATTTTTGCATATGGAATAAGAGCTTTCTTTGAAATTTTTTTGTATGTTCTATGTTGTTGCTAATTACAAGAAATATTTCAAGTCAGATTAATATATAACTTGAAAATGGCATCTTTGAATGTGTCACATCATCCCTGAATTGTAAAGAACTTGACTAAAGTTAACATAGATGCAGCAAGTAAATGCACATGCAATACCAAGCTCTGATTGCAGTTAGGCCGCTTTTAGATTGAACTTTTCGTAAGTGCAATTATCCTCAAAAACGACTAACACAAAATTTACCTTGTCTTTAATGTATCTTACTCACTTTACGGCAAATTAGAAAAGATTTGTCAAAGAAGGTAATGTACAGACTAAAGTACATTTTGTGATTGTGTTTTTTAGGCGAGTTGCACTAAAGGAAATATGAATCTAAATAGTAATGTCAATTGTAAAAAAAGGGTAAAAGATTGGCTGCTGAAAGTTGAGTTTAATTTCTGCATTACCTCAAAATTTGTGAATTAAATTTTAAAGTAATTAAGAGCTAAATTTAAAGTAATAGGTATATTCATTTTGTTTATCAAGTGGTTATATTACAGTAGTTGTAGTTGATTTATGTAGCATTAGACTATACAATTGAGGCTGAAAAGAACCATGTTAAAGCTAAAACAATCCCATTCTCATGCCACCATAAAAGAATGCTGGGTGGAGAAGTTTGAAGCTACTATGTCATTTCCACCAGAAAAATTGCCAATAAAAAGACAAATAATTGAGCAAATGCTGAATTTTCTTGATTATCGAACACTTGGTGCAGCAAGGAATGTTGCCCAAAAAGTGCATGAAAGATGGATATGGTCACTATCGTGTAATGTCCAGCCACAAGATGGGTAGATATTACAACGTATCTATCTTTCATACACTACTTGGGCAACATTCCTTGCTGCCGCAAGTGTTCTATAATCAGGAAAACTCAGCTTTCACTTAATTGCTTGTCTTTTTATTGGCAATTTTTGTGGTGGAAATGATGTAGCAGCTTCAAAAACTTTTCTACCCAGCATTCTTTTATGGTGGCACCAGAATAAGATCATCTTTTCGTTAACATGGTTCTTTTTAGCCTCAATTTTATAGTCTAATGCTACATAAATCAACTACAACTACTGTAATATAACCACTTGATAAACAAAATGAATATACCTATTACTTTAAATTTAGCTCTTAATTACTTTAAAATTTAATTCACAAATTTTGAGGTAATGCAGAAATTAAACTCAACTTTCAGCAGCCAATCTTTTACCCTTTTTTTACAATTGACATTACTATTTAGATTCATATTTCCTTTAGTGCAACTCGCCTAAAAAACACAACCACAAAATGTACTTTAGTCTGTACATTACCTTCTTTGACAAATCTTTTCTAATTTGCCGTAAAGTGAGTAAGATACATTAAAGACAAGGTAAATTTTGTGTTAGTCGTTTTTGAGGATAATTGCACTTACGAAAAGTTCAATCTAAAAGCGGCCTAACTGCAATCAGAGCTTGGTATTGCATGTGCATTTACTTGCTGCATCTATGTTAACTTTAGTCAAGTTCTTTACAATTTAGGGATGATGTGACATTTCCAAAGATGCCATTTTCAAGTTATATATTAATCTGACTTGAAATATTTCTTGTAATTAGCAACAACATAGAACATACAAAAAAATTTCAAAGAAAGCTCTTATTCCATATGCAAAAATGTATGTTTTTCATCAAAAAAAATGTTTTTTGCGAATAACTTTTTTTTGAAGCAGTTTAGAAAGAAAAGTTCTGGTAAAGTGGATATAAAAAGCGGGGCTTCTGCAGCTTTTAAGTCAAACACCAGGTTTCTAGCTTAAGCGGTTCTTGAGATAGAGTCAAATTAGCTATTTTTCTTGCATTCGACAGATGTGCACAGCCACTAGAGGGTGCACCATCTCAAAATTGGTTCCAATGGCTTTTACGCCACATTTGGGTATTTATACAAACACTACTTTTTGAAATTCAAAAATTTGATTTTTTCACCGCTCCCTAATAAATAGACTTACTGCATTTGAAAGTTGAAATAATATTATGCCAGCTTGCCTCAAAAATAGCGGCAATCTGCAATTTTCTTGTATGGCCTGCATAAAGAAAGAAAACGCGTTTTTTTTCGTTCGCTGGTGCATCTCCAAACAAAATAAAATTGTAAAACCAGGAAAAAACACTTTAATTTTATTTATTTTTAATCCATCTGCTGCATAAACAATGGCAGAACCTCTGCCTGTAATCGCTAAAACTTTCTAATTTGTTAGGATTTGCCTAAAGGTGAATTTACACAGTATCCGTTTTTCGTACGTTTTCGTCCGTTTTTTTACGTTTTTGCTTCTTCTTGAAAAAGTATGCACTTTTTCATCCGCATTTTTATAAGTCCATATCTGCACTAACCAAACAGTCACATACTGAACAAAAGTTTTCAGAAAAAATTTTTTTGTAAAGGGGTGCAGCTCTATTTTGAAATATCGCTCTTATCCTTCATACACAAAATTTTTGAACAAAATTTTTACCTATATACAACAGACTACTTAGTGCGGATATGGACTTATAAAAATGCGGATGAAAAAGCGCATACTTTTTCAAGAAGAAGCAAACACGTAAAAAAACGGACGAAAACGTATGAAAAACGGATACTGTGTAAATTCACCTTAAATTAAAACTTTTCCATACTTAGTCCATAAACAAAAGAAATTTGTCCCCCTCTCTCCCTTTTTTTTTTAATTTCTGGCTGCGCCCGTTGGTATATGAGAGCAAAAATTAGTAACATTCAAAAATATGCTACCGCTGAAAACAAAACAATTAGTAAAAGCTGAGAATTGAGGTATTATCTCGAATCTTTTGATACAAAGCTTATCTGGGCGTATAGTGTAATACAGAAAATTTTGACTCTTTTTTTTACTCAAAAAAATTTGCATGAAGCACTTAATTTACTAGAAGGAATTGGTTTAGAGCTTTATGGTGTAATTATGTGTTAAATGTTAGTGCATGGCAATATGGGTAAAGTTGTTCATTGTTCTGTAATATGTCCAAGCTCTTCTTGCTATCATGTTTCCAAAAAGTGCTCAATAACATTGAAAAAGAGCAAATATCAGTTCTTGTAGACTTTTGTTTAATGATGAAGTATTTGTTTATTGATTAAGATTAATATTCGTACCTGATGGATCATGAGGTTTTTGTAGTCAGCAACAGAAAAAAATGCAATTTTTTCAAATCCGAAAACTACAAAAGCAATATTTTAATTTCCAACCCTGGTAAGTTTGTGGAAACCATTTTTTTTTTTTCAAGATCAATGCAAAACTTTTTTATTTTTTAAAAGTTTTTGGTGTTAGTTTGATGCATCGTTGAAAATATTTTACTTTATTTCATTTCGCTGGATGCTTTGGGTTCTTTAAAACAAACCAGAAGTTCTGTGTAACGTCACTTTGTAAATCAGATAGCTTTGGATTTACTACAAGACGGGTTTATTTTGTAAACATCAACTACACTATTGTTTGATTTTATATTCTAGGTATTATTTTCTTTCCTATATTCTGCCATGTTGAATTATTTTACATTTTGACAAATAGTTTTAAAATCAAAGTACTTTGATTTAGGCACCAGCAACATTGAAGCTGAATTTCGATGTGTGCAGTCATGCAAGTGAGATCAAAAGCACTGAAGTTGTGATCCACATACTACAAGTTGTTATGTAAGGGCACAGCTATGTACATAGGCGTCGATTTTTGTTGACTAAGCAAATTCCGAGGGGGAAAAATGTTTTTGCAAAGTTTCTCTGGAATTTTGCCCCCAAATTCAGATGAGAACCAAAAAAAGGTCTCTACAGAGTTCTGGTTTTATCTCAGTCCGGAATTTCGGATTTTTTGCTGCCAAGTGGGTATTACTTGCCAAAGAACCGAGGAAGCCAGACATATTTCGCCCCCTTTAGTGTCAAATCCGAGCAGGCGCCGCCCCCAGGCCTTCCCAAAATCGACGCCTATGGCTATTTATTGTGTAGTTTACTTGTGATTCGTAGACATTTTCACACTTTTAAGTCTAAACAACAATTTTTTGATTAGAACAAGTTTATAGGATTACGAGGCTCATTTTTCCTGAGAGTTTAAAAACAATTTAGAACAATGTTAGGTTCAGCATGAAAAAAATTAAAAGTTGCATACATGGGATGGCACAACGTACAGTATATGTAAGTTTTCAACGAACAGTATTTGTAATACTTAATAATCAATTTCAACGTACAGTAGTTGTAATCAGGGAGTTTTCATGGCCTTTTCTATGTTGCCATTCTTGAGTTGTCTAGCGCAGTGGTTCCCAACTGCCAGTCCCGGTCCGCTTAAATTTTTCGCCAGTCCGCTGAATATCTTTTTTTCACATCATTGCAATGTTTTTATTATTAAGACTCATTTTATGCTTGGTCGATTTTTAACCAGTAAAACTGGCGTAAATTTTTCGAAAAAAACTTCAAAAAAAAAATTTTTTTTTAAATTGTTTTGTTTCAAATAAAAGTTTTTTTTCAAAAACGCATTTTTCTTTCAAATAAAGCGTTTTTCCAAACAAAAAACAAAAAAACAAAAACGTTTGAAACAAAATTTTTACCGTGATTATATTTTTGAAGCTTTTCATCTGACGCTTGTCAAGAAGAATCGTCAGAATTGAAAGCGCAGGAAAAGAATCGATGAAAGAGCGTCATTTGTGTATAACCTTTAAGTTGAGAATGAATACTTTTTATCGGCAGTGGGCGGGGAGAAGTTTTGATGAAAGTGACTTCAAAAGCAGATAGATGAAAGGAGAACGAAAAAAGTTTTACAAAAAATTCATTTCTTATTGCATTTTTTTCAATAATGTCCTCTTTATCAGAACTTCTAACCCCTTCCACTGCCGATAAAAAGAATTCGTTGTCAACTTAAAGGTTGTACATAAATGACGCTCTCTCATCGATCCTTCTCCAACCAATTACTGCTTGGGATCATTCCATTATGATTCATCAAATGTCGTACACCACTAAATTTTAAAAATTGTTCATATTCACATAATTTAAAACTTTTGTCTATAAATCATCACGTAGCAGGAATTTTTTTTCTATCTTCTTTAGTTTTGGAGTTATCGACTATTGAAGTTTTGCTTATTTGCCGCTAGTGGCGGTAACGCGCACACTTACAAATAATTAAAAGTGGTTGGAAACCTCATTACTTGACCGATTTTGTTCAACAAAGTGTCAATTTATATGTTTTCAAGGCCAAGGAATTCAAAAATGCTGCAAATTTGACAAAACGTAACTAGCTAATACAGAATTAAGGTATTTTTGTGAAAATGCACGGTTCCGCATTCAAGTTTCCCATCCTCTATAGTTTAACATTTTTTATTCTGCTTTGTGGTTGCATGTTGAGTGATGATTCAAGTTCCCAAGATTAAAATATCTTTTCTGGAACTTTATTTAAAATGCATTTTTCACCACCAAATTACCATCACATAACTTTTGTTTTTGAAAAAAAAACGTTTTGAAAAAACTTTTATTTTTTGAAAAATATCTATAATTTGAAACAAAACAATTTTTAAAAGCTATAGACAGTATACAGAGTCTCATAGGCACAATCAAACCTTTGATCAACAGCCTAAGACATACTGTTTCGGAATCGACATTTGCCTTTTATTCCTCGTCAGTTTAGCTAGAACTACAGGTATGAACATGAGCGTAAAAAGGCAAAAAATCGTAAATTAACCAGATCATGAAACAATTTTTTTTCTCCCAAAAATATAAGGTAACCGCAATATTACAAGAGATAGTTCTAATGGTTCAATGCAAAATAAATTCAAATAGCATGCCTTAGACAGCTGCTTCGCCCAATCTCAGGGCTCATCAGTAAAGCTAGCAAGGCCAAAAGGACAAACATCACCAGTGATAAAAATTTTCAAAACAAGCATCTTAACCAATTTATCAATCAATGAATAAATCTTTAAATCTCTATAAGACTTTGTATACTGTCTATAGCTTTTATTAATTTCTCAGTACATTGTTCTTAAAAACAATTTTTGTTTGGTAAAAAAATTTTTTTTGAAAAAATACTTATTTTTGAAAAAAAATTTTTTTGCAAAAATTTTTTTTTACCACTGGCGAATAAAAGTCTCGACGCTTAAAATCCTGTCGCTTAAACGTCTCACTCCTAAACGTCCATGCCTAAAAGTCACGGTCCGGTCTCTAAGTCTCAAAACAATCAAGTTGTTGGTGATGTTTTTAACCTGCTAATTATGCAACAAAGCTGCTTCTGTCCTGACTTAAATCAAAACTTATCAAAGAAATTAATTGAATGCTGAAGCAGAGCTACATGTTTCAGAAACTTGTTTGCTGCCACGCTTGTCTCAAATTATTGTAACATCGAAACTGCACCAAATTTCTCACTAACTTTTATTTTGTATTGTATATCCATAAATTGACATCTTGTTGTTTGAGCTGTTTGACATTTTGTGTCAATTTTAGTATTACAGGAGTAACATTTGCCGAAATAATGGGGTACGTTGAGCCAGTAACTTTACGGTGGTTAGCAAAAGCAATAATCATTACACCGGTATTTGTTATATTTATTACAATTTTTTGGTGCCGGTCGGTGAACATTTGTTGAATTTTATCGGTCCGCCAATATACGAAGGTTGGGCACTCCTGGTCAAACAGTAGTCATGACTTAACCAAAAGACAACTTTTAACCAAACAAAAATAACGTTTTGTCACTTTATTCTCCAATAACCTAAGGACGAATCAGGCTCAAATATAAAAACAGTTAGTCTCAGCTCAAAATTTACTACTTTTTAAAAAAAATGTAGCAGCTGAAACGTGACAGTAGAGGAGAAATAAATTAGCGCAATTTTTGGCATTACTAATAATTAAACTCTAAGATATTTTGAGGAAGAAGTTTTGATTCAAAAAATAAAAGCGCCACGGATATTACTTCTATTTTATGTATAACCTAATACTTGCGCGTCTGCAGCGCAGTTAGTAATTGCATTGTGATGTAAACAGCTTTATTTTGTAGAATAAAGACTATTTAAATATCATTCATAAAAACTTATTGAAATCAAGTATGTAATTATTTTTTATAACAGGCAAAACAACTTGGATTCAAAGCTCAACCTGATTTAAGTCTGATTTCCTCCCAATTTTTTGGTATTGTATTTTGTGCATTGAGGTATCGCACTTATGACGTAAGTATGGTTTCTTTTCCTCCGTATTTTGCCTGCCAAACCTTAAAGAAAGATTGCAGTCAAATTTGCAACATGTTAACTGAAGACCTGCTTAAATCAATCAAACTCAAAGGCTAAAAATTATAACTTGTGTGCTTTTCTGCATCAACTTTTATCTTTTAGGAGTTCAGCTGTTTATTTAGTTTTTCGTGTTTCTCTGTTCCGACTGCTCTTAAATCGGTCATTACAAGTACCTCATTATTTTCTGCGTTTCACTCTACTCTATCAAAAATCAAAATCAGGGTGAACACTAACAAGTGGTTTTCACGGCATTCGAGAAATCTAAGTCGGTATTTTAAAGAAATGGAACAAACTTTGCAAGAAACGTTTGCAAACAACATTGAAAAGTCACATAATAGTAATTAATTATTATTTGTGCGGTACTATCCAAAACTGTTTGAATTGTCAACATTTACGAACTCAAGTTTGATTAAGAAAATTTGTGACACAATAAACGAAGATTAAAAGTTGATTCCTTGACAAAAAAAGTTTCCTGAATTTGAATTACACATACACAACTGAGTTACGCATACACAACTGAATTACACATAACGGCTATATTTTGCTGCGAAAATATTTGACTTTGAATTTAATTCTTTTCTCAAGCCCGATCCTGATTTAATTTAACTTGTGGGAAAGACATGAAAATCGTAAAAGCAATGCTTGAATAAGTAAGGCCTGTTCTACACTGGACTTAAAATTGTGAGCACACAAACGTAGCTTTAGTTTATTTTCATTACTTGCTGTTGTCATCAAGGTTTAGGATGAAAGCTGAATCCCGCAGAAACCACTTCTGTTCCGTAATGGTTTAACTGCGATTAAAAATTACCTAGCATTAGCCTTGCATTAGCAATGCAATTAATAAATTGCTTAAATCACGTCAATAATACGAACTTTGATTTCTTGGATATTATGAAAACCAGTTCACCCTTTCAAAATTTTCATCAACGAGTTTGGTTCCGATTTTAAATATATTAAATTGCACGCAGATAATAATGATAAGAAACATGTAATGACCGATTTAATAGTTGTCGGTAAGGAGAAAAGAAAAAATGGAATAAATAACTCAACTGCTGCATTGTAAATGAAAAGATATTCGTAATCAAAGCAGTGCTTTTTCTGAAACACCCTATATTTATAAAATAATGATGAGTATTTTATGTTTGTGCATTTTCGCCCTAAAAGTCATTCTGAAAACTATCGAACAGTATACACAGCAAGTTACTACTGCTGTGTAAGTTTAACTTAACCAATCGTTCATCAATTTTGGATTACGACGTACTGTAATAAAAACATTCGTTTTTAAATCTTTATGGTATAAGTTTTCCAGCATCTACATGAAGAAGACAAGCTGTGCTGTATGCACGTCATTTCTGCTAAGAAAAAGATTCGAAGGAGAAGAGGAAAAATGTAAAATTTAACTAAGTAAGCTACAATTTAAGCTTATAATCATGAGCGCACAAGCGCACTGATTGTATGTTGCAACTAACTGCAGCTTGTACGCTGGCAAGGCGGTACGCTGGCCGTATCTAATTTCTGTTTACGATAAACTAAAAATAAGATAGTTCACTCGCTTATTTGTTTTGGAAGTGTAGATTGGACCTTAGGTAAGATCTACAAATTGGGTAAAATTGTGAGCATACCAGCGTATCCATTAGTTTATCTAACCAAATAGCAATTCTTGTACGCTGGTACGATTTTTTTTAAATTATATTGAAATTACGCTCATGCGTTTGCGATGTTACGCAGTGCAGACCACCGTGCCTTACCGTAGTGCAAGATTTATTAAAATAAACGAAGACTTTGCTCGTAGGTATACGATTGTATTGAGCGCCAAGTCAAAGCTGGGCATTTTTCATTTTCGTTTTATTCTCTGTCTTAAAAGTTTTTGGTAAAATAGTCGCGCCCATCCGCAAGGCATGCTGTTTCATATGGCCAAACATGATTTCGTCGTCATTGCGCACCAATAAATTCACGTTTTCATTTTATTTTATTTTTTAATTGAAAGATTTTATATCGTTTGTGAGTACTGTTTGGGCGGGCAATTGGGCAAACTTCAAAGAATGTGGAGAATCACGTTGCTACGCTGGAGAAAAAAAGTAGGTACAAGTTTTTTCGTAGAGCAAACGCTTTTTCAAGGTTAAAGTGGACTTTAATATTTTAGCAAAAACTACAATATTATTTCAGTCGAATTTTTAAGCTTTCGAAATTGTATTTCAGTTAATTTTTCAATCAAATTGCGCTGAACTCTATATTTCTAATTTCGCTTATAAAATATTATTTTTCAAGATGCTGTGAAAAGTTATTACGTCATAATGAAAAACCCGTTGATCAAATTTTTTTTATATTTGTTGTGTTTCGTCACAACACTATCAACCAAAAACTGTTATAATATGAAGTTTTGAAATAATAATGAATTTACGAATGCAGGAAACTTTAAAACTTGTTATTCTCGCATGTACGCGATGGCGAAAAAACTAAATTTGCTCATGCTTTGTGTTTGTCTCGCAATTCTAGCAGATTAAATTGTTAAAGTAATACTTCTCAAAATCGATTTAATTGAAGAAATGAGAACTACTTGAGGTAATAAAGAGGTGCCCCAAATATTTCTACCCAATTTCCCTTATTTGCGAAATTGCTATTTACCCCATTTGACCCCATACCAATTTGCTACGTTAGAACTGACATAAGTTTGCAAACCTTTTTTGCTGACTACGGAATGCGATGTTCGATGAGGAAGGTAAGAGGATTCTGCTTCAGACAGCGATTCTAATTCAAACTAAATTCATCAATGGCATTATACGAGTGATATAATCTGTTGCATCAAGGTTAGACCAGCTTTGGTGATGTTTTTAGCCTATGAATGATATAAATTTTGAAGCCAAAAACGATCATACTGTAGATCAGTTTTGGTAGTCTAGCCTTTAAGTCCAAATTAAATAGGCCTACTGTAAGCTATTGTCTACTATAACAGCCCTAAAACAACACCAACCTGGTCTACCTGTGTTATTCTTGTCTTCTTTTTTTCACTAATCTATGGAAAGTTCTGTTACCGGTATTGCACAAACCAACAACGAAGCAATTTTATAAAATAACAGTATAGGTTTCGGTCCATTATATCGGTTCTCAGCGTAGGCTATTTTCAGAGCTGTAATCAGAAACTAGCGCAATTGTACAGTAGGGTGGAGCACCAAAATTTTTTTTCGAATTTTGAAATCTCCCAATCACCATAGCATAGCCATTCAGCAGTATATCAAACCCTGAAAATATTTTGTTCCTGTATCTTTATTAAGTACTGCCCCAGGACCACTCAATTTTTTTCCAAAACTGCTAAAAATCGTTATTTTTAAACAAATTTTTTTTTTTAATTTTGAACAGCAGTAAAAGTTTTTTTTCAAATTTAGAAATCTCCCAACTGCCATAGCATTGCCATTCAGCAGTATATCAAAGCCTGAAAATATTTTATTTCTTTATCTTCATTAAGTACCGCCCCAAAACCATTCAAATTTTGCCAAAATTGTTAAAAAGTTGTTATTTTTGAACCAAAAATAATAGCTGAATCTTGCGCGTTTATTGCAATGTCTGGTAAATCTACAGCAAAAAAGCAGTTATTTTTATCTTCTAAAAGATTAGTGTACTAGCGATTTTATACACGGTACAATTTCTTCTCACAGTAAACTGTTATATTGCTGCAACACACCGAATCGTAGTTTTGAAAAAAGAGAAGAAAAATGAGGTATTTGAAAAATATTTTTCAAATATTTTGGAGTTTGTACTCGTAGCTATTTTTGTGATTCGGGTACCACTTAACACACTGTGTTAAGTGGTAAGTGGTTAAGTGTTAAGTGGTACCCGAATCACAAAAATAGCTACGAGTACAAACTCCAAAGAGGACATAATGGTGGCTTGCTGCACAGCAGTTCAATTCGCCAAATCACAAAAACTATTTACATTATGGCACAAGTCAGAGGTCTACTACTCAATTATTAAGCCAAAATTACAAAGTTTTCCGGCATTGAAAAGTTGGTCTATTATTGAACAAGGCCTACAAATTCCGATTTTGTGTTAAATGCGCTCATGGCACTGCGCGACCTTAATGTTGCTTTAACCATTCCATCTCTCTGATTTGCATCACTAATACTAAAGGAAGCCTCTGAAACCAGTTTTACCAGCCTTTCTACAGCTTGGGAATGGCAAGGAATGGCAACCAGTTCTGTTTCACAATCCACAGGATTCTCTGCAAGACTCTTCAAAGTTTGATTAGAGAGGTTTCGCAGTAG
This sequence comes from Trididemnum nubilum, assembly GCA_963965965.1. Classification (NCBI taxonomy): domain Eukaryota; kingdom Metazoa; phylum Chordata; class Ascidiacea; order Aplousobranchia; family Didemnidae; genus Trididemnum; species Trididemnum nubilum. The sequence continues at coordinate 39,166,012 of OZ014476.1, forward strand.
TGGAGGAGCAGTTGTTATCGAATCCGTCCAATCAATAAGATCAATGCAATCTTCACAGTGAAAATCAACTTTAGGCACTTTGAATACCCTGATAGGTTGAGCTGATCTAGTAGCCCTAGCTACTTCGACTCTTTTGGCTGCTAACATTCGTATGTGCTTTCTGTCATCAATCAGCATTCTCAAAAGTAGATTTTCAGGATGAGCATAATAGGCATTACGCTGAATCACAGGATCCACCACATCCAACAGACGTTGAGGTAGGTACCTGCTACGATGAATCAATTGCCAGAGGTGCATGCTTCCATGGAAACAGGAGTTGTATGCTTTAATGTCAAACCACATAGGAACGTACACTTTCATAACGTACGTTGCTAGAGTGATTAAACCGTCAGAGGGTTCGGTTTGGGCCATATAAAGACGCAACAATCGACAAGCAGTAGTAAGCCAGCGAGCATGGTGCATCAATCCAGGAGTACGTCGCTCTAAATCTTTAGAACATTTGCCAGTAGAAACGGCAACAGCCAGTTCATACAATAATTGTTGATCAGTGCTAAGATCCTTTGGATCAGATATCTTCGGTAAGTTGCTATAGATAGGTTGGTAATTTATCACATCCAACTCATGGCAATTTTCCAGAGCTTTTCCAATTGGCCCAGAAAATGCTCTTGGACCATGTGTCACTCCATCGATTGCAATTAACAGATGTCTCAATGGAAGTTCGTTGGCATGAAAAAGGCACACAAGCCATTGCATTGGTTTGCCTGCAGCCTCTTCTATTTGACGAATTATACCTTTTTTGTAACCAGTGTTTAATGCAGTACCATCACAGCCAATCGCTAGTATTCGAGATTTGTGGATATTAGATTTCTGAAGAAAGGTAATGATGGAGTTCGCAACAGTATTAGAATCACTTTTGTGAACAGCAACGTGCCCAACATATTCCGATTTCGGTTCTGCAACAAGAGTGTAATGTTCTTCCTTTTCAAAAGTTGGGTAGTATTTGCCAGTCCCCTCGTCTTTTGTTATCGTCTTTGTTTTGTCTTTACGCCCGTCGAAGAATAAAGCTTTAACTTCCACAGAATTTTCTTCTTGCAATTCGTTTCTCAATTTTGATCGTTCTCTTCGAATTTTCGAACGATCTATAACACTGGAAGTGTCATCGGCAGATACAAGGCCCATATCAGTTAAAAATGCACTAACAATAGCAGCACCTGATCTGTCACTTATGTTACGTCTATCCAATTCACAGGCCACACTAGGCAAAGACACTCTCCAAAATAATCCTTTCGAGGTTGATGGTGCGTTTTCGTCGTTTGGTACATCTGGCAGTATGTCAGAGTCTGCACCGCATGAATCTGATATGACTCTGGTATCAAAAGTTTCCGTGGTCGCTGCAAACACTTTGTCACCGGATTCTTCAGAAGCCTTCTCAGATGCATCGTTATTATCACATGAACCTGCAACATTTTCGAGTGTATTTACAGTTGCAAAAGTATCTTCACTCTCTACGACTTTGCGATTTTTGTAGCGCTCATACTGATCGACTTTCAGTTTTCTTTTCTTTCGTTGGTTAGTAACCCGAAGATCTACTCCTCCAATCACCATTTTCCTGCTTGTTCTTTGATCCAACAAAAAGTCTGTTTCTTCCGGAGGTACTTTAAGCTCTGGCTTGCATTTGCAAACACTTGCACTGGTGCATCGACAGGCAGCTATATCAAAAAGCACTTGAGCATTTGTTTCGAAATCTTTTAATTTCTTCTGATAATTGTTGGTGTGAGAGCGATCTTTGTATGGCTTCATCAAATTTCTATACGAGTCATAATACCGAGTTATTTTTTCACAAATTTTATGCTTGGACATTACGGGAATACTTGCATAATTCCATACATCAATTAACTTTTCACAAACTGTTTGGGCTGAGACAGATTTTTTATCGGAATTCTTTTTGACGTTATCTCGCACAAGCAAATAGTAACTCATTATATCATGATAAGTAGGCAAATTTCTGCCATTGAACTCTTTTGGATAGCCAAATACAGGATAATTATCGCTACTTCTTGTTGCCATTTTTATGCTTTTGTTTTGGCTAATTTTAACCGGCAATACCGATAATATAGATGCAAAACAGTTTTATGACAAAGAGTCAAAATTCTAAAAAAAAAGAGAGCAATGAATAAAGATACATTGCTGTTGTGCTGGATGGTACTTTCAGTGACAAAGTGGACAATTAGAGCACTGTCTCTCCCTACAGGTTGTTAAAAAAGAACTGTAGTAAATATCTGTAAATACAACTAGGCTAAATTTGTTTACTGATTGAAAACTCGAGCTGCTTTCGTTAGGGGGTAGCAATACACAAAAAACTCTCTATTTTGCTCTAATATGAAAAAAGTTCGAAGCAGCAAAGGATTGCCCTTGCTCTCCTTTGCTGTGATAAGGGTTGCCCTTGCTCTCCTTTGTTGTGATAGCTAGCACATTAAAAAATAATCCCACCGAAAAGTACTGGTTATGCAACTTACAGTACTTAAGCCCCTTCAAAATTATACCGTGGCTAGTTACAACTGTACCCTGGCTCGATCATCCTTTCATGACTGGACCTAACACTTGACTAGTATTAGGTCTAAACTATAAACTCTATAGTCTGGATTGGTGTCAAAGAAATGCAGCTGTGATCTTACGCTAAAATAGCCTGCTAAGATCAACAAATCTTTGTTGAGTTTGAAGCTCGGGTAAAACGCTGATTGGCTCAACGCTTATTTAATTCTGAACTTGGAAACACAGCCTACAGTAGCCATATAATATAATGCCATATAACGTGATTGCCGTAGCCATATAAGCTGTATCTTTAAACTAGGAGTAACTGCAAAGATTGTGAACGCTGCTAAACTGCTATGGTGTTCTCCTGCTCTATCTACACTATTGCATCTTCACTGGTGACTCTACTAACGATTAGACTACAGGTTAGTAGGCGAGCTGCTACCTTCTATTTCAGTATCTGTAGTAAGCCTGCTCTTCTGAGTCTCTGCTAGATTGCTACCACACATAATGGGTAAAAGGATGCGTCATAACGAAGACGCATTTTAGGGTTTTGTCACGTCATAGATTAACAATAGACCAAAAGTATATTTTCTGCACGTGAAGAAAATATGCTTCAGATTTTGATTTCAGAGCATTTCGTAGCAAAGTGATGGCTAAGGATTTATTTATTCACATTCCGTTGGACATATAGATACACTTATCTATTTCTTTGCTACAACGATTCAGCAAACAGCGTGTAAAGCGGATAATGTTGATTTATTCGTTCACCTATCACTAATATTTCGAAATAACTGCAAAATAGGCAATTTTAGCCTTGTTTTGCAATTTTCCCATCGATTGGGGCAGTACCTAGAGTTGGATAATTTGAAAGATATTTGATATTTATAAGTTATAGGGTGGTGGCTACCGCATGGTGCATGGGAGAATTTGATTTAAGAAAGTTGATTTTTGTCCATAGTTTGGTGCTCCACCCTATTGTACAGTAGGCCTAATCTAATACCCACAACTTAATACCTAGTAGGGGAGAGTGCTCTGGGTTGGGCCCTTTCCTAGGTTGGGCCCCCCCATCTGTAGCCTTATTGGTGGACATTTAAATCACGTGACCAAGCGTTATATGTTAACGATTCAACTATGCAATCACTCAGAAAATAGCGTCTGGCAGCAGACAGCACTTAAGCAGCAGACTTAAAAAGTTTAAATTTTGTTACTTTTTTCAACTTTTTTGTTGGAAACTCGTAAGCTGTTAGCACAAATATGGAGCACAGTTTTATTCCTCTGCAAGAGTGATTGTGTAGGGTGTAGCTATCTAATAAAAGTCAAGAGAGTTTCTCTGAGGTATTTCTTCAAGTTAAAGACCTAGTCTAACTTTAAGCAAAATGGCGTCATGTACCGATGTTGGGCACCTTGTCAGGATTTATGTTGGGCAGGGGGCCCAAGTTGGAGTCACTTTATTTGTTATTTTATTTTTTGTAGATTGTTAAATTTAACATTGTATGACACTGTGATGACGAGTCGGGGCCAAGTTCGGTTGGATATTTATGAGAAAACTTTAAAGGAGGTTGAAAGTGGCACTCCTTTGAAGCAAGTAGTGCGTTTATATGCACGCACCGGCCTTAAAAGAAGCTCACTGCAACGTTATCGGAAGAAAGTGACAGCTCTTGGAAGCCAATCTGCTACCATGGGTTATCACAAAAGTGTATCCCATGTGCTTTCTCTAGACATGGATAAAGCGTTGGCCAAGTATGTAGTTGATCTATCCGCTCAGTTTTTTGGTCTCACTCCAAGAAAATTGCACATGTTAGCGTTTGAATTTACTGCACAAAACAAACGAGCAGCACCAGAAAGCTGGAATGGTAGGGGCATGGCTGGAAGGGGATGGCTTCAATACTGCCTAACAAGAACCAACTTATCCATGAGAAAGCCCGAACCGACTTCACTTAGCCGAGCTACGGCAGTGAGCTACAAGCCAATCCTATCACTACCAAAAGGTTTTTTGACAATTTGGACGAAGTATTGAAGCAATATCAGTTTACAGCAAACGATATATATAATGCAGATGAGACTGGAATTAAAACGGTCCACTCTCCAGGTCTTGTCATTAATGTTAAAGGCAAGAAGCAAATTGGAAGTCTCGTATCCGCAGAAAAGGGGGAGTTGGTTACTCTTGTAGGTGCTGTTAGTGCCACTGGCAATTCAATCCCACCAATGTACATATTTCCCAGAAAAAGGAACAGAGAGTTGTTTATAAAGGGGTGTCTTTCCAACCTGATTTCTTGTGCTAACAGTTCTGGCTAGATAAATGAATACCTTTGGTTAGAGTTTTTGCAGCATTTTGTAACAAACACGAGATACACTCCAGCTAACTGTGTGCTCTTAATCATCGACAACCACGATTTGCACACTTCACTAAGAGCAATTGACTTTGCTCGCGATAATAATGGTTTAGTGATTTTGACGATAAATAGATTTTTGATGATTTAGTGATTTTGACGATAAATGTTAATGAAAATATTTGCTATTATTGTGGGGATGAGTTCGCTATAAGGAAACCCAATGAACAAAGGGCGAAGTGCTGCGGAGGTAAAGATAGAGAATGCCGCAGGTGGGCCTATGCTTTATGTTTGGACAATGAAAGAAGCCCTAACTGGAGATACTTTTTATGCAAATTTTGAGCTAACTGGTCCAGACTAACAATAAGTATCCACAAACATTAAGTATCTCCCCATTTTTGCGAACCTCACCCTGTTTTTTCAAGCCTTCAGCGTAATAATATAAAAAAAAAAGTTATGTCACAATTTGTTTGAACCCCCTCCCCTCCCCCCCATATGACGGTATTCTGACAGTTTGTGTAAGCACCCTCTCACCTCTGTAGCATCATATGATATTCGAACGTCTCTATTAGTTGATTTTGTCCTCCCATTTTTACAAACTAATGAAGAATGAAAACTGCAGTTGCAGTAAGCTCTCTGAAAGATATATACCGGAACTGTATAATTGCATGCCCAACCTATTATCGGGGGTGGCCCAACTTAGGTGCACCTGCTCCCAAGTTGGGCAAATGGGTGATTTTTTTGAAATGCAATTTTCGTGTGGAAGTTGTTTGCATTTTTATTTAAAGACAATGCAATTTGAGAGAGAAATAAATGCGATTTTGTTTGGTATTGCGCTTACTGAACAGTTGTCTATATTTGAGGAGCTATTGAGATTTTCGCTTAGGGGGCCCAACCCAGAGCACTCTCCCCTAGCAGTCAGTTGCCTAATCAAATCTAAAAACTTGGTTACTGCTATTGTTACCTGCAGACATAGGCCAGGTTACCAGAACTGATGTACAGTGTGATCGTTTTTGGCTTCAAATTTATATCATTCATTGGCTAAAAACATCATCAAAGCAGGCCTAACTTTGATACAACAGATTATAAAGTATCACTCGTATAATGCCACCGATAAATTTAGTTTAAATTAGAATCGCTGTCTAAAACAGAATCCTTTTACCTTTCTCATCAAACATCGCATTTCTTAGTCAGCAAAAAAGGTTTGCAAACTCATGTCAGTTCTAACGTAGCAAATTGGTATGGGGTCAAATGGGGTAAATAGCAATTTCGCAAATAAGGAAAATTGGGTAGAAATATTTGGGGCACCTCTTTATTACCTTATGTAGTTCTCCTTTCTTCATTAAAAATTAGAGAATCCACTAAACAGATTCTCGAGAATCCCTTGCTGCGTTTATTTACTGTCCCATAGGTTTGAAAGTTACAATATACCTTAAGAATATTTGGTATTTTCCAGAGTAAGAGTTAAAATTAAACTTTCTGCGGAAATGTTTTTAAACAGCCTTATAGTATTTAGGCTCCAAAGTTTATATAAGTCCTGACGTAAAAAAAATTCAAATTTCCAAGCCATGGGGTTTTCAACTAATAGTTGTTATTATAACTCATATTAAATCCGAAAAAAAGCAGCAATAGGGTTGAAATCAAGGTATTCATTAGCATTTAGTAATGTTCTGGATTTCATTTATGCTATGCATCGATTTTTGTTGAAGAATGCAAATTTCGGAGGGGCAAGAATTTTTCGTCCGTGATGTTTTTTGAAAGCCTTTTTACGTATTTACGATTGCGTCAAATGCGGTATTAGTGTCTTTCTCACCAGGGATGTGGAAGTGAAAGCTGGAAGCGGAAGCGGGGGAACAGGCAAAATTTCGCGGTAGCGGAAGCTAGAAGCGGTAAAAGAGTACCGCTTCCACTATGGCCATTCACATCAAACTGGAATATAGTACAATTTTTGTGAAATATACGACGAAAAGTGAATGTTCGATAGACCGTCATTTGCTAAGAAGCATTCTTAAGAGCTTGTGGTTGACTAAGATCCGGGCAGCCTACATCCCTATTAACTCAAATATGAACCATGTAGCCAACCAACTCATTTAAAAAAATTTAGGTGTTCAAAAATCCCCTATTTTAGTCCTAAATTTTTACTATTTTCTCAAGCATATTTTAAAATATGGCTTTCCCCATTATTGAAACATATAGGTCCATTATACTCGTGTAACGCAGTATTCACCAACATAGACAAAGTTTCAAGCTCCAGCATTTTAATTTAATTTACTACGAAAATATAATCTTGAAAAGCAAACAGAAGAGCATCATAACATCTCTCAAACAAAGTTTAATATTAAAATAAATTTTTTCAATCATCTTTTTAATCATCATGATGCTTTAATGTTTGTCCTAATTATTGCTAAAAATACGGTTTGTTGCAAGAATTTTTTTAATGTGGTACAACCGTGTATAACTGCATAATTCTTGCAGTGTTTTTGTTTTGCTGTCCTAAAAAAGTAAAAATATACGTTGCTAGGAAGAATTTGAAGCAAACCACGTACACGAACAAGTTCAGAGTTGTAAGTTGGCCCGGGCTTTTAGGGTCCGGTTCAGGCCTAAAGTTGACTAAATTTCTGGCTTAATTCGGGCCTGAGACTTGCTTTTTGTCGCAGGTTCACAAAAATATAATCAAAAGCAATTCGGCAACATTGTTGAATGAAGTCTTCATTTAAGTTTTTTTCGGGCATGATTTGGGCTTCAAATTAGTTTTCGGGTTCGGGCCTGAACTAGTCGGCTCGTTTACAACTCTGAGCAAGTTATTTAAAAAAAAATCTGTAAAAGTGGAAGCTTTGCCCTATGGCTACCTAATTATAGCCTAGTAAAGATATGCGCTTAACAAAGCAGATAATTGAAACAAGTTATTATCCCGAGCTCTTGGAGGCCCGTCTCCAGAACCCAAATAATCGTTCGTTGTTTTAAACTTCGTGATAAACGCGTTTAGAGAAATTCGTATCAGCTGAAACGTAATAACAATGTGATTAAACTTTTCGCATTAGGGCCATCCAATCCGAATTCCTGACAATGCCCATACTTACATCCTTGCGATGACAAACCACTGAATACAATTATATAATTTGCTTTTATATGTTGTTTTAAAGATGGTAATACAGTAACAATGCTATTTTATTTCGACTTATTTAGAAAAAATATTTGCCAAAACACTTTAGGATCAACAAATTTTAAGCAAAAATTGCGTCACCAAGTGGTGGAAGCGGAAGCGGTGGAAACGGAAGCGATTCAAAAATTGCCGCTTCCACACCCCAGCTTCTAACAAGTCAGATCGGCCTACGTTTGGAAAAAACATTATCTGGGTTGTTTTTATTGACTCTAATTATTGCAATATATGTTAGGCCCGGTCTCCACTGCGCAAAAATCGTGTGCGGACGAACGTATCTCTGTTCTTCCTTCAAATACGATTTGGCGAAAATATTTGATTTTGCAAATACAGGTTACATAGGAAACTTGGAAGGTTTTCATCATTTATAAGCAAAGATATTTCCAACAAAACTTGTTTTTTCAAACGTTTGCGCACCACGTAAACCGTTCAACCAAAACTGAGGGGGCGAGAGGCATTTCGCCCCTTAGAGTCAGATGTGAGGGTTTCCCCTCGGGAAGATTTTCATAATAATCAAAAATTTACATAGTTTGTGCATTGTTAAACATGGCGAAAACATTCAAACAGTACAAAAGTGTTTGTTGTTTGAATAATTTTGGACGATGGAAGAAAGTTTGACAATGTTTGAATTCAATTTTGTCAAAAAAGTTCAATTTTGTCAAAAAGTAAAAAAAAAAGTGTTATAAGCGAAATCACGCAAGAAGACCTCATCATAAGCATAAATTAGGTATTAACCGAAATAATTACATCTTTCCAGGAAATTTTCCTCTTCTCTCTTCCATGCCAGACTATGCCCTATACATTTTCCGTGGTAACACTGTTATAAAAAAGAAAAAAAAAAAAAACTTCGTTTGCAGAATGCCGTGACTCAAGAGACGGGAACCAAAATTGATTTCCTTCAATAATAAAGCTTCAAAGTACTGTTTTAACAAAAGTCATGTCATTCAAGGCATTGATTGATTTTGTGAAATTTTTTCTAGCCACATTACATTTTAAAATCTTGCACTGACGGTCAGTTTAGCTAAAAATTGAAACCGTCCATTAAACAATCGATTTCAACTCAGTTGGGTCAAAAAAAAAAAGACAAAAATGAAAATTTAGAAATAATAATTTCATTTTATTACCAAACTTTATTTCTCGTAGATTTATATTACCAAAAAAAAATTGCCACACTTTGCTGAAAAATTTTGAAATTATATTTCTTTCTTTTTTAATGACGCACAAAAGTAACTCAGCACAAACATTTTTTGTCAATCTTTTTTAACAGTTATTGATCTTGTCACACAATTTTTACTAACAGTCGAACCTCGGTTATCGAACGATTCAGGTCTCGACCAAATCGGTTTTCGACCAAAAAATTACTAATTATTAACTAATAAGTAAAAAATTACATTTACTAATGAATGTTCAATAAAAATTTAAAAATTGCCGATAATATTACAACTTAATTTTTGTAGCAAATACGCGATGGAAAAAATACCGAAATGATAGATTTTTTGCTTTTGGGGTGTCACATTCGTAACAAACGGATCCCAATTTTTAACCAAACTAACTGTCAGATCAAGATAATATAATCTAATGTAAGTAGCAAAAATTTAACAAAATCAATCAATGCATTAAATGAAATTACGGCTTTCTTAATACGGTAAGAATTTCTTAATACGGCTTTCTTCATTCGATCAAAGAAATCAATTTTGGCCCAATAGCTACAATCTTCGGTAGTCAATTGGTCTAAACAAACACGGAAAAAAAACAAAACTACCTAATAATTGAAAACTGTAAGGCAGTAAGTATGTCGCACAGAATGCTACATTAAGAATAAAAGTACTTAGCTCTAGAAAGCTTCCGGTTGTTAACCGCAATTTAAGTTTTAAAAATTTTCTTTTCCATCAACATTAAGTTGCAATTTCCCAATGGCGTACGTGTGCATTAAGTGAGGAAGTCATTGCCTCTTACCTCTTGAGTCACGGCCTGCAGCAAAACAAAGTTAGCTTTTTTTGATAACTTTGTGACCAAGGAAAATGTGGTCGCGGGCGTAGAAGTGAAAAATTTTTTTGATAACTTTAGTTTTTTCAGCCAATACACAAGTGACATTCATGGTGCTGTCTCACTGATGAAAAATTTGCTTGCATCAAGATCCAAAATTTTTTGGCAAAATTGAACTCACAATCATTAACGACAGCCAAATTATTCCATTTCTCCATACATTTGATCCGCGACAAATCACAAACACAAAAACACAAAACTTAAAGCCACTACATTGGGACAAAATATAGAAAAGAATTACAGTGACCCTAAATAACTTTTGTAACACAGTAGCATCGCAACCAGCTCCATAAAGCGTCGAGGAGACATTATTCAATTATTTTCCGCCCTATGTCAAAAGTTAGTTTTTAACACCTTGATCTTACCTGTGGTAAAGTAAAGTAAATCTTGACCTTTAAGCAAATGCGGCTGTTGTAATTAGCTTGTGTCCATAGGTATTTCATGCTTGTAAACCAGGCACTTGCGTCAGCATAAAATCACACCTACTTAAAGTACCCTTTATATGGGTTCTATTTGCCAGCGTTTTATATAATATTGTTCTTTTTCACGTCGTGCTAGGCAATCCTTAAACAATGATAGACTTTATATTCCATATTACCGTTCTAGTAAATTGCAGAAGTGTATCAAGTATCGCGGAGTTAAAAATTGGGAAAAAATCCCCAAGTAGTTAAAAAATATGTCGCATAATTACCTTGAAAGCCGACACAAAGAGTTTCTATTATCATCTTATGTCATTTCGAAATAATCGTACAAGATTCCGATTTGTTTATGGTCTATCACTCGTAAATGTCGAAAACACTTCAAAGTTTTACTATTCAGCATGCCCAGTATACGCCATGTTTGTTAAAAAGTATGAAATATATGTCGTCCACCATACAACCACACGACATATCGTAGATTGATTGGTCGCCTATTTGTTGGATATTTTGCCGTTACCCCTCTTATTATATCCTTTTTGAACTTTATTAAACTTCTGGCATCTGGTGGTTGCATGACTCGATGACCGCATGTTCCTTCGCAACCTCTCTGTCGCTCTAATTTGCCAAAAATTGTTGAACAATTGAAGTGTGTTTGGTGTTTCGGTATTTTAACGACTGTATGCGACTAAATAAACAGCGAGTTGAGTTGGGTTTTCGGCGCATGGATTACACAGAAGCTCGCAAGTCAACATATTTATATGATTCTTGACCATTTTTAAATAATATTTGAAATGAATACAAATATCTTAACTGATTTATAATCATGATTTTTGTTTCGTGAGAAGCAATGAATATTGAATGGACTAATTTCTTATATTCATTCCCAGAAGTTTGTTCAGGCGGTTTGGGGCGAGCTTAAACCCGTTGCGACATTTTTCAGGCAACAAATTGACTTTTGAGTAAGTTCAACAATGTTTTTAAGTACAATTTTGTTAAAAAATTGATTGCATTTTGTTGCAAGCGAAATCATCCCCAGTGGGTTAACACTAGTAAGTTAGCAAAACAAAAAATCCATTATTTCGGTATTTTTGCAATCGCGTATTTGCGAGAAAAATTTGAGTTGTAATATTATCGGCAATTTTTAAATTCTTGTTGAACATTTATTAGTTGGTGTATTATTACGAAAGACAGCATAAACGAAAATTTTTTTGCTGCATGCATTTTTATTGTGACAAACCAAAATAAGGCAAGAAATGGATATTTTTATTTTACCGTCAATAATTGGCAAAGGCAAACAATCAATTTGAACTCAGTTTGGTCAAAAAAAGACAAAAAAAATTGAAAATAATAATTTCATTGTGTTGCCAGCATTATTTCTTTTATATTTGCTGCATTTTACCAAAAAAATATCATCATACGTTTCTAAAAAAATTGAAATTATTTTTTCTTTCGTTTTGGACTTGGGACTGTTAGTAAGGGAAGGAAAGCTTGAAGGGGCTGGCAATTTATATCTTCAACTGGCTTTCAAATTTTAGCGATTTATTTTTTCAAATGGCTTTAAAAGGCACAGAACTTGATCCAAATGGCAATTTTAAAAAACAAAAGAAGAAACAAACATAATTGCCCGGCAGCGGGGCCTCTGCCCCCAAACACCGTCTTCGATGCACATGAGTTAAACCTCTTTGCTTAACACGGTGCCCAATAGTTCAATGTTTGGCAACAAAATGAAATTACTATTTTCAAATTTTTGTTATTGTCTTTTTTTGACCAAACTGAGTTGAAATCGATATTTTGGCTTTGCCAAGAAAACAGTTATTTAACGGTGAAATAAGAATATTCATTTCTTGTACTATTTTGGTTTGTCACAATAAAAGTGCATGTAGCAAAAAGTTTTCATTTTCGCTGTGTTTCGTCATAATACATTAACTAATAAACGTTCAATAAAAATTTAAAAAATGCCGATAATATTACAACTTAATTTTCGTAGCAACTACGCAATTGAAAAAATCCCGAAATGATAGATTTTTTGCTATTAGAACGTCACACTTTTAATAAACGGTCTTAATTTTAGCTAAACTGACTGTCAGATCAAGACTATATAATCTAATGTGGGTAGAAAAACTTGACGACATTAATCAATGCAATAAATGAAATTACGGCTTTGTTAGTACAGTACTGCGAAGTATTTTTTTTGAATCAAAGAAATCAATTTTGGCCTCCAGCAGCTACTGAGCTACAATCTTTGGTAGCTATTTGTACTAAGAAAAAAAAAACAACTAAAAATGCTGAATAATAAAAACAGTAAGGCAGTATGTCGCATAGGATGCTATATCAAAAATAAAATTACCCAGCCCTAAAAAATTCCGGCCCTAAACCGTAATTTAGGTTCTTAAACAGTTTTTTTTTGTTTCATGAGTAGAAAGCATCTTTAGATATTGTACAGTTTATTGTGTTACATCCATTACAAAAGTTTCCTTAATAAAATTGTTCAAAAACTTTAAAGAGCAAGTAGAAGATTTTTTCAAGGTCATCAGTGACAGTTTAGTAAAAATACTCGGTCTTATAGCTTAAATCTAACTAAAAGCCATTAAGCTCAAGTACTTAAACGCGTTAAGTGTTGCAGTAATTCCATAGGTTTTGCTCTTCTACTATTCTGTTATACCAATTCATTGTGAGAATTTAACGTACAGTTTGAAGGTTAATTTAAGAGCTAATTGTCCAACAGCATTGCCAAATTAGCATGTTTTATCTTTTTCTTATATTAGCCTACCGATACTCTTTGATTATGTCTAGCTGGAGTACTTTGTACTAAAAATTAAAAAATTTTAAAGAGCCCATTCGGCATGGTCTCCTCAATGTGGCCAATTTAATTTGTTATCTTTAGTCTTTGATTCATATTAACTTATCCAGTAGATTTAGTTTGTTTAGCTTTTGTAGTTAATGGGGGAGGTGCCAACACAATTGGAGCACCCCTATAGTATGAGATCCTCACTTTTTTTCAAATTATATTTTTACTGAGTTTGAAAATTTTATTTGTCCTAGCTTGAGTGGTTAAATCTTATGAAGGAGGAGGACTCTCCAATTGTGGCACTTCAAATTAGTGATATTTTATTTATCTATTCTAATTTTATCTTTCTTTTATAATTACCAATTCTGAAAGTTTCATATGTCTAGCTTGAATGGTTAAAAAGTTTCAATTCTCAAGGACCCCCGTTTTGGTGCCACAAACTTTTTGTCAAATTTTATTTTTTCTTCATATTTGCTTGTGTATCCTGAACTTGTGATGTGTTTAGCCAACACAAGTAAAAATTGTGAATTTTGGCGTCCTCATTGGAGGGTAAACCCATTGTGGTGCTCCAAAATTGTTTCAAATTTTATGTTTTCATATATGTCTATTCTGAAAATTTTATCAGTCCAGGGTGAGTGGTTCAGTTTTGAATTTTGGCGTCTTTGTTTGAGGGGGATCCCTTCATTTTGGTATCCCCAATTTTTTTCAAATTTTGTCTTTTGTTCGTTTTTTGCCTATCCTGAAAATTTCATGTGTCTAGCATAAGTGTTTAAAAAGTTGGAATTTTCGTGGCCCTGTTTTAGGGGTATCCTCCATTTTGATATACTTAAATTTCGTCAAATTTTATCTTTTCTTCATTTTTGCCAACCCTAAAAATTGTATGTGTCCAGCATGTGTGGTTAGAAAGTTTGATTTTTGGCAGTCCCATTGAAGGGGGATCCCCATTTTGGTAGCCCAAATTTTATGTTTCTTTTATATTTACTTACCTTAAAAACTTCGTATGTCTAGCTTTAAAGGTTGAAAAGTTTGAATTTTGGAGGTCCCCGTTTGGGGGTCATCCCGAATTTGGAACCCATAACAATATTTTTCGTTGGTTTAGTTTATTTTTGATATTTACCAACTCCGAAAATTTGATTTATCTAGCTTTTATGGTTTAAAAGTTCAAAATTTTGGTGGCCCCGTTTGAGGGGAACACCCCACTTTGATACCCCCAAATTTTATCAAATTTTATCAAAATTTTGGTGGCCCCGTTTGAGGGGAACCCCCCACTTTAATACCCCAAAATTTTATCAAATTTTATCAAAATTTTGGTGGCCCCGTTTGAGGGGAACCCCCCACTTTGATACCCCCAAATTTTATCAAATTTGATCTTTTTGTAATATTTGCCTACTCTGAAAATTTTATGTGTCTGGCATAAGTGGTTAAAAAGTTTGAATTTTTTAGGCGCCGTGTGAAGGGGACCCCCATTTAGATACCCCTAAATTTTGTCAAATTTTATTTTTCCTTTATATTTACTTACCTTAAAAATTTCATGTATCTAACTTAAAAAGGTAAAAAGTTTGAATTTTGGAGGGTCCGTTTGGGGGGAAACCCGCCATCATGGTTTCCCCAATTTTTGTTAGGTTTAGTTTATTTTTAATATCTACCCATTCCAAAAATTTTATTCATCTAGCTCCAACGGTTTAAAAGTTCAAAAATTTGGAGGACCCGTTTGAGGGGGATCCCCTTAGCCTGACACCCCCAATTTCATTCGCTTTGATATTTTCAATTGCTTCACACCTTGATATTTTCAATTGCTCAAACTTTGAATACAGTGTATTTAGCGGTTCAAAAGTAGATAGCCGGAGAAGAATAAGAAAAAAGAAGAAAAATAGTACTCAAGTTGCTATAAACGAACATAACCAAAAGTGCTCAAAAATCACAAATCATTTTTCATCAATATTGGTAATTACCGAGATCTATCGGTTCAAAACTGTCCACTTTCTGCCCACTTTTGGCCTGTAAATTTTGACCACGCAACCGGTTTGCACAAAGTATTTATAAGCACCCACATTGTACCCAAATTTCAGCTTTGCAGGTCAGTGGTTTTGGAATTATAAGCGATTTAATAACTTGTCAAGCCAAAAATTACTGT
The DNA here is from genome assembly GCA_963965965.1 of Trididemnum nubilum. Lineage (NCBI taxonomy): Eukaryota > Metazoa > Chordata > Ascidiacea > Aplousobranchia > Didemnidae > Trididemnum > Trididemnum nubilum. The sequence continues at coordinate 39,181,424 of OZ014476.1, forward strand.
TTTTTTTTATGTTTTTTTTTTGTCTCAATTCACGATCACGTAACGTAGGATCCCCAAAATTGGCACACAGGACGCTTTCAATAATTGTTGTAATGAGTCCCAATTTCAACTTTCTAGGTTTAAATGTTTGTTGGTTATAAGCAAATTTATCCTCATCTGTCAAAATTAGCGAAAAAAACCAATGGTACTACGCGCTCACGCGAAGTCCCAATGAAAGAATGTATCGTCCAAGGGAATTTTAAATAAAGCAAAAAATTATAAACCATTCTCAAGCTATTAATAATAAAACAAAAATCAATTATGATTGATTTTGCAGCTCTCTCTGTGAAACAAAATTTGTAACTTGTTAATAATTGACTTGGAACTATAAACGGCATTCGTGTCAAAAATTTTCTTAACCGTTTTCTCTCAAAAGATATAGAAAGTTTTTATTTAAAAAGATTTAAAAAATTTTTATTTAAAGTATGAGAAAAATATCTCAGATAAGTGAAAAAATATTCACAATTAAAACAGCTATTTTTCTTTAAACACCCCGTAATTATAATAATCGTATTGATGAGTGTTTAACGTTCGCGGTCTTTCGCCATACAAAAACATTTTTTTACGACCATGTTCTAGTTTAAAGAGTACAAATATCTTTTTCACTTTTTGATTCAAATAGGAAGATATAATTAATGTTATCGCCATCAAAATCATTCTGAAATCCGTCAAACAGTATACGCAGCAAGTTACTACTGTTGTGTGAGTTCAACCTAACCATTCGTTAATCAATTTTGGATTACGACGTACCGTAACGGTAAATTTTTTAGTGCGTCTAAATCTTTTTATGATGTAGGTTTTACAGCATCTACATGAAGAAGACAAGCTGTGCTGTACGCTCGTCTTTTCTGCTATGAAAAATATTCGAAGGAGAAGAGGAAAAATATGAAATTTAACAAAGTAAGAAACAATTTAGGCGTCATGAGCGCACAAGCGCACTGATTGTATGTTTCAACTAACTGCAGCTTGTACGCTGGCAAGGCGGTACGCAAGGCGTATTGAATTTCTGTTTAAGATAAAGTAAAAATAAGATCGTTCACTCGCTTATTTGTTTTGGAAGTGTGGATTGGACCTTAGGTAAGATCTACCCATTAGTTTATTTAACCAAATAGCAGTTAATATGTTTTCCATTATACCAAAATTACGCTCGTGCGTTTGCGAGTTGCGCAGTGCATATATCAGATATTTTGTTGGAGGATAACTTTTTGGCATTGCTTGTTTAAGTAGTCGCCGTTCTACGTGGTTCTTCCGTAGGTTTCCGCGCTGGTATACTTTAGGCCAGATAGCTTGCAAACGATTAAACATTAAAAACTCTTCCCCGCAAACGTCATACTACAATTTTAGTTCAGTCAATTTTATGATATCCAAAATTTTATTTCAGTTGATTTTTCAATCAAATTGCGCTGAACTCTGTATTTCTAATTTCGCTTATAAAATATTATTTTTCAAGAAGTTGAGAAAAGTTATTACATCATAATGAAAAATCCGTTGACCAAAATTTTTTTTCATCATTATTGTGTTTTGTCATAATACTATCAACCAAAAACTGTTATAATATGAAGTTTTGAAATAATAATGAATTTACGAATGCAGTAAACTTTAAAACTTCTTATTCTCGCATGTACGCGATGGCGAAAAAACTAAATTTGCTCATGCTTTGTTTTTGTCTCAGTCTGCAAGTTTAGTTGATTAAACTATCAAATCAAGTCTTTCATTATAATACTTGTTGCATTATGCTGGTGCGTATAACGAGTTTACGGGGCCCATCACCGCGTCACTGCGGCCGAGCTGCACAGCTCCAACCTTTCGAAGAAATATTGCAGCGGTGGCGAGCCGTAAACGACACTGTGTCCGATTTGGCCGCCCGAGATTTGAACCTCAGACCTCCCGCTCCTGAGACGAACGAGTGCTTGCTCGACCGACTGGCAGTATGTTAAATTTTGCAAAGTCTATGGTATTTCTGGTTGCAAGCATATTAGTTATAAAAATTTAGTCCAGGAGTGTACCACTGGTTTGCGTTTGCCGCCCGCATTACGTTTTTTATTACATTCGTCTACCAGAATTAAGAAACGTGATTAGAATTTTGCGTAAGGAGGTTTAACCTCAAACATAAAATTGTTTGCGTCACGTAATCACGAAAACTGGGGTTTGGGAGTTCAGCTCTCAGCTTCTGAACAATTTTTAAGTTTTTTCGAAAAAAAGCTATTTTAATGTCATTTGACACCTTTGCAAAGCTATTTGAAAGAACTAATTTCTAAAATTTGGAAGCCTTTTGGCAGAATTAAGTGCTCAGCTCCTTCACCCTCCTTCTCTTACCGCCGTTACAGGTACTGTTCAATGCCAAAAGTTGTTAACAGAATGCATATTGGGTTTAATTATGTAATTAACTCGGTTAAGAGGTAGGGGAGGGCTTTAACCCCACTGCTGGTTGCGGACTGGCAGCCAATGAGTTATTGAAGTTACGTTAGTTTTTTATAGAAATGGGTTGTCCGCTAATATCTCAATATGCCTATAAAAATGTAATAATAAGTAAAACAATTTTTTGACAAATTTTTGCCATAGAGTTTGCGAGGCGTCGTCGTAGCAATAAATGACTCGCTTGACTACCTTGATCTTGCACATACGAACAAAAAACGAGTTTTAAAATATGGTAGGTTTTTCTGCCCCACTCTGCTACGCTACAATAAACGCCAAACAACTCAAGTTTAAAAAATTACTGATTGGGAAGTTTAAAGTCAGTTTTTGAAAGCAATATAAAAACATAATATGCCTTTCAAAAGTATCTAACGAAATATTTCAAAACCTGCTGGCTGCTATCAGTGAAGTTCAATTTAAATCATCTGCAATTCTTTGTTGTTTCAGAACTCAACAACATACCACACGTCTACCCTATACTCAATGGTTACTAAAACAATGCAATTTAACATCGGCAAAACAACTCTTTCAATCACTTTGTGAGTATTGCGGCATCACTTTCCAGCTGCTGCAACTTCGTGCCTATTAATTTTGATAAGCATTTATTTTTACCCTTTGGTCTGTTTAGATGTACGCCAGCACCACCACCAACTTGTATAATTTGAATTACGCTGGACGGTCGCATGATTTTCCATTGGTGGCCCCTGGTTGTACACCGCTGATTAAGGGGTTTTCGTTAAAAAAAGCGAAAAAAGATGCCAGAAAATGGACAATTCGACTTACAGTACAAGTTGATTGAATTTTCGGTTTAGAGTCGATCCTCGATTTAACGAACTTTCGATTTAATAACAAGTAAATTACTGTTTTTGTGTTCATTTTTTGCTCATTTTTTGGTGAAGCAAAAAGGCTTTAATTTGCGACTAATATGCCTCATCTCGCTGGGAAACAAAAACTACCACAGCAGTAAGAGTGCCGACAGTACTTAAAATTTTTCAAGTCCCGCTCCCTCAAGACTCGTAAACATTTTTGATTCTACAGCCGTATGCGACCTGGGCAAATTCTAATTATATAAATTATCACTGCCGGTCTGCCTATACTTGAGTGAAATTAATCTCAAAGTTGAGGTAATGTATCTTTGACTAGAAGATTAAGCAGCTTAGGTATATTATGTCGACACATTGGTTGTTATTTCTTAGTCGTTTTTTGAAGTCACTCCTTAAGTCACTTCTTATACATTAGATGACTAACTCAAATCAATTATTCTGTATGAAACTACATCGCAGATTTGACAAGTTTAACAATCAGTAATCTCAGACAGTAGCGTAGCCAGGAGGGCTGTAGCCCCCCCCCCCATTAGCTTGTCGACCAAAATAAAGAAAAAAAAATCACGTTTTAGCACTTTTGAGACTGTTCTTTTGCAATGGAATAGACTTAAAAATGATTTAAAACATCTTTTAAAGCATTTAATTAGGGGGTGGGCTAATTTTCTAAATCAAATTTTTCGTTATACTCGCTCTATGCGCCAAAGCGTGTAACGAGTTTTTGGGGGCCCATTTCCGGGTCATTGCGCCCCGGCAGCACAGCTTCTTTTGAAGATATGTTGCAAGGTTGGCTATTTTTCCAAACAATAAAATTTACAAAACAGTAAAAACTTTGAAAATGGCCAAAAATAAGCGATTAATTTAATTGCTTATTTAAAAACAAAGTTTAAATGATGTTGAACATAGGTTTTGTAAAAGATATACATAAGCTAAGGAACGGGGGGGCTACCCAGTATTAGTTAATTACCAATCACTTGTCTCAAATCTCGTTTCTTTTGCCCCTCCCCTATTCACCCTATACTTTTCAGCAACAGACAAAGCCGTTTCCGCATTAATTCGTTAAATCGAGGCTCTACTACATTCTGACTCGAAAGTCTAAACCAATCGATCTTGGAATCTTCGATATACACCATAATTCTGAGTTCTTACAAATAAAATCGAACTCCGGTGCAACATACTCTTTAAGGTTCTTTGTACATCAATGATGAAGGCAAAGCAGTCTGTAACTGTTTCGTTTTTTCTAGATGCACAAAATTTATAAGCTTAGTTTTTTTCTTTCGTGGACTTTTATCAGTTAATAATAATGTAATTGTGGTGTTTTGACATTTGCTTATAAGTTTTAAAAAATGGCCATTTTGGGCTATTTTTCATCAGTTTTAAAAAGACGTTTACGTTTTGACGTTTTCTTAAATTTTCAATGTATTTCTTGTCGAAACCTATCTGAATTTGATCAATCGTTTTTGTTTTAAGATTTAAGAACTGCTGGAGTTTACCCTGCGTTCGATGCTATTTTGGAATCGCCGTTGTATCAATCATCTGAGGTTTGTTTTTGATATTTTAAATTTTGCGATCTGGTTTCCTACGCGTTTAAATCCATCATAAAAAGTCAAATCGTGAAACACGTTATAGTAAGGCATTAGCTAACAAACACCACGCCCCACGCTAGAGTGGACCGAAAATGACCAATCCCCTTTTTATCATACTTTGACCCAGTAGCGTTGCGGAACGGGAGGGGTAATTTCTCAAAAATAAAATTTATAAAACAAAAAAAAAACTTTAAAAAACCGCCAAAAAATGCTATTCAAGTTTAATTACATACTCAAAAATATTTCACATATAATTGTCATCGACAAATGTACCAGCTCAGGAATAAGGGAAAGGGGGTCATTCAGTATCAGTCAATTACCAATCGCTTCTTTAAACTTCCTTCCAGAAGCCCCATTAATTATATCATTCTTTACAAATTACTGACAAAGTAGATTACTCCTTCTGAGTTTTATTGAACTGCCGCTATAGGATTTTATGATTGACGAGTTTGTAAATAAAAGAACTAAAATTCTAGCAGTAGCTACCTCCCAACATGCATGAAAATTTCTTGAACAATCGAGTGAAATTTCCAGAAAAAGCAGCCATACGATTGGCTGCAACCTTTTTGCGGGTATGACACCTTGGCAGACATGCAACTATTATTCAAACAATTAATACTGTCGCCAAAACCAGTCAATTATGAATATGAGCGTGCCATAATTTCAAACAATGAATACTGTCACCGAAATCAGTAAATTATGAATCGTTTTCGTTAGGATGGAGTGAAAAAAATTTCTTTTGGAAATCAAAAAAAGTGTAGTTCTCAAATCTCAACAAATGGTCTAAAACTCGCTTAAAATTTGTATTTGGGATGTTGCCCCCATTTTTTAGCCGGCAACCCCCCAAATATAATTGCGGCAGTTGGCGTGGGGGTTATTCGCATATCTCGATAACCACTGGTCGTAGAGCAATGGTATAGAGCTCAAAATTTGTGGAAACACCATGTTCTTATCTGTGCTAAAAAAGAAAGTTTTCTCTATTTTCAACACAAAAAAAGTTACAGCCGAAAAACCAAAAATATGGCCATTTTTGCTGAATTTGTCGGAAAATTTGTCTACGTGTAGGCGCAATCATTTACCTGTAATCAGCGAAACTAATTCCTCTCACTTAATTAACGCTGTTTGTGATATGCTGCACTAATAAGTGGACAAATGGTAAAATCCCACTCTTGCTGAGAGTTAAAATTTTACATTAGGTAACAGGTTGTAGTACAGAAATAATGAAAAACTAATACACAGCTTTTGTTAAAATTGCCAGAAATTGAATGAGTAATAACAATATTGCTTAAAATTAGCAAAACACATATCACTTAAAAAGTTGCTGAAATACAATAAAATCACGAAGGTAACACCTATCGCTGTATGCACAGAGCAATTGCAGCATGGCTTCAACGATATGAATAAAATTTAAAAATTTGTCCCCAATCTTGTAGATCGTTGCAGATCTTGCAGAATTATTACGATTATAGCAGATCTCAGACTGAAATTGCTTATTATTCATTGCAGGTCTGTAATAGTTGAGGGTTTCAAATTAGTTTTTTGTAAACAATTTGCCAATCAACGTTATGAGGTAGAGGTGGGTATATCGCAATTTTTGTGGGAATTTTTTGCATTATACTTTTCAGCAACAAACAAAGCCGTTTCCGCATTAGTTTGTTAAATTGAGGCTCTACTACATTCTGACTCGAAAGTTTACTCTAAGCCAATCCATCTTGGAATCTTCGATACACACCATAATTGTGAGTTCTTACAAATAAAATCAAACTCCGGCGTAAAGCATTCTTGAAGGTTCTTTTTACATCAATGATAAAGGCAAAGCAGTGTGTAATTGTTCCGTTTTTTCTAGATGCACAAAATTTATAAGCTTAGTTTTTTTCTTTCGTGGACTTTTTTTTAAGTTAATAATAATTTAATTGTGGTGCTTTGATAATTGCTTATAGGTTTTAAAAAATGGCCATTTTGGGCTATTTTTTTATCAGTTTTAAAAAGACGTTTACGTTTTGACGTGTTCTTAAATTTTCAATGTATTTCTTGTCAAAACCTATTTGAATTTGATCAATCGTTTTTTTTTTAAGATTTAAGAACTGCTGGAGTTTACCCTGCGTTCGATGCTATTTTGGAATCGCCGTTGTATCAATCATCTGAGGTTTGTTTTTGATATTTTAAATTTTGCGATCTGGTTTCCTACGCGTTTAAATCCATCATAAAAAGTCAAATCGTGAGACACGTTATAGTAAGGCAATAGCTAACAAACGCCACACCCCACTCTAGAGTGGATCAAAACAGATTGATCCCCCAAACATACTTTGACCCCGTAGCGCAGCGAGGGGGAGGGGTAATTTCTTAACAAAATACAAAAAATTGAAAAAAAAACTTTGAAACATGGCCAAAAATTGGTATCCAAATTTGATCACTGATTGAAAAACACTTAAAACAATTGCCACATTAAAAATTATATCCTTATATTTATAATTATACCACATTAAGAATTGGGGAGGAAGGTTATTTAGTATCAGTCAATAACCAATCACTTCTCTCAAACTTCCTTCCAGTAGCCCCATCAATTACATCTTTCTCAGAAAAAATATAGACGAAGTAGATTACTCCTTGTAAATTTTATTAACCTACCGCTGTAGGATTTCATGATTCACGATCTTAAAAATAAAAAAACAAAAAATTCAGCAAAAGCTACCTTCCAAATTTTCTAAACAACCAAAAGAAAATTTTTGAAAAAACAACTGAACCATGGACTGCTACCTTTTTTGCAGGAATGACACCTTGACAAACGTGCAGCAATTTTTTAAACAAATAATACTGTCGCCTAACTAATCAATTGGGAACACAATGCTGCCATAATTTCAAACAATTAACACTGTCGCCCAAACCAGTTAATTATGAATATAATACTGCTATAATTTCAAACCGTCAAAACTGCCGCCCAAACCAGTCAATTATGAATATATTTGAGCCACAATTGCAAACAAAATTCAATGTCGCCCAAATCAGTTAAATATAAATATAATCGAGCCACAATTTTAAACCATCCATACTGTGGCCCAAACCAGCCATTTATGAGTATAATCGTGCCACAATTTCAAACAATTAATATTGTCGCCCAAATCAGTCAATTAAGGATACAATCGAGTGACAATTTCAAACAATTAGTATCCTCGCACAAATCAGTCAATATGAATATAATTGAGCCACAATTTCAAACATACATTACTGTCGCCCAAATTAGTCAATTATAAACATTATCCAGCCACAATTTCAAACAATCAATACTGTCACCAAAACCAGTCAATTTATATGAATATAATCGAAACACACTTTCAACCAAATAACACTCTCGCCAAAACCAACCAATTATGAATATAATCAAGCAACGACTTCATAAAACTGACGCTGTCTCCCAAACCAGTCAATTAGAAGTATAGTCGAGCCGCAGTTTCAAAAAACTAATATCGTTGCCCAAACCAGTCAATTATGAATGAAATCAAGCCAAAACTTCAAGCACTAATTACTGTGGCCCAAACCAGTCAATTATAACCATAATCAAGCCACAATTTCAAACATTTGATATTGTCGCCCAAACCAGTCAATTATGAGTATAATCAAGCCGCAATTTCAAACATGTATTACTGTAGCCCAAACTAGTCAATTATGAATATAGTCGAGCCACAATTTCAAACAATCAATTCTGTCGCCCAAATCCATCAATTATCGATATAATTAAGCCACAATTTTAAACAATTAATAATGTCGCCCAAACCAGTCAATTAGGAATATAATCGAGCCACAATTTCAAACAATCATTTCTGTCGCCCAAATCCATCAATTATGAATATAATAGAGACACAAGTTTTAACAATTGTTGCTGTCGCCTAAACCAGTCAAATATGAACATAATCGAGCCTCAATTTCAAACAATTATTACTGTCGCCCAAATCAGTCAGTTATAAATATAATCCAGCCACACTTTTAAACAATTAATGCTGTCGCCCAAACCAGTCAACTAAGAGTATAATCAAGCCACAATTTCAAACGATCAACACTGTCGCCCAAATCAGTGAATTAGGAATATAATCGAGCCACAATCACAAACATTCATTACTGTCGCCCAAACCAGTCAAATATGAATATAATTGAGCCATAATTTCAAACATTTAGCATTGTTGCCCAAATGAGTCAATTATGAATATAATCGAGCCACACTTTCAAACAACTAATATTGTCGCCCAAACCAGTCAATTATGAATTTAATCAAGCCACAGTTTCAAACAATCAACACTGTCGCCCATATCAGTCATTTACGAATATAATCGAGTTACAATTTCAAACAGTTAATAATGTCGCCCAAACCAGTCAATTATGAATAAAATCGAGCTACAATTTCAAACAATCAATGCTGTCGCCTAAACCAGTCAATTATGAATATAATCGAGCCACAATTTTTAAACCATCAATACTGTGGCCCAAATCGGTCAATTATGAATATAATCCAGCCACAATCACAAACATTCATTACTGTCGCCCAAACCAGACAAATATGAATATAATCGAGCCACAATTTCAAACAATCAACACTGTCGCCCAAATCAGTCAAATATAAATATAATCGAGCCACAATTTCAAACAGTTAATAATGTCGCCCAAACCAGTCAATTATAAATATAATCGAGCCACAATTTTTAAGAATTGTTACTGACACTTAAACCAGTCAGTTATGAATATACTCCAGCCACAATTTCAAACAATCAATACAGTCGCCCAAACCAGTCAATTATGAATATAATCGAGCCACAATTTCAAACAAATATAACTGTCGCCCAAATCAGTCAATTATGAATATAATCAAGCCACAATTTTTAAGAATTGTTACTGGCACCTAAACCAGTCAATTATGAATATAATCCAGCCGCAATTTTAAAGATTTATTATTGTTGCCCAAATCAGTCAATTATGATTATATTCGAGCCACAATTTCAAACAGTTAATGTTGTTTCTTAAACCAATCAGTTGTGAATGTAATGGTGTCGTTGTTTTAAACAATTTTGTCGTCCAAAATCAGTCAATTCTCAATGCAATTGTGCTATAATTTTGAGCGATTAGTAGGATCGCCCAAACCAGGCAATTATTGCTATAATTGTGCCTTACTTTTCAACAACTGATTTTGTCGCCAAAGCCCATTGTATTTAAATGTAATCGTGCCATAATTTCAAACATATAGTACTGTCGACCAAACCAGTTTTTTGTGTAAAGCAGCGTACCGTGTTCGCTGGTTGCAAAGTGTTTAAAATTTTGATGTTTTGAAGCAGTAGTTCCCAAGCTTTTCACGACTTCGTTTTTTTTAGATACTTCGTTTTGTCGCCGCATTCCACTTCTTGCACAACAACGAATTTGAACCACTTAGTGACACCAAAAGCAACCGTAGCGCGGCTGCATTTTAGATTCCGTTCCTGAATTCGATTGATGACCAGAAAAAGGTCTTTCCGCAGTTTGGTATCAACGCTTTTGAGAGCCCAGAATTTTTTCAATTGCCCCATCTAGAGTTTTTGTTAGAAAAGGCACCATCTAGAAAATAGTCGCGTACCACCTGGCACATCTTCGCGTTCCACTAGTGGTACGTGTACCACAGGTTAGAGAACCTTTGTTTTAAAGAGATAATGCTCAAAATTGGTTTTATTGAAGAAATAAGAACTACTTGAGGTAATCAAGAGCTGGTGCCCAAAACTTTTCCAGATCTCCTGTTATTAACGAAATCACGTTTTAATCCGGTCGACTCTGTTCCATTGGTAACTCTGCATTTTGTGTTTTTGTTGCGTCACAAAAGCAGAATTTAGATCAGTTCTGGTAGGTTAGGTCTACGGGTTCCAGTAGCAGTAGTCAAAGTTTCGGATTTGGTCGTAGGCTACTCACTGCTACAGTAGGCAATCGCGTTTTTTAGCGAGAATTTTTGCAAAATTATGCCGTTTTAGATGTCACAAAATTGCAGGGTTGCCATTGTTTTGGAGTCAAACGGATTAAATCGTATTTTCGACAATAATAGAAATCGGGCAAAAAGCTTTGGGGACCTCTTTATTACCTCAAGTAGTTCTCATTATTTCAATAAAACTGGTTTCAAGCGGCAGGTCTTTTTAAGGTTTGTATGGCTGTCACTACGTCTGTTTTCTCTAGACACCTTTGTTTGGAAACTGATTTTTGGTGTTCGCAGCAGCAACATTTATTTGCAACAATAAGCAGTGTTGGCGCAAGCTATCGTACGTATCAACTTGTTAGAACAGCACGATAGCTTTTAAGTCTTAAGCTTTTTGCTGGGATGATACTCGATTAGTCTTACAACCTTAAATGAATGTGCGATTTTTATTGTTGTTGGTGATTTTGTAAATTGTTGTAATTTTACTAAAATAAAACATACTATATAATTCCCTGTGAATTGTTTTACTTTGTGGTAATACGATGCAATTTACCTTGCTCGGATGTTTTCGCTCAAATGTTTTATCGTAACATCTTATTCGCTTTAGAAAATGGCATCCATCAAGTTATCCTAACACATCAATGCAAAGCTGATGGTGTTAGTGAATTAAATAGTCAAATTCATTTCTATTCCAAATGGGCTGTATGTAAGTGAAAGGAGGCAACCTCTGCGCAATTTTTTTTTGGAAATTAAAAAAAAGTTACCGTCAAAAAGTGCTTTCCAATGATTATTTTAGTGTATTTACGATCAGGGATGAAGGATTTTTGACGGTGGGTTTTGGGCAAATGCTCCCGATACAACTCTTTTATACAGGTCTGGATTTATATGTCTTTATACGAAATGACTTTGAACCAGGGGTGCCGATTTTTGTTGAGCATTGTGGGGGATAATCTGCAATTTTGCCCTATTTTCAACGTTGGGGGGGATGAACCTCGACCACGATTTTTTTCAGGTGAGCAAATCAAGCGAAGACCAAAAAAAGGTCTTCACCAAAAATAGAACACTTTTTTCCCCGAATTCAAGTGGAGACCTGCGCTCAGATGCACACCGGAGTTAAATTTTTGGAGGAGATGCAGAGAAAGACCACACTCAAATTATTGGGGGAAATATAGCCCCCCCGGTTTCGGCACCCCTGCTTTGAACAATGCTGGTGTAAACGACTTTATCTTGAACTAAATCTTATAAATGGACTTATCATACGTCCTGGTTTAGCCGGGACAGTCCTGGATTTATGGCCATGTCCCGGCTGGTTGGTGGAAATATCTTGGTTTTTTGTTTGTGTGTGAAGACCACTTGAAAATTCGCAAAAACATGAGAGTAGCTGGAATGAAGACCTTTTTATTTGGAGATCACCATGAAAATCACGCAAAACTACGACTGTCCCGGTTCTCTGTCTGAAAATTTTGGCAACCCTACTTATGAATCCAATACCTGCAATATTTTAATAATAACACCCTTGGTTTTCGTATGTAATGATTCATGTCTTGGAAACGTTGCCACTTTGGTATAACGAACCCTTTTTTTAATTTTACTTATGCGAGATGAAATAACAGTTTAAAATAACTAGCTTGCTGAGAATCAACCTCTTTCAACGACCGACGTAAATGTGTACAGATTTCAAAAAACTAGCGCCTTAGCTTAAGTCGTTAAACTAATTGACTTTGCAGGGTCCATTTAGGAGGTTGTTACGGCGAAATGGTAACTCCAAACTATGTCAAAATATTTGTTCCTTAAACATATACTGATATCCAAAAAGACTGGTACCCTACGTTCAGCCGTTCAAAAATGTGATTCTTGGAGGTCCTCGGAGGGGTGTACCCCCAAACTGTCAAAATAAATGCATGCTAAATATCTACTGATCTAAAACAAACTAGCACCCTAGGTTAAGCAGTTAAAAAAACTGATTTTGGGGTTACCGGGGGGAAGTAGTACCCCCAAACCATGTCAAAGTACTTGTTATATCTACAGCTTACAAAAAAATTGGCCCCCTAGGTTAATCCGTTCAAAAAATTGGTTTTTGGGGGGGTGGTGGTGCTCCCAAATTATGTCGAAATATTTTTCAGTCAAATATCTACTGATATAAAAAAAAAAAAACTAGCACCCTAGGTTTATCCTTTAAAAATTGATTTTGGGGTCCCTAAGAGGGTGGTACCCCCAACTACAGTATATCAAAGAATTTATCTGTAAAATATCTACTGATATCAAAAAACTGGCATTCTAGCTTAAGCTGTTCAAAAAAGTAATGTTCGGGGGGTCTCACGGGAGGTGGTACCCCCAAATTATGTCAAAATGTTTGTCAAATATCTACTGATATCAAAAAAACTAGCACCCTAGCTTGAGCCGTAAAAAACTTAATTTTCGGGGCCCCGAACTCATTAATTTCAAACTGCTGTCAAAAGTTCATGTGGCTAGATCTAACCGTTCTCGAGTTATAATCAAAAGTCTGAAACTTCGCACTCGTTAGTTTGAACATGGCCGAGTAAAAACAAAGAAACACTCTACGTGAGCGTCGGTCGTTCCAATTATTCTGGTCCTGTGGTGAATAACAAAAATCGCAGTATGGAGCATTGCCATTAACCTAACAGAAACGAGATTGTCTTAATCCTTTAAGGCACTGAGCTTGTAGCTTTTATTTGTTTTGAATTAAGTTTAAGCGATGAAATTAGTTTTGGATATACTGTCGCCTTAATGTGGTTGTTGGGATTATGTCTAAAGTCGCCTAAACCAGTATTTTACAGCGTAAAAAAACGAAAAAATTACCTAAAGTTTATGGCGACATTAAAAGTTGTATATCTTTTGTTTAGAACTTTTTTCAAATATTTTAAACATTTGGGGTCTAATAATCACATAACTAAGCATGTATTAATTTTTGGAGCCCATACGACCTGTGGAAAGTGGTGTCGCCTAAACCAGTATATTAGCATATGAAAACTCGTGTCGCCCAAAACCTGCATCCGCGTATATATATATATATACATATATATATGTATATATATATATAGGATTCACTATAAAATATAGCCGAAAAAAATTACTCCTTGAGAGGTTTACTTAACTACCGAAATAGAATTTTATTATTTACCAACTTGTGAATAAGAGGACTGAAATTCTAGCAATAGCTACTTCCCACATAGCCCATTTATGCAACTAGTACGGTATAAGCATTTTTTGCACTGCTAATTTCTATGCCACGTATTAATAGCATTAACTTTTATCAAAATAGGCCTCAAGTTAAGTTATTTTTGCCAAAAAGATATAAAAAATTTCGAGCGCTGGGGGATCCGCCCCCACACCCTATGCCTCCGGTGGCTGGGGGCCTTGCCCCCAGACCCAATTGCCTCCGGTGGTTGGAGGATCCGCCCCCAAACCCCTACAACGCCCCCCTCCCATTGCACAGTTTTGGCTACGGGCCTGCATGAAAATTTACTGCACGTTACTGCCGGCCTCCATTTATATTAGCTTTTGGCGATAAATATGCCTAAAACGTTTGGCGAAGATGTTCTCATTCACAAACGGTGTAAAATACGGCCATAAGTATTTCATTAGGTAATTACTTATACAGAAAAATTATCTCAAAAAACCCTTTCATCTGCACCAACCCCACTTTTGCTTTGGCCACGATGAGGTTTTTTCTTCCTGAACATTGTACGCTCTTCTAATAAGTTCCAAAGGGCAAAACAGCATAATCTAATTTTTGTGCAAAATTGTCGAGTTAAAAACACGGTTTTGTCTCCAAAAATTTTTAGGTGTCACCTCCCCGGAAACCCCACAAATCAATTTTTATGAAACTAGACCTCTTTTAGAACCCCCAAAATTGAACCTTACAAAAAATAAATATTTTAACTGCATTAGCTAAAAAGCTAATTTTTTTATAATCAGAAGAGACAAAGAATCTTGAGAATTCCCCAAAAGTGCCAAAGCTTTTTTTTTGCGACAACTCTAATTGCATAATCTGGGTTCAACGCACCGGAGGTGGAGTCGAGGACACAAGGCTCGAGGCCAAGGCCAAGGACACAGAAAAATTCGAGGCCAAGGCCAAGGACAGACACTCTCGAGGCCAAGGCCAAGGACCAAGGACACATGCGCAAGTGTTCTCGAAAAAAAGGTTTTCAAAAAATTTTTTCAAGCAATCTCAAAAAAAAGGTCTTCAAAAATTTTTTTCACTCAAAAAAAGGTCTTCAAAAATTTTTTTTCAGGAAATTTCCTCTTGAGGAAAACAAAAAAAGGTCTTCGCAAATTTTCTGCAAGGTTTCTGGCGCTTTCCAACAAAATTTCAACGGTTCAAAAATAGTGCTGTCCTCGAGCCGAGGACAGGGAAATTTTCGAGGACTTGAGGCTTCGAGGCCAAGGCCAAGGACTTTAAAATGACCTCGAGGCCAAGGACGTCCTCGAGGACTCCACTTCTGCAACGCACATTCTGATCACGTTGTTGCGTCCTTGGATAGGGCGCTTTACGACGATTATCTCTGCTTGTGGCTTCGAACAAGCAACAAATTCAGTGGCAAGAAATCGAAATTCACGGGACATTGGAAAACTAGAAACTCTTAAGCAGGTGCAAATTTCTCCAAGCACGAAGTAATTATCACAATGAAAGCGTGCGGATTGTCCAATAATTAATGTCTAACGGTGTGCTGTGACAAGAGAATAAATATGCTATACAACAGGAATAAAAATAATGTAATTTTGAAATTGCTCTCATAACGGGGAAACAAAAGAATTTTTTAAAAATCTCCATTAACATGCGTCGTTCGTTTATAGGCTGGCAACTGGTAAGCATCATCATCATCATCATATTTATTTATTTACCAAGTGACGTCATATCACAAGAAAAAAACTGCAACTTCCTCTAGGTCTATCACCAAAGCATCGAAATATGCAATTCCTTTAAAACCAAACACACAAACTTGCAGAGTCAAAGCGATATTTAGTCACTTGGTGAGGAGACAGCGAAGGACCGAAAGGTCATCTAAGTCTACTGCCACCTCACCAAGTTAAGGTTAAAAAAACAACAACAGTTTCTAGATTTTCTCAGTCTGCTACTTTTTATGATACGCAAAATTAAAACAAAGTGTTGCAAAGATATGTACATTTTGTACAGTGTATACACAAAACTCACAGTCACCATGTAAAGAAAATGCAAGACAACATTAGAATTGTTCTAACTCTAAGCATACTAAAAAATAAAAATGCTGTAACCACAGATTGGATAGAAATAAAATTAATAAAGTTCATAATGCTATTTATGTTTTAGAATTTAAAGTGGGCAATTGGAGTGAAAAAAAACAACCTTCTTGCTTTGTTTTGTATTGTTTGCCAATATGTCATTAGTACTGGTACAATTTCCAATACCAGTATATATCAACCTCAGTCAGTTACTGCAAAATTACTAATAATTCAAGGGCACATCAAAATGAGAGATGACGTATTGTAATAAATGTGTGATAGATGAATGCACCAAACTCATGCTATTCAAGCAATAGAATAGGTTATTGTTGAACTCAAGCATAAATATGAAACTATGATTCCTGTAATTACTACTGCATTGCTGATAGAAAGCTGTTATTCTAGCTTTTATCGGTTTCATAGTTTGATAAAAAATGAGCTTTAACAGCTTTTTTAAATCTGTAGAATGAAAATTCTTTCATACTGCTTGGAATTTCATTCCAAACTTTAATTCCTGCGAATGATACAAACTTTTGCCCTAATCTTGTTCTAGTTCTTGGAAGAAAGAAGTTGTTTTTGTGGCTCAATCTTGTCTTATTTATGTGTATAGCAGTTTTTTATTAGGTTAAACTTATCTGAATTTGCAAAAGATAATACATTATTGTGAATTTTGTACATTAGCTTTGCAGTTTCCAGAGAGTAAATATCCTTGAGTTTTAAGCAGTTAGCTCGATAGAACAAAGGATTAGTATGCTCACGATATCCACTTCCAGTTAACAATCTGATGCTTTTTTTTTGCAGAATAAAGAGAGGTGCTAATGTTGATTTTGAAGCAGTCCCCCAACTACTTATGCAGTATTGTAGATGAGAGTATATAAGGCAGTAGTAAACAGATCTTAAGGTTTGCTCATCTACAAAGTGTTTTAATTGATTAAGGGCCCAAGATCCCCTTGCTACCTTTGAACATTGTTCCTTGATTTGTTGTTTCCAGTTTAGATTGTCGTCTATGAGAACACCTAGATACTTTATGTGATGTGATTGCTTGATTGGATTATTTTCTATTGATACTTTGAGTTCAGGTTTTATTTTGTTTTGTTGTCACTACCATAAACTCAGTTTTATTAAAGTTAATTGATAATTTATTCACCTTGAACCAATTGCTTACATTGATTAATTCATCATTAATATTTTGTTGCAGTGTTGAAACATTGGAATGGGAGAGAGTAAGGTTTGTATCATCTGCAAAAAGATGAATTGTGGAATTTGTGGCAAGTGGTAGATCATTGATATAAATATTAAATAACAACGGACCTAGAGTTGATCCCTGAGGAATACTGCAAATAACATCTCTTGACTTGGATTTATATTGATTTGCAATTGTATACTGTTGACGGTCAGTCAGGTAACTTGCTAGTAACTGTAATGGTAATCCTCTAATTCCATACTTTTCTAGTTTCTTGATCAGTATTGTCTGATTGATGGTATCATATGCTTTTCTTAAATCTAAGAAAAAAGAATATGTAATGAGCTTTTTATCCATATTGTCAAGTAGCTTATTGTAAATATCTAAAACAACTTCATTTGTTGAGCAATTTTTCTTAAAACCATACTGGTTTGGACTAATCAAATTATTGCTCACAAAACAATTGTTTAGTTGATCAAGCAGACACTTTTCAAAAAGTTTGGAAAAAGGATTTAAAATAGAAATAGGGCGATAATTACTGCATAACTCTCTTTCGCCTTTTTTGAAAATTGGAACAACTTCAGCGGTTTTTAACACTTTTGGAAAATATCCTGTTGATATGCATGCATTAAAAATGTTAGTTAGAACTGGAGCTATAACAGAGCCTGACATTTTTATATACTTTGCAGGAATTCCATGTCTTCCTGTACTTTTTGATGGATTCATAGCTCTGATGTAATTTACTACTTCTTCTTCAACTATTGGTTCTAGAAAAAACGAATTGCAACTACTCTGAATCAAAGATGTGGCATTAAATTTGCCATCAATTATTGCTGGTGTTTCGATTGTAGACGCAAGGTTAACTCCTAACTCTATGAAATATTTATTGAACAAGTTACTGATGGCCTGTGGACCTTGTGCACTTTCACTTTTGGAAGCATACATTTTATTAGGAATGTTATTTTTCTTCACATTTTTCAAGTGAATAATTTTATTTATAATTTTCCAAAGCGACGAGGTGTCATGCTTATTATCATTCACTAAATTTTTAATGTAAAGTCGTTTTGCATATTCCTTAATATGAGTCAGTTTATTTCTATAGACTTTGTATTGTGCCCATGTATTACTGTCATTTAATTTAAGGGCTCTTTTGTACAATAAATTTTTTTTCTGGATTGATATAAGGATTCCTTTGGATAACCATGGTTTGTTTTTTAGTTTTGTTTCCTTTCTGCTTTGTTTTCGTAATGGTGCATGTATGTTTAATGTCTTATGAAAAATGTCAATAAACTTTTCAGTGTAGTTGTCAATGCATTCCTCTTTGATATCACCTAATAGCTCCATTCCTTCAGTTAATTTGTCTAGAAATTTTTCTACTTCAAAATTTTTTGTATCACGAATTAGGGTGACAGTTGATTTTTCACTCTTGGGCAGGCTTAAATTAGAACACACCATTACTGGCAGGTGATCACTTACATCTTCCACCAGAATAAAACTTTTGTGTTCACCCACTACATTGTTTGTATAAACATGATCTAAAAGAGTTGAGCTTGTAGTGGTTATTCTTGTCTGGTGTGTAATTAAGGGAATGCAGCCTAAGCTATATTTTAAATTCATGAAATCTTTAATATTGATATCAGAGTTACTTTTCAACAAATCTGCGTTTTAGTCTCCTCCGATATAATACATCAATTTTCTACTATTCAATTTTTCAATGGTTGATTCAAAACTCTTGCAAAACTCTGATAATTTTTGTTTAGGGTGTCTGTAAATTACTCCCACTATACATTTTTTGTTATTACCTAAATCTAGTTGAATCCACATATCTTCACAGTTAGGAATGTTTAAATCAAACTCCTTGCAAATTGAAATTGATAAAGACTCCTTAATAAAAAATCCTACTCCTCCCCATCTTGTAGTTGTGCCTTTGTGGTAAAAATGGGACCCACTTAACTTTGCATTGTATACCTGTAACAATTTAAGTTTGGTTTCACTAATAGCAATGATATCAGGTAAGATATCATAATTTGTTAAAAGTTCATTCAATTTATCAAAATTTGCATTTAAGCTTCTTATATTCACGCAAAGCAAAGAAAATTTACACTTTTTGTTAATAATATTGACTTCGGCCTGTGAGCACTATTTTGAGTCAACCAAACCAAAATTTAAATCATTTAGTAAGCTTTTCATCTCGGTGTCTACCTGTAAGCATTTAGCCGGGAAAAACGAATTATTTGTGTGATTAATATCAAAGTTTAGTTTGTCATCATTTCTCATTTCATTTAACAATTGCTTATCATCTAGGGTTTGAAAAGGAAACAATTCACTGTAACAATTTTGGCAGAGGTATGGTTCAGTAGAAGAACAAAGAGTGTGAAATTTAAGGGGACTAATGACTGTGCATTTGAGGTGAATCCATCCATCACACATATCACACTGAATAGCGCACTGGTTCCTTTTACAAGGTCTTAAACATATTTCACATGGACATTTAACTGGTATTATCAAGCAGTCAAACCAATGAAAGATTCTACACTAGTTAGACAAAAGAGCAAATTTAAAATCAGCCACAAAATACGCAGAAAAAGTTACCTCTGTCGAAGATAAATGAACAATTTGCACCACCGCAGAAAAAGTTGTTTTGAATTTAATATGAAAACAGGTGAAAAGTATCTTTCAATATACTGGTAATTATAAATTTAGACAAAAAGGTACAGAAAAAAAAAAAGTCAGATCCAACTATGTACACAAAAATACAAAAACTACAAATGTCATATCCTGCTATGTAGGCACAAAACACCAAAAGAGTGCTGAGTGTCAGGTTGAAGTAGCCTTCTTATTCATACACCCAAGAGTTGTTAGCACAGCAATAATTGTTAAGTTCACCTTCTTTAAATCATAAAGCTATTTCTTTCTTTGCTGTTTCCACAGAGTCAGATCCATGACATATGTTTCTCCCAATGTCAATACAATAATCTCCATGAATTGTTCCAGGAAGAGAATCAACAGGGTTAGACTCTCCAAGCATTTTACGATCAGTTTTAACTGCTCCTTTTCCCTCCCAAACCATTGCCACAACTGGCCCAGACAACATAAATTCAACAAGTTTTGGGAAAAATGGTTTTGAACTGAGATCTGCAAAGTGCATTTCTAGCAAATCTTTACTGGCAGTCGTCATTTTCATGGCACAAAGCCTAAAACCTTTCTCCTCAAAACGGCAAATTATTTTGCCAACTAAACCCCGCTGAACACCATCTGGCTTCACTGCAATAAAATCTTCAAGAAAAAGTTGGATTTGACCAAAGAGGGGGAAGGTTTGAACCAAAAGTTAAAAGATTCCACCACCAACTATCACTAGGCCTACCGTTTAACCTCTTTTACCTGTCTTATTCAAATAGAATGATTGCTCCCATTTAACTGGTAGGCTTGCTAAAAATAAAAGCTCCCATTTAACTGGTAGGCTTGCTGGCTGGTTACTGGTAAGCTCTCATCTAGCTCTAAATACGGTAAGCATGCAAAAAGCAACTGCAGCAACGAATCAAACAAAAACAAATCAAAACAGCTCACTTTGCCAAAAGTGCAATTTATCCCCCATTCTCTAAGTTTTGTGTGAATGTCACTTGTGCAATAATTGGGAACTGATGTATCGTCAGAGTAGCCTTCAGTGCCAACTTACGCACGTGATATGCTTTAGAGATGACTGCTGTTTGGTTATTACTGGTGACAAGATACTCTAGCACAATACGTAGCCCAGTGTCGCAGTTCCTGCTTCATCCAGTGGCGATGTGGAAACTAGCATGGAAGTAACCACAAATGAAAGATAATTGGAACCGATAGCTTTATAAGATTACAGATCATAGCAGCTCATAGGCTGCGCAGTCGAGCCGGTTAACCGCAATCGGAGCGCGCTCCCTTTTGACACGCCACAACTGGTGACCCCGACGTCAGCCGCTATCTAAGCAACAGCCAACATCCAATCAACAAACAACTCACGCTTGCTCACACAAGGCTGCACAGTCGAGCCAGTTAACCGCAATCGGAGCGCGCTCCCTTCTTACATGCCACAAGGCTGCGCAGTCGAGCTGGTTAACCGCAATCGGAGCGCGCTCCCTTTTGACCCGCCACACTGGTGACCCCGACGTGATTGGATGGTCGACGCTCGAGACGACGTTAGCAGGCCCCTTCCTACCACTGCTTTCAGAAAGGGGGAAGTGTGTCGCAGTTCCTGCTTTATCCAGTGGCGATGTGGAAACTAGCATGGAAGTAACCACAAATGAAAGATAATTGGAACCGATAGCTTTATAACACAACAGATCATAGCAGCTCATAGGTTGTACAACCGAGCCGGTTAACCGCAATCGAAGCGCGCTCCCTTTTGACACGCCACACCGGGAACCATATAATTTAGATACTGTACTTTATCAAGTCAACTTCATCACTAGTTAGTACTTTGTAGTCACTATAGTAGTAGTAATACTAATACTGCAACTGTTTACTGTTCTACTGCAAACTTTCCCTAAAACGAACTGTAGGTTTACGCAGTTCGCACAAGTCGCGGAAACGAACCTAATTGCTAAAAGTGATGATTTACATTCCCGTAAACTAGGCCAATCAGTCCATTTTTTTTCTTTTAATTTTTAAAAAAAGTACCGCAAAAGTACCGGTACCGCGGTATTAATTTTAACAAAGTACCGAGTACCGGTTCCGCGGTACTTTTGCAAAGTACCGTGCCCACCTATGGTTAGATCTTAGATGTAAGCAGTACTAGTACTCGGTACTGAAATTGTAAAATTTTGCATGGGGGACGCTTTTGCAGCCTTGACTAAACCTTAGTGAAGACTAGATGGGAGTTTGCCAGCAAACCCAGTGAACGACCGACGCATAGTTATTGCTGTGACGCTCAAAAGTACTTTTTGTCTACCGTAAAATCAGCACTTATTCAAAAATATCTGATTATGGAACCTCCAGAAAAGTAGAGTCAAAATATTTGTCAGTTAAATATCTCCTGATATCATAAAACACTGGCACCCTAGCTTGAGCCATTCAAAAAATTGATTTTTGGCGCTCCATTTGGGGGGGAGGTCCTCGGGGGAGGGGATGGCAGCCCCAAACTATGTCAAAATATTTGTCTGTAAAATATCTGCTGATATCAAAACAGACTGGCACCCTAAGTTGAGCCATTCAAAAATTTGATTTTTGGGGGGTCCAGGGGGCATGGCACCCCCAAACTATGTCAAAATATTTGTCTGTCAAATATCACCTGATATCAAAACAAACTGGCACCCTAAGTTGAGCCGTTCAAAAAATTGATTTTTGGGGCTCCATTTGGGGGTCCCTGGGGGAATGTGGCACACCCAAACTATGTCAAAATATTTGTCGGTTAAATCTCTGCTGATATCAAAAAAAAAGTATAGCACTCTAGCTTCATTCGTTCAAAAAATGAATTTTTGGGGCCCCATTTTGGGGGGTTCCCGGTGGAGTTGCCTCAATAAATTTCGGGAGAAAAAATTGCGTTTGCAGCTCAGCAACTTTACACAAAGATTAGACTTCGATGTTTTGTGGTTTAGGAGAAGAAGAGCGTACAAAAATTAGGAAGAAAAAAAAGGAAAAAAAAACTTCATCGCAGCCAAAAATGGGTTAGTTGGGATGAAAGGGTATCTTAAGACATACAACCACATGAAATGTATTTTGCCGTACTTAAGCCGTTTTTGACTGAGACCGCTTTTTACGCCAAACTTGCTGGGCGATTTTCGGGTTCTAAAACCCAAGTCACGTGACCTATTGCCTCAAAATTTGGTGCAAACATATAACTCATGAATCTCAAACTACTGTCAAAATTTCATGTAGCTAGACCAAACCGTTCTTGAGTTATAAACAAAAGTTTGAAATTTCGCACTCATTAGTTGGAAAATGGCCAAGTAAAAACAAAGGAACACGCGACGCGAGCGTCGATCGTTCCAATAAAGACCAAAAAAGAAAAAAGTCTTCGCCGAAAACTGAACTGTTTTTTCGCCGGAAATCAGGTGAAGACCGAAAAAAAAAGGTCTGCGTCCACGGTTGAAGTGTTTTTTCTTCTGAATCACTATTTTCGCGGAATTTGGTGCTATATTCGACCGGATTTTGTTGGTGTTTTTCCTCTAATCATCCAGCGCTCAAATCTTGAAGGAGGGACATCTAAATCTCGATGGAGGGACGCGTCCCCCTACAATTTAGCCTAAGCAGGCTACTGTTAGTACTCCTCACAAAGTCAGAAGTAGGCTAGCACTAACAGACTAGTAAGCGTCATTAGCCTAATATGTAGTGCAGAGTGTAGCCTACTTACTGTATCTGGTATGTTTGTACTAAGTACGGTACCTGGTGAGCTATTTATATACCTATTTGTATAAACATGTACCGTAACTCCATACATACACTGATATAGGCCTACTTAGTAGTAGGCTGTAGCATACCATTGGTACCTAGCGTACTGGTAGTGTACGGTACCGGTACCAATACTGTACCAATGCAATACTACTGGCCATAGGTGGGTACAAGTCCGTTAATTCGTTAATAACGAAGCTAACTTTTTCATTAACTCGTTAATCTGTTAAAAAAGTTTTTTCATGTTAGCAGACTAAAGTAACTTCCGTTAAGCTCTGTTAATTTCCGTTAAAGTTTTTGTCGTTAATATCTTGCACCATTCATTCATCGGACCGATACAAACCAGTTTGCACTGGTAGCACTTGTTGCGTATTAGCACGAGTTTTACAGAAGAAAGAAAAGAAATAAGGAGCTCTTTTTTGTGGCAAATAATAACCTGCAGCTTCATAGGTCTATTAATTATCGCTGTTTACAATTTCCAAAGATTTTCCGATCGCAGCTTTGTTGTGCATTTGAACTTGTTTTTATCTTGAAATTAGATTAGACTGTAAAATAAAGCTATTGAAACTTTTTACAAAAATATTGCTGACAGAAACATTGTGTTGACAACCAATGTGTATGTGATATATCCATGGACATTAAATATTGGATACCTGGATGCCTGTATGCCAGTATATTAGTAATAACCCTATCAATGCTGTACTGCCATTTTATCTTAAACACTTGGATACCAACCTTGCTGTGGCACCACTGTGTTGGATCGACGTGCATCTGTGTTATTATTATCATATCAAAAACTTCTTAACAGAAATGTGACACTAAAAAAAGGACAGATGGCTATTTGGTAAAAGAAGTCGCCCTTGCTTAAAAAAAGTACGGTACTAAGCCAAATGCACTTTTGCAAAAAAAAAATCAAACAAATCCGATGTGTGAAGATGAAAGCCACAAAAAAATTACATTTAAACTTTGAAATTTTTATTCTGCAATTGTATTCGGCAATTTAAAAAAAGCTTTTAATAGCGTCAGAGCTATCATTTCCAAATGATTTTTTCTATATTTTTGGATTAACTTTAAAGTATTTTAGGTGATTTTTGCAGCAATTTTGTCATAGTAATAACTCATTGCTTATTTCAATGTAATCAACCTCTATGTATACCATCGAATTTTAATTTTTCTTCATTCCAGGATACATTCATGACAGATGAAGAGAGTTAGATGAAAACGTACAGTCTAAAACAGCCTTTTCATGGCTACTCGTTTCTCAAATAGTGGAAATGATCGCTTCAATGCATTAAAAGCTGTTTTGAAATTCTGTACCACTAACGAGATTTTTGAATTTAAGAACGCATTCACTTAGAAGGTTTTAGCCAAATACGCAATCTTAGCGTATGTTGGTCGTGATCAGTAAGTGTGCAGGGGCTGATTGGACTGAGCAAAATAAATTCTTTCAAACTCTTCTGAATCTTAGTAACTTGGCATTTTCTAATTGCTCTAAAAACGTGCTAAATGACGTTAAAAAATTTTTTTTTCGAAAAAAATTGCAAGAATTGCCCAGCAGTTGGGGGCTTCGCCCCCAGGATTCCGTGATGGTAACTTGTTCTTTTGCGCACAATTTTCACAACCAACAACTTTTAAAATTGTTGATACATGATTTTTGAATAAACAAATGTTGTAACAAATGAAGGTGGACATCTTGATGCCACCAACCTGACGCAAGACAACTCACCCCGGTAATCCTGACGCCAGGGACATCCTGACGCCAAAAACTTTACTTTTTCTCTTTTCTGCACTACGCTGTTTTTCTCAAAACAATTAACATTTGGTTATTGTGACTATTAAAACACGATTAAATGACAAATGATTAAAATAAAATATTTTCCGTAAATTGCAAACTTTATAGGAATCTACAGTTTATTTTGCATAAACAACTCAAATTCAAGTTAAATGTTTGCAAAAATAATCTTGATAAATGGAAAGCCAAGTTAACAAATCTATTAAAATGCTGGCGATAAGTTTCAAATGATGACCGAATGCCATGATTGAAAGTAGTATATTTCACTATAATTAAATGACCACGTAGATGTTTCATGAATAATAATCTGTGTGGTTTAATTTATAGAGAAAAATGCTCTTAAACGAATTGTATATTAAAGAAAAAATTGAAAATATAATTTAAAAGTCAAATGTAAAGATTAAAAATTATTATATTTCATATTTTTATTGGATAACCAGTTAACCTCGTTACAATTTAATACACATCTTCATAAAAGAATTGTTAGTTTTGGGTTGGCAACAGTTTGTCGATAGAAAACGTTTGAAATTAGAGTTGAAATCCAAGGCCAAGAATGAAAATAGATTAAAAATACAATAGTTTGTAATCATCCAATCAGTCAATTTTACAAGTGGTTTATTTAGTTTTAACCTCAATTAATGGAGTTGTTAGTTTTTGCAATCGTATTTTTTAACTTGGAATGACTTTGAAAGAACAAAACAACACGTTCACGCGCTATGTATTAGCATGCCAAATTATTGTTAATTTCTTTAATCGCAAAATAGAAGCATTCAAACAATACCAAGTTGCTGATCAAAAACTTCGATCATGAACTTGATGCTAATTTTGATAAACTTTTCTGGTTATGAATCGTACTTTTTATATCAAAAATACATTATGTTTGAGGCACTACCAGAAACACAATACATTTGAAACTTGTTTAGTACGAGGTGATTGCAAAATAATATTGAAAAAGTTGATCTTTAATTTGCAGCAAAACTTTAAACCATAGTGAAACGATTATATGTAATTCTTATTTTGTTTACTACAAAAAATGAAAATAATAAAGATGATCAAGCTTTTTACTTTATAAACTTGAGCATTTTTCTCCATAAATTAACCACACAGATTGTTGTTCATGAAATATCTACATGGTCATTTAGTGATAGCAAAATATATTATTTTCAATCGTGACATTCAATCATCATTTGAACCTTATCGCCAGCATTTTTACAGATTTGCTAACTTGGCTTTCAATTTTATCAAGATTATTTTCGCGAAAATTTGACTTGCTTTTGAGTTGCTTCTGCACAACAGAGATTCTTATAAAATTTGCAATTAACGGAAAATATTATACTTACGTCACAATAACCGAAAGTCGATCGTTTTGAGAAAAAAAGTATTGCGTGGAAAATAGGAGAAAAAGAAAGAAAAACGGAGAGCTAAAGTTTAGAGTTTTTGGCGTCAGGTTTTCTCTGGCGTCAGGATGACCCTGGCATCAGGATTATTTGGGTGAGTTGTCTCGCATCAGATCGGTCTCATCAGAATGTTGTGGACCGGTAACAAAATGCAACTATTATTGCTAAACCCTGTTTGATTATGATACTGTGTATTTTCATCAATGGTTAAAAGCATAGGTGGGCAAGTTAATGCAAAACGTTAGCTTCGTTAACCACTAGTTTGTTAACAAACTTCATAGCTCCATTAACGTTAATCCGTTATTTTCAGCTTTAATTAACGGAAGTTAATAAAGTTTGTTAATTTGTTAACATTTTGCGTGGAATTTACATTTCTTTTTATTCACTCGTTAGAACACATAATGGTGCTGTTGAGCTGATTGTAAGGAAATATTTATTGCTGTAGTGGTCTGATTATGTTTTGGAAGTTACGTTTTGCAGTCTAATCTAATTTCAAGATAAAATTAGGTTTAAATGCACTAATGAAGCTGCGATGGGAAAATCTTTAGAAATTGTGAACAGTGATAATTAGTAGACCTATGAAGCTGCAGCTTATTATTGGCGACAAAAAAGATCCTTTCTTCGCTTTCTTTTGTAAAACTCGTGCTAACCCACACCAAGTGTTACCAGTGCAAACTGGTTTGTACCGGTACAATGAATGAATGGTGCAAGATATTAACAATAAAAACCTTAATGGAAGTTAACAGAACTTAACAGAAGTTAATTTAGTCCATTAACAGAACTTAACAAAAGTTAATTTAGTCCGTTAAAATGAAAAAACTTTTTAACGGATTAACGAGTTAATGAAAAAGTTAGCTTCGTTATTAATGGATTAACGATTAACGGACTTGTGCCCACCTATGGTTAAAAGAAATTAACCACTATTAGGTACTGGTTGGTTTTTAAAAAATTGAAACCCCTCCCCCTTTAAAATATTGTGAGTGTGCCCCTGACTTATACATCTGACATGTATATTTTGTAATACAATTACAAAAGCACAGCTAATGCATTACAAAAATATTGCTATGCACGGTGCAGTAGGCTTACAGCTTTGCTAGGATCCTGCTCTGTAGCAAGCAAATCTTGAAACATGCAGCTTGCATCTTGAATTTTGTAGCATATGCCCCTGATTAAAGAGATGTGTCTGGTATGTTGATCACTATTCCTGCTATAGTTCTGCTGTTTCTAGATTATTCTTGTTGCATTTTAAGTTTATGGTAGCCTACCTTGAAATTTACCCTAGGTTTAGCAAAAAAATGACAACCACAGCTGAAGATGTGGTACCCAATTTTGAGCAAATTATAAGAGATTGGTTGACTGAATTTAAAAGTTTATCCAAAGTTTCATTAAACAATTATGCTGAAAACATCATGAAGAAAGAAAATGTGATCATGGCATTGCATGAAATCTTGCATTCAAGTAATCACTCTGCTGTGTTGGAACTAGTTCAGTCAGGTTGCCACCAGTTATTTGAATTTTATCGCAGTGGGTAAGTTTGTTGTGGGATCTATAAATAGGTTAGGCTATTTGCAGCTACACAGTATATCTCTAATTTTGAAGTTGTTTAGTTTATTTCTAACTTGCTATTTGGTTTGTTATATATGTAAGTATTATGAGATTCAAAACTGTTAATGCTTCAAGGTATTATTGCAAAAGAGAATGCAGAATACATGAGCAAAAGGGAATAAAATGGATATTTAATAGTACACTTAATTTCTGTTTTAAATTATATACTGATAAGTTTTAAGTTGAAGTTAAGAATTTGGGTTATGGATTGAAACAGAGCTAAGTTGACAATTTTTTTATTGTACAGTTTAGTCACTTACCAATGATAACCCTGATCCCTATGCCAATTGCCAATATTACACAATCTACTTAAGGTATATATATGTGTGTTTGTGTCATCATTCAAATTTATGATATTTCATATCGAAGACCTAACGAAAAATTTAGTCACTATTTACTAAAGCTGAATACTGTATTAAATAATTTTCAGGAACCAATCACTCCAGTTATTTACCATATGTTTGTTTCCATCAATGGTTGGTGCATATTTACGAGGTAGCAGCTCTTGTATAGAAGAATTGAGTGAGCTGGCTTCAACTCTTGCAACTTTTCTATTGTCTATTTATAATTTAATATGTGGTGCTATAGGAACTACAAGTAAAACTTCATTATTTTCTGAAAATGGTGTTATAATTCCTGACATTTTGCATTCCTCTGTATATCATGACACAATGCTGGTAAGTTCATTTTGCTATAAATTTAGGTGTAATCTATTAAAACATTTAGTTGATTTTTATTGATTAATCAGCGTTTTTATTCTTTTTTTGTTTGTTTTAGAAATATCACTGATTTTCGCATGCAAGCAGACTAACATAAACTTATGAGAGAACACTGGATCAGTTTTTTTACAGGTTAAATTTGGGTGATTGAATTTTATTTTCAAAGTGACTTGGTAATTGGTATTATCCATGGAACAATTTGGAACATGCACAATACACACTTTTTGACAGGCATTAGATGGTTTGGTGCTACACACACTGAAACTTATACAAATGAGTAATTGATATTGCTGGTGCTTTGACTTAAATCTCACATTCATGACCTGCGAGTTTTGTGGCCAAGTTTGTTTATTATTTATGAGATGAATATCATAAATTGTGTGTTACTTTGCTCTAGTCAGTGAAATGATAAAGTGATAATAAACTACAACTAATCTGAATCAATATTTTCACATGCTGCTTCAGTTACTGTTTGAAATGATTTGCCTCTTGATATTTGGGAAAGTAGCATCATTTCTTTGTTTGAAACTAAATTGAAAACACATTATTTTAATGTGGCTTTTGTTGATGTGCCTGATATTCAATAGTATGCTTTAACATTGTAATGTCTTCATGAGCTTTTTAACAAGCCCTATTTTTAATTGTTTTGTGTGCTTTTGGTCTAAAGGCTACCAGCGTGGAAGCCTAGGAAAGAGCCACCAGAACGGCGACTGCTTGAAACAAGCAATGCAAAAAAATTGTCTTTGCACAGGAGTCGAACCAGCAGCCTTTGGATTACCGGTCCACTGCTCTACCACTTGAGCTAGAAAAGACGTCTCCTCGCATGCTTAATTTTGGCTATTTAAACCCAGCAACTTGCTTGTTGTAAGATTTCAATAATAAGTCAATTAAGATGTTTTTGATGTTTGCAGGCCAGAGTTTTAATGTTTAATGGTTTTGTGTGCTTCTGGCCTAAAGACTACCAGCGCGGAAGCCTTGGGAAGAGCCACCAGAACTCTGGCCCGCAAACGTCGAAAACATCTTAATTGACTTAATGTTGAAATCATACAATAAGCAAGTTGCTGGATTTAAATAGCCAAAATTAAGCATGCGAAGAGACGTCTTTTCTAGCTTAAATGGTAGAGCAGTGGACCAGCAATCCAAAAGCTGCTGGTTCGATTCCTGTGGGAAGACAATTTTTCTGCGTTGCTTGTTTTAAGTAGTCGCCGTTCTGGTGGCTCTTCCCTAGGCTTCCGCACTGGTAGCCTTTAGTCCAAAAGCATGCAAAACAATTAAACATTAAAGCTTTGGCCCGCAAACGTCAAAAACATCTTAATTGACTTATTATTGAAAGCCCTATTTTGTTTTTCTTACCTGTTAATTTTTAATTTTTTCACCTGCTTTAGTTACAAGTGCCCCTTAGTTAGATGTTAGCTTCTTGCTATCTTATCTGAAGGGGTTGATAAATTGGTTTTTATTATTATTTACAATGGCCCAGAGTTTTTGATCTATTGGCAGTACCGAATTTTTGACTCAAAGGCGAAGTATCAATAAATGGTCTATATTGCTTTTATTTTCTTGCACAAAGTGCACTAAATTAAATACAGTTTACAAGGCTCTAAAACCTGTAATAAAGCTCCAAATAACTCTTAAATTAAATTGTGAAGAGAAAGAAAGTACACACTGTTTTATACATTAGGCGCACTTTCAATTTCTTAAGAATTTTGAGTATTTTAAATGTGCCTTATGGTTCGAAAAATACAGTAATAATTGACTACAAAAGTGCTGATATCGTAATGGAAATTGAATATCTGATAACAAAAATTGCAACCACGTTACAGAAAGAATTGTTTTTTTAAGTCATGTTTAGGCCTTCAACTGATTCCAATTTCAATATTTTTTATTACTGTAAGTTGTAG
This sequence comes from Trididemnum nubilum, assembly GCA_963965965.1. Taxonomy (NCBI): domain Eukaryota; kingdom Metazoa; phylum Chordata; class Ascidiacea; order Aplousobranchia; family Didemnidae; genus Trididemnum; species Trididemnum nubilum. The sequence continues at coordinate 39,212,379 of OZ014476.1, forward strand.
CTATGCCATGTAGTGTATGACTCAAAACAAAAAATTAAACTACGCTAAGCTTTAAAAATGTTGATTGATTTTATTTTTCTGGTGGTATGATTTTTTCAAAGCTTACATTGCCGATTTTCTTATTTAAACTTAGTATAAACAGCTAGACCAAATAAGGCTTTTGCCTTGTGAATAAACTTTGGTATATCACTTTTCAGTGTTCATTAAAGTTGAATTAATTTGCAGTTTACAAACTTGAAGCATGGTGACTCGCTGTTTGCAAAAAAGGCCTTCCAGCGCAGACGTGTGATAAAATGAATCAAACTTTTTCAAACATTTTATCAAACTTGAAGCATATTTTTTAGCATCCTTTTTCTGAGCGAATGCTGAGTATGGCCCAGCAACCATCAAATCAAGCTTGTGCTAAGCTCCCCACACCTACAACATATTCTTCTATCACTCCTTCCAATCGTAGTAAAGTAGGTATTTACAATAATAAAGCAGTAGAAAAATCCACTCTTAAAAGAAACTAAGTTGGAGAAGCTGCTATATAAATGTTGCTCTTTTGGACAGTGCATTGTATAGCTTGTTACAGTGAAAACAGAGATAAGATGCTTTTATCTCTAGCTTGTTTTACCCTAAAAGAATTCTCAGAAAGCTTGCTAACTTAGGTAGAAATAGGTTGATGATTTTCACGTGAACTATCCCAGAACAGACATTAAAGGCGGTGAATCATCTAGCCAATTCCGGTGGTTTACAATAGCTAAAATTGAACTATAATTTTTGATATTTTTTGTTTTGATTTTGGGGCCGCGTTTGCAAAGATATTCAGCAAATACAAAAAGATATCCCCTGAAAAAAGTTTTTGGAAACTCTGAGTTTTGTTTTTCCCACTAAAACCACAGTTCTCTAAACTATTAGGCCTACTGTAATTTTATTAAACTATTTGGCCTAACTATCTCAAAACTATTAGGCCTACCACAGTTCTCTAAACTAGAGATGGCGCGGATAACAAAAAATGCATCCACATGCTGCGCTGTGTCCACAAACCTTGTCCGCATGCTGCACCGCACCGCATCCAAATACAACTAAGTTTACGCTGCACCGCACTGCAAGTTATATACCCCTTAAATTTCCTCTAACATCAGAAAAAAATTAGCTCTTTAGCTGACAACATATAAAAAAATTGATTTTAGGGGTATCATTTTGGAGGGTTTTCAGAAGTGTGGCCCTCTCAAACCATGTCAAAATAATTGTCTTTTAAACATCTGCTGATATAAAAAAATACTAATGCCCTAGCTTGACCTGTTAAAAAGATTGATTTCTAGGGAGTTCATTTGGGGGCCCATTATCTCTAAACTATTAGTAGATCAATTTAGTAGATCAACTATTGGGGGCCCATTATCTTTAAACTATTTGCAATCAACTATGTCCTGAAATCGAAATTTTATTTGATCTTGTCTTTATAAGTCGCCCTGTTGTGTGGTCACATGCAATGCTGCATTTGTGCTTTTTGGACCAACCCTTTACTCTGGCAAACAACTTGCCCGTATTTGGAGTTGTACTGCAGGTTTTGATGTAATTACTTATGCGCTTGTAAAAAAAAAAAATTTTTTTCCATTGCTGTGCTTACCTTACTTTTTGGAGACTTTCATAGTTGTTTTTTTTGCCTGATGAGACCCTTGAGCAAGGTCGAAACGCGTCGCAATAGCTCATTTGCAACTATATGATCTATAAATTTGTACCAGAATAAACAATTTTTTCGTGTTTGTGTTTGCATTAAAATATGGAGATGATTTTTGACAAACCTGATAATTTATCGTTGACTGCCTTGTGAGCGACCACTTTGTGTAGGTCCCCTAAACTTTTGAGAATTTGGCAAGTTCTCACGAAATTTTATCTAAACTATTAGACCTACCACAGTTCTCTAAACTAGAGATGGCGCGGATAACAAAAAATGCATCCGCATGTTGCGCTGTGTCCGCAAATCTTGTCCGCATGCTGCACCGCACCGCATCCAAACACAACTAAATTCACGCTGCACCGCACCGCAAGTTATATACCCCTTAAATTTCCTCTAACATCAGAAAAAAATTAGCTCTTTAGCTGACAACATATAAAAAAATTGATTTTAGGGGTATCATTTTGGAGGGTTTTCAGAAGTGTGGCCCTCTCAAACCATGTCAAAATAATTGTCTTTTAAACATCTGCTGATATAAAAAAAACTAATGCCCTAGCTTGACCTGTTAAAAAAATTGATTTCTGGGGAGTTCATTTGGGGGCCTATGGGTGGGTGGTACCCCCAAACTGTGTCAAAAGATTTGTCTCTTAAATATCTACAGACATATAAAAAACTATCGCCCTAGCTTAAGCAATTAAAAGAAATTAAGTTTTTGGGGGGATTCTGGGGGAGAGGCCCAAAAAAATTTCAGGAGACAAAATGCATTTGCAGCTCAACAAACTTACGCAAAAATTAGATTTTGATGTTTTGTGGTTTAGGAAAAGAAGAGCACACAAGATTTAGAAAGCAAAATAAAAGAAAAAAAACTCAACGAAGCCAAAAGTCTAAAGTGTAGGTAGGGATGAAAGGATATCTTACGACATAACCATGTTAAATATTTTTTGCCGTACTAAGCCGTTTTTGAATAAGAGACTGCTTTCTACACCAAACTTTTGGGGTGATTTTCGGGTCCTAACACCAATGTCACGTGACTCATTGCCTTGAAATTTGGCACAAACATATAACTTATGAATCTCAAACTGCTGTCAAAATTTCATGTAGCTAGACCAAACCATTCTCGAGTTATAAGTAAAAGTCTGATACTTTGCACTCATTAGCTTTGAAATTGGCCGAGTAAAAACTAAGAAACATGCAATGCGAGGTCAGGCATTCTAATTACAGGCCTACAGGTTTTATTTGCCTGGTGTGTGTTTTCTATCAGTTTTTTTGCCCCGTGTTTTGGCAATCAAAAACAATCTACCAGTCTACCTGATGATTCGATGCAACTACTGTACTAATCCTGAACCAGTAGTTCAAATAATGAATATATCACGTGCTCTGCATGCTGTCACAAGCTACTACACTTGTATGTAACTGTCTAACTTGATAAAAAACAACTTTTCTGCCTCCCAACTTAAGCCTACATATGGGTATTCAATATTGAGCAAACTAGCTAACTTATCAGCGTATCCGTGAATCCTCTAACCCTTGCAAGAACATCTCTCACAAGCTCACTAACTAGCCCATTTCTACACAGCAAATTATTTTGTATTAGTCATTGATCTATTAGACCAAGCCTAGTCTTATTGCTTTTATACCTTTGCCGTTTGCATGTGTGTTTGATTGTGGAATAAATTCTGCTTTTATGTAGGCCATTCTGTCATGGGAACTTTGTGTAGCCTAGTTTTCCTACTCTACTACATCGGCCGACCAGATCTGAGATAGGCTACAGACGTAGCACCGAAAGCCTCATGCTTGATGCCATGACCTGTTGACGAATAGGCTACACTGAACTATCTCTGTGACTCTGAAATGCAAGCGCATGTGTAGTAGAAGTTCTGTTATCTAGCCTTGGGCTTGTACCAAAACCATATCCCTATTGCATACAGGGTGGGTATGTGGCAAGGCTTTGTTTGGTGCCTCTGCTCTTATAATTGTTTTCCACAAACCTGTTTCATCTACCTTTGCCTGCCTTTGCATCATCTTCGCACCGAACGTCCTGAACCTTTCTCAATGTTCAACCGATTAAAACTAAGTTTGTTGTAGCCAAAATAGTCTATTTTAGGATGCTTCTAATTCTGAAAAAATAAACTGAACAGAAGGCACCTTTTACTGTTTTAGTAACGTGTATTGCCTTCAATTCTTATTACAGTTACATCATCACTAACCATTATTGTTTATAAAGAGACTATCACCAGCAATAATTGAAAAAAAATGTAAAAAATTATTGTACGCGGCGCTGCGCTGACGCTGTTACGTCAAGCAGATTTTAGCTGCCACGCTGCGCGGTGCACCAACAGCAGCGCGCGGCCGCGCACGCTGCGCTTTTGCCATCTCTATTCTAAATTATTAGGCCTACTGTGGTTTTGGCGGGAAGAACAAAACTCAGAGTTTCCAAAATTTTTTTTCGGGGGAATATCTTTTTGTATTTGTTTAATATCTTTGCAACCACAGTCCCAAAATTAAAACAAAAAACATCAAAAATTATAGTTCAATTTTAGCTATTGTAAACCACTGGAATTGACTGGATGATTCACCGCCTTTAAAGTTAATCTACCCTGAAGCTAAAAGATTTTGACAATTTTTTTTTGTTTTTTCAAAATTTTTAGCATTTATTTAATCTGAAATTTGCTTTTTGGATTTGCTGGGTTAAATCAGGATAAATATGGGTATTTAAAAGATTTTTTAACCAGCCAGTTAGCCAAGCAGTGACGCATTTAGTTTTGGATTCCTAGGTCGGAGGTTCAAATTTTGGACCGGTCAAATCAAACACAATGTTGCCAACAGCTCTTGATTTTTAATGACCTTATTTTTCTGCAGATTCTTTATGTAATCATGTCTTGTTATTTGGATAACATTTCCCGTGTCCCTTCATTATCATTATCTCATGTTTGTAAACTCTGTTTTCGTGTCGCTTGTTACGGCTTTCCTTGGCAACAAATGCTAATGAAAGCGAATAGGTAAGCAAGGATTTTATACAGATTAGGCATTTGTATACTATGCTGATAAAACGTTCCTACATTATCCCATCAGCCGCTATACCGGTAGCGCAGTCGGTAAAGCATCTGGTTAGCAATTAGAAGGCTTCAGGTACGATTCCCCCACTTGCAATGTGTTGTCGTGTCCTTGGGAAAGACACTTTACGTATATTTCTCTTTGAGGTCAAACAGTTACCCCTTGTTGTGACTGGCTGCTAGAGCCCCCAAAAAGTGCTTAGCATTAGTGGGGTTAAACAAACAGCAGGTGCACATGAATAAAAAAAAGGCTTTACTTGAAACATACGACCTGACTTATCTATGTTGGTGTGGATAAACAGACGCAAAGTGTTTAGTTCATGTGCATGAATGAATGAGTTCTTTCTTTGAGGTTACAAAATCAACTTAATCAATGAGCGTTACGCTTATCGCGATTACGAGTATTTTGTATCTTTGTTTGTCGCCTTAATATGTCAATAAATAATGTTTAGGTCAAAACTAGACAGACGAATAATGATCGAACCTGATTTGTCAGTCGTCATATTGCGTTGCGTTTACTATGCTTTATACAACAACCATCGGGCAGAAGCTATGAAAGCTATCCAGGCAATGCAGAAACGGGCTCGTTATGAAATATCTGCACAGGTATTTCGTACATTCAAAAATAAAACATGCTCTATGCTCATTGGGAGTACTTTTTTATCCGACTTCGTTTTCTGATTTTCCAGTTGATTTTTGATTTGTAGAGCATCTTCTGGAATATGAGCAGTTTTGTGCAAAAATCAGTACATAGGTTTGATTTTGCCAAGCTTTCTTTCAACGTTTCCCTGACCTAATAGCGAACGTTAACTGAAAAGGGCTTTTAGGATGAAAAAATTTTGCTCGTTTTTCTCTCAAAAAAATTTTAACAAATCTGAAGACTAACTTCACCAAATTTGAGCATTTTACGACCTTCCGTTTCCGAGATATAACAGCTTAGATTTCCCCTTTAAAAGGCTTTTTCCCATTAAAAATTTTGCCAGGGTCGCCCAGTAGAAACAACATTTAAAATAGTTACTGCATGTTCCTGGTTCTCAATAAATGTTTTTCGACAGAGTTCCTGTCAAAACAAAGTAAAGAGTCACAACTCTAAAATTAGCTGCTTTTCAATAAATGTAATCCAGCTTTCCAAAAGTTAACATTCTGTCACAATGAGGGAAATTGCTCATTTTAAACTGCAATATCTTGAAATCGGTAAGACGTAGAAAGTTTAAATTTGGTGAGAATGTATTTTAGGCTTTTCCCAACATTTTGGTCATCGGTAAAAAACTTGGTTAAAATGCTTTTTCAAATGAAACCCAAAGCATCGAAAAATTTTGTTTGAAAAAACCTGACTTTCTATGGTGTTCCAAGCTCGAGTTGTAACGCAGTGATTGCTTCAATGTAACTTCTTTAAACATGCGACAGACAGCACCTGCCTTCATCTGAGGATCGAAGGTTTTAGTAACTACACGTAGCAAAACGGTTGAAGTATTATGGTATTTTTTTTTCACGTAAAGGAACAAAATAATATACCAATTAAACAACTTCACTAACAAGATGAAAAATAAGTCAAAACGGTGGTATATATTATTTTGTTAGTGGATGCGTCTCTTTTAGTGAAGCTGCTCCCAAAGTCCTGGGCAATTTTGAGGCTCCAACGAAGCTAAGTAGGTTATTTAGCATGCAACGTTAAACCTGTGTTTTTTAAGAGTAGATTGTACTTAGTATGACGCATATTTTCGCCGCCTATTCACTATGAAAGTAACTATCAGCACGGTCTTCCGCCGTTTTGAGTCGGTTTGAATTAGCTTTTTTAACAGTTTTGTATGTAGCTGGCTGTGCATATTCCTTAAGGCTTTCATTACATTGCTCATTTGAGGCAAAGTTTGACTGAATAAGAGTTTTCAAGGTAGATACAAATTTGAAGATTACTTTTATTCCGATGTATTATTGAAGCTAGATTTCATTCCATTTGAATGAGATCGATTAGCTTTACTTTTGAACATCAATAAAAATTAGCACATCGGGTAGTTCTTTCAAAAAAAAAATTGCATGTTTTCCTAATCAAACTTTGCAAATCAATTGTGAATGCTCTAACTAAAGTCTAAATTTAAAGTAGGACATTATCACATTAGGGCTCATCAACTATGCAATTTTAACTGCTACTTTAAGATTTTCTTCGTATTTCAGGTATTACTTGTGTGCAATGCTATATTAAACACTGCCTACCACGAAAAGTCGCGAGTAAGTTCGGACGCGCCTCTTGGTATTGCTTCAACTGTTACTCCTATGCTAACCCGCACATCTAGTAGAAGGCTGAGACAGGCCGTGACAGCAAAATCGATCAAACACCACAAATGGATGCATGCTAATGAAGAGGTTTCTGGTGACTACACTGAAAGCCTGATGCAACTGATGCAAGATAGTAAGTTTTTACTCATCACGGCAAATAAGGCTGGAAATTTTTACTTCAAAATGGCTTGTATGACTGAGTTGTTTACCATTGACGACTGTAACCAGTGTCTAGTTCCTCAGCGACTGAATTTAACCAGTGCCTAGCTCCTCAGCGATTGATTCCGACTGATTAATTAATTTTGTCGCTGTCTTTTATTGTACTTCGTTATGTACGACTTTAGATGGGGCCCGCAATGAAAAAATGAACTTACACGTATGAGATTGAATATTCGAGTCCTTCCGTAAGCTGCCTTTGGTAGTTTTACATTCGCATGTGAATATCTTAGTTGAAAAATTGTCTCGTGTTCTTCGGAATGTATCTATGACTTGCGTGAGAATTGGGGTGCATTATGATAATTCCTAGTATTATGATGTACAATTCTAACTAGTAGATGTTATTATGCGAAGCAAAGTATGTGATAACCAACAGTATTGTGATGCAATTTGGATTGGTTTTGCAAGATCTATCTTTTCAATGGCAGTAAATTTCTGCAAATATTCGGCTTAAGGGGTTCTTGTTTTATAGCTTTCGTTTCTCTGTTTAGTGCCAACTCCTCCATCTGCAGCGGACACAACCGCTTTGGCTCTTGACGGCGACGATACAAGGTATAGAATTTTGTTTTCGACGTTAGACCTTCTCGGCCAATAAGCGTCCAAGTGACTAAACAGCTTCGCTTAAAGGCCCCTGTTCGATGACTAGGCCTAGGCCCGCGCAAGACTGGGTCCACTAAAACTGACCGCCAGCTAATCCTAATGTTGGCGGTAAGTTGACTTGGTTCGCGCAAGACAACGCCTGAACGCGAGACATTGCTTTTAGGTGTTATCATTTGTAGGGGCTTCTTTTGTGCTCCAGTTGTTGTAATGTTCCCATTGTCTGTGTTTCCCACAATAACCTTGAAAATTTTTACCTGCAACATAAAATTTCCAATTTGTTAAAAATGAATGGTTTTCAACCAGTCTTGAAAATCGATTAAAAACACTGGCTTGAGATATCTGTTTTCTAACTTTACCATTTGATTACGCTGAATACAGTATTACAGTAAGAGTGTGAGGTATATAACTTCATGCATAAGCGTATGTTTCAGCACATTGATCTAAACTGATGTATAGATAAAGGTAGCAATAGTTTTGCAGCTTTATATTAAACTGTGAGATAGGACACCAGCTTACACTAAAGTTGCATTTTTTAGCTTGGTGTTGGTATGCCAACTGTTTCAACGACGCAATATCTTTTCCTTAAAGAGATACTGCTCAAGACCGGTTGTATTTAAGAAATGAGAACTCCTGGAGGTAATAATGAGGTGCCCAAAACCTTGTTCTACCATTTCGCTTATATGCGAAAATAGATTTAATCCGTTTGACTCTTCACCATTGGTAACCCTGCTTTTCGAAATTTCGTGACATCAAAAAAGGATAACTATGCAAAATTTCTCGCAGAATAAACAACGCGATGTTTCATTATTATCTAATTATGTTTGATTTATTATCGAACATAGCGTTGCTTATTTTGCAAATAAATTTTTTTAAAGTCATCCTTTTTCAGATGTCACAAAATTTCGAAACGCGGGGTTGCCACTGGTACAAGATCAAACGAATTAAATCTGTTTTCTTAGATTAGGAGATTTTTTTTCTAGGTTTCTAGGATCTTTTCTAGGATAAGAATTAGTTTTCTAGGATAAGGAGAATAATAGAACAAGGTTTGGAGTATTCTTTATTAAGGTACGTAAAGTAGTTCTGATTTTTTAAACAAAACCGATCTTGAGCAATATCATACTTTCAGCTTGCATTTGGTCTACGGTGTTGGCCAAAATGTACAAGTTTATGTCGTAGTTATAAATTTGTAAAATTAACTGCAATGAATAATTTATACTATGCAAAGCATACAAGTATGATTGTTTATTCAAATTCAAGCCATTGCTGCAACTAAATACTTATTATTTTGAAAATGCAAGTTATTGATCAACGTGTTTTGTTGAGCACCAATTTTTGAAATCGATTTTTTTCCATGTTGTTGATTCGGCTTTAAACTTTTTCATTGATTTTTTTGCATTTTCAAATGCAGGTTTGTGTCATCTTTATTTATTTATGCAGTAGGCAATCATGTACAATTGCACATTTTATTATTAGTAATGCTCAAAGATGATAACATACTTATTGATGGGATTGAAATCACAAAATTTTATGTGCTGTCTTTTCGCAAATAGTTGAGGGTTTATTGCAGTATATAGCACCAACTGTAAGATAGAATCATCATACTCAAACACAACGTGTAACATCTCGTTAATGTCTGCCAATGAATGTGTGTGCGTATTTTTGCGATTTTTAGATTGTAATATCCGCAATCAAATCAAATTTCATTATACTCGCTGTATTGCGCCGAAGCGTGTAACGAGTTTGCAGGGGCCATCTCCGTGTTATTGCCTCTGTGAGCAACACAGCTTCTTTCGAAGAAATGTTGCAGCGGTGGCGAGCCATTGGCAACACACTGTCCGATTAGACCGGTCCGAGATTTGATCCTTAGACCTCCCGCTCCTGCGACGAGCTACTAATAGTTTGTGGTAATAAATTAAAAAGATGCGTTGCCTACGCACCTTGATAATCATATGCGTTTGCAGCAAAGCCGAAAAAACGTCATTATCCCCAGCTAAACTCCTGAAAGCAAGGATCAAAAAGAATGTTCCGTTTCCTTCCACAAGTCCAAGTAAGACTACATCATAGTGTAAATTAATTGGTTGAGTCTGTCATGTGTAAACGCTAGTTTGTTGTCAGTGCTAAAGATAGCTCGGATCTAGGCCACTAAGCCGATTTTTGACAGCGAATCAGCGATTATGATCAGCAAATTTTTGGCAATATGATAAACATAGCTTTAGAAAAGTCAACAAATATGTGGAAGTATGGAATTTAGTATACTTTAATACCAAATTAGTATGAAATTTTGGTCACACAAATGTCTTTTTCCAGCTTTGGGCACAATTAATTGAATAAGGTTTTGGCACTTGCCGGTTAGCCTAAAAGTTAGAGGCAACGCTGATCTAGGCTTCATTGGTGCCTCGAGTAAATAATTCATTTTACGTCATCCAAACCTCAAAACTTTTAGAACCTTTTTTCAGCGATATGGCAAAACACTTTGACTTGGACTACAAGAACAACTAATCATATTTTGATGTCATTGCTTGTCGTCATTTAAATGATGTACTAAAGTTTTTGCAAGATCCTGGCTACGTATGTATACGGAAAGCGCATAAAATAAATTTAAAATTCAATATTTCAAAAGATTTATTGGCGACACTTAAGATCTTTAGAAGATAAGTATCTTTTACATAGACAATACAAAATGTTTTTCCTGGGCGTTTATTTTTATTTTTTGTAATTTTTATTTTATTGTTTGATTTTTGAGAAAAGTAGCAGTTATTAATTTTGTCCTTATTGCAAAAGGTGAAAAACCTCGATCGCTATCCATCCAGACCAGTGAGAAAAAGGGAAAGAAATCTCAAGTTGCTGAAGCCTGGCAAGAGGTAAGAAATACAAAATAAACTGACTGATAATAATAGCTGGTTTACATCGTAGCTGAGTTGGGTGTTAGGTTTGTTTGTACTGTTGACACTAGTGGGCAAATTTCAGCGAACTCAACAAATTGAAACAAAATAAGCAGCCATTTTAAGCTGGCCTGTATAACGACTAAAGCTAGGACGCACTGATTTCCAATCACCAAACTATATTAAAACAAGCAAACGTCGCGCTGTGAACCAGCTCTTGATTTTGTTCAGATCTACTCAAAATGTATTGATTGATGATCAATACCAAAGATAAAACCTCTCCAGCATTTATTTAAGAATATGCTCTGTTGTTTCCTTTCTCGCCGTTTCGGTTTGCTTCCGCTTTAGACGAGATGGCTACTTTCCTGTGTTTGACTACAGTGAATAACTTCATCATCATCATCATCACATGTTGGATCCGGTATCGTCGACGGAGTTGTCCGGATTTCGTATGGTCATTGTCTTTACCACGCCTCGCCATTTTGTCCGATCACATGCATCCTCTTTCTCCAGTCCATTTTTCTTCATCTCATTCTCTACTTGCTTTTTCCACGTTTGTTTCGGTCTTCCTCTTCCTCTACTACCACTCACTTCAAATTTCAAAGCCTTCACTATCACATTTTTATCTTTTTTCCTCAAAACATGACCGTACCACCGTATACTGCTTGCTTTAGCCATTCTATCTAAAGTCTCCTTTATGCCCAACATGTCCATCAACTCCTCGCTGTTTCTTCGATCTAATAGCTTCACACCACACATTGCTCGAATCATAGCTCTTTCTGTTCTTCTGAAAATTGCCATCTCTTTCTCTCAAGCACCATGCTTCACTTCCATACAACGTAGCTGATCTTACACAACTTTTGTAAATCTTTCCTTTCATCTTCAATGAAAACCTTTTGCCTTTAGGTATTTCGCTGCATTCCCTGAACTTCATCCAACCAATTCTTGATCTAGCTGTTACCGCCGTTTCGCACCCACCAGTTGCATTCAATCTGTCACTTAGATAAGTGAACTTGCTTACAGTTTCCAAACCATCACACAATTTTTCATCTGCTGGTCCACTGAAGTTCTTTACCACGCTTCTACATTTCTTACAAACAAAATTTTTGTTCACATAAACTGAGACTTTCTTCTTATCCGTGCATCTTCGTGGACCCACTTACCTCATGCTGTACATAACACCGAGTTAGACATAACTCGTGTTCCACACACGCCACAAGGATCTATCTTACTGTCGAACGCTTCTTCCTCCATCCCACTTACCATCAACTTTGTCTTTCCAAGATTGACTCTCATCCCTTTGCTTTCAAACGCCTCTTTCCATTCATCAAAGTTCTCTCTCAATTCTTCCATAGTTTCCCCCATAAGAACCAAATCGTCTGCATAAAGAATTTGCTTCATCCAGCCTTTCCTTGCATTTTTCGTTACTTCATCTATTACCATTGCAAACAACAAAGGTGACAACACAGATCCTTGGTGTACACTAACTTTCAGAGAAAATTCTTCCGACAAACCCGATCCAACTCTAACTTTCGTTTTTGCTCCTCTATAAAGACTCATCACCACCTTGACGAAGGATTTCAGGCAAACCTTTCTCATTGCCCATTTCATCACTCTTCTAGGTACTCTGTCAAATGCCTTTTCCAAATCAACAAAACACATGAACATTCTTTTGTCTTTCGCTCGATATTCTTCTTGCAACCTTCGTACTAAGAATAAGGCATCAATTGTTCCGTCTCCAGGCATGAAACCAAACTGTGCTTCATCAAAATCAACTAATGCTCGTATTCTCTCCAACACTCTTTTCAATAATCTTCATGCCATGTTCAAGCAACTTCACTCCTCTATGCGAACACAGTTCATCACATCTCCTTTTCCCTTAAAAATTGGCACCACAACGCTGGTTTTCCATTCATCCGGGATTCCCTTTTCATCCAAAACTCGTTGGCAAAACTGTAACATCACTTCCTCTGCAATTCTGCCGCCTGCAACAATCATTTCCGTTGTTACTTCAGAGAGCCCTGCAGCCTTTCCTTGTTTCATTTTCCTGATAGCTTCTCTCACTTCCTCGCGAGACACTTTCTCTACTGGCCCCGTAACCATAGAAGCGTCCACCTTGTGGTCCCAAGCATTTTCCTTATTCATAATTCTGTCCATATATTCCTTCCATATTTTACATCGATCTTCTTGACTGAAACCAATTCTTCCATCTCTACCTTTAATCCATTTTCCTCCTTCAACATCTTTTCCATCCCTTTTCAGCTTCCGTCTTCATTGCATTAGCAATCACTTTCTTGGTTTGATTTCTCATTTTCCTATAGAATATTTTGTGTTCTTCCAGCCCAGTTTTGCAAATCGTTTTGAATGCTTCCTTCTTCCTTGCTATAGCATTCCTCACTTCTTCATTCCACCACCATTTATTTCCTCCACTCTTTCTGACTTTCTTCTTCCCACATAGCTCATCACATGCCGTCAGAACTCCATCTCTAAAAGATTCCCACAAATTTGTTGTTTCAACATCAACTAACTCCTCAACTCTTCTTTCGAATTTTTGTTGCATTTCCCTTTTTTTCAATTTCCAAACCATGCGCTTTACTCTTGATTCTTTCTTGACAACTTTATTCAGTTTTCTTTTATCCACATCGGCAATTAGCAGTCGATGTTGCAATTCCCTTGGAATTACCTTTACGTCTTTCAAAAATTTTTTATTTTTTTTTTACTAACTAAAATAAAATCAATTTCAGATTCATTATTGCCAGATTTAAACGTTATCTTTCTTTTGTCCGTCTTCTTAAACCACGTGTTTGCCACACATAATTCTCTTTCGTCACAAAACTCAAGTAGCATTCTTCCTTCGGCATTTCTCTGACATATTCCATTTCCTCCATAAACACCCTCAAAGCTCTCTATCTCTTCACCAACATGTCCATTAAAATCTCCCAGTCCGAATACCACTTCACTAGGATTTTGTAGCTTGTATTCGTCTGCCAATTCGTCATGCAACCTGTGCTTTTCTTCAAGCGGCCTCCCTCCCAAAATCGTGAATAACTTGATCACTGCGACACAGTTATCGACATTATCGTATTCGACCCTCAGTAAAAAAATTTTAGCTTTAATTTTTTGAATTTTAAAAAAGTAGTTGTATCGGCTTCTTAATTCCGAGATAAGGCACGTGAATATCAAGTTACATCATTGAAATTGCCTTGTTCAGCAACGATCGCGTACTCCGTCTGGCGGTCAAACTGTGGATTTATCCGTGACAAAATCGAGCAAGCTATCCTCCACTAGCGTCCCTTCCTTGAAGCAGCTCTCCATTGAAGATTCGGCCCGCAAAAGCGTTGACCGGAAAAACTCGATAACGAAAGGAGATTTGGAGATCGCAGCTCCAAAAGGTTCGTATTTGCTGTGTGCTTCATTGACAACTCTGGTTGGAAAAATTCATACTTTGCCGATCGGTGGCCGAGGTGATGGAGCGTAAGACAGGTGGATGGATGGCAGCTCGACTCGTAGACCGAAAGCTCTTTTCTCTGTTTCCTGGCCAAGGCAACGTTGTGAATAAAGATGTAAATGCTATTGTCATCTCAAAATTGAAATTTAACAAAATTATTGAGCGGAGTCAAATTCAACTCAGCTTCGTCATGAACCCTGTTTTGTTAACTCAAGTACTCCATGCTAAACTGGATTACTTTTGCATTTGCCACTTTATTGCCACATACAAACTTAAAACCAAACTATGCTATAATGCAAGACAATACATGCGGTTGGTAAAATTCCCAACTTTTGCAAGTAAAAATTCAAATTCTTTCCAGTATCCAACTCCATTTACAACTACGCACTTTAATCTTGGTTAGGTTAGTCGACATTTGATTTTACTTGTTAAGTTGTTGCCTTAGCTGAGAGATAGCGAAGAGAATGTTGAAGCTACCAGCCTCTTTAAAGCTTAACCGCTCTTTTTACTGCCTTGTATCAAACGCGAAAGTTGTAAATACCAATTTTGTGATCTAGTTTGAACCGATGTGAAATTTGCATTGTAGAACCCAAAGTTTTGATTAATAAGCACTATTTAGGTAGAGTTGTAGACGTTTTTTCGTAGTGCTTGCTAAAAAGACGTGTTCCTTGTCTAGCCTTGAGATTTGGCTCGCTTGTTTATCGAGTCCTAAACATTAAACGGTTAGCTCATACAATTGCTGTATCTTCGCAACTTTTGTTTCAGTGCATGATCCTTTAATATCAAAGCAGTCTGACGGTGCAAACTCCACGAGTGTGAAGAAATCGAAGTCGGATAGGAGAGCCAAACCGAACCTCAAAGCAGGAAAAGAAGCAGATCCAAAGAAATTTGAAGCAATTGAGAAAACCAAGGCTCCTTTAGAAGCTGTTCCTTTGTTAGACAATAATGCAACGAACAATGCAGATGAAGGTAGTTTTTCGCATTCAACAACCGTATAAGGCTGAGTTAAATTTTATGATTTATTTTTTAACTGTATTAATTTTCTACGTGCTATAAGTGCAACGTAAATTGTCGATATAATCAAAATTATTAGATTTTTTTCTCAAGATTTACAAATTCTTCAGTCTTCACCCTTCCTCTTGGTAAAGGATAATTTTTTTAAAAAGTCGGAAATTATAGACCACACCATGAGTACCTCACACCATTTTAGTCTGCTGTATTTGGTAGTAGGCGATCATGACGTACATTTGTGGTGCTATGATGTGGTTCATATATTTTTGACTTAGTAACGGCAAAACTTCGAGTTTTTCAATTTTTGTATTATATCTTAGCGTAAAGTCTGGAAAACCCAAAATGGCTATATGGATCAAAAAAGATACAGCTTTTAAAATCGCCTCACTTTTCTGCTAGCTTAATATGCCTTTTGAAAAAAATATGCTGTTTTGTAGCTTCGAGGTTTCAACAGGTGATTATTGTTGTGCAATACGAAGTGTATTATGCATTGTTCTCTGTCTTTTACTGTAGTATTAATATATCGCTCACTACAAATTACTCGTTTTGTATTTTCTTAATCGAGTTTTGGTTGAACGAGTCACCCTTTTGAGCAAAAATAGACGCGTTCAAAACATCTAAAGATTAAGTCCTCCGTAGTATATCATCAACAAATGTTGCCTCCTGTTTGGAACAGGAGAGTTATTTTAGCCAATTAAAATGGTGTATAGCTGCTCAAAAGCAGGTGCTAGAGCGTAACCTTATATGAGTTTATTTATTGGGCGGAAAACACAATAAATTTCTCATAACCAAGAAATATAAATCAAAATAGGAAAAGGCTGTCTACACTGCGTAAAATCGTGAGCGTACGAGCGTATCCTTCGTATGTTTTAACTAATTGGTAGCTTGCACGCTGGTAAAGCGATATGTCGGGCGTGCCAAATATTTATTTAAAGAGATACTGCTTGAAATCGGTTTTATTGAAGAAATGAGAAGTACTTGAGGTAATAAAGAGTTGTCCCAAACCTTATTCCACTATCTCTCTTATCCGCGAAAATAGATTTAATCCGTCTGACTTCGTACTATTGGCAACCCTGCGTTTTGATTTTTCGTGACATCAGAAAAGGATGACCTTGCAAAATTATTCTTGCAGAATATCGGACATCGCGTTCCTTAATCTGCAAGAAATGTTGCAAAGTAGTTTGAAACGCAAGGTTGCCGATGGTAGGCCTATAATGTCAAACGGATTGAATCTATTTTTGCGGATAAGAGGAATAGTGGAACAATGTTTGGAGTACTTTTTTATTGCCTTTTACTAGATGTGATTGTTGATGGGAAGGTCCGAAATTTGGGATTTATTCACGTTGACAGCCACTTTTTCGTCTAATCATCCAGATGCTAACTCTCAATAGAGAGAGCACTGAAATCTCCTTAAGGGAGACGCTGAAATCTCGATGGGGGGACGCTAAACCTTAATGGCGGTAAGCTAACTCTCGATGGGCGGACGCATCTCCCCTACAATTTAAGTACTGCCTAAATTTTGTCAAATTTTATCTCTTCGATATATTGACCTATGCTGAAAATTTCATCTGTCTAGAATGAGTGGTTAAAAAGTTTGAATTTTAGCGGACCCGTTTTGGGGGGAAACCCCCCGTTTGGTACCCCCAAACTTTGGTCAAATTTATCTTTCATTTTTGCTTACCTGAAGCACTTCATGTTTCCAGCTTTAAAGTTTAAAAACTGAATTTTGGAAGGCCCCGTTCGGGTGGGGGGACTCCCCATTTTCGAACCCCCATCTTTTTGTTAAGTTTCTTTCTAATATCCATCCATTCCGAAAATTCGGTACTTCTATCTCTAACGGTTTAAAAGTTCAAAATTTTGGCAGCCTCGTTTCAGGGGACCCCCATTTTTTTTACCCCCAAATTTTGTCAAGTTTTATCTTTTCTTCGTATTTATCTACACTGAAAATTTCGTGTGCCTACCTACACTAAAAATTTCGTGTAACATCTTCAGTCGCTTAAACTTTGAATAGATTGCGTTTATTGGTTTAAAAGTAGATAGCCGGAGAAAAATAAGAAAAGAGAAAAAAAGGAAGTAAAAATAAAAAAAAGATGAGAAATAGTATTTCGGTTGTTGTAAACGAACACAACCAAAAAAAGGTGGATAATAGTGTGCTCAAAAATCACAAATCATTTTCCATCAATATCGGTGTTTACCGAGATATATCGGTTGAAAATCGCCCACTTTCTGCCCATTTTCGGCCTGTAACATTTTGATCGCGGACCTGGCACTTCCAAACTCGGTTTGCATAAACAATTTATAAGCAACCACATTGTGTCCCAATTTCAGCTTTGCACGCCAAGAGGTTTTTGAGTTACAGACGAATTAATAAACTTTCAAGCCAAAAATCGCCGTTTTTTTTTGTGTCTCAACTCACGATCACGTGACCTAGGATTCCCAAAATTGGTACACAGGACGCTTTCATTAATTCTTATGTTGAGTCCACATTTCAACTTTCTAGGTTTTATTGTTTGCTAGTAATGAGCAAATCAATCCTCATCTGCCGAAATTGGCGAGCAAAAACAAACGTACTACGCGCTCAAGCGAAGTCCCAGTTACCAATAACAATAATAATAACAATGAAGTCATTTGTATAGTGCTGTTTCCTGCAAGGTAGCAGATCAAAGGCGCTTTGGAGAACAAATCCAGTTGAACAATATGAAAAGTAGAACGCTAAGTCACTGGCAACAAAAGTTGGGTACGCTACAGTTGGTATAGGCACGCTTGTTTAAAAAAAAAACTAAGATGAAGAAAAAAAGTGAAAAACTAAATGTGCACAGTGAGAAACAAATCACCTAAAAAAATGACAAACAAATTATCAATCAAACAGAATTTCCTTCACGGCGATCAGGGTTAAAAAACAAATTTAAAAATTGATTATTAATTAATGCAGCATTTTTATTCATCCACAATAATCACTTCAAACTACCAACGAAAATTTTATTGACGGGGCGTTTCGCTTCCTCAAAGTTTTAGAAGCGTAACTCGCGAGGCTTTTTCAAAAATCATTACAATAGCTGAGCCGCCTTTCCACTTACCAAGAGAGGAAATTTGATTACAAAACTAAGATACAAAAAAACAAAAGGATAGATGATCACAAAAACATAAATGATATTTGGGTCCAAAGCGATGTAAGTTCGGCAATTTAGAATCCCTCAGGGTGAGACTGAGTTTACACTTATGCTTTTTAATGTTAATGTATTTATTTAATAATTGTGTCAAGCGCAAAAGCGCTCATAGAAAACGAAAAAAAAACACACACACACACACACAAAAAAAAGGTTTACAGTCATGCATTACTGGTTCTAGAGCTCCAAAGAGCAGTAAGCTTCTCCCAAACCATTCACAGTAAGCAAATCAATAATAGTCCGGTAGAAATAGCTTTAACCTGGAAAAATTTTATAATAAGCTGAAATTTGGCACGATGACTTAGGACCATGTCCTGAGCCACCAAAAAAATCCCCATGTTTTGGACATGGGACTTCCCCCTTTTTGTCTTCTAAAGTCTGCCATGTAGTATCAAAGGGCGTTTACTATACAACAGCCAATCCAAAAGTCGTAAAAGTGCCAAATTTAAATAAAAGTTGGCATTCAAGTTCAGGTTTTACAATTTTTCTTTGCACTTGATGACGTCATTGCTGGTGACGTCATTGCCAAGGTTTTTGAAAAAATGACGTATTGATGGCTCAAATTGGAAATGAGAGTAAGATTTTTAGAGCAAACCAAAAATTGCTTAAATCAAAGTGATGACATCACAAACGTTTTTGATGACGTCATCTGTCTCGAGTTTTAATTGTAAATTTGAAAGAGTATTTGACCAAACGAAACATTGCAAAACTTTTTTTATATTAGCTTTAAACTTGGAAGAATTATACTGTGAATTCAGTCGATAGAAAGCCAAAAACTGTGTTGTCTGTAAAAGTCAGGTGTAGTAGGCACCAGCCCTGCCAGGGGGGGATTAGGGGGACCAGTTCCGCCCCTTTTTTAAAGTGTACAATTTCACAAAAATTATTTAAAAGATAAAATGTCAAAAAACTACGGTAATTGAAAAACGCGCAACCCAAGTGTAATTCTATCCTAAGTTGCACATAAACAACGTCAAAACTTTAGCATTTTTTAAAAAATTTTTCGTTAGGTCATTAGCTTCCCTGTCTTTTACAACAAATTTCAGCCCTCTAGCTTGTATTGTTTGCGAGATATTCGTATTGAAAAAATGTTTGCAGCAAAAAAGGCAACGTGAATCATTTTTAAAGTAGCATTGAAAATGAAATGAGTTAACATCAAAAACTCAATTTTGGTAAAAATGATTAAAAAAGTTATCTATTACGTCACATTAATGTAACAATTGCGCATAAAAACTTGATTTTATTGAAACAGGTTAGCCTCGTTGCCTTTTTGCGCCACAGAGTAGAAACAAAACCCGGAAAGTGGGAATGCTTGTATAGTCAGTGCTGATCATTGCGTAGCCCGTATCGCGCTATCTTGGAATGATAAATGTCTCGTTAGCATACCTCATTGCTTTTGCGGGAGAACGCGACTGAGGCAGAAATCAGCGCGATTTCGCACCAAAAAACGCAAGCCATTTGTTTCAAAACTCATCATTTTCCAAAATGGAACAAGTAGAATGAGATTCCGGCGAAAATTTGGGGTAGCCGAGATCTGACGCGTATCAGTACACAAATTTAATGTTACCATAGTCGAATCGTATTTCGACCCTAATAAATTTCGAGAATATTTTATTTGAAAACATTTGGAAAAAACACTAATAGCTGGAGGAAAGCAAATCTTTTCTAAGAGAATGATTCTCCGTTTATTTTGAACGTCAAAATTGATTTTTTATTATACTGTATTAGGTCCGTTTAACCAATCACGCGTGTTTGTGCGTATAAATATACGCATGCCATTTGATGGCATGCATTTTACCTGCTTTTGTTTTTGCGTTTACATGGAATAAGATATCAGACGTAATTGGTCTAAACCGCTCCATGTAGGCCTACATTTAGACCAACAGCGTAGTGAACCCGTTGTTTCTACTTCCAATTTCTATGTCTGCATATTACAACGTATAGCTGTGTTGATTACGAACAATGTTCTTGCTGTCTATCAGAGCAGCAAGTCCGGCGACGTAGCTCAAATTGTGTCGAAGTCTAAATTGAGCGCGCTGATTGGTTGCGAGCAAAAAGTCGCGCAGACGCCGTCCGCCTAGTCCCGATCTACACTGTGCGTAAAATCGTGAGCGCAAAAGCTCGTCTTTAGTTTATTTTAAACCGAAATTCGGTAAGCTTGGAGTATCGCCTTACCAGCGTATTAGCAGCCAGTTGCTTTAAACAAACTAACAATATGCCCAAACGTTCACAATTTTACGGCCGGGCCCAAAAAATTTGCTCTGGAAGCATTTTATTCGCAGTTTTCGGCTCGAACCAAATTTTGTTCGCGAGCGTGCCATATAAATAAAAATAAACCCATTGTATTTCGTTAAAACCATTTTCCGCGAACGCCGCGTTCAGATTTGCATTATTTGATTGAGACAACCGTACAAGGAATTGGTCGGTCGCTATCGCCTTATTCTTGCTTACTGCTTAGATCTTTATTTCCTACCAACGATAATAATAACAGTGAGTACAGTAATCAATCAAACGAAACTTTGTATTGGCAAACCACAATACAGCGCTTATTTTTGTTGTTGTTGTTTGAAGCTAGCAAGCAGTATGTTGTGACTGGTGTCAACTGTCAATCAATATAAAACAATAATAGGAAACAATTATTTTTTCAAAAACCGATCATTTTCGGGTGTAGGCGGGAGTTGTTCGTATGTTTTTGCGAATTGTGCATTTTATTTGTTCTTAATTTGTTACAATATTCTGTGGTAGACAGGTGGCAGCTTGACTCGAAGACCGAAAGGTCCCTTCGTTGTCCCTGGCCAATACAACTTAATGAATAAAATGTAATTAAAATTATTCAAAAATTGAAAGATTATTATGCAAGCTTACTTGAATAATAACGGCAATCTGCGATTTTCTCGTATAGCCTAAGTGAAAAAACGCGCTTTTTTGTATCCGCTGTTGCATCGCTAAACATAGTAAAATCCTAAAACTACTTTAATTCTATTTTTTTCATTACGTTATTTTTTATGCGTCTGCTGCATGAACGACGGCAGGACTTCAACCTGTTGCCGCTTAACCTTTGTGCAGTAGTTTGATACAATTTGCCTAAATAAAAACTTTTCGATTTGCATATGCTTTAATCATAACAAACAAAATTGTCCTTTCCCTTTTTTTATTTCTGGCTGCGCCGGTGGTAGTAGTCAAGTAGATAAAACCTAAACCTACCAGTATGAGATTAAAATAAAATAATGCATTTTAAAGTTAGAGCAAGAAAGTCTATGAATGTTTATCGAAAAGTTCCCTCTCGCGGTTAATGTTAATCTGCAATTTTAGTTTAAAATGCAAGCATTGGCAAAGATAAAAAAAATTATTAAGGCTGCAAATTGTCAAATACTAGCGCGGTTATTATAGATTAATTAAATAAATTTTGTTCAGATGTTAATTCAAAAATCTTGGTTGGTAAGATAAGTTTTTGAGCAGGGGTTATTTTAGATTAATCAGACAAGTTTGTTCAAATGTTATTCTAATTGATTAGATAATTTTAGTTCAGATGCCATGCCTATTCTAGAATATATTTAGTACCACAGATTGTAGAAGTATGCTAACATAATATTTTGGGTACGATAATAACATTGTCAGACATTGCAAAACGGTAGAACTTTTGTTCCTATCGGATATATTATCGTGCTCGGGACATATTCGCATTAATTGACATATAATTTCGCAAGTTATTTTTTTTAGAACCATTGCATATAGGAGGACGATGCAAGTCTTCGAAGATGCCTTAGAACCTCAAAATGATGATGATGATGATATTCTCAAAGTAGTGCAATGTTTCGTTTGTTCAAACACGCTTTTTCAAATTTGCGATCAAAACTCGTGACAGGTCACGTGTCACGTCATCAAAAAATTTTGTGATGTCATCACTTTGATTTAAAGAATTTTTGGCTTGGAGCCAAACAGCAAACTCTCATTCACAATGAGTCGTCAGTACAGAATTTGTCATTTTTCCAAAACTTAATTTGGAAATGACGCTATCAAAAATGACGTCATCAATTTTTAAATAAATTTGTTTAGGCCTGCACTTAAAAATCAATTACGATTCAAAATTTGGCTCTTCCATAACTTTTGGATTGGCTGTTGGACAGTATAAAAACTCTTTGACACTAGATAGCAGACTTTAAAGGCCGAAAAAGGGGGAAGTCCCATGTCCAAAACATGGGGATTTTTTTTGGTGGCTCAGAACATGGTCCTGAGTCATCGTGCCAAATTTCAGCTTATATAAATTTTTTCCGGGTTTGCATGTATTTTGTCGTATTTCTACCGGACTATGAAGCGAGGAACATATTTCGAACAACGAAATCTGCAAGGGTGAAGTAAAGAGTGAACAAACACATTATTAGATGTGTGACAACAATTCATAAAACGGAATGAAAGTTTGCAAACAAGGTCATCAATAGTATCGACATTAGTATCGACCTTTTAAGTGATAAGAAGACGAGGATTATTTCAAAAAATTAAGAACACTGGTTTGTACATGCATTTGTAAGTAATCAGAACAGATTTCTTGGCCTTGTCTACTACGCCATTGTTGATTTGTCTTAAGCAGTGGTTCTTAACCTTTCTTATGTTGTTACCCCTAAAATATTTTGATGGATATCAATTACCCTTGGTAGAAATTTTTTTATTTACCAAGTTTCCTTTGCCAGGAGACAGCAAAGGACCTTTCGATCTTCGAGTCAAGCTGCCACCGGCCCAACTGTCTACCATACACGGCGGAAGCTTCACACTGTCCCTTTAATTGCTGAATGTCAAGCAGGGAAGCTATGAATATCAATTTTTATAGCCCTTGGTTTGACCCGATCGGGAATCGAACCCGAGTGTACCACTTCAGCAGCAGACGCTCCATCCACTCGACCACTGATCGGTTTTTAATAGCTTCCAATCCAAAATAAACACATAGAAAAATAAGGTCATTTTTTATTACAGTAGCGTTGTCAAAGGGGGGCTCTAACCCCCCATTGGCCTGTCAATCAAAATGTAGAATAAGGAAAATACCTCGTTTTTAGCACTTTGGAGACTGTTTTTTTGCACTGGAATAGACTAAAAAGTGCTTTAAAGGGGGCCTGCATTTGAAATAGGCTATTATTTAAATAATCCGGAATATTTTTCTGAACACGTTATCGAAAGTTCCGTCCAGAAATTCCTCACCGTTCTTGAGATATCCTCTAAAATCCGCTAATACTCCGCTAATCCGTGACGTCACTTGCCCGAGTTTGGCTGAGTTTGTATGGGCTGTGTAAGGTATAGAGTAGGTAGGCAACAGTTTTGAATGTTTATCCTTGTCTAAATTAAGGGAATTATACCCTATTTTATTCAAAACTGTCTACTCTATACCTTACACAGCCCATACAAACTCAGCCAAACTCGGGCAAGTGACGTCACGGATTAGCTGAGTATTAGCGGATTTTAGAGGATATCTCAAGAACGGTGAGGAATTTCTGGACGGAACTTTCGATAACGTGTTCAGAATAATATTCCGGATTATTTAAATAATAGCCTATTTCAAATGCATGCCCCCTTTAAAGCATCTTTGAAACGTATATTTAGAGGGGGACAAATTTGTCAAAAGCAAAACTCACAAAGCAATAAAGACTTTGAAAAATGGCCAAAAATAAGTAATCAAATTTGATTGCTAGTGTAAAACTACTGAACATAGGTTTCATCAACAAGTATTTAATTAATTCAGGATTAGGAGGGGAGTATTCAGTATTACTTAATTACCAATCAATTCTCTGAAATATTTTTCCATTAGCCCCACACCCAATTATTTCTAAATAGCTCTAAATTAAAGTTATTTTTGCAGAAAAATGCAAAATTTTCGAGCGTTGGGGGCTCCACCTCCAGACCTCCGTGCCTCCGGCGGCTGGGGGCTCCGTCCCCATACCCCCAAAACAACCCCCCACAGCAAATTTCTGGTTACGCACTGGTTTTATTACAAATGCGTTCAATGGGAAGGTTGATGCTACTTTTTTGTTATCAAGCGTTCTAATCTATAGGCTGAGTGCAGGAAAGAAAACTTCTCATATCATTATTAATCTCAAGCCTGTTTCGATTTTTGTCTTTATGACACCATTGAAGAAAACCTCACTTTACAGCAATAAATTTAAAGAAATTGAATGATACTCAAAGCTTTTATTAAAAGGATGGGATATCCATTTTGAATAACAGCCCAAAATTTTCCTATATCCTCTCTGGTTGAATCAGTTTTAAGACGTGCATCTTTGCGCAGTTGAAGAAACTCTATTTTTGCTGCCACATCATTATCACAAATAGGGTTTTCTGTAACTGAAAATGGCTTGCTAATCCACAAAAAATATGTCGCACAAAATTCCAATAAAATATCGATCGCTTAAACGCAACATAACAAATGCTCACCACACGCTTGTTACTAACTGGGTTAAACTATCAATTGCTTACGAAACAAAAGAATTTAAACAGACCCTAACGTTCTTCTGACTAATTTATATTAAATAATGACGTTACAGAAAGCATGGTGACAGTGAAGCAAAATGAAATTTTTAGAGTAAGTAGCCCCACATGGCAAATGGTAGTAACCCCATGCGATAGCCATAGGAGTGATTTCTTCTTGTTTTCAAAAAATTTACATTACCCCTTTGAAAAAACCAAGGTTAATTATCCACAGGTTAAGAACCAGTAGTCAAAAGACTATTTTAAGAATAATGATCTTCCAAAAATGATTTTTGCCCAATGAATTTGTTTCGCTTATTTCTCCATTAACGTTTACTCATTGTTTCGATGACTTAAAAATAGGAAAAAAAACTGAATCATGTCGTCGCAATTTTGCTTGGGCAACCAATTTCGTTAGCCTTTGGCTGGAAAAGTTGGCGCGCGGTCTTTTGCTACGAATTTTGGATCAGAGGCAATTATTCGCGGTTTTTTTGTTTGTATTTTTTTTTTTTTTTTGTTGAAAAACCAGCCAGCACGAAGGGAAGCCAAAAAGAGTTAGACGTCTCAAACAATTGTAGGATCCATGCTCAAATAGAACAGCAATGGTGGATCAGTTATGTGAGTTCTGCCAAAAACTGACAGACCCAGTGTGTACCAAGAACAGCAGGAATTATGATGTTAAAAATACTGTAAATCACCATCATTACTTTTTCAGAAGTTTGCAATACAATTAGTTGTAGTAGTGGTATCAATCCATACGCGTAGGTTGATAAAACGTCCAGAATCGCAAATTTCTTTGTTCCAAAATACCACATCTCAAATTGTAAAAGCCCTTCAGAAAATCCAATACCCAAAAATTTGGCCCCTATGCTTCTATTTGGGTCATTGTAGATCATTTGGTATGCGTACAGGCTTTTTCCCCGTACAACGGTATAACTCCAGTCCTCACCCACGAAATCCCAAACGTAGGAAAAAACAATGTCTAAAATGATATATAGCAAATAAACCAAGGAAGCAGTTGATATCTGCAAAGCCATTTTGGTCGTCGGGGGTGATTGTGGGAAATGCTCTTTTGCCAAAAATATGTAGCATGCTAACGCAAAGTTAAGAAACGCAAAAACCGCAACATCACAAATCCAATATCCAATTACAAAGATGTTCAAAACACCAATGATGATAACTAAAGCTGATGATGACATTTCAGCCATTTCCAAACAACGTAAACTACTTGTACTCTTAAAATGGGTTACAACCTTATTGAATTGTTTCTAAAGATATTTTGGATATTTTGCGAGTTTCGAATCAACCGTAAGAGTTGTGTGAAAAACATTGACGCTATTACAGATTACCCCATTACGGAACTAAAACATTAAAAAATAGAGTTCTACAAACTCCTACGGTCTGTTTTACCAGTAGGCTAAACGAGACCATTAAGGGTATAATTTTGTCTTAACACACGGTAGAAGTTTCGCACTGTTTCTAACAACGCTGAATGTCAAGCAGGGAAGCTGTGGATACCAATTTTTATAGTCTTTCGTTTGACCCGACCGGGAATCAAACCAGAGTCTACCGCTTCAGTAGCAGTCACTCTACCACCGGACCTTTCTCTAATCAAAACTAGAATGATAGAAGTAGTAGTAGAATTTATTCCTAAATTAAACACACGCGCAAAAGTATGATAGTACTCAGAGGCGTCGCTAAGAATGGTGGCACCCGGGGCGGGATTTCGTGGTGGCACCCTTTATGGGCCAAAAAATAGGTGAAGACCAAAAAAAAGAAAAGGTCTTCGCTGCAAAACGAGTTAGTCTTGAGTCCGAAGTATGAGACAGAGCTGTAAACGGGCCGACTAAATTAGGCCCGAACCCGAAAATATAATCCCGAACCCGGCTCGAACCCGAAAACTAATTTGCCCGAAAAAACCCGAAAGTTAAGTTAAATCTGAAAATTTTAGCAATCTTGCCAAGTTATTTTGATTATATTTTTGTGCACCTAAGACAAAAAGTACGTCTTAGGCCCAAATTAAGCCTGAAATTTTTGTCAACTTTAGGCCCGAACCCGACCCGAAAAGCCCGGCCCGACTTACAACTCTGGTATGAGATGACCAAAAGAAAAGGTCTTTGCCTGCCAATTAGTGGGTTTTCGGTCTCAAAAGAAAAAAAAACAAATGGTGTCACCCCAAAATGGTGACACCCGAGGCGGGCCGCCCCCCCTAGCAACGCCACTGATAGTATTGCTCATGATGCAATATTAAGGAATCAGTGTTGTGTTGATTAAGCAGGAAGCACCAAATAACCTTGCGGTTTTCAGAGTCAAGGTTCTTCCTGTCAACGTACGAGTTTTGTTGCAGTATTATTTAAAATCAAACTACAGTTAACGTTTTACTGTAGTTGATTTCAAAACAAAAAAACAAACTCTAAAAAACGAAAAAAAAACACATAAAAAAAAAAACAAAAAACTACGCATCAATAACACATCGCTTAAGTTCTAATTGATTTTCTTGAAAAAGCTTTTTCGAATTCCATTTGAAGGAGATTGATAATGACATGGAAATAAACTAAGGTTCTTAGCACCTCAATCATCTGCAAATACCACCAGTTTGGGTTTTGTTTTTGTAATATTAAACTTATTTCAAAACAAAAAATTAATTTTTATGCTCAATATTTGTTTATTAGTATCAACCTTCACTTCAGAGGTGGAGTCGAGGACACAAGGCTCGAGGCCAAGGACACAAAAAAAATTCGAGGCCAAGGCCAAGGACAGCCTTTCCGAGGACAGACACTCTCGAGGCCAAGGACAGGAATGCTCGAGGCCAAGGCCAAGGACCAAGGACACAAAGCGCAAGTGCTCTCCAAAAAAAAAAAAAAAAAGGTCTTCACAAAAATTTTTTTTCAAGCGATCTCCACTAAAATACGTTTTCCAAAAACTTTTTCAAGCGCTCCACAAAATTTTAACATTCCAAAAAATCGTGCTGTCCTCGAGCCGAGGACAGGCCAATTTTCGAGGACTTGAGGCCTCGAAGCCAAGGCCAAGGACTTGACCTTCGAGGCCAAGGCCAAGGACTTCAAAATGTGTCCTCGAGGACTCCATCTCTGCTTCACTTTGCTGCAATTCTTTCCCTACAGCTACGTATATCTTGCGCTATCGTATTGTCATTTTTCACTCTCGGCCTACGAGTATTTCAATCTGTGAAATTGAATAGCTATATTGTAACAATAGCCTATATTGTTGTACAGGTTCTATTGTGAATCATCTGCAGCCAAACTTACAGTATCTGAGCAACATTTGTTTGAGTTGATTCAATAAAATTAGTACTGGGTCTACCGCGAATTTATGCGGGGAAATACGGTGATATTGTTTTCGATGTAAACGCAAAAAAAACAACAAAAAAAAACGAAAGACAAAATGCTTGCTCTCAAATTGACACGCGAATTTTGGCGAGTGATTTGGTCTTTAAGCTTTAAATTTAAATTTTGTCTTTAAAACATGGAGAAAATTCAAAATATTTGTAAGTTGGTTTTCAAAATTCAAGCAAGGGCCGCTATATTTCAAAATATGGACTTAGTACCAGGTTTGCGAGAAGGGAGTACATTGTACCCGGGTCTTGGGGGGCCCGGTAGGTATAAGTTAACGTGCCCCAAGTAGTTGCTTCGACACCGAAGTAGTTGTAGTTCTGTCTACATGAGGCAAAACTTACCGGATTTCTGGTGAAGATCTTTTTTTATTTTTTGTTCTTTGCCCAAATTTTGACTTAAACCTGGCCGGATTTCCGGTAAAGATTTTTTTGTTCTTCATTTAATCTCCGGCCCTGGCCTTGGTAAAGGGGCATCATATCAGTCTTCGTACCCCATGACAAGATTTCTTTCTGAGACCCTGCTTAGTACTGCAGCCTGCTAACTTAAACAATGCAGATTACAGTTGTGGAAATTCGTTGTTGAAGAAAAACAAAGAATTTAAAAAACTCAAAAAAATTGCTTGTTATTTTTACCGCTGACGTTAGTTTTATGAACAAACTTTTCAGTGATGATATTTTCCCCTTATCGATTGGTGCCGGGGATTTCCCGAATTATTTTCTACAAGTTGCAACTTCAAACCAGTTCCTCATCGACCATTGCCATGTTACGAGCTTAATCTAACTTATATTGGGACTGGTCGTGGGTGTCCGAATCACTGAAGCAAGTTCAGCCAGCAGACAAGGTGATAGTTAGCATCACAAAATTTCTCTTTAAGCCAGAAAACTTAAGTTTTTTTGATAAAGATTGGATGAAGCTAAAAAACAGAAATATTGAAAAAAAAGCCTTTATACCATAGCTAACTCGCTCAAGTGAACGAAAAACTAAGGTAAGTGTCAGTGTTATGGTCGAAATTAAACTTCAAAGCTAAAAATATTGTATGAACAATAAGCATAAGGCAGTGGCTATAGCCACATGCAATTTTTGCATTGCACGCAAAATAACCCAACCCAGTGCCAAAATAGCCCGAACCCTAAACCTTACCTTAACTCTAACCCAAACCCTAAGAGGGAAAATGCTACCTTGCCTCTAGAGGCAAAATAGACCATTCCTAAAGACAATTATTGATCATCGATCAAGCATGTTCATTTTTTTTCGCTTTTCTTTTTCTTTTTTTAATTAATAATGCGTAACTTAACCAAACTAAAATAATTTGTGTATTTTTATTCAATCTACTCGTTGGTTGAATTTCGTGGTGTTGTAGGAAAAATAACCAACAAATAGATTGTAGTTTTGGTGTTGTAGGAGAAATAAGCTGAGATTGAATATTTGAATGATATGGTGTTAAATGTAACAGTATTATTTACAAAAAACGTTCAATCTTAACTATTAAAATTTTGTACGTACGTACAAACAAACTTTAACAAGTTTGTACGTATACTCTTATTCGCTCTTTCATTACCCATTTTTATACTAAGTTTTTTTAGCAGTGATTGATTTTTTATCGATACATAAGAACAACATACAGAAAAGAGAACAACTATATCTGATTCTCATTAGGTTACACTGAGTTTGTTATAGATTGTTGTGTCAGCCACATGAAATACCATACCGAATTTTTCTATTATTCAAGCGTTTAGTCAATTGCGCAACCACTCAGATACTACGTGAAGTGAAACAGCAGCAACACTGCTATGAGTCTAATTAGTCATGCATCAGTGAAAATTCATTCAACTGTGTTTTATCGTACACTCTGCCTAACTGCAAGGCTTGAGATCGTGAGCGTACGAGCGTAAGGGCTATCCTTGTTTATTTTTAATAAAATCTTGGTACGCCTGGATGCCGTCTTTCCGGCGAACGAAATATTCGTATAGAAATAGAATAAACAAAGGATAAGCACTTACGCTTACGACTTTACGTCCATTGAAGATCGGAATTTAAGTTTTTGACCAAGCGGCAAAATCTTCTTTTAGTTGGATGAAATTGTAAATGAACTGTGGTGAGCAACTTACTGTATAAAACAATAAAAGCAATGACACTTCATCACAAAAATTACTTCAAAAAAGTAATGAAATTACCGTAGTCGTTACTTCTCAGAAAAAGTAAAAAACAAGTAATTTGTCGTTACAATTTAGATTTTGCTTCGATTGCGCGCTGCGTGTAGTACAGGCTTTATTTAGTATCTGTCTGTTTGTTTTCAGAGATGGGAAGCCTCAAAGCGGGCGTAGTTGGATTCCTTGTTAACGTTTTAATTGGTTTTTGGACTCCAGAGATTTACGCTTTTGCTGTTTGTAACATCTGGGCTACTGTCCAGGCCGCAGCTCGTCATTCTTTACTGGAGAGATTCAATAATCCCGCAAAAATTTTGATCGCTTTCCAAGTATCATGTGCTCTTTTTCTCTATTTTATTTACATCACACTTGACTTCGTATTTACTTTCATAGGAAGTTATTTAAGTTTTATTGGTATTCCCATTAGTTATTTTGTAATAAGATATAGAATAATCAAGTTATATAGCTCCAGACATTTTCGATTGGCTGAACTGTTTTGGTACGAAGTGTATTTTCATACTTGTATGTGGCTTTTTGGCAGTTATTATTTTGCACTTGTAGACTCGTTAGTGATGTTAGGCCCGCTGTACGCCAATGTTTATTTTGTATTGAATGAAAATCATTTAACTGTTCTCTTTAACTGTCTTTGTGCTATTACCCCGGTGATGGCGTTGTTATATTATGTTTGCAGATTTGTTCTTGTCACTGTTGGCGCGGTTGGTACATATTTGTTCAGTTCAGAAATAATTTCTAGCGTTAGATCCGTCTTTTTTTCGTATTTAACTTTCAAGTAACAAATATGCGAACAAGCTTCTTGTAAATCCAGAATCTTGATTCGCCTCAAAATCTTTATCATCAATTTTTGAGATCAGGGATTTTGTGATTTAGACGCCTCTAAGTTATATCCGGCCTACTCAGAACTTAATTTGTAAAATTTTGCATGGGGGGACGCTTTTGCAGCCTTGACCAACTTTACAAAAAATTAAGAGGAAATGATACATTTCCGTCGCCGAAATTGAATGAAGACCAAAAACAAGAAAAAAGTCTTCGCCGGAAATTGAAGTCGCTTTTCCCCGAAATCTAGTGAAGACCAAAAAAAAAAGTCTTCGCCGCAACTTGCGACCATTTTCGGTAGGAAATTTGTAGGATCTTTTAGTCCTGGCTGGCTAATTTTTTCCCTGGTCATCCAGCGCTCAACTTTCGATGGGCAGACGCCTAAATCTCGATGGGAGGACGCTAAATCTCGAAGGGGGGACGCGTCCCCCGTACAATTTAAGTACTGAGTCTACTCTTGGAGAAAAGTCAGGGGCGCACGGGCGTAGCTTTGTTTGCTTTTATCAAAATTCGGCACGCTCAGCGTGTCGACTTCCAAGCAAACAAGTTGCTTGGGATTAAAAAGACTCTTTTAGGGTCTCATCGTGACCCAATTTTCCGTTAAATGTTGGCTGGGGGTTGTTGGTATCTGCCCTTTCAACCATGAGTAGGCTAATGTAATGAACAATGCTAATGAGGGTTTGATAAAACAGCATAATGAATGTATCTCTATATCAGTATAGGCCCATTATGTCTTTTTAGTGTGGTACTTCTATTTTAAACAGTTGATCGATTGTTTTTTTTTCTTTTCATCATTATCGCTATTTGTATAGGCCCATCAGGGCTGGAGTCGAGTACTACAACTTCGAGTGCGAGTACGAGTACATGGCCATCGAAAAGGCACGAGTACGAGTACTTGAGGTTTGAGTACGAGTCCCAGTACTTGAGGTTCGAGTACGAGTACCAAAATTTTTTAAATCTAAAAAAAGGCAATTTAACTTTTTCTAATAGAAGTTATTTTTTGTATGCCAATGATTTTTGCTTAAATAGCAACACTGAAAAAATAAACTGAAGAACTAATTAAATAGAACAGAAATTTATTTACAGCTGCATAGCTATTTCTTTGTGTAAAAGTTTTATTTTTTGTCCTAAAGGGCTTATAAGCCACTAAACTTAAAAAATATTTAATTTTTAATTTTCTTTTATAAATATGCAAATTAAGGGGGCGTACAATTGCACGGCTTGTGACTGACTTAGTTGTACAATTGTACGGTTTGTGACTCAACTGGTCAAAACGTACGGTACACTCTGTATGTTTTGGTATTCATTGCTGCCGTTTGGGGTAGGCTCGGCCCACCAAGTTTTTTTAATAAAAACTTTTTTGATAGAAACTTCTTTCGGTTTTCTCTTTTTATGTACAGTAGAGTCGATTCGAAATTAAATTATCACACATGTATTAAATTTGTTATTTGTTTGCTATTGTTTTTTTTTTTTTATTTTATTTATTTTTTTATCTCCTAGGTTATTTCTAAACCTAGATGATTTCCAATAAAATTCAAATTTAATATCCAATCAGCGACACTATAACTTGAAATCCTTGTTTGATATGTTTCTGTAGTGTTTGGAGCGCAAGTAGCTGAAAAATTGCAGTTGTTTTGCCCCAAAATAAATCTATCCTATTAACATTAGGTTTTGCTGCTTAAACTACATTGAGACACGAAACGTTCATGATTTTGATCAAAAGATTCTGTAGGTTAATCTATAACAAAATTGGAAACAAAAATATTCCCTACATAATTTCAAAGAATAACTAATTCAAAATGCAAGCCTAATTGTTTATTAACTTATTTGGTTTTGACGTGTTTTCAAGCTTATTTTGCTTGCTTTCAGTTGCCGCAAGCATGTTTGCAGCGATCTTGTTCGACAGTTGAGAGTCGTTTGAACGCTCTACGCTTGAAGCCAAAACTGCTGTCACGTGATGGTGCTACTGTTATCAGTACAATTGTACTACTAACAGTAGCGTAGCCACGGGGGGGCTATAGCCCCCCCCATTTGGCAAGTCGACCAAAATGCAGAATCGGAAAAACACCACGTTTTTACCACTTTTGAGACTAATTTATGCACTGGAGTGAACTAAATAGTTGTTTAAAACATCTTTTGAAACATATGTTCAGGGGGGAGGGGGGCTAATTTGTCAAAAATAAAACCAACAAATAAATGAAAACTTTGAAAAATGGTAAAAAATAAGCAATCAAATTTGATCGCTAATGTAAAAATGCTAAACTGCAAAACATTGGTGTCATCAACAAATATACTATAAACTATGGAATAGGGGGTGGGGGGGGCTATTCCGTATTGTTAATTACCAATTTTTCTAAAATTTCTTTTCATTAGTCCTCCCCCAATTATTTTTCTCTATAAACTGTATACAAAATAGATTACTCCGTGTGAGTTTTATTGAACTTTTGGATTTTATAATTTACCAGCATCTAAACAAGAGAACTAACATTTTACCATTAGCCACCTCCCAAATAGCCCATTTAAGCCACCAGTTTAATCTTGTTTGCACAGCCAATTTCTAATCCACGTTTTAAAAGCATTATTTTTTAATCAAAATAGCCCTAAAATGAAGTTATTTTTGCAAAAAAATGCAAAATTTTTGAGCGCTGGGGGCTCCGGCGGCTGGGGGCTTCGCCCCCAGACCTCCATTGGCCTCCGGCGGCAGGGGGCTTCGCCCCCAGACCTCCATTGGCCTCCGGCGGCAGGGGGCTCCGCCTCCAGACTCCCCAAACAGCCCCCCAATTGCAAATTTCTGGCTACACGCCTGACTGCTAATGACTCAAATGCTCAACTATTACACTATTACAGCTGGACAAAAAACAACGCCAAAAAAGAAATTGTACAATTGTACGTGTGGTAACCGAAAGGGTTAACTCGGACCCATCAAAAATATGCTTGTTGCATTTAAGGAGAGTTAAAATTTGCACTCTTAAAGGAGACGTGCTTGACCTGTGAGGGCGTACTATTATTCCACCTTGGCTGAATACGCGTTCCACAGGAGCGCTTGTGGCTAGCACGCACTTCAGGTTTTGCTAACAGTCCAAGAGCGGAATATTTTGCAGAACTTTGTCGCCAATAAGGAACAGCGTCAAGAACATGCAAAGTTTTCACACGTGTCATACCAATTTAGCACAAAAAGAAATCTTTAATCAAATAGCTTTTAATGAGATAACTGCAAACAATCAGTCAATCATATTAGATCTAGATGCAAATAACTTTAAGCGTTTAAATGGCTACAATTAACAGAAAAGTATTTCATCTAACAAAAGGTCTTTATTATTATCTATAATAATTTATTTTATTGTATAAAAGGTCTTTATAGCAAGAAACAATATAAATGCTGCGAGAGTGACAACAACGCTAATCAATCGCAGAAAGAAATGTCACGATTTTTCCGCGTGATTTAACATAAAGCGTAAGAGGTAGCAATTAATTGTTAAAGATAACAAATTTTGATTGTTCCAAAACAAATTTTTGGGGAGTCAATAGCCAACTTTTTTTATAAAACACTTAAAAAAAAACACAGCAAAAGACGATTTATATCTCTTGTTGCTACGTGCTACCTTTCATTACAACAATGTACTCGACCAATTTTTTTGAGAATACGGAGTACTTAGGCCAGGGGTCGGCAACCTTTTGAACTAGTGGACCACATTCAGTCCGAACAAGGTTCCAGTGGGCCGCCACCATTCTAACGGACCAAAAAAGAAAAGTCTTCGCCAGAAATTCAGGCCTTTCTTCGGACGAATCAGTGGCGAAGACCACAAAAACAGGTTTTCGCCACGGGATGAGAATCATTTCGGCGGTTTATTGCTTTATCCTTGAAAAATCTTTGAACAAAAGAAAAAAAGTCGCGGGCCGGATGACAATAATAGGGTCACGGGCCGGGTAAAATGCCTTGGCGGATCGCATCCGGCCCTCGGGCCCTAGGTTGCCGACCCCTGACTTATTAGGCACTCGAGTACGAGTACTAGCAGTGTACTAAAGGTTTCGAGTGCACCAAAATTGCTACTCGAGTTGTGCTCGAATACAAGTACTCCAGCCCTGCCCATTATGGCTCCTAAGCTTGGTGCTTTAGTTTTATAGTTGATTAATTCTATTTGTTGTTATTTTACTGCACCAGTATCGTTTTAATGTAGGATTACCATAATATTGCCGGCAATGCGTTCTCGTGTTTGTTTCATGCTATTCTATTTTTTCCTTTGTTTTTTTTTTTTTCTTTATTTGTTGCGTTATATTATAAATTTTATTTCGCAGGTAATTCAATAGTAGTTTTTGACTTGAGCTATAATAAATAGACGTTACCAGTTCGATGTATCAATTACGTCACAATTAAGCTAAATCTGCCTCAGATCGTTCAAAAAAAAACAACAAAAAACTACGACACGGATAAGATTCGAACCCGCCACCGAAATAACCAGACATAGAATTGAATTTGTATCTATGTGGGTCACGACAGCGCTCTGATTTAGCGCGGTAGCGCAAGATAGGGACAAATCTCAGTTTGCGTCAAAATCGATTCAAAGCAGGGCCGTATCCAGACGCGTTTTTAGGCGGAGCTCTACATATTTCGTCCACATTTAAGGCAAAAATTTAAAAAGCCGTGGAAAATTTCGCAATATTTTTTTACCGATTCCGGAAAGGAAAAACCTTTTTTTCGAGGCCAATGTCGCAAATCCAGGATGAAGCGAGAATTTTGGCTGCAAATTTTATCCGTCTAAAAATTTTTATGTGGAAAGAACCTCATTGGTAAAAACTAATCAGTCGCTCAAGGTTTCTAGTGTTAAAATTTGGAATAGTTTACCAAGACAGTGTCTTGGTAAAGACACTGCCTTGTCTTGAACACACATTAGAGATAAGTTTTTAAAGTAGCGTCAGCTCCAACGAAGCCACAAGTGGAAGTGCAATTGAAGACATGGATTAATATGCCAACCTGGAGAGTAGCTTAATTGGTTGTTTAACCGAGCTGGTCGACCACATTGGGACGCGTCCTTTTGACACATACGTTACAATGGCGAGTACACCAGGACGTTGGAGCGGTGGACGCTCTCCCTTGAGCTGGTTGGAGACGTGGATATGCTGTCTCCAACGTAAAGAGAGGGTGGTGAGGTCAGCTCCAATGTAGCCACAAGAGGAAGTGCAATTGATATCATGAATTAATAACTCAACCTGGAGAATTACTGGATAATTTGTTCAACCGAGCCAGTCGACCGCATCAGGACCAGGGTTGGAACAATTACTTTTTTTGCTTTAATTACAATTACAACCTAAAATCTTAATTTACAATTACTATTATTCAAGTTCAAGTAATTGTAATTCAATTACAATTACAATGAAAACATTCTCAAAACATTGCGACCAATGCACTTACACATGAAGCCTCGAGTTTTGCTTATGTCAACACTATGGATTTGTTTTGTATTTTTATACCAAACCTATTAAAGCCCCATTTTTCTCTGTCCTTGTTCTACCATCAATCTTTGTTTAAGTTAAATTTTGTGGAATACATAATTTCGTTTGTAAGCAATTGTCATGTATGTTATTGAATTCATATCGCTTCCAGCAACATTATGGTTTTAGTTAAACCATGGTATCATACCGCATTTATTTATGCAAAAGAAAATAAGGTTTAGCACAATTAAAAAATGTAAAAAAGTTGAAACTGTGTACGTTGCAATTTCAAGTTACAGCTACTATTTAACACAATTTTAAGTTTTACCACTAATATCACATAATTAGCATGATCATGCAAAATAGAACTATTAGTGTCGCGTTGACATAGACACAAGGGCAAGCAAACAAAAAAGCACACAAAATCGTAATATCACAAACAACATTGAAGTTACAATCATAGGCGTAGCCAGTAAGGGGACCCAGGGGGCCAGGTCCCCCCAATCGCCATACCACCAAAGATACAAATGTGACAAAAAAGTCTTGTGTCTTAATTTTCAGTTTCTTTCAGCTTCTTCGCGTACAACACTAATTACCAATAATATTGACGACCAGGAGGCCCGGGCCACATCAACTCCATTTGGTCAACCAATTGAAAAGCATAACCCGGGTGAAATTATTGAGTGGTTTTATCCTGAAAGTTGCTACCTCGGGTCCTCATTTACCTTTTTGATGAACGTAATGCAATAACCAGGGCCGGATTTACCATATGGCAAAGTGCCGGGGCATCGCGCTCAGATAGAACTTTTTTTGGTCTTCACCTATATTTAGCAGAAAGACGTTGCAAAAATCCACAAGGGCCCCATGCAATGTAAATACGGCGCGGGAATAACATATTTAGTAAGCGTGACCATCTAATGTACCATTTTTCAATAACAATTCATCTTTATCTCGCCAGTTTCAATGCACAAAATACTATTAAAAAAATTAGCTAGGAGAAATCCTCACTGAACAAAATGTTAAATTTGAATTGGGGATCCCGGGCCTTCTGGCCGTACATGCAATCCAACAACTGGTTAATTTCATGACAAAACAAAAATCTTTGAGGAAAATCTTTGACTGGATTATTATTTATTAATGAAATATTGCAGGAGGCGATGTTCCCTACTTCCCCCTATCTGGGCTAAATAAATCACTTACAATTAAAATTTAAGCCCAACATGCAAGATTTTAAACATGTTTTGGACTTAAATTGCAAGTAAAAGGAGGATTGAACAATTTAATTTTTTTCGATTGGCTTTAAAATGTTAAAAATCTAGTTGTTTCAAATAGCTCTAAACGCTTGCGATATGTGATCCTATAGCATTGAAATAGCCTTTTATTTCAAAAAATTACAGTTTGCCCAGCGGCTGAGGGGCCTCGTTCCCAGACTCCTTAAGTTTCTAGCGGCTGGGGGCTAGTGCCGTCGCCAGAGCAAATAAAGTGAGAGGGCACTAGCCAAAAGTGGGAGAGCACCAAAATTTGCATATAAAAACTGATCTTCAGATCTTGTACGGCTGCAAATTTGTGCAATTTTAAAACAAAGCCGGCAGCGTTTCTTAGCTCGTTTCGTCTGCGGCCCATAGTCGCTTGAAAAATCTGTCTACAGCAGTAGATGCTTCCAGTCGTGCAACCAGATTTTGCTAAGAGGGGTGAACCAAAAGTTTGTTTTTCTTTGCGCAAAAACTGCCTGATTTAGCTCACGTGCTGGTCAAACTAATGCAACTCAAGCACGTCACAGACAGGACATAGAAATAGACAAATATTTAGTGACTGTGGACGGGGGCCTGGGGGCGAAGCCCCCAGCTGCTGGGTAATTTTTGCAATTTGCAACAAAAAATAGCAATTTTACCGCCATTTAAATCACAGTTCGCACTTTTTGGAGCCATATCAATAACTAAATTGCTAAAATTCAGAATACAATTCAAAGACTTAAATTGTTTAGCACCTTCACCCCCCTTATTTCAGGTCAAGTCAAAAATACGTTTGAACGCTCGTACTTTTAGGTTAAATTTTCTAAGTGACTTGGCTAAAGAGGCTTAAGCCTATTCACTAGGGAAGGTCGATTTTCGCTACAGAAAAACGTTATTTTGCAGTAGTTGCGTATTAGCCTTAAGACACTTTCTACGAAATTTGAGCTCTCCAAGTCAAGAAACGGCTTGCGGAAATGGTTTTTAATTTTTTTGCCCAAATTTGCTTTTTCATTACATTGCGCTAGATGGCGCACCATAATCCATTTACAAAATACATGATATTTTGCAAAAATATACTTGAAAAAAGTTCTTATCATTTTGCTTGAACTTAAAATTAACGAGCCTTAAGTGCAAATGGTACAAAATTACAAAAATAAATACAATGGCAGAATCGCCAAGTCACAGTAATTGTTTACAATATTATGATGAAGACCTATATAAAATTACATCCAAAACTCTCGAAAGTTTAGTAGTTTATTTGGGAGTAAAATATTAACCGATTTCATATGCTCCATTTTACGACTATCGCCAACGACTAAATTCCACATCAAAGCAGTTTGTAGTCCTTGTAGCCGACTAATAAAATGATAAAACAGAATTTGGTTGCAATCAATTAATCTTGCTTACGTGATCAATAAATCATTTCTCTTGTACAAAGTTTTATCGTTTCGGGCTAATAAGAGTCTACAAAATCTCCTGTGATCCAAGCTTAATCGAAGTTAGTTTTAGCAATAAAAGCAAAAGGAAGAAATATCTGTGCCGAAAGCAAAAACACGACCGCTTACGATACAAAAAAAGTGACGCGAAATATGGTGGAGGACCCAGTGAGTTATCCAAAACGGAGCCAAGCACCCACAGGCAGTTAATCCGTTACTATA
Source organism: Trididemnum nubilum (assembly GCA_963965965.1). Classification (NCBI taxonomy): domain Eukaryota; kingdom Metazoa; phylum Chordata; class Ascidiacea; order Aplousobranchia; family Didemnidae; genus Trididemnum; species Trididemnum nubilum. Next base: position 39,251,791 of record OZ014476.1, read on the forward strand.
ACCATTTAAAAAATACTGATCCTCAAAGCTCTATTTCTCAATATTGCCAGCAGCTAAAAGAAGATTTGATGGGTATTTGGCAGTGAGTGAACCCGTGATTACCTTTAATATCTACATTGTCAATCGAAAAAAAGATGAGATTTGCTGCAGTTGATAAAAGATATCAATCGAAAACACAATAAAGCTGCTGCAAAACGAAATCTTGCTTACAAATTAGACAGCCTTTTTTTGATATTGTCGGGTGCTCCTGTTCTTTGAAAGTGTTACCGTGTGGTGACAGAAGAATCAACTGTGATGTTGATAACTGCCAACAAGAGCACATCTTTTGCTCTTGCTCCCCAGCTCTTAAAGTTTCGATAGAAGATAGGGCATACTTAAGAGATCAACGTTTGAAAAAAGGCCCCAAAGGCTTGCTTCAAATGGCATCTGCCGACCGAGTTACTGTAAAACGAGCTTTACGTTCATCGGCAAGTTTTCCGCGGTCAACTGTTGATTCTTCCTCTTTTCCTTGCACCTCAATCCAGTCTTCCACAGACACTGATAGTCATAGGTGGGCACAAGTCCGTTAATCGTTAATCCGTTAATAACGAAGCTAACTTTTTCTTGAACTCATTAATCCGTTAAAAAGTTTTTTCACGTTAACGGACTAAATTAACTTCCGTTAAGTGCTGTTAACGGACTAAAGTAACTTCCGTTAAGTTCAGTTAACTTCCGCTAAGGATTTATCGTTAATATCTTGCACCATTCATTCATCGTACCGGTAAAAACCAGTTTGCACTGGTAGCATTTGTTTCGTATTAGCACGAGTTTTATAGAAGAAAGCGAAGAAAGGAGCTCTTTTTTGTAACAAATAATAAGCTGCAGCCTCATCGGTCTATTAATTATCGCAGTTCGCAATTTCCAAAGATTTTCGGATCGCAGCTTCATTAGTGCATTTGAAGTTATTTTTATCTTGAAATTTTACTAAACTATAAAATGCATCTTCCAAAACACAAAAAGACCACCATAGCAGTAAATATTTGCTTACAATCTGCTCAGAGTGTCAATACGTGTTCTTGAAGCGAGTGAACAAAAAGAAATGTAAACTACGCGCAAAATGTTAACGAATTAACGGACTTTATTAACAGAGGTGGAGTCGAGAACACAAGGCTCGAGGCCAAGGCCAAGGACACAAAAAAAATCCGAGGTCAAGGCCAAGGACAGCCTTTCCGAGGACAGACACTCTCGAGGCCAAGGACAGGAATGCTCGAGGCCAAGGCCAAGCACCAAGGACACAAGCGCAAGTGCTCTCCAAAAAAAAAAAAAAAGGTCTTCACAAAAATTTTTTAGGCGATCTCCAAAAAAAAAGGTCTTCAAAAAATTTTTCAAGCAATCTCCACAAAAAAACGTTTTCCAAAAAATTTTTCAAGCGCTTCACAAAATTTTAACAATTCAAAAAATACTGCTGTCCTCGAGCCGAGGACAGGCCAATTTTCGAGGACTTGAGGCCTCGAGGCCAAGGCCAAGGACTTGACCTTCGAGGCCAAGGCCAATGACTTCAAAATGTGTCCTCGAGGACGTCCTCGAGGCCAAGGACGTCCTCGAGGACTCCACCTCTGTTTATTAACTTCCGTTAATTAAAGCTGAAAATAACGGATTAGCGTTAACGGAGGTGAGAAGTTTGTTAACGGACTAGTGGTTAACGAAGCTAACGTTTTGCATTAACTTGCCCACCTATGCTGACAGTGCTTCAGTACTCATTCAAAAGTAAATTTTAATAAGCAGTATGTAGCGATAACAGCTAGTGATACAACGATAACGCAATCGCATTAAAAATTTGTGAATCTAAACTCTGCTTGAAGGGATAACTTTTTATTGCCGGACAATCAACAACATTCGAAACACGGTGTAGACGTAAGAATGTTATAGTTAAATGTCATAACCGCTGCATTTATTTCTACTCCATATTTGGTGTCGAATTAAAATCAACAATAAACCTAATTATTACATTATGCTTATTGTTATTGCTTGTACTGTATAATTGTGCACTAATTATTATGGTTAGTACTGTAACTAGCCATGCACTAATTAGTGTTAACCTTACATTAACTTAATTATAATTATGCTTAATAACTTATTTGTTTTGGAAAGATACATGGCTACCAACCACATCAGTAGCTTCGAACCCTTACAACATCATAAAACTTAACAGATTTGCAATGGAGTTAATTCGAGGTTACCTGTATTCTTCTCTTGGAGCAGCTTTCGGAAATGCTTTGTTATTTGACATCAAACCTTTGTTTCAACCTCATGTTGATATAAACGAGATTTTAATAGGCAAGTCAAAAATAGACAGAGCAAAATCTAAAGTTAAAGTAATTAGTGAAGTACGGCAACTAGAAGGGAAAACTCAGGCAATCTGTGTCGATGTTGAATGTTGATAGCAAGATAGATGAGAAAACTTTGGATCACTTTAACTGAGCATTTACGGATTTGATAACCGCCACAAATCTATTATGGCCAAAATCACTAGCCGAAAAATGCGTCCTATGTTTGCATTCAAAAGCTCCTACTCCCAAACTTACGATTCAATTCTGTAACTGAACTGAAACGATAACTTTCTTGTAAGTTTGCAATTCGTTGTTATTGAAAAGCTGTTCAAGTGTTTGTTCAACGTCTTAAGCAAGTTTAGGCTTTGCTATAAGCCGTTATGCAAGTTTTTTATGACGTCATTGCGAGTAAAAGAAAGTACGCTTGGTTGCTATTTCGTGTGATACTACTATTTCTTGTCTTACGGTTTATTTTAAATAGGTAAAATGGTATTCCAATAGCTGTGCTCGAAAGCGCCATCTAGCGGTTTTGCAAAAAAATCACATTTGTACGAAAAAAATTAAACTAAGCAAGTTTTTGTGGTTTGGGCCACCCCTATAAATTTCTGATGACGCAAATGCATGTAATTTGTGGTTTGGGCCACCCCCAGTCAAAAATCCAGGCTACACACCTATGGTTACAAATGGTTATAGTTACCATCAGCCTGCAATCACATCTGACGTCATAGGCCAGTTCTGTGTTAGGCTATTTTGAGTTAGTGCTGATTATGATTAGAGTAGGTGGTATGAATATGATTAACTGTATCTAGAAAACTAACTCTAATTATCCCTTAACCTACTTTCGTGTTCGGTTTGTGACGTCAGATGTAATTGCAATGCAACCGGTAGAAAACTCGATATCGATGTGCTACCGGAAAATAATTGATATTATTCAAACACATTTTGTTATTATCTATCTTAGTATTAGCGATAGCCGTGACTTTATCTTGACCGGTGTTGGACCATGTGTATATATTCTCAATGCTGCTAGTATGATTAGTCTAATCTTGCGGAAGAATTGACTCCGCGGATATTTTCGTTGCTAGTCCATTCCTTTTGTTGTGCTGATTTATGCTGCGTCATTGCCCGTAGCAAGCTTCGTGAAATATTTGTTCTTATGATTTGTGAGGTTCTGAAGCTAGCAGCTGTACTATCGCAGGATCGAGCACATGTCTGTGTATTAGTGGAATGTTTTCTAAGTCTTTGGAGCTCGTACGTTAAGTATGGTGTGAATGCAGCTGTTATTTGTTAAACCAGTACTGTTTAGTTAGCCTATGTGTCTACCGCATACTGTTACCAGTCAGAGTAGGCCTATATTTTACTTGCTATGGAAGTCGATATTTTTCTCAGTACTGACTGATTTGCTTATTTGGCGATATGATAATTATAGTTGTTAGACCTATGGCTAAATTTCTGATTCTATATGTGCTTATGTAGACCGCAATCCAGTAGATTGCAACACCAGAACCTGCAGTAGTCTGCCATTACTTGGATTATAGCTAGGTAGGTCATTTTTTTGGTAGTATTTAAAATAGTTAGTTAGGAATTGTGTTTCTGAATTTGTGGTTGGAATATTTGCTAAATTTGGATACTGTTACAAGTAATACACTCAAGTTCTGGTTACTCTGTGTTCTATGCTGAACAGGAGGAAGTTAGCAACTGTGGATTCGATAATCAAGTAATCACGGTCATTGAAACTATTCAAGTAGGATCGCCTACGCACTCTGTTGCTCTGCACGAGTGTGCGTAACTTACACTTAGTGTAATTTTAAAGTAATTGTAATTGAAAATAAGCAGAAAAATTTTCAATTACAATTACAGCAAAATCGTGTAATTAATTCCATGAAATAAGTGGAAGCAAAAACGTAATAACTCAACAGATCATGCCGCTCATAGCCTGCGCAGTGGAGCTGGTTAACCGCAATCGGAGCGCGCTCCCTTTGACCCGCCACGAAACGGTCGGGCAAATTGCTATAGGCCTGATTGTAAAGCCGCATTTACATGGGCGACTTTTTTGCAACGCGATTCGGAGATTTTTACGCGTAAAAATCTCTCTCGCAGAGTGGTTACTCACATGAGGCGAGACTCGCTTGCCGCGATCGCGTTTGACCAGAATCGCCGCCGTGTAAGTAACACCTACGATTTGGGATGCCGATTATATTTTGCACGACTCGATGCAAAAATCATTCTCGCTCGTAATCACTTAAACGAGGTCGATTTCAACGTCTCGAGAGTCCCAGGGCAAAGTTGCGCTCATGTAAACAGCAAATCGTATGAAATTTACGAGTCGCCCAGGCTGGGGCATATTTGGGGGAGCCATTGGGCCATGGCCCCCCCTTTGGGTCGCCAGGATTGCAAAATTGCATAGAAAAGTGAGCAAAATTGAGGCATGGCCCCCCCTGTGCAAGTCGGGCATCAGGCTTTGGGCTCAAAATCACCAGATTTTGGGCGAAAAATGGGACGAAATTTGAGAGAAGACCTTTTTTTTTTGCTCTTCACCTGTTTTGGGCGAAAAATGGGACGAAATCTGAGTGTGACAATTTCAAATTCTGATCTATGTTCCTCTCAAATTTTCTGAAGTCTCTGGCCCCCCCCCCCCCCCTTTTCAAAATCCTGCGTACGCTACTGCGCCCAGGCATAGCGCAATGCACAAATGCTTTGCAAGTCGCTGGCTGCGATTATCCTAAATTTACTTCATAGAATATTGTGTTCGTAGTACAAAACAATCCTTAGTGCTGTTACCGTATTAATTGTGATTTCGATACTAAATTTACTACATATTAGTTTGAAACGCAGAAGAAAAAATTTTCTTGTTGATGCTGGCACTGGTCTACTGCAGATACGGCAGTCATGAGCTGATAACTGTGAAGCCAATCAAGCAGAACCTTAACCCTTTATAAAATGCATGATAAATTAACCACAGGTAACAGTAGCCTAATTGTATTCTGCTTTTGTAATATCATAATAATAATAATAGCAGCCGATCCAGTGCAGAAGCGCCACAGCAAAACACATACAAACCAGAAATTGTCCATCCAATTAGTGAAAACAAAATGAAGATACAAGGAACAGGTGTCAAGTGCAAGACGAAGCAGAGCATACAAGTAATGGAAGTATGTATTCCACAAAATGAGCAAAACCATCAGATTACCATAATTTGATTTAATTTGCAAATATCATCCATTCCTATTGTATGCAATGCCAGTAGATAAATTCAGATTTAAAGTTTTCCAATATAGATAATGCAAGTTTGGGAAGTGGCTATTTTGCCTCTAGAGGCAAAATAGTGTTTTTCCTCTGTTTAGGTTAGGGTTTGGGTTAGGGTTAGGACTAGGGTTGGGATTAGGGTTAGGATTAGGGTTAGGATTAGAGTTAGAGTTTGGGTTAGGGTTAGGGTTTGGGTTAGGATTAGGCTTAGGGCTAGTTTGGCACTTGCGGCAAAATAGCCATTAGGACTATTTTGCCTCCAAATGGCAAAATAACATGGGGCTATTTTGCCTCTAGAGGCAAAATAGCCACTGCCATACAATAAATGCAGATAACAGTAGCATGTAAAAGTAAAAATAAGATTAGATATAGCCTATTGATGGATAACGTACACTAGGTAGAAGAAACCAAGAAGCACCTAGCTATCATCCAATATATGCTGTAATGTCCAACCTTGTATCATTGGCAGGTAATCGTAGGTACGGTACACTTTTTTTATTAGAACCAGTAAATTTTGAGTTGAGGCTGGCTGTTTAATTTTTGGAAGTGTCTGGATCACTGGTCCGGTTTCGGACACCAAATCGCTGCTGCGCCGGCAGCTTGTTATACGGTATTGCTTTTTTCTCATTGCTTCGATTTAAATACGGCACTATACCACAGTAAATGCGAAGCCCAGATAGTGTAGTGGCAAGGGCGCATGCCTGTCAACCCGAGGGTTACGATATCGATTCGCGGTGGACACACTTGGCAGAAATACTAGCGCTAGAGAGCTATATTGCTACATAATTCTTTTTTTTCTCTTGAAACCTTACGATTAGAGTTAGGGTTTGAGCAGCGATGCCAGCTTGAGAGATAGTAAATTGAACAGCAAAATGAAAAGACCGGCACCACCGGTGCGGCAGCGATTAGATGTTGGAAACTGGGCCGGTGCAGCAGACACTGCCTAAATTTTTTGCCAATGTTGAGCCTCAGTTGCTTATAATCGGTTCTTAAATTTTGAAAGAATTGACGTCAATCATGGTGACCATGTTTGTTAATTTCTAATACTCTGTCTGCTTGAGTAAACGCCTTTTTTGCTGTTTTTGCATCATTGTAAAATTGCGGAAAGCAAAAAAGCGAGAATTAATTTTCGTTTTGAGCGGGATCCAAACAGTTTTTGTTGCTTGCGCGGTGCGTAATAACACCAGTGTCGTCGCATCTGGGGGGGCCAGGTGGGCTGTGCCCCCCCTAATGGCTGCTTGTGCCCCCCTCCACCCCCTTTTTGGTTTACTCAAACTGCTGTTTTAATGTTTTTAGAACATCACGCAACGACAAGACAACAGACAATGACGGAAAAATGAATTATTATGTTCAAAGATATGATAGTTCTCCTTTGACGTTTTCTCGATTCTTTGCAAAATTGTTTGCAACCAACTGCTGTGTCACAACAATTTGATGCAATATTCCGTCTTATTGGCACGCTTTTACGGATGTGTTGCGGAGGAAACATGTACCGTAAGCCTACAGGACATTAAATAATATGTGAAAACATTTTTTTTTCAAAGACCAACTGTTTTAATTTTTGGAACACACTGAAGAGTTTGAGGTCGCAGTCACTGGCGCAATCAGAGTGAAGGGGCTTTTAAGTCCCATTAGCCAAGTCACTTAGAATTAAGAAATTTAGGCCTGATATATTTTTCTTACATAAAAGTTAAAAAATAATTAACAAAATTAAATAATGATAAAATATTGAAACATTATCGATACCATTCCTGATAAAGTGACATTCATTTTGTCAACAGGTTGAATTAGGTGAGGAAGATCCAATTGAAATTTTAAAATGTTGGATAGAATATCATTGAATAAGATATCTAGGATTTGTATTAGTGAAAACATAAATAAATTTGAATACCCAGCCAATACGATACCAATACTTAATACAAAAATGAAAAACAAAAAGAACTATGCTAGAATATAGTATTTAAACGACAGTAATAGAAACTGTGGTAAGTTAACAAGAACCAAAGACCAAACGTCATCACCTTGAGGTAGAAAAAATATGACACATTAATAAGAGAGTATATAAATAACATAGCATGGAATACAATAAAGCTGAGAGTAATAGATTACATATTAATTACTTAAAACTAATACAGGAACTAATAGAAAAGATTACTAGAATTTTAGCACAAGAATACTGCTAAAACAAAAAAAGAAGAGGTGATAACAATATATATAAACATCCCAAAAATGATACATATCAGATGTTAACAACCTTATGACAAGTCATATCCCTAAGAAAGCTATGCAAAATGGTTCGCTGTATAGGGCTATTTTCTGGCTAGCTGCTTGACTCGATGACTGAGAGGTCCTTTCAGCTTCATGTTCTATTTAATTGTATTTATGTGTGTCCATGAAATTTTGTTTATTGTTTTGAATAGAGCGAAATAAAACAAGTACTACGAATAGTGCAGATGCAAACGCAAATGTGCAAATGTTGAAAAAAAAGCAACTAAAAACTAAGTCAAAATGCATAAAAAATTGAATGTGGACAAAATCATATTAACAGCACAATAGAAGAGACTTAAAAATGCCCATAAAATGCCAAGACATTGATTATAATTTAGTAAACAAAACTAAATGAATTGAAGCAAAAGATGAAATAAATCATGTAGACACCAACAAACCATACTCACCAATTAATCATGTATACACCATCAGCATCTCTTATTGACCCTTTTGCTGCCCTTGGACGTATGTTGTACGTCATCACTCTTTGACACTCGTTTCCCTAGGCATTTTTAACAAAATTAGTATGTGCTGGTTTCGGACAATAACAAACAAATTCAAACATTTGTTAGTTTTGGGATATTATGATATGGGCTAGCATGCCCAAACTGACTTGTGACGTCAATAATGATGTCATTATTTTAAGTTTTGCTAGTGTATCGATAATTTTCTTACATCACCATTTTAGTGTAAATTTTTTCAAAAAACTTTTTCAAAAACGCATTTTAGTGATGCTATGTGCATGTATTTTAGTTGCGTCTACGATGATGTCATCACTGACATCATCAGTTTTTTGTTTTACTTAGAAAAATGCTCAATTTTACAGTTTTTGGATATTTTTTATATTTGCTCTTTCTAAATCGTGCTGATTGAAATGGTATATGTTAGTGTTGTCAAACTCTGTTATTTTCAAAACTTTTTCAAAAACGCATTTTAGTGATGTTATGTGCATGCATTTTAGTTACGGAACCAATGACGTCATCACTGACATCATCAGTTTGTTTATTTTACCCAGAAATTGCTCATTTGTACAAAAGTTTTGAATAATTATTGTATTAGCTCTTTCTAAATCACGCCAGTTGAAATTGCATATGTTAGTGATATCAGTACTCAGCGATTTCTAGCTTACATCAGCATAAGGTTTCGTAAAAATGTCTTTTATTTGTAAAAAGCAGCATTGCCAATTTCATATGTTTTATTCCCAATACAATAGCTAGGTGTGGTATTTCTTATAGCATCCCATCAAAGGATATGCATAGGTTGTGGTGATGGTTAATATTTTTTCACTATATCAAGATCTTCACTAGGCTAGTGTCTATATCTCGCTATCACTGGTATCCATGGGCTGTAGTTTGCATTCTTCTTCACTATCTACCAGTATACCGAGATTTGATTCATCACTGTCAGAATCTAAGCATAGCTCATTCATGCTGTCACTGAGGGAATATGAGGGTTAATGCCTTGCTTTATTAGCAAGCGCTTGGCGACGTTTACAGGCTGTTTGTCAGTGGATTCACCTAAAAAATTGGCTAAGCTGCTGTGCTGTATGCAGGCCATGTGGTAGTACTGTATCGTGCACGTTGGCAACCATGCCGCAGCCTTTGTTGTCTTGCACTTTTCCAGCTTCAGGCAAACCAACATAAAATTTTTATGATTCCAAAAGTACCAATATTTCAAGCACAGCACTCACGGTATGCTACTGACAGCCAAATGCAATGCATGAACTAGCTCTGGTTTATTGTCGGGTAACCGAACGTACACAATCCTAGCCAATAACTGCATGTACATCGATATTATTCACTTTATTCACTATCTACAGTAGCCTATAAAGATTATCAAAAATGGTTTGTTCTTTACGAATCAATCTTGCAATACTTGCTATCACTGTGGTTTATTTCAGTTTATGACTCTACACACTGAATAAGGCAGTCATGGTTGATTGGCCACATAAGTCAGGTCAGTAACCTGCCGCCTGAATGCCAGAGGGAGGCATCAGCACAACTGTCAAAGAAAATAATTATTTTTTTCTCATTTCATTTTATACAATCAAGTACACCATGTGCATGTTAGAAGAGCATTCAGATGCTTTTAGCTTGCCTTTGGACATACAAGGAACATCCAATTTTCGAAAATCGCTCAGAAGCTCGGCATACAAGTCATCTTCAAACGAACGTATGCCATACGTCATAAGGCATATAAATGGCAAATCTCTTCCAAAGCTCTGGCAGTGAAAGGGTTAATATATTTTTGCTTACACAGTACAATGAAATGTACTGTTGTAAAAAGCTTAGTGCTTAAAATGTCAGATTGACCATAGTAAATTTCAAATAGACCTATTCAAAAATTATTTTTTTATGTATTTCAAAAGTTCTCAGCAAAAAAACCTACACAGACATATGTTAGTCCACTAAAGTGACTAATGATATCTGACTTAATATTTGTAACTATGTAGTACACTGATTACAGTTTACAAAGTATAATCATTACCATTAAGATTACAAACTTAAAATACAATTTCAGTGTAAGCTTCCAATTTTGAATTGCAGTGGACCTAAATGTACCCTGTAGTGTAGCAGTGCTATCATATGATGCAATTTATTCTGAACAAAAATGAAAAGAAGCTTGATTTCTGAATATTCTGGTGGAAACCTACATAGTTCAATTGAATCCAAAAAAGTTAAAGTGCGTAAAGGGAGTGGTAATGAAACATCGACAAGCATTGTCGGTGGGAAAAAGAATAATACAAAATCTTTGCGGTCACAAAATCTTGATGCTAATTCTCCATCTCGAAAAAAAGTTGAAAAGCCATCAAAAACTTCAGTTGAAACTCCATTTAACTGTAGTAAGAAGAAAACAATTACACCACTTAAACCAAAAAAGCGACAAAGAAGAAAAGTATGCATGTACCAGTATCTTAGCATAGCAATGTTTTTTGTCTGTAGTAGTAGCTTAAAATTTGAATATGCCTGTTTGTGTTAATTATGGTAGCCCTACTTTTTTATGTTGCTGGCTGCCAATGCTGAACTTGAAATCAATTTTTTTATGCTCGTAAATTTTACTCTACTGTATACTTTCTACTTTTTAGTAGCATTTTGGGCTTCTGATTCAAGGATATTTAAAATGTAAAGTGGTGTTGGGTTTAAATAGCGTCAGTTTATCATTTATTAGTATTTAAATAGCAACATTTTAACTACCATTGTAGAGGTTATTTCAATTTTTGTCATGCTTGAGTGGTTTGTAGAGCTTTATTACTTGGTGATATTGCATTTCTATTGCTATATGATGAAAGGTGACTGTTCTGTTAATTGTCTGAAGTTCTAAAAGTGATATTAACTACTCCTAATGTACAGTTTGCAATGTGTCTTGTCTGGAACCAAATTCTTGATATAATTTTGATTTAAAATTTTTTTAATATTAAATTTTTGCAGTCAAAAAATATGAAGATGGATGTTGACTTACCTGAAGCTGCAAGTAAGCTAAAAATCTAATGATGATGTGCGTTGGTTACTCAAAATTAGCTGCATTTCGTGCATTGTCAACTACAAAGTAACTGCCTGTGAACCGCATAGGTTTAATAAAATTTAAACTTTGTTATTTCTGTCTTTTGCTGAACTAATTTTGGTGTTCTGCCAGTGCCAGCCATGGATTTGGCGTTTGAGCAAAGATTTAATTGATTTAATTTAATATTCTTCAGCGTTTATATAGGATTTTATTGAGCCTGCTGGTGGCAACCTGAGCAAGATATAGCTTATAACATTTTATTAAGGGCAAACTAGAAAATAATGCATACTAGGTAATTTTTGCGTGAAATATTTTGTTAGGAAATGAAGCTCCTCAGCTTTATGTGGTGGTAGACACAAATGTTTTCCTTGATGGAAGTGAATTAAAAGCAATCGACTCACTAATAGAATGGTTTCCTCTGCCTGGGAAACCTTTCAGAAGAGCTATAGTTGTTGTGCCCTGGGTTGTTTTACAAGTAAGCTAATTTTTAAGTGAAGTAGTTATGAAAAAGGTATGTTTAATTTTAAAAATTCAAGGACTGTAGGCAAAGTACTGGATAAAAAACACATTCAAACACACTCAGTTAGGTAGCAACTCTGTGATTTTGTGTTACCATATTTATTTGAGTTTAACATGCAAAGTTTTGTACCAATTTGTAACCTAACATTATCGTTGCATATTGCATGTTATACTCATATAAATACAGGTAATCGCATTCGTCTACGACTTGCAGGTGTTGAACGATTATGCATGGATAGTTCCGTGCCTAATAGTCAAGATCCGTATTGTATTTATTGTGTAGCTGATGAATTTGAAAACCTTCATAACTGAAACAATGTTTTAATTTCTAAAAGCAACTTGGGCGTAATATTGTATTGACAGTGCATTTTTTCAACAGCTAAAAGCTAAATAATAATTGTTTGTGTTTCATTGAACAGTAGATCATAGCATACCATAAAAAGTGAATGAGAAATTGAGAATCTTATTGCTTTTAGCTGGTGTATTAATAATATGTTTACAAAAGTAGATTTTCTCTGAGTTTAACGTCATGAATGGCAAAAAGTTAGCAATACTGGGCTCTTGAAAATGTTTTGATATTTTTTGAATTCTTTCAGGTTACTTTCATTATGCATTCATAGAATCTTACTTTGCAGGAACTAGACCATCTGAAAACCAAAACAAATTGTGCTCAAAAAGCTAGAAAAGCTGTAGCATTTTTAAATCAGTAAGTGATTGATATACTGTTGTTTTTAAAGAGTATATAGTTATCTTGTGGTGTCACCCATAAGAGTTTAAAGTGACCACTTTGTTGTGATGTTGCCAAAAAGCCATTTTTCACAGTCACTGACCAAGATGCTTGCACTGAATTTTGTAACAAGGCAATGAGCATCTAGATTTTTTTGCATTTATTTGTAGTCTGATTTTATAGCGCTGGATCTTTCGCACAATCACCGCAACATCTTCAAGTCCTTGCCAAGTTATTGGACACCCCTTTATTGTTTGTGTTTGACATCAGTTCTAAATGGTAAAAATATGTATTGCATACCAAGCATTATGCTTTTAAATATTTTATACTTGATACCTTAAAGATTAAGAGAAATATGCTTTATCGTTTAAGCTTACCTAAAATCTTATTGCTTAATTGCCTAAAACTAAACCATTAGAAATTGCTTTCAAGCTGGTTCTTGCCATCTGTTTGGCAAAAGACTTGGGTTACTAGTTGGCCTATTATCAATTTTAGGTATAGAAGACGGCTTCTTATTTCATTCAATTGGTGGTTTCTTTTTTTTTAGACGTTTCTGTGCCAAAAAATTGGGACTTCGAGGTCAGACCATTCTTGAAGCAGCTTCGATTATTGGTAAGTAGCTTGCCAGCCAGCTACACCAAAAATAAAAAGCAAAAATTTTCCGCAAAAATCATGGCAATATCAATTGTTTTCTTTTTGGTAAAATGTTTTGTTAACCTCAATTTGTCTCGTTTTTGAGCTGATCTTTGCAAATGATTCGTTTTACCGTACTGTGAGATTTTACATTTAAAAGTACAGACCTAACTACATTCAGACTGCATAATAGTTACGGTAGCTTTACTTTTTCATCAAATTTATTTTTTTGTTGCTACCGAATCCATTGTGGTCGAAATCAGTCAGTTATCTTTTATTTATCAGCAGTGAAGCAAACCAACGTACCGCAACAAAGTGACTAAATACAAACTGCCTGGTAACCAACTGATCATCAACATAAAGTTTAGGGCTAGAGATCAGCTGGTTCTCAGTGAGTTTTCGTGTATCCACCAGCAGGTGCATATGTTGATGTAACATAGCATTCACTAGCTTACACGATATAAAAGTTTTCAGTTCCAGCATTTCATTTTTCTCCCTGTGACATTATATTATTCTTGAAAAAGTAAACGGGGGAGAACATTATAACTTCTTTGTAACAAAGCATAATATTGCAGAAGTTTGTTTGAAACATGATGGTATAGTCTATAGTGCATGTCTTATTCTAATATGTTATCTATGACCACGAAATTTTAGCAGTGTTTGTCATTTGCCGATCTTAAGAATACACGTTGCTATGAAGAATTTTTTGAAAAAATTCTGTGGGTGTTGGGACTTGCCTAAGGACTATGAGAAATAATAGTCAAGTAAAGATTTATACTCTTCTGCAGATGCGATTAAGACATTATTATCCTGAGCGTTTGGAAAGCCGTTCCTATTAAGTATCATCACTCCTTATTTTACATTTCTGGCTGAACGGTTAGAAACTATAGTATCAGCTGAAACATATGGCGTGTTATAGGACGTTTCACGTTTGGACAGCCCCCAGCCCGAATTCCAATAGCTTCGCCTATGCTCAGATCCTTGCGATGACAAAGCAATTACACATTTTGGTTCCATATTATGTTTTAGAGATAATGATAACATAGAACATTTATTTTTGACATTTGTGGAAAAAATTTCGAGGGTAAAAAATTTTAAGCAAAAATCACATCATTAAGTGTTGGAAGTGGAAGCGGTTCACAAACTGGAGCTTCCGCATTCCTGCTTGAAATTTCGTAGATTAGTTATTTGATGTAAGGGTATGTTTATCCGAGTTTTCGAACGGGTATTCAAAAGATATTTTCCGAAATTATTTTTCCGTTTGCTGAAGTGCAAAAGTATTTTGAAACCACTCGAAGATACAGTATTAGACTTGATGCTCTATTGAGCCTAAGTTTATATAAGCGTATATATTTACACAAATTCAGTGAAATTTAGTTGAGAAACAATACTGCTACTGATCAGTTCAATTAAATTCATAACCCTAACTATTGAATTGCAGATGGGCTAAATATTGAAGTGGAAGATGACCGAGTATTGCAGTGCTGCTTTTTCTTTAAAAATTTGCCGGGAAACCATAAAACACTACTCTTCAGTAAAGATAGCAACCTGTGCAATAAAGCTGTAGTAAATCAAATCGAGTAAGTAGGATTATTTTGTTCGTTTATAGTATGAATTCGTCAAAATTAGGTTAATTGTATTGTTTGGTTAATGTTGTTATTATTACTGTAGATTAAATTCTGGATCATACTGGCATGGCATTAAATAAAAATGATCAGTTACCCTGTGGGTGGAGGTGGAGCTTCTGTTACAGAAACGGTAGACTCTAGTTCGATTCCTGGTCAGGTCGAACAAAAAACGACAAGAATTGATTTTTTGTAGCTTTCCTTTTTGACCTACATCAAACAGAGACCTTGTGCTTGCCTTAATATCTCCTGCATAAGTCACAATCCCTAGGTGAATAGGGTCTGATTCCAAACTTTTTAAACTTATTTAATTTTTGTTTAGTTCTTTTAGCAACTTTGCATTGGTGGTCAAGCATATCAATTATTTAAACGAGGGCGAGTCTCCTGGTTTTGATAAAAGCTTTCGAGCCGCCACTGCAAGGCAGCAGAATGATGAAGGTGGGTTGTGATGTTATAGTGTAATTGGTTGTGTTATTAAATTAAGGTTGCTGCGTAATATTAATAAAACTAAAGGCGTTTGAAACCAATTTTGAATTGAATTCGATTTAAATGCTTATCTTCAAATGAGTAAGTTTGAATTTCTAGTTCCAGAAATGTTAATCGTTTTTGACGCTGTAATTAGCTTGTCAATTTAGGAAGACAATTTTGCGTCTGTGATGTCACACTGCTCAAATTGGCACGCTAGTTTATGACTTAAGACTTTACACTGTAGACAGATTTATGTAATTCAAGCGTATCACAAACGGAGGTCTGGGATCAGAGCCCCCAGCCTTCAGATGCTATGGTATTTGGGAAAAGGGCCGCTTCAACTCAATTTGGATCACATTTCGCACGTTTTTAGGACCACTTGAAAGAATAAATTGCTAAGATTTAGAAGCCAGTTGAAAAATTAAATTGACCACTGAACAGTCCCTTTACCTTCCCCTTTACTTACTGGTTAAGTCCGAACCACTTTTAAACGCTGGTATTTTTGGCTAAATTTTCTTTGAAGTAACTTGGTTCTGGGGGCTAAAACCCCCTTAGCACCCCCTGGTTGTGCCACTTCATTCACGAATATCGTGGACTTTATAATTTAGTGACGCGACCAGATCTCTCTGGAGTTTTTTGCATCGCTATTGGACTGTATTAAAAGGTGGGAGGCTTGTAATTATGTTTGTTTACCACGTTATCTGGGTCAGGATACACGCTGCCCACAAGCGGTGCAGTTTTATACGTTTGTTAATATCAATTTGTATCGTCTTTGATTTAACTGGACTGGTAATTGAACCATAGTTTACTGTTTCAGTAGCTGGCACTCAATCCAATCGACCACGGCTTCCGAAACCAGCACCCCATGACAGAACAGCTGCAGATACTTTTCCAGCAACACAAAAACTCGTTCATGATTCAAAGTGCAATCATCCTCCACCAGCTTGTGACACTGCCAAAACCCTTCCTCCTGTCAACACTGCGAAAGTGATGACATCATTGCATGCGTCACTTCAAAGATCCCTTGGATATATCCTCACCCGAGAGATGATTGATGTGTATGGCAAAGAAATATGGCTTGATATTGTGCTAAAGAAGCCCCCTTGGTCACTAAAAGGTTAGACGTTATGGTTAATATTCAAAATTACGACAGTTTTTAGTTCTTTTTGAAAAAATTCCTCTTTGTTAAAGTGAAATTCTGTCGCGTAGTGCCTCATTAAGATTTTTTCAAAGTTTGCGTTTAAGTCTTCTGAGGTTTTCGTTTCATATTGTTGTTTCATAGTTCCCTTGTTCTACTTATTAGTTCTAGGAAATTTGTAAAGAGGTATAGTCTTTGTTCAATGTTTTTACTTGAAAAATAGTCTTTTCACAAATAAATAAATAAACCGTATTTTGCCAGCCAGCACTGTATCATTTTTTGAAGCATCCAACAAGTTGGGAGAGTTCATCTCCTGGAGGTCTGGTCGTTACGCCTGGATCTGGAACTCTGGGTTAATATTTTCGCTCTAATTTTGGGTCTAATACTCAAGTTTTCAAATAGTTTTTTGGTCATTCACAAAAGAAATTGTCATTTTTTGGTTGCTGGAGCAGTTTTAGGTCTTGTATCCAATTTTCTTAAATCACTTATAAAAGATTTAGGTCACTCACCGAAAAAAATGAGTCTACTTCTGGATGATGAAAATCTATTTTCAGACGTCTTCATGTGCTTAAAGAAGCACTGGATGGCAGTGTTTAGTACGAATTCAAATCGCATATATGAAGAGCTCATTGAAACTGGGTTACAGTACCTGAAGACCACTCGCATGTCAAGTATCACATCATCTGGTAGGTTGACATCGGTGGATTGTTGTCGTATAGCAGTTGCAGACATATATGCTTTTGTTTTCATTTGTATTGATCAGTCATTGTTTCTTATAGTTTGGTTTCGACTATCGACCTGAGAAAAGTTGTAATTATGTCGCTTGACATGACAAAACGATCATTGAAGTTCAGAATTTGCAAGATGGGGACGTCTTGCAACGCCTTCGAGTACGATCTGTTGCATAAAAATTATAATACAGAATCCGTTCCCGATTATACAACTTAGCTTTTTTTATTGATGTTTGATGCTGGAAATTTCGTTGTGTGCTCCTATTGTTGGGTCTCTTTTTTTTTTTATCCACACTCTCAACCTCCATCTTCTAAACAGAGTTGGTTCATAGAATACAAAAGATATCTTTATTTTTACGTATTACGGTATTAGAGTATTGCAGTAATATCATTTAAAACAGGGGTCGGCACTCTTTTTTTATACTGCGGACCGGTTAAAAACCGAAAATTTTTCATGGACCGGCTTTCAAAAATAAATACACAAATGTTTAGCAATGTACTGATTTCTGTAAACTGGAATTATTTCATCACAAGATGTTAAAACTTGTGTAATCAAATCTTTTTTTTTCAAAAATATCCAAACGTAATTGCATTTAACGTTACAAATCTGTTCCAAAGTTTAACGTGGAAAAGTAACGAACTCTCCACGGACCGGTACTGGTCCGCAGGCTGATGGCCCCCGACCACTGATTTAGAAAACGTTGATACAGCATTTTTGATTCAGCTTCTAAGGTTGTTTTTGCGGAATTGTGCGAAAGAAAACTTGATTTTCCTCTGATAACAGCAAATTGAAACGTCATTCGTCTCAAATTTTTGACACATCTCAGTGGAAGAAACGAATTTTTGCAATTTTTAACAGGCATTGTTGACAAACGATTTATCAATTTCGTGTCGTGTGGTTTGGAAGTACTAAAAGGTCTTACTGAGAAGAAATATATGAAAGAAGAAATCATACAAAACTCCATCAATGAAATTCGGGTAAATCATTTTACGAATTAGCCAAATATGAATAATTCATGTAAGAGCCAGCTCTCTGCGCCTGTCAAGCCAACACAGTGCACCGTTTTTTTTATCTGTTCGCAAGTCAGCTGCGCTACCGCGACTGGTAGGCTGCTTCGAAGACCCAATGGGAAATAATTGGGCAGTGTCTTACTGAAGGTACGACACGTTATCAGTTGGGGAATCGAACTCGGCAGTATCTTTAGATGGTTACGCGAAATCATAACGTGGCAAAACTGAGCAAATTTTTTTGCTTTAGCTTGAATTAAAAATTGCTGGTGCTGTACTTCACAGTTTTGAGTTTCTAGGTCAGATTGTACCTTCGTTTAACGAATTGGTTTAGCAGTGAAAATTTAATACGCCTTTTACGATGTTTTTAAATTTTGGCTTGTTCAGGCAGTTCTGTATGACTTAACTCTGTCGCGTCATTTTTTTTCCAGACTTCTCTAACCTTATTGAAATCTGTGGAGTCACGAAAAGCGCAAGCTTGTGTTCAACCAACTAATCCTCAAGCCTTGGCCAGAAACGTTCCAGATAACGTCCACAAGAAACGTAATTCATTTCCGCCCCTAAAAAACAACTCAAGTTCAGTATCATGTGCAAATACACTATCTAGTGGTGATCAAAACAAGAGAATAAATGCAGGTAGGCACTAGCGTTACTTTCTCAACTAGTGCACCTGGTGTACAGTGCAGCATTTATTATAAATAATATTCGTGATCGAAGTTTTTGTGGATGGTTCGGCAACCCTCTGGCTTGTTTTTGTGTAACAAAAGGTTTTGTCGGTGCAACGAGTGGTATAGATAGGTGGCAGATTACATCGAAGACCACAAGATGAATACCTTCTGGTCAACTGCTCTAATTGGAACGACCGACCCTCGCGTCGCGTGTTCCTTTGATTTTACTCGGCCATTTTCCAACTAACGAGTGCGAAATTTCAGACTTTTGCTTATAACTCAAGAACGGTTTGGTCTAGCTACATGAAATTTTGGCAGCAGTTTGAGATTAATGAGTTGCATGTTTGTACCAAATTTCGAGGCAATAGGTCACGTGAGTTTGGTTTTAGAACCCGAAAACGGCCCCGCAAGTTTGGCGTAAAAAGCCGTCTCAGTCAAAAACGGCTTAAGTACGGCAAAAAATATTTTATATGGTTGTATGTCTTAAGATACCTTTCATCCCAAACAACCCACTTTTGGCTGCGATGAGGTTCATCTCTCTTTTTTTTTCCTTTATTTCCTTTTTTTTCTTCCTAATTTTTGTGCGCTCTTCTAAACCACAACACATCAAAATCTAATTTTTGTGTAAAGTTGTTGAGCTGCAAACGCAATTTTTTCTCCCGAAAATTTTTGGGGCAACTCCACCAGGAACCCCCCCAAAATGGGGCCCCAAAAAATCAATTTTTTGAACGGCTCAAGCTAGAGTACTAGTTTTATTTGATATCAGTAGCTATTTAACAGACAAATATTTTGACATAGTTTGGGGGTGCCACCCCCCCAAATGGACCCCCCAAAAATCGATTTTTTGAACGGCTCAAGATTGGGTGCGAGTTTTTTTTGATATCAGCAGATATTTAACAGACAAATATTTTGACATAGTTTAGGGGCGCCACCCCCAGGGACCCCCCAAATAAACTCCTCAAAAATTATTTTTTTTAAGGGCTTAACTTAGAGTGCCAGTGTTTTATGACATCAGCAGATATTTAACAGACAAATATTTTGACATAGTTTGGGGGTGCCACCCCCCCCGGGGACTCCCCCAAATGGACCCCTCAAAAATCAATTTTTTGAACTGCTTGACTTAGGGTGCCAGTTTGTTTTGATATCAGGAGATATTTAACAGACAAATATTTTTGACATAGTTTAGGGGTGCCACCCCCCAAATAAACCCCCCAAAAATCAATTTTTTGAACAGCTCAATTTAAGGCGCCAGTTTGCTTTGATATCAGCAGATATTTAAGAGACAAATATCTTGACATAGTTTGGGGGTGCTACCCTCTCATGGACCCCCTAAAAATCAATTTTTTCTGCAGCTTAAAGGCGGTGAATCATCCAGCCAATTCCGGTGGTTTACAATGGCTAAAATTGATCTATAATTTTTGGTATTTTTTGTTTTAATTTTGGGATTGGAGTTGCAAAGATATTCAACAGATACAAAAAGATATCCCCCAAAAAAAGTTTTTGGAAACTCTGAGTTTTGTTCTTCCCGCCAAAACCACAGTCCTCTAAACTATTAGGCCTACTGTGGTTTTGGCGGGAAGAACAAAACTCAGAGTTTCCAAAAACTTTTTTCGGGGGGATATCTTTTTGTATTTGTTGAATATCTTTGCAACCGTAACCCCAAAATCCAAACAAAAAATATCAAAAATTATAGTTCAATTTTAGCTATCGTAAATCACCGGAATTGGCTGGATGATTCACCGCCCTTAACTTAGGGTGTCAGTGTTTTATGATGTCAGCAGATATTTAAGAGGCAAATATTTTGGCGTAGTTTGGGGGGGCCACCTTTTCGGGGACCCCCAAATGGACCCCCCAAAAATCAATTTTTTGAATGGCCCAAGCTAGGGTGCCCGTGTTTTATGATATCAGGAGATATTTAACTGACAAATATTTTGACTCTACTTTTTTGGAGGTTCCATAATCAGATATTTTTGAATAATTGCTGATTTGACGGTAGACGAAAAGTACTTTTGAGCGTCACAGCATTAGCTACACGTCGGTCGTTCACTGGGTTTGCTGGCAAACTCCCATCTAGTTATGTTACCTTATGGTATAGATGCATTTTCAAGTGACGAGGACGTGGTGTTTGAAGATTTAGATGATGGTAATGATGGGAGAGTTTCAGAAGCGGATTCCCTTAGCTTCTGGGAAAGTCTAGATCAGGTTAGTTATTGATTATTGTTTAAAATCTTCCACTCTTGAGGAATAGACGGTATCTCTTTTTAACGAACCCGCACCCAGTTAAGGTGTTTTGACGTTCCAAATGTTCCAATTGTTTGATCTCGACCCATTTAAATTTGCTTATTGTTTGAAGCCACAACACTAAAGTTAATTGTCGTAACGTGCTTTAACTGAGGGGTGAGGGCTTAACAACGTGGCTAGTAAAAGTTTAACGGAGATCTTGCGATTGGCCTCATTGCTTAAATGACGTCGCAACCACTAGGTAGTTCGTTTGGGTCATTGTCGGCTCTTTGTTTGTGGATGAGATTATGAAATTTTGTGGATGAGAACATGGTACTATGAAATGCCACACCATACAACCTAATGATGTGCTGCAGAACCTGGTAGATAAGTGGGAATTTCCACACTGCCGAAAGACTGTGCAATGTGTGCAACTGTGCATCTAATCACGAGCCAAGTCAACTGACCGCGAACCAACGGTTTCGTCACAGAGAGTTCGTCACTGATTTTGTCACAAAGTGAGGGTTTGAGCAAGATGGCTCTGAGGATAGTAAAATATTTTAATGATCGTCCTTTTTGGCCAATCTGCGTCATTTGGTTCGGGGTCAGTTTGTCGTGGTCAGTTGTCGTGGACCCTTCTAATCACCACACAGGTAGCCAGCTGTTGATGCGTGCTTATGAATTGTACCCCCGAAGAAGCATGGCACACGTTGAAGCTCTCTCGTCCACGTTTTTAAACTATGGCTCTTTTTTTTAATCTAAAGTGATCTAAGATTTAGTTGAAACTTCTCGAAATAAAATCAGTGCTGCACTTTTTGGCTCTTTTTGATCTAAACTTTTCATATGTTCCCATCCGAAATTGCAACAATTGTGTTTAAACATTCAAGTTTTCTATTGTTTCAGATATGGACTTCCATAATTGGCCATTGTGCTTCGATATTCAAGAGTTTGGAATACCGAGTTGAATCTGCGCCAAATGAGTTGCACAGTATGTTAGCTGGCACATCCATCACCAACCTACCTCATCCCAGTGTGGCTTTATCTGTCATTCCGCTGTTGTTGGAGGTTATCGATGGATTTCTATCCGCCTTAGAAAAGTAGGTAGTGTGTTCAATTGTTGATGGGGCCTTTACATGCGAGTCAAAATGATTTTACTTCAATATCAAAACCTAAAAATAAAATTATAAATGAAGTAGAATATGGCATCCGTTTTTTTGGTTAGTTAAAAATATTATATGCTACTAATGCAACTTTGTTTCGACAATGTATGCATTTTGATTGCGAAGAAGTTTTTTTTGTTCTAATCGTCTAACGTTTAACAACTTAGGTTTCTCTCCTCGTTTGAAACGAGCCAATCATTAAGTGATCCTTCCATTTGTTATGATTTGCTACAGTCGTTGTGGACCATAACTAAAGCGTTCAACATGCCAAGTAAAATCGAAAAGTAAGTGTTACCTTACTTTCTGTTTAAGTTTTTCTTGTATTTTGCTTATTTTGGAGATAAACATTCACCTGAAAGGTTCCATATGAGCAAAACTAGTTTACTCTCAATTTAAAACAAAAAAAAATCGAATCTAGCTTTAATCTTTATGCTCCCGTCTTAGCCTTATTCGTTATTTTAGTGCTTTGATCAACTGTAAAATGTTAAATTCAATATGTGCTTAAATTACTTTTATACTAGCCTTATGTCCATTTTGTTAACTAAATTGCTCTGAAGATATCTGCCAGCAATTGAAACCACCACTTAACAATGGTGTGTTTGCGTGAGAAATTTAATTTTGTATGTAACATTATTGATTTAAATGAAGTTAAACGTATGATTTACGCTTAAATATTTAACTGTTTATCCTAATGCGCTGCTTTCAGTAAATTTTACTATTTTCAGCGCCAGACCGTCTACTATTCTTCAGTCGTGCTTGATGACTGAAAACCGAGCAAAACTCATCAATGGATTTTCCAAGTTGAATCAGGTTTCCGTTCTTCTAAAGGAATGCGCAAATCGATTCATTCAAATTAGTTGAATGAGTTGATGAATTTTGTTTTCTTCACTCCGTCTGATGTTAAGCGAAAGGACAATACTGGAGTCTGATTTACATCAAATTAGTTGAAAATTATCTTATTTTTCTATGCTAAAGTAAAATTTTATGTTGTCTTTCTTAGTAGGGGTTTGCATAGGCTTGGACTTGATATGTAGCATAATTTGCAACTGTCGAATTCTTTTTGTGTTGAATTCAGTTCAAAACCTTAACGTTCAAGAGATGTTTAATTTTTTTAACCAAAATTACACTATCTAGTCAAAATTAGATGTATTATTAATTTTAGATTGCATCCGGGTTGTAGTGGTATGGTTAGGTGCATTGGTACCGGGCAAACGATGAGATTTTTTTGTTAAATATCCAAATTAGTTTTTTTGATTATATCAAAAAATATTGTCATTTTCTCGTAGGCATGGTGTTCTTTTTTTCAGATCATTTTAACCAATTTGGCTAAAGTTTGGTCATTACTAAATCTTTAGACCTCTAAACGATAGAAATAACCCAAACGCACCTAATATCAAACCAATATCTACCTGCACCTAACTGCAGTTGGAAATCATTGATGCATCTCGTTTGACTCGAAACTAAACTTTTGGCCAAAAATTTGATATCTCTTAAACACTCGGCTGAGAAAGTAGTAATCATTTCGGATGGAGTTTGTCAATGCAAACTATGCTATATCAAACCCTCGCTTATTGCTATGCCTCGTAATTTTCTGTGTTAGTTGCACAAAACAGTGCTATTTGGCATAAAAATTTTTTGAAAAATGAGCGTTTTCATTTTTTTTGTGTTGTCTGGTAGGTTTATTCATTAGGGCGATTTTGGTTTAGTAAAACTCGGAATAGCGTTTACAGGTTTTGGTCTAGTTGAGCATAGCTAGAGTTGGTTTATCCCATGTAATTTCTTCTCAATTCTGCTGAACTCATTGTAGTAATTGAATCAAGCAAACCAGAGTTGATGAAAAAGTGTAAAAGAACAAACCAACTTGAGCGAAAGCACCAAATCTGCCTTTGACCTAGGCACCAAACCTACTTAACTTGAGCTAAATCGCTTCACAAAACCGAGTTAGTTTGAGCTAGATGGTAGTCAAACCAGGGCTGCAAACTCAATCAAGATTTCGAGTTTAGCTTATTTTTGGAGTCGGCGTTCAAGTTCGAGTTTTCTAATTTTTGCTAGTTCAAGTTCAGCAAAAATATCAAGTTTTTCGAGTTTAGGCTGACCAAAATACTAAGTCAAGTTTTCGGCTTAATTGCTCTGTTTTTGTATACATGCTGTTTTTTTAGGTCGCCACGGCCTTAGCGACAATCCCAATTTACACGGCATGATAATTAAAAAGTATTTCTTTTGGCCTATTTTTAATCCTCAAATTTTTTTCAAGGAACTCATACAGCTTTGTTCGAGTTCGTAGCCCTAGGTCAAAACATTGACTTTAAAATTGTAGTTGGACGTTTTTGGCTACGTTTGGCATAAAAAACAAAGTAAGGTACTGCGTTGAGTCTCTGCCGTTCGTGTTCAAGTTGGCAACTCACACCGAAGTCCGAAAGATCGCTTCGCTACTACTTGGCCTGGCCCTGGATTACTGTACTTAGCAAACGACTATTAGTAATTTTCAATTACATATATAACATCAGCAGCGTTTTGAACTGGGGTTAACGTCGAACTTGCCAAAATGAGTCAAAAATATACCTGACTTTTGCTAGAAACGACCAATCTTCGATAGAATCTTGTTTTTCTGCAGTTACTGATGTTATAGTAAATCGTTATGAAAGCATTTAGCAATATATCTAGGTCAGGATGTAGCAAAGAAGTCTTGCCGTATCCAATCGTGCTATAGCGTGTCCTTGGCTGGAAAATCGATTGAAATTAATTGGCTCAACACACCCGACTCGAACTAAATAAACTAAAATTATTTAAACTTATCACTAAAACTCAACTGTCAAACTCGATTTCAAAAAAATTTAATTGCCGTACTTTTTTATATAGTTTTCATCTTCATTTTTCGATTGTAGTTTTTTAAATTAGTAATAAAGAAAAAGGCGTACACACTTGCAGCAGCAAAAATCAAAAAGGAACGAGAAACCAAACCGTTCAGAAATTGCCCTGAAGTTGGGTTTTCGAGTCACGTTTCCAACTCGGCAATTATTTGACTTAACTCAGCACGAAGAAAATTTTAAATTCGAGTACCGTAAAAAATACCAAGTTATCAATTCCTTTTGATTCTTCGTAAACCTGTACTACTCTCGGTGGTGGCTCTACTTATTCATACTAAACGTGAAGCAGAAAAGCTCCAAAAGTCAATTTCAAAAAGTTTTTAATATGACTATACTCTGATTCGATCCATTGTTTGCCGTTTCAGTTGTAGATGCTTAGTGTACGAATTAGGAAAAAAATTTTCACACTGCTTCCAGCGAATTCTTTGTTGACCATCTTAATGCATAAGAAGAAAGCCAATTGAAAACTGAATTTTGAAAAAAAGGAAATTGAAATTTTCTCTGTTGCTTCAATAACGACTGAATTGCCATAAATTGGCAACACTATGATGACTTGGATTTATTCTAGATGGAAGAAAACATTTACTCAAATCGCACTGAAATATTTTTAAGCTACTATTCTTTCCACGGACAATTTCAGGTCTTGGAACCACATTTTTCTTCCAAAGTCGAGCGTTTCAAATTTGTAAGTTTCTCATCAGCAGCCAGGGTTTTATTCATTTTTTTCTGATTGATAGCCAACTCCAAATTTAGGCCTCGATTGAATAACTCTTCTACTTAACCACGAAAGAAAGTAATAAAAGTTTTTTTTTGTTTTTTTTTCGGGTTACCATGGTCACGATTGCGATTATGTTTCACAATCATATTTTGATTTTAACTTAATGGGCTAGTTTACTCAGATTTTGAATTTCGGTTTGCAGGCGAGCTTAGTTAAGCTTTTGAATTTCGGTTTGAACGTCAGCTCTGCCGATGAGCGTTGGTATTACGCGAAACTCGAGTCCAGAGCAGTATGTGGGGAGAAAAAAAAATTAGGTCAGCCTTTTTAGCAGCTGAAGTTACGAGATGAAGACGATAGCCTATAACGATAGCTTGGTTATTCAAATTTACCGGTTGAGTTAGCCTAATTCAGGGATCAAAATTCTTTGCATTGTGTCGACTCCTCTTCACACTGATGATGAAGTCAGTTGATTTCGAAACACGGGAATGCTCCCGCGATAGGGGGCTCCGCCTCACCTGCGTCACTAGGAGTTGAAATGATTACCCATTTCGACGCGGAGACAGCATTAGGGTGTTGTCAAATGAAGTAGGATTGTAAGACATGATGTCTCTGTGAGCTAATAAATTAGTTCTGCCTATTTCACTTCAGGAATAATTTAACTTGTTAAGTAATAAAAATTTGTAAACGGTAGTTTCTTGTGCAACTGGCTAGTCAGTCGCAAGCGGTGCAAATTAATAAAAAGATGTGTCTTGCTTTTCCAGTTTTACGTTTTGTTAACTGAAGGGTGTAGTTTTTTTTACGATAGTTTGGCTTCCAACCCCGGTTTATAAAGAGCTTCTTAATCTAGTCAACCAAACACCCAAATTTTTAGCAACACTATTACCATAAAAAATCTATGTTTTTGTTATCTTTTCAAAGGTCTTGCAAGCTGAGTAGTAGTGGTCTGGTAACTTCTTCCTGGATATCCCTAACACAAAAACTACAATAGGTCTAGTCTTACGGGGACGTTTGTGTATATGTCTTACCATTAAGTTTCTACATTTGCAAGCGCAGCGTAGTTATCGCTTTAGCTTTAAGTTTTGCAATGTAAAATGCTCTGCCCTTAAAATTTTGAGCTAAAATTAGCTAGTTTTGTGCAACTTTAGAGCTTTCTTTACTGGAACATTATACAAGCTTTTGCAGCATGCCTGTTTTCTGTTTTTTTTCACTGTGCTGTTTCTTTGTTTATTTATTTTTCTTTTGACTTGCTTTGAAGTTAGAAGACTGGTTGGTGATTTTTGGGGGCGTCCGTTCCTTAGGTATTGTCCAGGGTTTTGCGAAACTGTGTATTCGCAACCACCCAGGCAGGCTGAGGCCGTTTGGTTAAAAAAAAAACGCTCGCAAAATATTGCGCTGGAAAATATGCCAATGGGTAAAAGTCGTTCAAGGACAGACGTAGACTTTAATGTTAAAGAGATACTGTTTGAGATTTCATTTCTTTTTAAAATGACAACCAATTTGGGTCACAAAAAGTGTTGCCCAACCTTTAGTTGTTTACCGCCTTGTACACGAACGAGCCATTCATCCTCTTGCAGAAAAGTTTGTGGCAACTCTCCGCTCGTGGTGTGATGACGTCAAACAGTACCTAGTTCCAAACCAATATGCGTGACAATCCTAACTTGAAAAATGATTTCGTGCTGTTGAGTTCCAAACAGTGAATCAAACTCGCCTCATACAAACGTATCATATTTTTATTTTGGGGATTTCTGTAAACTTGAGGTACTTTGATGTCATCAATGCTTTCGTGGTGAATTGCCATAATTTTTTTGCGAAGTGTTTGTATCATCGCGTACAAAGCGATCAACAGCAAGCGGTTTTACAAACATTCTTACAGTAAAAGTACTTCTCGTTTTGAAAAATAAACATTTTCGAATAGCATCTCTGAAAAAGTATAGCAAAAATTACAGGAATATTTTTTTAGTCATTTCACCGGTCATTGACCTATATTATTGGTGAATAAACAAAAAACTTAACCATTTCGGACAAAATGATTAAAAAAAGTAAAAAGGTTACATATTTTTGCGGTTGCTTTTTCACTTGTGAAAATGACCAGATATTTTTGAAATGACCGAAAAAAAATCCAGATACTTTACAGAAAGAGCTGGGCGAAAAATAAACTCAGGACATTACCACTACTCGGACATGACAGGTTAATTTGCACTACAAGTAGAATTGTACGTCTGCTGCTTTGTTTTGTAACAATTCGTTGACGTTGGTGTGCTGTTAGTACTGAATTCCACTCAACTAATTGTCATGAAACGAACTATAAAAACAGGTGGCGCTTAACTTTACTAGTAGTGTAAACCCGCTTTTAAAGTGCTTCTTAACCAGCTACAAACCAGTCTTCTGCTCTTTCGCAACTCGCTATGCGCTTTTTTGTTTGTGTTTTTCTGTTAAACGCTTAATTCTTCTTGTAGAGTTTTGAGGAAAAATTACGCTTGATATTCTCGCTGCTAAGTCAAAATCCAAGCTGAAACTCAGCACAAAAAAAAATGTATCAATGTTACTCCAGCTTGCTTTATTTTTGATTGACTTTTTAACTGTATTGAGGAAGTACTTTCGACTTCCTTATAGTCGACAACATTCAGCAGTATTTAATTAGTGCAGTGCTATGTGATTGTATTGGCGTTAACTCTATTCTTTTTCACACTACTTTTCCATGAATATTTTACTTCAAACGCATGGTTGTGTTCTCCAAGTTAAGCGCTACATTAACGATTTTAATGGGCAACACTGACATTAGTTATCGTCTGTGCCATCGTAACGCATCACTGATTTCTGCCTTGAAACGTTCAGCAGCGACTGGTCAGTTTAAACCTGAACAGATCCGAATTAGAAAACACAGCCTACAGTAATGATCTAATGAAATTAAGGCGGCATTGTTTGTAGTAAAAGTATCTCTGTAATAGTTGGGTTAGGAAAAATGAAGTTCAAGCAAATGTAATCTACTGATGTAGAACTAATTTTAGGAACTACCTTGATTTTGCGTTTATTCCTCCTTTATAGTTTTGTCGAAAATAACACTAAATGAAGCGACTAGTAAATTGATATTTTGGAAAAGAATTTGCAATTAGCAAAAATTTAGTTTACGTTATAACGTAGTTTGCAAACATAGAATTTAATCGCTTCTTTAATTTGGCTCGGCAATATCAATATATTCAATTTTTGCACCACTTCAAAACCAATTACTTTTTACATCCAACCGTTGAAAGAAAGTTATTTTTTTGCAAAGTTTTACATTTTAGGTCAAAAATTATATGTATTGCTGATTTCAAAAGTGGTCAAGCTGTCAGGCCAATACTGGCATGACAGTGGTGCTGTACGTAGCCATGAATGGTACAAACACACCATACCAGATAAGACCTACAGTTAAGAATCAACGGGAAAAAAGTCTGAAACGCAAAATCAATCATATTAATTTTGTCACAAAAATGAGAACAGTAATACACGAGAGGATCAGTGATTTTCTTCCGGAAAGCGAAATTTTAATAAAAATAATGATGTTTTTCCTTTCTATCATTTGTTTGGTGATCAATCTCTTCAGAAAAAAGATTTTTATATCAATGCAACTTGACTTTGAGTCAAAGTTATTCACAAATAACTCTTTAAAAATTTCAAGTTGTTAAGGCTACGGAAAGTTTCCCAATTTTGATGTTGCCCGAAGTCACTCCCAAATCTGAGCATTTTGCCAATATTTTACGTAAATGACGTCATAAGACGTTTTTGCGAGTAACCAACTTGACTTAGGCATTTTATAATTCAGTATTAAAAGACAAGCATAATAAAATGTACAAAATTTAAACCGCCTGTGTCGTCATTGCAAAAATGACATCATTTTTCAAAATACGGCCGTGACGTCAGTCACAATGATGACGTCGTCAACTTAAAATTATTTCTGAAAATTTTTGGTAAACACGAACTACTGCCAAATTTGGTGTTCGCATGATTTTTAGTTTAGAAGAGTTAGATAGATGGGCATTTTTGCCCCCTTCGTGTGAAATGCGTTGGTTAAATACCCAGGTGTAAAATAGGGTTAAGGTAGGTAGCACCTAGTTTATTTCTTTTATTTTTTTTTAAGGGTATGCTTGAAAAATTGTCGCATTTTTTGAATCAGTTTTGGTTTTAAATTTTTTTTGAGGGGGTGGTTAGAAATTTCTGCTTTCAGTCTAATTCAAAATTGAAGTCAAAATGACCCTGTCGGTAGACAACTCTATTCTGTTTCCAGCGGAGACATTTTCAGAGACATCCTAAAACTGCGGCTAGCTTAAAAGCTATACAAATTAGCTCAAACTTTATAAATTTTAAAACTAACTTTTTAAATCGTATAGCAGCGAAATGTCGCGTAATTATTTCCCAAAACCCTAATTTTGCTGTTTACTTTTATAGTCTTTCATTTGGTTTTCCAATCTGTGATAGTAGGCGTTGATTTTGCGTCGTGGAGACGTTTCTTTTATGTTCATTTGTACTTTTCGTTTTAGTATTGCAAGCTGCTCTGCTGCTACCTTAAAAACTGTGACATGGGGAAATGTGCCAATAAACTAGCTACCGTAACATTATTTATTACCTAGTATGATTTCCCTGTCAAAATGCAGTATAAGCAGAAAGCTCCTTTCTTAAGTATTTAGTGGTGTGAAGCGCGTTTTAACTGTCTTCCCACTGTAATTCTTCGTTTGGTTCGCTGTCTCGAGTTGAGGAATAACGGCGGATCCTTCACGGTTTGGTTGCGACTTGATGGCGAATTGATTGTAAACAATCAGTCCGTCATCAACTCGCAGCCAGTTTGCAATGGGTTTGTAATAACTATTGAGAGTCGCCATCAAGCTACTGACTTCTGTTCCTCACGCGGTTAAAAAAAAACCGACTGATGAAGCAATGACAATACAGGGAAGTTTAGGGCGGCTTTAAGCTTTATTCACTCTTGTCGATCGAGACCGCATGGCAAGTTTGTCCTGCTATTTTGACATGTCCTATATTCGAGGAGGAGACTACCTCACCACTTTGAGGTGGCGAGACCTTGGTGTTGAGCCACGTTAAGGCGGCGGTGTATTGGCCGAATTGTTGGGTTTCTGTGGAGTTATTTTGTGCCTTTTTTCTTGAAAGAGGGTGATATCAAAATCATAGCGATTCCGAGTTTGATTCGAAACCCAGTTACGCGAAATTTGAGTGTTAAGACCCTTGCACAATGGTAGAGTTTTTTACCAATGTCTAAACCCAAGTTATTTGCAATCGCGTTCAGAAGTGAAATGCAACTCAGGTGGTGCAGAGAAGGGTAAGCTTGGTGCTGCGTGGGCCGATTTTTTAACTTCATGCTTACGTCATGCTGACTCAATTACAGTTGCGACTTTCTTTGCTTTAATTACGTAGCCTACGCCTTGAAGTGGGATGTTGATTCGCGCACCGCGTGATAGCACGTTGGGCAACTTTGCGCAATTCTCAAAGGGGTAAAGCATCCAACCAATTCCGATGGTTGAAAATAGTCAAATTTGAAATATTTTGTTCTCGTTTTGGGGCTGCGGTTAGAAAGATATTCAACGAAAAGATATATACCTGAAAAGTTTTCGGGAAACACAGAGTTCTCTCAGCCTGAATTTCCAGAAAAAGGATTTTTACCAAAAGCGGATAAGTCATGTGATGCTACTGGAAGGGGAAGTTTTATTTAGCCTCTCTTTTTCCCTGGAAGTTTAGGCTGAGAAAGCAGATTAGGGTTTCTAAACACTTTTCGAGGATATCTCTGTATTTGTTTAATATTTTTGGAAACGCAACCCCAAAATCAGAACAAAGCATTTCAAAAATTATATTTCGATTTTAGCTATTCAATTAAAATTGGCTGATTTGTCACCCCCTTTGAATTTACCGTAGCATTACTCAGCTGTTTGCAAAAGTCATCCACCAAAATGCCAAAGCTTGTTGATAATTCGAAACGTTATCGCTCGTCAAGTAAATCAAAACAAGTACAAAAAAACGAAAAATGCATAGATAAATATCCAGAACGTGCAAAAACGTAAAACCCCCGAATCTTTTAGTCAATCAATAGTTTTCGAGCTAGTCTGATGCAGTAGAACAGAGGGCTCAAAACTTTTTTAATGTTGTTGAAGTGCATTTATCCTCCTGTCATCGGACACTCTGACAGCGTCAGACGCTAACTGTTGGATGATCCGCACACTTTTCATTCCAGTGACTACTTCGTGCTTGGAGGAATCCGTACCTGCTTAGCAGTTTCAAGCAATTCAATGTTCCTGTAGATTTCTTCGAATTCTTGTCCACTGAATTTGCTATTTGTTCGAAACCACCAAGCAGAGATAATCATCGTAAAGCGTCGTATCCAAAAACCCTACTACGTCAGGGTGCGGGTTGAACCCAGATCATACAAGGTCGTCGTCAAAACTACGCTTTTTTCCTTCTTGGCCACGCTGCCGATTGTCAAACCAAATGAGTGCCAAATTGAGGCTTCGCGGACAAAAGTGCCCGCGGGCAGATAGAGAAACCAGAGAAATTGTAATCAACATGAACAATGTTTTCGGGCAAATTTTGTGGTGGCATTTTGGGTTGTAAAAACAGGCGATTGTTTTGCGTATCTCCAGCGTAATTCGGTCGGAAAGTCGGGGAAAAATCTGATTGGGTGCGAGTCGGACTTTGGACACACATGTCGAATAATTAGGTTAAAGGTTGGAATGTTTTGAATAAATTGTTGACAAACGCACAATTAGGCCCAAACGTCCTATTACAAGATTTAATTTCGCAATACTGGCTGTCATTTGTTGGTTGGAGTGGTGTGTCTTCCTCGTTTATATCCATATTTTTGGTTTTCCAAAATTCATTAGTATTCTTCTGGATTCTTGAAAAACCATTCATCTCGTGCTAGGGCATTATTCTCGCATGCTGGCATCCGACGCTGCGCTTTCCCAGCTTGGTTCGCTTACTTCCTTGAGTTTGGGATGTGGGCGTTTTCCAGGGTTTCGCCATCTCCAAAACGATGACTCTTCCCATTTCCTCTCGAAGTAATTAGCACGGACAAGCTTTCTCAACTTCTTCTTCATATGCGGAATCCGCCAAAAGTAAAGTACTGGATTGAGGAGAGAATTTAATGTAGTTACCTAAAATCATTTTCTATCAAACTTTGGCAATAATAACGATCAAAATGTTTGTTTAATTGGTGTAATGCATTACCAGACTTGTCTACACTTGAGCATTAGCTTATCCAAGAATCGCACAACGTATGTAGTGTTTCATTAAAATTACCTCTCAAGCCTTTTAGATACCTTTTTTTGCAAATTATTTGGTTACCACCGTGGCAAAATAGATTTAGTTATTTTATTACTCCCGAATTCAAATATCACAGATAAAATGGATTTTAGATTGCTTAGAAAAAACAGAAACAAGATCGTAAAGTTAGCTTTGAATCTGGGTTGGAATGGCTTAGAACCTCAACCTAACGAAAAAAAAGCTATGAAAGACGGTAAAATGTGGTGGCTAAATCTTGAGCTTCTACCTTCAAAAAAGCGGCAATAAATAGGCTTACTTGTAGCAAATAATTGAAGATTTCTTTCAAATCCCTGTCATTGTGAGGGAAGGTGTAAATGACAAACA
The DNA here is from genome assembly GCA_963965965.1 of Trididemnum nubilum. Taxonomy (NCBI): domain Eukaryota; kingdom Metazoa; phylum Chordata; class Ascidiacea; order Aplousobranchia; family Didemnidae; genus Trididemnum; species Trididemnum nubilum. The sequence continues at coordinate 39,285,223 of OZ014476.1, forward strand.
GCATGAGGGGGCCTGTAGTTGCAATGAAGACGGAGAGGATAATGAACATCGATTGCATAACACGGAGATCGCGCTTACGGCTCATGGTTGTCCTTCGCTTTCCACGGCGTGTAAGACGATTAAAAATGCTAGTTATCTGTGATTTTCTGTTTTCCTCTGCTATTCCGTTACTTGTTTGAAGTGTTTTTGGTCTCATTAAAACTTTTACAGTGGAAACTTCTGCTTTAGGAATGGATCCATTTTTTTCTCTTTCAGTACCCGCTTTGGGATCGTTGCTTTGATTTTGAATTCCATGAAATGGAAGAATTTCCGTTGACGGTGTACTTGTGTAGCTAAGCTGAGTTGTGGTTGTTGTGTTGCTTTCTTGTCGATTCATAGCTCCTTTGAATTCGATAGTGAGGGCACCTTGCTGGGGTGAATCCCCCATTTCATCCATCTCAAAAGCTTGGTTGCAGTTGCTAAATCTGAAATGACGTTTTTGCGTTGGTGTTGGAGTATCTTGTTCATGAACTGTTGCCAGGTTACTCCGCCATCCTGGCACCCTTGCGCTTTCTGGTGGTTTATTGACTTGAAAATGCGGAATTTCCTTTGGAGTTTTTGGCGATTTTGGTGGTTGCGTTCGAGATGGAGAAAGATGATGCTTCAGTTTGTTCGATTGTTTTTTCACCCCATAGAATATTACCATATAGAGCAGAATTGTGACCACAAACAATGCACACGATATTACCCCGGTAATAAAAAGTTGGTGTTTGGTCAGAGGGGGCAGAATCTGGGAGCATTGCTCTCCAAAGCAGTAGACGTCATCAGGGCGGACGTTTTGAATCCTAAAGCAAGCGCAATTATAAATGAATAACTTCTCTTCTGCTTATAGCCATAAGATTGTGGAGTTACTGTATAAGCTTTTTTGATATTTAAAAAAATTTTTTCACTCCCACCGAAACAATGAGCATTTTTTGAAAAGTGAAAGTTGATGATGATAGTGGCCCTATTTGATGTCGAATTCGACTTCTTTTTATTTGCTTTCATTTAAATTTTGACCAATTGTACGTACAGTAAATTAAAGGTTACTTTCTATTTTTTTGAAACGCTGATGGTTAATAGTTGTTCTTTGGGAATAATTGGTTCAAATTCCTTCAGTTTTGTAAAGCAGAACCAAAAACAAGTCAGCCTCCTTTTTATTGCTATAGACAAGCTCAGAAGATCTAATTTGTCTTTTGCTGTTTTCATAATGCATATTTTACGTCATGAAAATATTTAATGCTATAATATTCAACGTAGAAAAGCATATGGTGCTGTAAATTATGTGATTTTTGTAGGAGTATTTAGAGAATAAAGCCCCTACCGAACAAGTACAAGCTGGCGTTTGTAAAGACTATTAATTAAGAGGATTGAACATTGATTGTTGACACAAAATCAGTCAACGCTGCGTTTACTGATTTCGCAGTAATTATAGGAATAACGAAGTTTCCAAGGCATTAAGTAGGCCCAATCACTTCGAAGAATGCGTACCTACAGTCACAGTCCTCCACACAGGACCATCCCGAGAGGGGGACAATTAATTCGTAAATGCAGGGAATCACCCACATGGCAACGATTGCGATCATCAAACGCTTCTTTGTGATCGTACTTGTGTATCTGTACAAAATTATGAAGAAACCGTATCAAAATCAACATGAAATTGCCAAAACTAAAGGGTGACTAAAGTTTTGCAATCGACATTTTGCTCACACTCGTTACTGTTCTGTTATTTTAATGCTATTCCGATTAGACGTCATTCTAGTGGATAGAGTGTTTTCCACCGAAGCTTTCGAATCCGTTTTGATTTCAGAAAAAGCACCAAAGTGTTGAAAGCAAAATTTCATGGCTTTCCTCCATGAACTTCAATAAAAGTACAAGGCGGACTAGAGGCAGTTTGACTCAAAAACCGATATAATATGAGACTTGACTTTTCGCTGTCTCTTGGCTAATGCAATGGAAATAGTATTATAAGTTAGTTGAATCAGATCAATGTTTCCGGAATCAAAGCAAAACGTGAAGTAGATTTAAATATGGTCTGAATTTCGTTCTCAACAGCGTTCATGTTTGTTACTTTAATGCCAATAATTACTACTGCAATTTTTTTTCGTAACCTAGCTGCCTCAACGTTTTTAACGCAACCAACTCTTTTAGGAAGACAAAGTTGTTATTATTATCAATAAATTGATTATTGCAGTTACCTTTGCTGTCTGAGAATAAGATAGTAACGATCCAGGGCTATCGTCATCAAACCTTCTAATGACGCTAACACTGATACAATGCTTGCTCCATAAAATCCAACCTATAAATATGCTTACAATGACGCATATAAGGTAATTTACAAAAGTATTAAGCTAAGGAATAGGGCTGTAATATTGTTTTGATTAGAAAAAGATTTTTAGTTTTGATTAGAAAAAGTTTTGATTAGAAAAAGATTAATACTTGTTGCATCACTTCAAAGCGTGTGCGGTTATTTTACAGGGGCCATTTTTGATTTCTCAGCTCCTGTATTATAGCAACTCCTTATAAAGAAAATGCGTAACGGTTGTCAGATTTTGGTATCATCGATTCCTATATGCGCCCAGAAATAGAAGTCCAGACCAAATGCTTTAGAGGCGAACGCATTCGCTAGTCGACTGACTGTCCGATTCAAAGCCGTCTATAATGAGCGTAAAATTGTATGCGCATGAACGGATCATTGGTTTTTCCAACCAGCTATAGTTAGAACGCCCGTAGATGGGCGCTGGGCGTACCGAATTTTTGTTCAAAATAAATTAAGGATATCCTAACGATTTTATGCACTGTGTAAACCTGGCTCAGTGAGTTGAATTTTCAGAACTAATTTTTATAAAATATTTTAGTTCAAAATATTTGATTTACTTTTTGAAAATTGGTTACTGGAACACGTAAAACCTCCGCCAATCCATACCACCAAAACACCGTCACTCCAACAACAAAGTCAGCAACTGCAAGGTGGCACAAGAGCCAATTGAAAGGAGTAAAACTCCGGGAGGGATAACGAAATATGACATACAAAACTAGGAAGTTTCCTGAAAATAAACTACGAATTACAGACCTTACAATCAAATTAACGGATCACTGAACACTGTGTACAACAATATTTAATTGGAAAAACTAAGACCATGCCCACTGCACTGGGCGTACAATGATGAGCGTACGAGAGTAAGTTTTTCTTAGTTTATTTTAAACAAACATTTTATACGTCAGTATGGAGGACTTCTAGTAATTTTAATAACATCTGTAATCACCGCGAAGTTGTTTTAACCTGGAGACAGCAAAAGGACCTTTATGGTCTTCGAGTCAAGCTGCCACCTGTCTACCACACGCGGTAGAGGCTTCACACTGTCTCTTGCTATGGTGAACGTCCAAGCAGGGAAGCTGTGAATACCAATTTTTTTATAGTTGCTGGTTTGGCTTTGACTTGACTGATTCCCGATCCCGAGTCTACTGTTTCAGTAGCTGTCCACCATACAGTAAACTACTAACTGATTTATTAGCTCTATTATTATTGATATCGAGCAAAAACTTACCGATGATGATAATTAATCCCACGCAAATGGCTACAATATTAATGGTGAGAGATATTTCTTGTGTTGTGATGCACACATGCTTTAGACCAGCGGTTTCCACTTCGTAGATGCTTGAGATTGTAGAACTGCTAAAACTTTCATTTCCACCACTAGACAGCATAGAGCTGGTGTATTTGCTTTCCGTTGCCAAATTCTCAGAATTATTCCAAATTTCTGTCACCATATTCTCTGAATAATTTAAAGTTTTTGTTGTCATATTTTCGTAATAATTCAAAAAGCAGTAATTTTCAAAATAAATATAAGTTAACCTGAATGTAATTCTACGTTATAAGTTAAGCATACTCGTAATCCACCCCACTGCCACAACACAAAAGTATTATTAAAAGCTTTTTAGGGGGCTCTTGTTTCTCGCCATTCAGACCATTTTGCTACTCAAAATTTATCGTTATATCGCAAAAAAAAATTGCTGAAAATTTTGAATACTGTAAACATTTCTTTGCTGGTATGGTTCGTAGTATCCACGTTGATCTTGATAATACATTTTCATTGCTGTATCGCAACGTTCCGCGAGTTGGTGCTGAGGCTTTTGATATAGCAATGAAAAATTGAAATGGTTCTTGAAAAAAAGATGGCATAAAACAATAGTATCATACTTTATTTAGAGGTGATAATTTGGCGATAATTTTAAAGTTTACGTTCTCAAATTTTGCCTTTCAGATTACAGTATAGGACTACATAGCACCTCTGTATAATTATTGCTTATAACGCCCTCTCTCCTCATTCCAAAGCTCTTCGTTTTTCCTAACTAGTTGCATTGTACGGATAAATTTTGTGCATTGCTGCAATTCATCCTACCTACTGGTTATTCTGACTCTAAATACTAACAATAGAGTCTACATTAATGCTTGGTCAGAGTCTAAATCAGGGATTTCGGGTCTAAATAAAGAGCAACTGCTGGTCTGACGTTGATTTATTGTTGTCTTTTCCCGGTACTTCACTTACTTCTATTTTTTTATCATTGGCAACATTGTGTGGTCAAGGTTTAGAACGAAAATGATCTTTTTTAAATCGGACACGTTTTTGCTATTTTTAGAATAAACTTGAACATTTAAGTTGTGGACTATTACCCAAAGCAATGACGCAGCAAAGCCAAAACATGAATCTGAGAGTATTAACAGCTTGGAATGGTTTTATTCTTTTGCGTAATCTTGAGAAAAGACGTTTTATCAGTTGAGGTACAGTTGTATCAAGACTGATACGACTACTCAACTGATCAGTCCCATCTCATTGCACATCGCCAATTCACAATGAATTTCGACTTGAATTTGACGTAAATTTTTAACCATTGAGCAATTTTTTTGGGTGAATAACGTCAATTTACACTGTAAACAAACATATTGTTAGCAAACATGTTGTTTAACTCGTTGAACAATAAATGTTATCTTGTTGTTGTGATTTTTTTCCAAAGCATCATTGATTTTGTACCTCGTGATTAAAGTTACGTTAGTGCGTTTTCTTTCTTTCTTTCAAAAAAAAATTTTTTTTAAATTGCAGCATTGTAAAGTGCCAAAGCAGTTGTTGCTTCTTTAGACTTTTTTATCGTCTAAATATTTATAAACCTAAATTATCATTTATTCTTTTTTGTTACATGTCGATTTGTATTTTTGAAATAAAAAATAATTGTGAAAAAAAATTTAGTCAGCAAGTTTTGTTTTTGGGGACAATTTTTGCGATGCTAAGTTTATCCCAAGATATTGTAACATAATATCCTTTATAATGGATAAAACTAAAAATTTCAAGTTGACTTTTCCGTGAAAAGGTTGATTTTTTTAACATATAGTGCTTCAGACCTATTAATTGTTCATCATTTTGAGGTAATGGCTGAAAAAAATAGCAGCGGTTTTTGTATCATTATAGTTAATCATTTTATACTACGTTATGGACGAAATAGATTTTTTTTTTTGGTGGGGGCTCTTGCCACTTACTTTTAAAATACATTGAACGTTTTTAACAAGCTTTAGTTGTTCAATACTAATTTGAACTATCCCACTTAAAATAATCATCAATACAACTAACGCTTTAGGTCTTGAACTAAACTTGATAAAAGGTTATTAAAAACTGTACTCGCTGTAACCCTTACGGTTCAGTTTTATTTTAACCATACTTTTCATTCTTCATAAAATATAGTTTTTACGGTTTTGCAAATAATCAAAAATCTTCTGCAAAAAGCGGTAAATCAAACACATAAAGTTTACATTTTGCCTTCTGCACATTATGTTGTCTTTATTTCACAAAATTTACTGACTACTGTGTTAGCAATAATTCTTGTAACTTTCCAAATGTGAAAATATAAATTGCCAAGATCAGTGAGTGATAACAAAAGTACACCTCCACAAAATCTTTATAGCGAAGACTGCGCTTTTCCTATGCTATGAGTAGGCTTTATGAGGTCAGTAATGAAAGTTAACAAGCATCAAACTACTGCTTTTATGACGTTTCTCGACCTCATTTTTACATTCACAACCAAGAACAGGAAGTTGCACGTTGGATCAGTGGTGAAATATTGAAAAAGCTTTCGCAATGATTTTTATGCAAGGTAGGTTTAAGAGACAATTTGAATTGTAACTGTATAAATATATATCCTTATTCAGTATTCACCAACTTGGCTTGGCCAGAAGTCAGAACCGTTCAGTTTTCAAGTCAATCTGCCACCAGGGTTGCAGAAATCCAGGGGAATGGGGGGATATGTCCCCCCAATAATTTGGCTGTATCCCCCCCAATAGTTTGAGAATGGTCCACATCTGCATCCCCCCCAATAATTTGAATGGGTGTACAGCTGAGCGTAAATTTGGGAAAAAAAGTGTTGTGTTCTTGCAGAAGACCTTTTCTTTTTTTTTTGGTCTTCACCTAAAATCGGGGAGAAAAAGTGTTCTATTTTTGAAGAAAACCTTTTTTTTTCTTTTTTTTTGGTCTTCACCTGAATTCGAGGAGAAAAAGTGTTCTATTTGCATTTTTCTTTTGTCTTCACTAAATTTCCACACCTGAACAAAATCGTGGTCGAGGTTCATCCCCCCCAATGTTGAAAATGGGGCAAAATTGAGGTAAAATTGCAAATTATCCCCCCAATGCTCAACAAAGATCCCCACCGCTGCCAGCCACCATAGAGCCGCCTGCCCACCTGTTAGCCACACAGGTTAGTGACTTAATTTACACTGCTCCCTTTAATACTGAGCGGTAAGTACGAAAGCTATAAATACCATCTGAGTTTGGCTTAATTTGGTTGTTTTTCCTGACTGCAGGTTGGGTTTGAGCGCATATTAATTCCAATTCCCATCATATTATACTGTAATTACAACTTATAAGTCCAATCAATTTTATTATTATTCAGTGTTTATTTCACACTCATAAAGTCCATGTACAAGCACTATACACACACACACACAAAATAAAGAAACAATGAATAATGAATTCTTTCAAAAGGAGTCTGGAATCTTAAACAGCATTTCCATTCGTAAAGATATTGAAGGCTAAGCCCTAAACCCATAGGTGGGCACAAGTCCGTTAATCGTTAATCCGTTTATAACGAAGCTAACTTTTTCATCAACTCGTTAATCCGTTAACAAGTTTTTTCATGTTAACGGACTAAATTAACTTCCGTTAAAATGTCCGTTAACTTAACGACAATGGTTCATTAACTTACGTTAAGTTGCGTTAACATTAGGTTTTCATCGTTAATTCCTTGCACCATTCATTCATGGTACCAGTACAAAGTAGGTTGCGTTGGTAACACTTGTTGCGTAATTAGCGCGAGTTTTAAAGAAAAAAAACAAAAAAACCGAAGGAGCTGCAAGATAAAAAAAGCAAGCGCGGGATCAAATGAGCAGGCGCGATTTGGAATGCTGCAAGTGCAATTTTAATCATGCAAGTATAAAGTTGGTTACATCATAGATCAGTTGAACTGCGACACTGCGATAGGCCCATGATGCACCCATGAATAATCTGTCATTGGTGGTAAAATAAAAGTGACTAGCATGATAGCGTTAGCAGGAAAAGTGGACAAGGATAGTTAGTCAGCCTATAACCTATAGCAGAAATGATCTCGATTAATATCGTAATCTACAATCACTAATTTGTAATCGATTACGCAATTTATGACTAAGGATCGTAATTTATGAATTGCAAATAATCGAGCCATGGCTGGCTACTACTATAGGCTAGGCTTCCAGTACCAAACAAAAGCGTAAGTGGTGATATAAGTGTATAAACTGTATTATGGGAGTGGTACCGTTGATCAACTACAAAACAGAATGCAAGTGCAAGACATGCGTGATTGCAGCTATTAATAACAGCCTAATACTAATGATAATGCAAAACATAATTGCAGCAAAAATGTAGGACAGATTCCAAGTTTGTAAGTGCTGTTACAAAAAATTATTTTTTAATTTTGGCGAAGTGATGTAATCGTAACAGCGATGATTAAAGGTGAAATAATCGCAATGGAAAATTGATTACATGGGTGCGTATTTATAATCATAATCGGCGGAATCGATATAATCAAACCATAGGCCATTGAGAGAACAGAATGTAGCTACCGGTACTAAAATATTGCTATAAAACAGTGTTTATTTTGAGCTGAATGTTAAAGTCATCCAAAAACTTGGAAGTGTTTTCATTCACGGATCGCAGATGGTTTCAAAACGTTAAATCTACATAGGCCTACTGTACAGTGGTTAGTGATAGGGCTAAAACGAGAATGAATGACGAATATTCATTCGCAATTTTTCTAATTACTTTTTTAAGATTCAATATTCAGCTTTGGGTTAGGTTGGATCTAAACACTGTCTAGAAATTATTTTGCAAGCCATATCGTAAATAGTTATTTTTAGATGCTGTTGTAGCATGAAAGCATAGAGACAGATTTATTGCGTCTTGGCACTAAGTAAGCAACCGTTTCTATCTAACAGTTTCCATAATGTTTGATCGTTTACGTACCATCTGGCCTAAAGGCTACCAGCACGGAAGCCAAGGGAAGAGCCACCAGAACGGCGACTACTTAAAAACAAGAAAAATAGTTTTTCCTTGGGCTTCCGCGCTGGTAGCCTTTAAGCTGGGCCACCGAGAGGGGAGGGCAGGGGGGACAATGACCCTGGGCCCATGTAGTTTAGGGGGCCCATGTAGTTTAGGGGGCCCATGTAGTTTAGGGGGCCCATGGGCTTCAGTGGGCCGATGGAAATGACACTGACAAATCAGTTTGTGGAACATCAAAAACCTTTTTCTTTTTTTGAAGATCACATCAAATCTGGAGAAAATCGTGGCATTTTGCCTAGAAGACATTTTTTTGCTTTTGAATTTACATTAAATCAGGAGAAAATCGAGGCATTTTTCTCTTCTTTTTTGGAATTCACAAAGCCGGAGATGCCCAATATTTGAGCTGACCCTGGGCCCACGTTTGGCTCTCGGCGCTCATGCAAACAATTAACGAGTACATCTATTGCTTTTTGTGGCAAATAATTAGCTGCAGCCTCATAGGTCTATTAATTATATCGCTGTTCGCAGCCTCCAAAGATTTTCCGATCGCAGCTTTGTTACTGCATCCGAGCCTATTATTATCTTGAAATTAGATTAAACTGTAAAATATAACTTCCAAAACACAAAAGACCACCATAGCAATAAGTTTTTCCTTACAATTAGCCTAACAGTGTCATTACGTATGTTCTAAAAGTGAGTAAATAAAAAAAATTTAAATTATACTCAAAATGTTAACGGATTAACGGACTTCATTAACTTCCGTTAATTTCAGCTGAAAATAACGAATGAACTTTAACGGAGGTATGAAGTTTGCTAACGGACTAGTGGTTAACGAAGCTAACGTTTTGCATTAACTTGCCCATCTATGCCTAAACCTTCTTGGGTCAACAAAAAGAGGTTTTCACAAAACTGAAATTCTGTATGATCACGTGATTGATGTATGATCTATAATTCCCCCTCAACAGCACAACAACATAGTTATTTCAACTGAACGAACATGAATTCAAACAAACAGTGGTGCAAATCTTTGTTGAGCATTGGGGAGGATAATTTACGATTTTGCCCTATTTTCGTCATTGGGGGGGGATGAACCTCGACCAAGACTTTTTTCAGGTGAGCAAATGAAGTGAAGACCAAAATAAAGGTCTTCACCAGAAATGAAACACTTTTTTTCCCCGAATTCAGGTGAAGACCAATGAAAAAAAAAAAGGTCTTCACCAGAAATGGAACACTTTTTTTCCTCCGAGTTCAAGTACAGACCTGCGCTCAGATGCACACCAGAGTCAAATTATTGGAGGGGATGCAGATGAAGACCATACTCAAATTGTTGGGGGGTATGCAGTTAAATTATTGGGGGGGATATATCCGCCCCATCCCCTCCGGGTTTTGGCACCCCTGCACACAAAGCGCACGACAATTTTTTAACATAGACATTTACACCCATTTGCAGAATTGCATAGGCGAGGAATCACACCTTCAGCTTTGTTAGTTTGAGCTCTAATGTCAAGCGCTATGCAAGGGCGTCGGCAGAAAAATTTTCAGGGGGGGGGCAATAAGAGGAAAGCCAGTATTGCTTACTAAAAATGGAAGAATTTTAGAATTTTTGGAGGTTTTAGGGAGAGTGTGTGAAAATCGAGGGGGGCCATGGCCCTCCCCTACCCCCCCTGTGCCAACGCCCATGCCGCTATGCTGGTCTGAAAAAATCGATGTTCTGAGAGTAAGCTCTAATAAAATATTGTCACTTAGCGAGCAAACCACCAAACTTAAAATAAACTCTTGAGGGAGCATTTGAGTTACATGTCAGTCAAAACTCCATATGTTTTCTCATGAACATACACTGCTGCTGCTGTAGGTTGCAGCGGTTGCAACGCGAATGTTGTGATTGATGACTAGAATCGAAAGATGAGAGTAAAAAGAATCAGGCTTCACAAAATATGTATCAGTGCATTGCTACCAGTACTGGCTCATTGTAAGTCGTGGCCTACCAGAACAGCATAAAAATCTTGAAATCAAATTTGGTACTGTATGGTATTCCCTGTTTTTCTTCTTGACTTCAGCAACAAAAAGGAGCGCTCTGAATCCTCCGCTGTGAGGTCTCTTAGCCACCTTCTGGTCAAGGCAGCCTGGTGAATAGAAATCAGCGATGTCTGATGTACAGTAGTTACAAGAAAAATTGTTCAATGAATTTACTGCACACAGGTACCGGTACAGAATGATTCATTCACCAACTGGAGAGTTTATTTAGTTGAAATTATTCGATGACACCCAAAGAAGGACTAGATTGAATAAGAAGCTTGTGGTTTACTGGTGGTAGCGTAGGCCTACACTGTCTGAAAAAGATCTGGCCAATTTTTAGAACTATTAGACTGATACCGGTAACTATGTTGCATTAACCTGCTCTGTAATTGTTTTCTGATCAGGACAAAGTAGGCTACTATTTAAAGCCAGAAGTCAGTGATCTCTCTGGTGGACTGCAGTAGTTCATTTTCATTGCCTATGCTGACTGGCTGAGTTTTTGAAATTGGGCTTAAGTCTTTTATAGGTCTGTTGTATTGTTATGGATTTGTTGCCCAGAGTAACCTCAGAGTTTAGCTCAGCAGCTTATTGGGAAAGCTTTTTTGCGAAACGAAAGCATTCATTTGAATGGTATGGAAATTATATGGAGTTATGTGCTATATTACATAGGTATATCAAAGCTAAAGGTAAGTGGACACTAACCTGTGGTAAGTCGAAATCGTTTAAAAAATACTCTAAAACAGATTTTTAAAAAATTGGCAACATTGTACCAGCCACTTTGGTTTCGTAGAGAGCGTGAGATACTGTAATTAAAAACAGCTTTTTGAGGTAATAATTAATGGCTACCAGTAATTTTTTGTCCATCTTCCCTTTGAAACTAATTTTAGTTCAGAGATATGTTATGGGTTAGCATTGATTCTATACCTGTAGACTGTAGTGTACAGTATACTGCCCTTAGAAATCCAAATAAAAGTTATCAAGCAGAAGGAAATTTTAGAAATGTAGTCGTGATTTTAATTTCTGTTGAATGACTGTTATTATGATGCATTACCTCATAGTACTAGAGATAAATTTCCTGCATGGCATATCATCAAGTCTGAGGTGTAGCATTTTATGGATTTGCTGTAACATAACATAAGTATGATAAACTGCAATGTGTTTTATTTTGTCCATGTGCATTCTTTTATTTAAGACCACTCAAATCTCGCATGAATTGTATATATTCTATCGCTATTATGCTCATGAATTTTTTCTGTATTGGGACATTGGCATTTTTCTGATTATGCCAACAATGCAAAGTTGTTAAATACCGGTATACAATATTGATAGTTGATATTGTAGATGTGTTTGACTGTTTGCTTTGCATAAATGTGTGGAACGTAAACTTTTTTTTAGATGATGTGCTTGTGTCAGGGTGTGGAAATTCTGAGCTTAGCAAGCAAATGTATGATGCTGGTTTCCAAAAAATCACCAACATCGATATAAGCAAATCTGTTATTGAGCAGGTAATTATCATTGTTATTGTTTTCTAGTAACAGTGATTGTTGTTCTTTTAAAAGTACTGTAGAAAATTCAAACTGCTTTGTGCTCTCAGTGAAGATCCATTAAAGTAAAACAGACTAAGGGTGTTTAATCTGTAATGTTTTATTTGTGGTGTGCGAAAAAATGATATAATTTTATAGTGATATAAGCATGCTTAACGCTATCTCAAATTTTGGCTCGTAGAAATCCCTAAATTAAAACTACATATTTGGTACCTATTATTTCTTGTTTTGTTTGATTTTTCTAGTGAATTAGTCAATTAATAAGTCCTTAATATACAAATTTTCAAGGGCCTAAGTTATGAAATGTTCAGAATTCACTATGATTTAACTTTTCATTGATTTGTCCTATTTGTCAAAGTGCAAACCATCTCGATTTGATTCGAGCAGCCAAGATGCAAGTAATGTCTCGATAGGGCAGGCCCTTTTAGGGTCATTTTTTAATTTCAACTTGCATGGGTGTGAGATTTTTGTCTTGAGCCAAAAAAATGGGAAATCCAATGTTTTTTTGAAATTGGACTGCATTTAGATACTGCCCCCAGGCTTTGTTTGAATCGTGCCCTCTCAAATCTTAAATTACTCATAAAATTGGTATTACTGGTGCTAGATATGCTATGTTGGTACTCATTTCTGTTGTTTTTCAGAGAGGAAGACAATGGTGATCTTTAATTTAGCATGAGAGTTACTTTTAATTTTTTGAATTTTTCTTAGAACTTAAGTTTTTCACAAGCGCATTAATTTTTCAACATTTTCTTTCAAGTTTTAACACTACTGTTTGTATGAAATGCTGTATAACAGAAAAAATACAGTTAATGCAATGCAAATATCAATGAAGCTTTGATTTTATTGACTGACATGAGCAGCTTTTCTTGTGACGTATTTTTTCCAATCCACTGGTTTTTTCTTCCAGCAATAATACACAGTGTCTCACCTATATGCCGTTTAGCGCCAGCAATTTGTCCACTTGATGTTGCTGTCAACTTTACAGCATTTTTCGAAGGCCGCATATGATTTGAATAATTTCGGTAAAGTGGTTGCTAAACAAATTGCTTGATATCTGTGTAGCTTTTGATTAGTGGGGAGGCTCATGCAACACTAAATATCCTAAACCTAAGGTATTCCCCAGCCACCTCTCAGCCAAACTGGACAAACCTTAATGGCTTGCACTGTGGCAGAGGCTTTATAGGGGCGCCAAGCTTTTTCAGCACTAAATATCCTTTTTTGTGGGTAAGATAGGTGACACCTTTTCTGCGGTCGTTGTCTTGAATTGTTATTAAATCAGTGCATGATGTTGTTGCAAAGTTACACCTGGGTAGCTAGGTTTTTTGTTTCTAAATCTGGTTTTGGTCTTTTGACCGATTTGCCAGATATTTTTTCAGTCATTTGAATTATTTTTCGCTTATTTCGTTGTCGAAATAAAATGTTTATATATATACAATATTTCGATTTATTGAGTTTTTATTTAAAGAATATGAACATGAAACAAAATTTGCAAAACAAGTCCATAAAAACAAAAGCATTTTAGGTCAAATTATTTCCAAGTATTCTCAGCTAAATTGATGCTACGCCCTGCAGCATGTATGATATAAACAGACACTGAAGTGATGCAAAAAGGCTTTAAAAAATGCATTAGATAGCATAATCAAGTTACAAAAGTCACTCAGTAATTCCGAGTTATTGTGATCTGATGATCACAGAATGATCCATCTTTAACTAAAACTTACCTTTAAAAAAACTTAGGATGAACGATGCAATGTTGCAGTTGTGCTCTTAAATGCAAGAACAACTAAAAAAACATTACCTGTCAGAACAAACTAAAACTTGAAAGTGTGTAAAAATTCACAAGACAAAATCTCGACTTTACTTTTCATTTTATCACTTACCTTTATGTAGCAATTCACTTTGTAGTTATCGTTCTGCTTTATTCTTTAACAAGTGTGATGAAATAATAACAGATATTCCATAAAAATCATATGTTTTTTTATTTCTGCTCTTTCAACGCGTAAGCCTACCACATCAATTCCGACATTTGCGGCATAAACAGATAAGAAAAGTGTTTCAAAGCAATACTTGTATGGAGAAGAGATCTAACAACAGCTAGTTTTATTCTTTGACATTTGTTCATGGTGCTACAAACTTACGATTACTGTGTTGGTCGTGGTGAAAAAGTTTTCAGTTATTATGACCGAACAGACCAAAAATATTTCAGTCATTGCGCCAAAAAATTGGTTAATGACAGGAAAAAAAACCCTAGCTGGGTAGATAAAATTTTTGGACTGGATCTCGTTCTCCTTCCTGATTTCCTTCTTCAGCATTTATGATTTTCTGATTATTATGGAGAGCTTTTGCTCTTACAGTCTTGTCCTCATCTCCCAGCATAGCCAACAGCAAATTTTCGGAATGAGCAAAGTAGCAGTTTTGCTGCACACTCTGCTGCAATGCTGTCAACTCATTTGCACCAGAAAATAAGTTTATTTGGGCTGGA